>JAKOOJ010000003.1:118280941-118880941 GCA_022577455.1 Arizona elegans
TTGAATTGGCCTGATCTCAGTGACACTTGGAAGTTTTGTCTAAAAGGACTAGGCAGGGGAGGTTTAATGTGATCTTGGTTTGGAATAAGAACAATAGATTGTAATTAGCTCTTTTAACTTTAATGACTATATAGCAGAGGAACATTGAATAGATTTAAAACCAACACCTTGGATTATGCTCAAAAAGCAACTGGCAAAAAATCTCAACAACGTATTGTTAAAATTACTTTTCCTTACACCTTTCTGAATTCAGGGATTAGAATAAATGAAATTACCCATGACTGATTACGATGACTACATGTCATCAATTTTCTGAAAGTTAGAACAATTAACTAGTAGAGTAACTTGCCTCCAGAAGTTGTGAATTCTCCAACACTGGAAGTTTTTAAGAACCATTTGTCTGAAATGGTATAGGGATTCCTGCCTGGGCAGGGGGTTGGACTAGAAGACCTCCAAGGTCCCTTCCAACTCTGTCATTCTATTCTAAATTGTTGACTCTTAGCAAATAAATAGATTTTTCCATGATGATTTGCCTCTAGCCTGGTCCTTCAGTTCTTTCATCAGTGGCTTACTCATCATAACTACAACTGAGTTGATTAATCTTGAGAGATCTTTATTCTAACTCAAGACTTGGGGAAAGGTTTGTAGTAAAGGTAGAAAAAAATGGGTTCATTCTCTTTTGGGGTTTCTTAGTGCTCTCTTTCACCCAACACCTGCTGAGTTTATCCAAAGAGGATTTTTCAATTTGGAATAACCTGGTAGATATGGTCATAATGAGTTGTTGGCAAGATGGCAGGAGGTGATTTCCAATGATATCTCATTGCTCCCAATAGGAGCTATCAAACAATCCTCTTTTTTTAACCATCCATAGATGCTTCTAAATACACAATTGGTTTCAGACCAGCACAAGATTTGCAAATGTCACGGAGATAAAGTTTGCCTGAAAGCTGAGCCTGTCATGTTTTTCCTACAACCCATGTGGGTGGTATGAAAGCAATTGCAAAAATAGTCTCAATGTGAGGTGATGATTATATATATTTATACTTTAATATTAACATCATATTGTATGAATAATGTGATTGTTTCATGGAAACAGAATTTGAACTGTTGAGGCATTTAAGGGGGGAAAAATCATTTATCTGCAATGTCTTACTGCATAATTTGATTCCTGTCTTTAAAAATATCCAAGATGAGTTCATTCACTCTTTTGTCATTGAACTGAAAAATCAAACAATGATCTGCATATGTAAAGCAGTCATCCCAGATCAAATAACTCAGGCTTTTGTACTTTCTGACATGTTCTCAAATAACAATTTTCAGTAGAGGAGATTCACAGATTCAACTGCAACACCCCGAGGCTTGATGCCTTAAGTGGCCCATGAGAGGTTAAACAACTGAATGGGCTATGAAAGGGTCAGAGCTGAGCAGCAGCATGCATTTATATGCTGCTTTTCTATAAAATAATCTTCAAAGGGGCATCAAACGATAAAACAATGGGAGAAACAGCAGGAAGAATAAGCAATTACTGTAAATGTGCAACAGTAATTGCAATTTGTTTCAGCTAGTGAAAGATGGCAAGATACATTTTTCCAACCACAGAATCATGGAAAAAGTCTAGGACATTGGTTAAAGCATATACTGGGAAATTTACATAACCAATGACAATGTGACTATTTATGTTGAGAAAAAGGTCACTTAGGAAATTTTTATTCTGCACACCAAAGGAAGCTGTGTATCATTGCCATGACGTCCTATATGTTAAGAAAAGTTGTGAATGAAAACAGATGCAGTGTTTGTTTGTTTGTTTGTTTTAAAAAAACCCAGATGCTATCCTAATAACCTGTTTAGTAAAACAGACTGATTTTATTTTGATGTTAGAAACAAAAGGCAATATAGTTCTTAAACACTGTGTCAACCCTGAAGCTGACCTGGCCGAAGCCATCTTGGAGCTTCTGTGTTGCCACACTGGAATGAGGGATAAGGAGTGGGGATTGGAGATAGCTGGGGTCAGTGGTGGGTTCCTTCCGGTTCGGTGATAGCACGCTTCTCAGTTCAACGTAAAATCACCTTCCACGTTAGGTCTAGAATTAAAATAGCTGAGGCACGGCAATTCACTCTGCCATGCTAATCAGCAGTAAATATAAAGATAAGTAAAGCACAGGGGTGGGCGGGCCCAGATGATCATCGAAGTGAACTGGTTCGCTCCCAGCTGATCGTCGGAGCTACCAGTTCGGGCGAACCAATCCAAAGTGGTAGAATCCCACTCCTGGCTAGGGTGTGTAGTCAAAATAAAATATTTTTTTCCCTGGGAACCAAGGGTGTTCTCACACCTGGCCAGAAGAATGAGAAGTGATGACACCACACCTGCAGACCACGGGTGAAATGCTCCCAGTTCGGACCGGATCGCCCGATCCAGTAGCGATGGAGGCTGGTGGTTTGGAGAATCGGTAGCAAAAATCCCTGCCCCCTCCCATGCCCAGCTGAGCCACATGATCATCAGAGGCTTTTTTTCTTTTAAATGCCTCTGACAATCCAAGCTGAGTTGCCTGATCGTCAGAGGCATTTAAAAGAAAAAAAGCCTCTGCCGATCAGGCAGCTCAGCTGGGATCATCAGAGCCTTTTGAAAGCATTTTTTTTACAACCTCTTCGTGGAACAGGTTGTAGAAAAAAATGCTTTGAAAAGTTAAAAAAAAAAGTTGGCCACATCCACCCAGTCACATTAACCCCCCACCACCAAGCCATGCCCACAGAACCGGTAGTAACAAATTTTACATTTCACCCCTGCTGCAGACGTTGCCTTGATTTGGCCATGTGACTGATTGTTTGGGTTGAGGGGATTTTTTTTTTTTTTACTTTTAATTAGGTAAAAACCAAGGGGCCTTCCAGAGTTGGTTTTCACCAGATATGTGCCAATATGATATTTCCAATAAAGATTCCTTGAGGAATCTACCTGCCTCGGAGTCCTTGCTTGCAATGGATCTATTACTTGGAACCCTGACACACTGACCTGAGTGATCAGAAAAGTGGCTCTCTTGAAAATCAATGAGGATTTTCAAAGAATTGCATAATTAGAATACATGTAGGGAAAAGTGGACAACATTTTAATACTTAATACATTTCTGTGGGAAAGTGAGGCTCTATAGCAATAACAATAGCACTTATATACCACTTCATAGTGCTTTAAAGCGTGCCCTAAGTGGTTTATGGAGTCAGTATTTGGCCCCCAACCATCTGGGTCCTCATTTTACCAACCTCAGAAGGATGGAAGGCTGAGTTATCCTTGAGCCATTCAGAATTGAACTCCTGGAATGAACAGTGAGTTAGCCTGCAGGACTGCATTCTAACCACTGCATCACCCTGGCGAAGATAAAATAGAAGTGGGACCTGGAATTTCCCGTTAAATTCCCTATGTTCAGAGAGTATATATATTTCTTTTCCTTACCCATGTAAGTCGTCTTCTTCTTCTTCTTCTTCTTCTTCTTCTTCTTCTTCTTCTTCTTCTTCTTCTTCTTCTTCTTCTTCTTCTTCTTCTTCTTCTTCTTCTTCTTCTTCTTGGATCGTTTCTACAGCAAAATGGAAGAAATTCTTTGAGGTTGGACTCTCGGGCTCCAGGCAGCCCATGTTAGGGTTTCCAGTAACCTCCAAGATTCAGAACTTAAGGCATCTATTTGGATCACCACCCCCAAGCTGTTCCAGAAGGGAATCAAAAAGAAGTGCTACATGTTGAGCAACTGTGCATATATATATATCCTACACGAACGAAATAACGTTGTCAGCAGAGTAATAACTCAAATACCTTGAAGAACATTTTGGATTAGCTTATTTTATTTTTTTGCAAACCTTTTATTTTTTTAAAAAAAAATCTAGAACACAGTTGGCTGTATTATTGCCATATTAAGTACTTATACTAATCTTTAAATTATTATTTTTTTCCCAAGAAAAAAATCATTTCAAATATGTTTGATTTTCTTTTCAGTTAAATTTTACTGGTATCACAAAGACATAAGTTTCATTTGTACCAAAGTGAAAAGTTGAGGTTATATTGATTCCCTATATTTTGTTAAATGATCTGCTATTTAGTAACTGTAACAGAGATGGAAGGGACCTTGGAGGTCATTTAGTCCAACCCCCTGCTCTCACAGGAGACTTATACTATTTCTGATAAATGGCTGCCCAGTCTCTTCTTAAAAGCCTCCAGTGATGGGGCACCCACAACTTCTGAAGGCAATTTGTTCCACTGTTAAACTGTTCTCACTTGTTAGGCATTTTCTCCTTAAGAGGTATATAATGAAAGAAATAAGAGACAGAAGTCTAATAATCAACACACATTGCTATAGCTGCACATATAACCTTGTGGCTTTTCAAATAAAATGAATAAGAAAACTATCCTTATCAATGAAAGGTGTGAAAATAGTTCGCCACTCAAACTCACTGATTTTTCTGTAGCTGTATGGACCCTCACAGCAACTGTATACATTGTAATTATTTGGGAACCTGTTTATATTCTCTCTTTTTTTTCCAGAAAATATACAAAAAATGCCGTAATTTAAAATAAACTATCATCTCATAATGGCCTTCAATGACTTCCAAACTATGCCCTGTTCAGGCAGTGTTGATTGTAAGGGTTTTAAAAAAATCTATTGCAGTAAGTAAAATGTAAAAAACAAAAAATAAAAAAAAACACCCACCTCAAAACTATTGATGTATTAACATTTGGGTATGTCCTCTTTGTGCAAAATATTCTATCTTGGTGAGTGGTTTTCCCCTCTTATCTTTATCCCATGACCCCTCTCACATTAGTTGTTATAATGAACTTTTTTTAAAAAAAAATTATGATAAAACACTTTCTGATCTGCAGTTTTAAATATTGTGCACCCAAAATTGTTCGATGTACGAGAACACTTCCCTTGCGGTGGTGATGTTAATTATAATGGCAATGTTATCAAATAATTACCCCCCTGGGTAAATTCAAAGAAGAAGAGATACTGCCATTGAAATTTATTCCCAGAATAACTACTGTATATTGGCTTCTGGCTATACTTTGAATGACAAGCACATGTTAGAACAGAATTATAGACCAGGAAAAAAAAAACTGTATAGATTACTTCTCAACACCGTTGTACATCAGATTGAAAATTATATTTTTAGCTAGTAGAAATTTCAGGCCTGATGGATTGAAAAGGAAAGCCTTAATGTAAAAGAAATAAAAACAAGTGTTTGTAGTTATTCCCAAGCACATACATCATAAGAGTGAATGCATATGTATGTGTGTGTTTTGTCCATAAATGTCTATAGGCCAAGCTTTGCTTTTGACTAATAGTCATCTTTAATCTTTAGCACTAGAACAGCAATTGAATTCATTTATACTGAACTTCAAAATCCTGACTATAGCATTCTTATTCTGAATCTGTGTGATACCCTTAGACTTAGAATAACGTTATTGTCACTTCGAATACATTAAATGAAATTTCGTTGCTCTCAAAGGCTTACCACCTTCAATATACACTACATAAATATGACTAGATACATACATACATACAGGGGTACATACAGGGGTGGATTCTACCTACCTTTACTACCGGTTTGCAACGGGGCCCTGTGCGCAAAAGCATTCTGATGACGTTGGGGTCGGTGGGCGGAGTCTCCCGGAGGTTTTACTACCTGTTCTATAGAACCAGTCTGAACCGGGGTTAACCCACCACTGATACATACATACATACATACATACATACATACATACATACATACATACATACGCATATACCCACATATATGATATAGAGAAACAACACAGTCTAGTTCAGATGTATACGTGTATATGGCATGAAAAACAAATCTCACGAATTTACCAGATGGATAGCATAAGGAACAAAGCTGTTACAGAATCTGGTAGTCCTGCTAGAAATACTTTGAATCTTTCTCCCAGAGGAGAGCACTAGAAACAGACTGTAAAGTGGGCATGTGGGGTCTCTAACAATGTTTTGAGCTCTAAGCACATAGCGCTTATAAGCAGTATCCTGAATTCATCCGGAAGTGAATGTCCTATAATCTCCTTGGCTGTCCTTACCACTCTCTGTATGGACTTTCTACCTGAGGCACTGCTGCCACCAAACCAAACAGTGATATAGTTTGTTAAATTGCTCTCAATTGTGACTCTGTAAAAAGTGGCCAGGACAGAAGGAGAAAGATGTGCTCCCCTCATCCAACACAGGAAATGTAGATACTTGGTTTGCACACTTCACTAAGGGTGACATGTGGAGAGACCAGTTCAGATTGTTAGTTGTCTGCACCCCAAGATACTTAATAATGTTGACCACCTCTATAGCTGCATCCTTGATACTGAGTGGAGTATGACTATGTTGGCTCTTTCTAATATCTACTAGGATCTTCTTTGCTTTATTTGTTAGAGTTTTCAGCAATCCAACCAGCACACAAGTAAATAATTCAGCAGGATTCATGTATAAAAGAAACTTCTTTATATACAGTAATATAAACCATGATGCATGTATACAATACCCATGCAGCTCTTGCAAGGTGGTAGCAAGGACAAGGACAAGAAGCAGAACTTAGAATCCAGAAGTCATTGGCTGACTTGTTGTTATGGCTATCCCAGCTCATAATTACACTGACATTATTAACATTTAGAACCAGGTTATTTTTATTTCATCAGTCCACCAGAGCCTTCACCTTTTCCCTATAAGCATCTTCATTGTCATGCCGAATGAGACTCATCACTTCCCTGTCATCCACATACTTCAAATATGATTCATAGCATCCCTAAATCAGGGGTGGGGAACTATGGTCCTTTTATGATTTATGGACTTCAACGGGCTCAGGAATTCTGGGGGTTGAAGTCCACAAGTGATAAAGAGGCCCACCTCTGCCCTAAATGTGTAAACACCCTACTGTATTCCTATTTGGTATTAAATGTACTAATAGAAGAGAGTGCAGCTTCACAAAATTTGGTGAATGGGATAGAACAGCCATCAAAGCACATGTAAAACCTAGAGCCAACCCAGCCTGGTTTGCCTACAAAAATATTTTGAGTAACTACTCCATCATAAAGAATAAAGTGAATGACAGAGGCTGTAAAACTGTACTTGTTGGGCATTATCTTATTGTTTATGATATAGCTGATGTGGTTAGAGTTATCTATCAGAAAAATGGCTGGTTATTCATGAAGCAGAAGCAGGAAGACATATGACGCTTTTTAAACAAACAAACAAGCAAAAAGAAAAACAACAATGGGAAGACATCAGTAATAAAGATTCACAGACAGAGAAAAATGAACAAGAGGCATTTAGTCCCAGCGTGAAGTCTCAAGATAAGTAGTTTAATTGCCAGACTGCGTTGTCTGGAAAAAAGAGGAAATCTAACCTAAATTAAAAGATTAGGGAAACTTTTTTCCTCATCGGGTGGCAACAAATAGAAGAAATGGAAGAGTCTGCTCAAGAGAGAATAAAAATAAAAGTGCTGTGAATGTTGTCAATATATATCCATTAAGTTTGCTTTAGCAAAACCTCCCTTTGCCCCTCTATCCAGCCCTACATTTCCATGGCAACTGGTCTCATCAACAGAAAAAAAAGGATTTTGCTTTCTTTTTTGGTCAGGGATGTGTCCAAATACATAAAAGCCATTTCAATTTGGGGCAGTGCAATCCCCTTAAATCAATGCAGCACACCTAATAATTATACTTACCATTTTCCACAAATCTTCCTAAATCTATCAATCCATCCTTAGAAGTCCATGTGTCCTCAGTCTGTTACCCACCAGTGTCACTTCCTAAAGTCCTTTGCGTCTACAAGCAGCATGAACACAGAAACCTCAGTGGCTTTAGAGAAACATACCGGGAGAGTACAGTAGTTTTAGTGCAGCTTTATTTTTTTTTTTTCTTCTTTCTTCTCCATTTTTGTATTTACTAAACCTGGATCTGATCCAGAGAACCTAGAAGTATAGGACAGAACATAGTATTTCCTTTTGATCAGATTGGTCCTTATAATAGAATATCAGAGTGGAGGTCTTCTAATACAATCCCCTTCTCAAGCAGGAGACCCTATACTATTTCAGACAAATGACTGTCCAATCTCTTCTTAAAAGCTTCCAGTGATGGAGCACCCACAACTTCTGAAAGCAAGGCATTCCACTGGTCAATTGTTATCACTGTTAGGAAGTTTCTCCTTAGCTCTAGTTGCTTCTCTCCTTGGTTAGTTTCTATCCATTGTTTCTTGTCTTGCCTTCTGGTGCTTTGGAAAATAAGTTGGCCCCCTCTTCTTTGTAGCGGCCCTGAAATATTGGAAGACTGCTATCATGTCACTCCTATTCCTTGTTTTCACTAAACTAGACAAACTCAATTCCTGCAACTGTTTTAAACATACGTTTTAGTAAGTCTCAACTTTTTATTTTCTATTATATCTCTATTTTATCTTTTCTTCTATCATGTAGACACTCACATGCATACACACACACACACATACACATATATGTATGTGTGTATACATACATACAGTATATACACACTGTATCTATCTATCTTTCTATCTATCTATCTATCTATCTATCTATCTATCTATCTATCTATCGTCTGTCTATCTATCTATCTATCTATCTATCTATCTATCTATCTATCTATCTATCTATCACGCAGGTTCGAGACCCAAGCCCAGGGGTGGGTTCTAAATTTTTTTACTACTGGTTCTGTGGGCGTGGCTTATTTTGTGTGCATGGCTTGTGGGGGGTGTAATGTGACTGGGTGGGGGTGGCCAACTTTTTTTTTCTTTTTTACTTTTAAAAGCATTTTTTCTACAACCATAAGAGGTTGCAGAAAAAGATGCTTTTAGAAGCCTCTGACGATCAGACAAGTCACCTGGGATCGCCAGAGGCTTTTAAAGGCATTTTTTTCCTACAACCTCTTTGGCCGAAGAGGATATAGAAAAATGCTTTTCAAAGCCTCTGAGATCCCAGCTGAGCCGCACGATCATCAGAAGCTTTTTTTTTTATTTTTAAAAGCATTTTTTCAGCTGAAGAGGTTGTAGAAAAAATGCATTTAAAAGTTAAAAAAAAGAGCCTCTGATGAAGTGGGCAGAGTAAGTGAGCAGCAACCAGGCCAGGGACCAGTTTGCGGGCATGGCCAGCCAATGTTATTACCGGTTCTCCGAACTACTAAAAATTTTTACTACCGGTTCTTATGAACCAGTGCAAACCGGGAGCAACCCACCACTGCCCAAGCCCAATGTGACAGGGTGAGTTCCTGTGCTCGTCTCAGCTCCTGCCAACCTAGCAGTTTGAAAGCATGCAAATGCGAGTAGATAAATAGATACCACTACAATGATACACCGCTCCATGATGTCATGCTGGCCACATGACCACAGAAATGTCTTTGGATAGTGCTGGTTCAATGGCCTTGAAACGGACATGAGCACAGCCCCCTACGATCAGCAACAACTAGCAGGATAAAATTCACAGGGACTCCTTTTACCTTTTATGCACACACACACACACACACACACACACACACACACACACACCCCAAATAGCAAGATTCAGGTTCTACCTTACATTAATGATATCCAAATTTAATAATATATAGAAAATATAGCTTGAGATTTACAACCTATAATAAGCCTCCTTTACTAGAATCGATTTTAGCCAGTACTGTGAAGGATGGTGCCTGGAGATGGGGGGTAATGTGATGAACTACAGTGAAGTGGAAGTTTCCCAGGAGGGAGGAAACACATGGGGGATGGGGGGTGTTTTCAACAAGAGGCAGCCCAGCCCAGAGATTAATAAGAGATGGAGAAAGAAAGTCAGGATAGTCACTCCCTAAATTCTCTCAAGATATATTAGATTTAGTAGGGCAATATTCTGTCTATTGGGTGCAAGCAATTAAAGAAATGCAATCCAAGACTATAAGCTCATCTGGAAATTAAAAAAAAAAATTCTGAAAGCAAGTAGTAACATTTTAGTCCCATACTACTGTCATTATACAGCCATCAGGAAATAAGTTTTTTTTTAAAAAAAAATAAATAAATTCCAGAAATATTTAAAGAATTGTAATAAGAAAAAAACCCCAAAGAGATAAAGGGTATGCTAATTAAATAATTTTGTTTCTCTTCTGCTTATAGTATAAAGTCATTGTTTAATATCAGCCTCCTCCCCATTTATGTTTCTTTATAAGGTACATAGACGCCATCAGATTCAAACATGGTTGCTTCCTCTGGGAACTTTAAAGCACACTTTAAAGTAGCTAATACTTAAAATGATTTCCCTCGAACGGCGACTGTTCGTTTGAGACTGCGATCAGTTATTATCAGCTTTTCAGTATTCAGCACCATTAGCAGCCTCTAAAGGGTAAGAATTAGAGGAGATATAATGATTATGACAGCAACACTAACAAGACAATATCTTGCATTTCAGAGAACCCCACATTTTGACAGATGGAAATGAAAATATTAATTTGGCAGAGTGGCAGAACAAAATAATACTTAATACAATATATGGAGAAGGACAAAGGAGGCTAGGTCAGGATGATGTATACATTGCTCTAAGTGTAATGGGAGAAGGTGCCCCTGGAGATGGTTTCATTTCACTATTAATGTAGAGTCAGGTCAGCTTCAGAGTCAGATGATGCAAACTAAGCTATAGTGGTGCAGTGGTTAGAGTGCAGTACTGCAGGCTAATTCTGCTGCCTGCTGGCTGCCTGCAATTTGACAGTTCGAATCTCACCAGGCTCAAGGTTAACTCAGCCTTCCATCCTTCCAAGGTGGGTAAAATGAGGCCCAAATTGTTGGGGGCAATATGCTGAATGTAAACCACTTAGAGAGGGCTATAAAGCACTGTAAAGCGGTATATAAGTCTAAGTGTTATTGCTATCGCTAAGCAATGGAAGGGGTAATGTACACTGACAGAAGGGTATACCTTTAAAGGGTAAAGGCTAGAGAAGAGGTGAGGAAAGATGGGCTGAAGAGTACTGGTCATTATGGAAGCTCACCCATAGTGCGTCAATCAGCCCAATCTACTTCAATAGGAGATAGACAGAGATTCCCATGCCAATTTCTTCACACTCTTGGAGAAAGGCAGAATATAAATGTACAATAAGTAAATAAAAATAAGATTCATGCTTAGAGCACATGTCTAAGGAGATTCTCAGTCATCCAGGACAGGGTTGTCCCAAAGGTGCTTTTTCAAGAGGCAAGAGCTGAAGAAGCTTCTTGAATGAGAAGTGAAACGTCTTTAAAGGAAAACCGGAAAGTCCAGTTGCCTCTTGAAAAAGCACCTTTGGTTAGAACATACTTTCCTCCTAGATCAGGGGTGAAATCCAGCAGATTCTGACAGGTTCAGGAGAACCGAAAATTTTGAGCAGTTCGGAGAACCGGTAGCGGAAATTTTGAGTAGTTCAGAGAACCGGCAAATACTATCTCTGGCTGGCCCGAGAGTGGGGTAGGAGTGGAGATTTTGCAATATCCTTCTCCCAGGAGTGGAGAGGGAATGGGGATTTTGCAGTATCTTTCCCCTGGAGTGGGGTGGGAATGGAGATTTTGCAGTATCCTTCCCCTACCACACCCACCAAGCCACGCCCACCAAGCCACACCATGCCCACCAAGCCACGCCTACAGAACTGGTAGTAAAAAAAAAATGGATTTCACCACTGCCCTAGATGATCTGAGACTTCAACTTCCAAAATACCCAGCAGCATGGCCATTGCTGGAAAGAATTCTGGGAAATGGAGCCCATTATATCTGGAGGGAACCACTTTGAGTGTGTATTAAGAAGTCAGACTGAGATTGGAACCACAAAGCTCAAATAGCTCCTTAGGTGACCTTGGAATGGTCCTTCAGAATAAATAACTTCACAAGTTTCTTAAGGTGGTAAAATGCACAGGGTAACCTCACTGGAGGAAAGCAATGTCTCCTATGTGTGCCCACTTGATTATTGCAGAGATAGCAACATCAGGTATGTACTGATGTTTTCCCAACAAATCAAACTTAACCTTGATGGAGCTGGCACCACCATATCCACCTGGACAGTAATAATCTGAATACATTTCTTTCATTAGTTTACTATTGATTTTCACACAGAGGGAAAAAAAGATGTCCATGTATATTCAACCATGATAAACATTATTTTCTCATATTAACTCTGCCCATTTATAAATTATAAGAGAATGGAGGGGGGATGGAATTATATTTGTGTAATTTCATCAAATACCACTACCTTATATGAGTGTTTGGCTAGCACCTAAGTGTTACATTGTGTGAAGATATACAGTATGTAGTATAAATAGAAAGCTTGCGATATATATGTGTTTAAAAATTGTTACAATTGAAACAACAGTTGTATTTTACAGGGATACAAAAACGGTGCTAATTGCACCTCAATGCTATACACGTTCTTTACAAAAGTACAGCATGATTTCAAATACTGGGGCAGGGGACAAGGAGCTATCCCTTTAATTGTTGCAAAATTAGATTTTTACAAAAGCAAAAAGCAGTCCTAAGGGGATAAATCAATACATGGGAAAATTGCCCACTCACAAGATGCTCAGAGAATATTTAGGCATCTCTTGTAGTGCAATTTCAAAGGAAAATGGCTATATAAATTAGATAAATAAAAAAGGACTGGATCTTCTGTCAAGAAATTTGAAATGTTGGACATTTTAAGAAAAATATATAGCTGCTATGAAATGATTATTCATCTGTTATTTGCCATTATTATCCTGAGGTTTTGCTATGTAAGCAAACAAAAGAGCAGAAAATATTAACTTTTCTTTTAAAAAAAGATCTTGAAATGACTACTTGAGGTTATATTTCTATATCTGCTCTTGATGAATATGTGAATTATTTATATTGTTCAATTTGTTTGACAAACATCACAACAAACCTAAAGTATGCCTTGGGGAAAAAAGACTGCAAACAGTTTAAATAAAGTTTAATTATTAATTATTTTTCAGCAAGATGGCTCTAAAATCTTGATGGGCTGTTAGCAGCGTTAAGTGAAAATTTGTCTTTACTGCCTTTTGTGTAGATTCTCATACAGCACCTTCTTTACATTTGACAGCATGCAGCCATCTCTACATAAGGCAATTTAGAAGGAAAATCCATCCCCTTCAAGAGTCAAACTTGAGTCAATTTGTATGAAAAGAAGAACAACTTTCAGTTGCATCTTCATCTCTTAAAACTCATAATGTGTCCCAGACCAAGAGGAAGATATGGTAGTGGTCATCTAGGCCAACTCACCATGGCCAACTTGACACAGCCATCTCACTGTGGCCTTCTTACCGCAGCCGATTCCCTGCAGGACAACTCGGCATAGCCAACTCACCATGGGACAATTCCACATGGGATAACTCAATGCAATAAATGTTATCTGCCATTAATGTTTCTTTGACATTATTTTATTTCACAAAAATGGAAACAATGTTGAAGAAACAGTGGCGGATAACATTTATCACGTTGAGTTATCCTGCATGGAATTTTCTCATAGTGAGTTGTTCTACAGTGAGTTGGCCATGGGGTGACAGCCATGGGGAGTTGGCTATGGGGAATTGTCCCATTCTGGGAGGAGGAGGAGGAGGAGGAGGAGGAGGAGGAGGAGGAGGAGGAGGAGAAACAACAACAACTTTGGGAAGATCTGTGAAATTAATGAACTATTCTGAATCCTAAAAGCATCTTTCAATCCTTACTTTGCCCAGTTGGGATCCTTTGGATTCTGCCCAGGCTGAGTAAAACATCTTGCTTCACACCTCCCTTTCCATATTACAGCAAAGCTTCCTTTCTCTTTCCTTTTTTAAAATACATATTAAAGTTGCAGTGTAGGAACACCTTGTTTCTATGAACCTGAACTAGCAGTTCTTCCTTGCTGCAAAACATCTGAACAAATGGCTGTCCAATCAGAGGCACGGGAAACAACTTTTCTTTGGCTCTGACTGTTGTACCATAAATGGTCTACTTTAGTTTCAAAGAAGACAATGTGGAAAATGGAGATTCATCCATGGAAACATCTGGAAAAAAGAAAGGAAAGGCATGTGGACTAATGAAGATGAAACAATCCTCTTTTAAAAAATTGCAGGTAGACGTACACAGGAAACATCCAGGGTGACTCAATCAGAGAAGGGTAAATAGGAATGGCATGACCAGTAAAGTCTTGCATTGACCATACTAAGCAGCAGCCTGGCTTTGTTGCCAACCCACTTTACCCTGGACTTGAAATTCTGTAGCTACCTCAAGAAATAGCTGAGGATACAATGTGGAATTGTCCTTAACATTCATTGAAAAAGTAGCTGAGTCCATCTAATGCTAGAGCCCAGCTCATGCCTATGGGACAAACTTTTCTTTCAACTCCCTCTGCTTATTCTTTTAAAAATATTCCCCTGCTGCTATTAGCAAGAGGAATAATTTTATCCAAGGTTGATCCTATGATGAAGCACAACAGTTCTGCAGCTAACACTATAATCTAGGGACACTTAATGAGGGACAAACTACTGGAAACAGCTACTGGAACTGTTACGTTGGGTGAATGAGGATGCAGCAAGCCAGAGTAGTTAGTGACAACAGCTCTTTATTATATGGTGAGACTCCAGCAACTGACCCAGGGAGCCAGCTCCCTTTATATACCTTGCAGCTGTGGTGGTCAGCCAATCAGCTGAGGGTCAGTTAATTCGAACTTCCCGTCAAACAAACCTATTTACATAACACTCCTCCCCTCCCAGAAGTCACTTGGGTGTTATTTACATACAAAGTCTCACAGGTGACTAGGGCGTGTGCGAGTCCTAGTTGACCTGCGCAGTTTAGTCGGAGGGGCGGCGTCGAGCAGGTCGGAGGGACTTTCTGTTTCTCCCTGCTCCGCCAATGAGGCCTCCGGTGCCTCTTTGTGGGTGGCGACTTCTCCGGCTGTTTCAACTACCTCGATGGGGCGGCGCTGGACACCAGGATCCTCAGCTAAGTTCTCCGCTCCACTCGGGCTTGTAGTTTGTGTTTCTGGTTGGTAGTCATGGTCAGAGATGGGGTCGTCTGATTTGTCTTCGGTGTCTGTGGTTACCCGTTTTCTTAGTTGATCAATATGTCTGCACCAAACTCTCCCGTCCCCCATGTCTACCCTGTATGATTTGGGCCCCGTGATTTCTGTGATTGTTCCGGACTCCCAGAGTGGGCCCTGTCCGTAGTTTCTAGCGTGTACCGGTGTTCCTATGGTGAACTCCCTAAGCTTCCTCTCCACCCCCCCTTGAAGACCTCTGGGGAGTAATTGGGGTTGAGTCTATCTAATATTCCCCGGAGTTTCCGCCCCATTAATAGTTCTGCCGGGCTTCGGCCCGTGGCTGTACAGGGTGTGGAGTGCTGAGCTATTAGAAACTTGTCTATCCTTTCCTGCCAGTCTCCTGGGCTTAAACGTGACAGGGCCTCCTTTGCTGACCTCACAAATCTCTCAGCCTGTCCGTTACTAGCCGGATGAAACGGGGCTGAAAGGACATGTCTGATCCCAAGTCCCGCTAAGTATCTCTCGAACTGTGTTGCGGTGAATTGTGGCCCGTTATCTGACACTAGGATGTCCGGTAACCCATGGGTGGCGAATAACTGTCTTAGCTCCCTGATGGTTGCGTCGGTGGTAGTGGCCTTCATTAGTTTGATCTCCAACCACTTGGAGAATGCGTCTACGACGACCATGAAGGTCTGTCCATGAAATGGGCCTGCAAAGTCAATGTGTATCTTGGACCAGGGTCCCTGGGGCCTTTCCCACTCCCTTACGGGTGCCGTTGGTGGATCTGCTCTGGACTCTTGGCAGGTCTGGCATTTCCCCACCCACTCGGTAATGTCTGTATCCATGTTGGGCCACCAGACGTAGCTCCTGGCTAGCCCCTTCATCCTTACAATCCCAGGGTGCCCCTTATGCAACAATGTTAAGATTTTTTCCCTTAAACATGAAGGAATAACAACCCGATCGCATAGCAAACAACCCCCTTGCATTGTCAATTCATCCCGTTTTCCCGTGAACGGTTTAAATTCCCCGCTCCCAATCTTTTCCGGCCACCCCCTCATAACCCAACTTGCGACTGTCCGGATCACGTGGTCTTTGGTTGAGGCTCTCGCGACCTCGGCTGATGTTATGGGCCCAGAGTCCAAAACGTCTATCAGCAGGATGGGGATGCCGGGTGTGGGGTCTTCTAGGCTGTCGGGTAGTGGGCATTGGCTGAGTGCGTCCGCGTTGCCCATGTCCGCCCCTGGTTGATGTACCAGGCAATAGGAGTATGCTGCAAGGAAGATGGCCCAGCGTGTCATCCTGGGCGATAGTGCTGCCGGGGTTGGACGATCTCCCGCGAGGAGGCCCAGCAGCGGTCGATGGTCAGTGATCAGTTCAAAATCCCTCCCGAACAAGTACTCGTGGAATTTCTTTACTCCCGAGACGGCGGTGAGGGCCTCCTTGTCGAGCTGGCTATAATTTCGCTCGGTGCTTGATAGAGTTTGGGAGTAGTATGCGATGGGTGCTTCTAGGCCATTCGGGAGTCTATGGCTCAGGACGGCTCCCACCCCGAACGGGGACGCGTCACATGCTAGAACAAGAGGAAGTGTTGCATTGTACTGTATTAAAAAACTTTCAGCTGATAGCAGGTTTTTTATGCCGGCGAATGCCCTGTCTTCAGCCTTCCCCCATTTCCAAGTGGCTTTCTTGGTTAACAGTCCATGTAGGGGTTCTGCCACTGTTGCCTTGTCTTTAAGGAAAATGGCGTAAAAATTTAATAGTCCCAGGAAGGCCTGTAACTCTGCCTTGTCTTTGGGGGTGGGTGCTTCTCTGATTGCCCTGATCTTGCTCTCTGTGGGGTGTATGTCGGTGCCATCTACCCTGTACCCTAGGAATTCGACTGAGGGGACTGCGATCATGCATTTGTTTCGTTTCACTCTGAGTCCTGCATCCCTGAATTTCCTTAGGACCTCCCTCAGCCTTTCTCTTAGCTGCTGCTCATTGTCGGTGGTAATGAACACATCATCAAAATAGGGCACCACCCCAGGGATTCCTTGTAGTAGCCGCTCCATGGTACTTTGGAAAAGTCCGGGGGCTACGCTTACTCCGAATTGCAAGCGGGTGCACTTGAAGGCCCCTCTGTGGGTTACGATAGTCTGTGCCTCTGCAGTAGTGCCATCTACCGGCAGTTGCTGGTACGCCTGCGCAAGATCGAGTTTTGCGAAGATCTTGCCGGGGCCCAGGGAATGCAACAAATGGTGAACGATGGGTACTGGATAGGCGCTCTGCTGCAGGGCCTTATTAATTGTGCATTTATAATCAGTGCATATGCGCACTGATTCATCCGGCTTTACCGGTGTCACAATTGGGGTCTCCCATTTGGCGTGGTCGACTGGAACGAGCACCCCTTGTTTGATTAATTTGTCCAGTTCAATGTCAATTTTGGGCTTCAGGGCGAACGGTACCCGCCTAGGCTTTAAACGGATGGGTGCAATGTTGGGGTTGAGGTTAAACGAAATTGGGGTCCCCACATACTTGCCAAGCCTTTCGTCGAACACGTCCTGGAACTCTTGCATCAGGTCCTCTTTCAGGGTGCTTCGAACGTTCCTTACTCCGGTGAATCCCATGCCTAGGGCTCTAAACCAGTCCATGCCCAGGAGGCTTGGGAGGTTGTCGCTGACTATGGTGAGGGGCAGTTTCTCGGTAAACTCCCCATACTGTACTTGGAACTCGCCTCTTCCTTCGACGGGTATGCTGTTTCCTTGGTAGTCCTTCAGTCTGCGATGCTGTGGCTGGAGCTGTCGCTTGTGTGCGCTGGGGATGACTTTCTTTAGGTTCTCCCAAGACATGATGGATATCGGCGATCCCATGTCGATCTCCATCTGGCACTCCCGTCCCTCGATCTCGACCATGGTGTAGGTCTTCTCTCCGGGCGAGGTGCAGGTCTGTGCGATGCGTATGGTGTAGGCCCCAGCATCTTCAAATTTTGCGCCCTTCCGGTTTCCGCCATCTCTGTTGGGCCTTCGGTGTGGCGCTGGCTCGGATTGGAAGGTTTGGCCACGTGGTTTGTAGCTCTGGTGTGTCTTGGATTGGCAGACCTGAGCGATGTGGCCCCTCTTCTCACAGGAACGGCAAATGGCGTCCCTGAACTTACAGTTTTGTCATGAGTGGGACCCTCCGCAGCTGGTGCATCCGTCTCTGGGCTCTCTCCAGGCTGTGCGGGACAGCTCGGTGTGGTAGATCTCTTCTTCAGACTCCCCCTCGCTCGCGGTGCTTATGGCCTCTCGATGCACTGGCGCCATCTTCTGTGTTGTTTTGGTTAGGTGGGAGCTCTTTAGTTTCTCTGCAGCCTTTACTGACGACTCTTGCGCTCGTGCCTCGTCCAGGGCGATGTGTAGGGTCAGGTTTGACCTCGCGAGCAGTCTTCTCTGGAGCCGGCTATCTTTCACTCCACAAATTAGTTGCTCTAGAAGCATCTCATCCAGGTCTCGGTACTCACACTGGGTTGCGGCCTTACGCAGGGCAGCGACGTACTCGCTGATCGATTCGCCCTCCTGCTGGAGCCGTTGCCGGAAATCGTAGCGCTGGACGTACTTGGATGGCATTGGTGCATAGTGGTCTTTCAGCAGGGTCTGTAGCGTTGACCAGGAAATGTTGTGGACCGAATTCGGCTCTGACAATGCCTTGGCTGTGTCGAAGACTCTTGGCCCGCAGTGACTCAGGAACAGGGCTTTCTTCCGAACGTCCGGTAGCCCTTGCATGTCGTTTGCCACCATGAAGCACTCGAACCAAGACATGTAGGATCCCCACTTCTCTTCCTTGGGGTCGAAAGGCGCTGGCGGGGTGTAGGCAGACATCGTTTCGGGATTCTCCTGTGCTCCGCTCGCTCGCCTGGCTGGATTCGGATGCGGTCTCCGGTCCCTTCTCCGAACGTGGCTTCAGCTCTTTTTCTCGAGTGTGGCTTCAGCTCTCCTCTGCTTCTGGCCTCAAAATCCCACCTTCGTCGCCAATGTTACGTTGGGTGAATGAGGACGCAGCAAGCCAGAGTAGTTAGTGACAACAGCTCTTTATTATATGGTGAGACTCCAGCAACTGACCCAGGGAGCCAGCTCCCTTTATATACCTTGCAGCTGTGGTGGTCAGACAATCAGCTGAGGGTCAGTTAATTCGAACTTCCCGCCAAACAAACCTATTTACATAACAGGAACCATCCTGATGTCTCATTCTGAGGGCTCCTTAGAAGAGGGGTTCAGGATGGGTTCTGAAACCAGTGTTTGTCTCCATGGCATAGAGATTTCCAGACTGAGTCCACAAAAGTTGTTGTGTGTCAGAGTTCCAACCGATGCCCTAATTAAATCATGAGCCTCAAGCCAAGCTTCAAAAGAAATCCAGTTATTTATTAGGAGCTTCATGTCAGCATGGACTAAGTGAAGCCAACTCTGACCTCACTTAATTTCCATCCCGGCTCTGACCCTGTTTCCCCCTTACCCCAAGGTGTGTCATCAGTCACATTCTCCAACAAAGCAATTTTGTGGGTTGTAGTGGTCTCTCCCTCCGGACGCTTTGAGTCTGCATGGATATGACCTTGACGTGGCCAGCTGGAATGTGCTTTGTTTTGACTGAAGTGCAAGCTTCTCAAGGCAGCTGCAATGTTCAATTCCCCATTTCCCTGCCTATGGCAACTTGAGAGCAGGTCAGGAATTGGTTGACATTGTGTTTTTAAGACCTGATCATGGAGTAGTAGTAGTAGTAGGTTAGAAAAGGTGATCACATGACCTTGGGACAAAGCAATGGTCATAAGTATGTACCAATTGCTAAGCATCTGGATTTTGATCACATGATTGTGGGGAGGAAACAAAGGTTGTAACTGTGAAAAATGGTCATAAGTCACTTTTTTCAATGCCATTGTAAGTTTGAATGGTCACTAAATGAACTGTTGTAAATCAAGGACTCCTATATATCCTGCCCAACTCCCAGGAGGTCTAGGCAGTTAAATTTTCTTTTAAATGTTATGTTTGTTTCTAAACATTTAGGTATCTGCAAAAGAAAAAAAAAGGAAAAAGGATTGATTTAAAGAATAAAGAACTAAATGTTTTTTTCCACCAAATGCAAGTCTCTTTAAAATTACTGATTTTAATCATTCACTTCCAAATTTCTCTCCCTTTTCATTTGAGTTGGGTTCAGTATGATGACTCATATGGCTAAGAGCCATGGCGGCACAGTGGTTAGAATGCAGTACTGCAGGTTACTTCTGCTGATTGCTGGCTGCCTGCAATTTGGCAGTTTAAATCTAACCAGGCTCAAGGTTGACTCAGCCTTCCATCCTTCCGAGGTGAGTAAAATGAGGACCCAGATTGTTGGGGGCAATATACTGACACTGTAAACTGCTTAGCGAGGCATGTAGAGCACTATGAAGTGGTATATAAGTCTAAGTGCTATTGCTATTGCTACTACTGTAAATAAAGGGATTAACAGCTATGGATAAAATATTAAGAGTTTTGGGGCCGCTGATGTAAAGAAGAGAGAGAAAAACCAAGAATTGTCTCATGCCCCATCATCTCCATTCTTTAGAAAAACATGCTTGATCATCATTAGTCCAAGCAAATCTACTTTTTCAGTAGCTACTGAAAAAAAAAAATCTACTTTTGCAGCCCAGATAGATCTGGACCTTTCCAAAGAGACTATTGTTAACTTTCTGTATTTTCTTCCTCCTCTGATGAATTCATGACCATGAACGTAATTTCCATCTCTTTGATGCACAATGGTGTGTTGCAGTATGAGTTTTAATGCCAAACAAATAATGACTGCTGCTTCTTTTATTTTTGCATGAAAGAATTCATTGACTGACAGGTACAAAGCTTTAATAGTAAGTGAAAGAAACGTACTATATAAATACCAGTAGAATGCACATTTTAAAAAGCCTGGTTTGAATTGCAGAGGCACATTTGTCAACGGGTGAGAGACACATTTGGGTGGGGGAAGGATAAGAAAAACATAAACAGAGGAACAGCCATTTATTCAGGTACTGTATTGATGACCAGGGATTTGTGCTGCAATTCCATAAATGCTTTTGTTCCATCAAGGCACTTATAAAATCCTCATTACTGGAATATCTAAGAGACTCACAAACATTAGGACATGTATATCTACACAGAACAGTAGGGAAGTATATTACCTTGATTTTACAAAAGGGACTCTGGGGCACAGATACATTAAACACATCCTCACTTGTATACACAGACAGCAGGCAATAGAGCTATGGTGTGAACTGCAATTTCTGGTCTCTTGACCCAATAGCTTAATTTGAGCAAGTAGCATTTTTGTGCTTAGTTGCTTGAAACAAGATAAAAGGGTAGGAAATCCATCCTAGTGAAGACTATCTGCAGTCCATTATACATATTTGCAAACACCTGTTTGCAAAGGAGTCTCTGCAGAACTGGGGCCAATTTGCACCATTGCAAAAGAAGATCTGTGATCAAATGCTGGTCAATTTCAGACGGCGTAAAACTGCTATATACAACTGATGTGCCTTCTGCAGTATCATCATCTTCTTTTATTGACCCCATCATCCCTTGTGGGGTGGAGTCTGGGCAACTGAATGGAGCTGAGTGTTTACTGACCAGATGCCCTCCCTGTCACCAGTGCAGAGTTTTGTTGAGCAGATATATTCTCATTGTGCCCAGAGAGAAAAATATCAGCCTCTACCTATGATCAAACTCACAGCCTCCTGATTGTGAGGAGAGAGCTCCACCTCTAGGCCACCACACCATGTGCCCTCTGTGCTATAAAGCAGTGAAATTGTGCCAAAAGTCAGGCTAAACCCAAGGAAGATTAGGTTGCACTTCCCGCACCATTTTTTCCCCTCTTTCCATGGATCTTGTCAATTTAGATAGTCAAAGGCAACATTTTTTTCACCAATTGTTATAAGTATGTGGAAAATTGAAGCTCTGTCTGGCTTAGCTAATGGGTATGTGTCAACAGAGAAATTGTTCAGAATGTATAAACGTACGTTGAATTTATGTTAGGAATGTGAACAAAATGAAACAAGGGGACTGGGAGTTCTGGTCCTGTCTTAGTCAGGAAAGCTGGCTGGGTGACTTTGGCAATCACTGTCTCCCAGCCCACTCCACTTAACAGGGTTGCTGCTGTGGGAAAAATATAAGGACTATTTGGTATGTTCATGCCTTGAGTTATTTATAAAAATAATGAAGGAGGAATAAAAATAGCCAAACAAATATGGCTGTGAAAGGTGAACCATCAGAAAGACTGAATGAAAAATCTGGATACTTTTGCATTATGGTGCTGGAGAAATTTATTGGGAATACCTTGGACTGCATAATAGCTTTTGCTCTAGAGCACATGTGTCAAACTCATGGCGTCATGTTGCCATCACTTGACATATCATGACATTTTTCTCCTTCGTGGAGTGGGGTGGGTGTGGTCTCGCCAGAGGTGAGTTGCAGCAGGTTCTGACCAGTTCTGGAGAACCGGTAGCGGAAATTTGGAGTAGTTCAGAAAGCTGATAGTAAAAATTAAGATTGGCCCCATCCCCATCTATTCTCTGCCTCCCAATTCCCAGCTGATTGGGAGGAAATGGAGATTTTACATTATCCTTCCCCTGGAGTGGGGTGGAAATCGAGATTTTACAATATCTTTCCCCTGCCATGCCTACCAAGCCATGCCCACCAAACCACACCACACCCACCAAGCCACACCCACAGAACCGGTAGTAAAAAAATTTGAAACCCACCACTGGCCTGCGCATTACATATCTGGCCCGCAGGCCACCAGTTTGACTTCCCTGCTCTAGAGATATATGACAGAAACCTTTTGGTACCTATCAAGGTCTGAGTGGCATCCAGCTATTAGGCCCCATGGCTTTCACTCAGACATTCTTACTACATTGTAACTGCTACCAAGAAAAGTCTTAGATATGAGAGATGCTGTTCAGAATGTAATGACTCAATAGCAATACCAGGAACCATCTGGAGTTTTGGTTTTATTTCTGATACTTGATATTAATATGATTTATAACATGAAGATTGCTGTAAGGTCTTTCTTGAGTCATAAGCAAGTCATAGTCATTTATATAAATGAAGAAAAAATAATTTTGAAAAATTAAAATATATTGACATTCAACTATCCATCATATTCCATTGTTTGATTATATTTCCAATTTCCAATAATGAGGATTTCTGCAAATGACATAGATCCCAAATCAGTGTATTTGACATCCAGAGTAGCAATAGTAATAGCGCTTAGACTTTTATATACTGCTTTACAGTGATTTACAGCCCTCTCTAAGCAGTTTACAGAGTCAGCATATTGCCCACAACAATTTGGGTCCTCATTTTACCCACCTTGGAAGGATGGAAGGCTGAGTCAGCCTGGTGGGATTTGAACTGCCAAATTGCAGTTGCACTCTAACCACTGCGCCACCGAGTATCCTGAGACTCTTTGGCTATATCCTGCTGAAGGCTGATAGCCCATAATGGGGATTTTAGAAATTTGTTCAGTCTATATTTCTTAAGGAAACTGATATCATTTACATTTCCAGGATGAAAATGTGAAGTGCAATTTTAATTTAATTTAAAATTTTAATTTATAACTGTCCATCCCCAGTGGAATGCAGTTATTCTTTAACTTCAGTGCTTCTCCAAGTTTCATTTCAAAAGAATACCTATGAAAAATATTGCAAAAATTCATATGGAAATATATATTATAGTTTATGTTTGTGCGTAAAGAAGTATTTACGAAAAACAAAACATCATAATATTATTATGGCTCTTTATACATTGCTTTAAAATACACCGCTTGCGTGATTTTTTTCCCCCTTCATTCCACTAGGGTGAAAAGACCCAGTGACTATCCCTATGAATCCACATGCACTATTAATACATGGACAACACATTGTCATGATTTCATCATTGTCGCTGAATAATTTACCATTCAATTAAGGTCAGTTCACAAATAGATTCTCTGCTAATGAGTCTAAATGTAAAGGTTGCCTAATCAGAGTTGTTATTTACACATTACTAAAATCGGGAAGGGGTGGGGGAAGAAAAAAACAAGAATATTGATAATAAGACCAAATCGGACTTAGATTTTCACAATATGCACAGATGGCTCTTTTTTAGTGACTGCCTTGTTTAGTGAACATTCGCAGTTATGATGGTGATTGAAAAGCAACTTAGAAACCAATCCTTGCATTGACAACCTTTGCAAGTCTGCAAAGCAAAGGAAACCTGATGTAAGATCATAAGTAAAGTTGCAGTTTCACTAAGCAACCACTTTGCTTAATGACCAAGTTGCCAGTCCCAATTGCGGTCACTAAATGAGGATTACCTGCACATAATGCTATATAAATAAAAATACATTTCACCCTCATCATGGATACTGATCTTATATGCCTCTCCAGATGCTCACACTTGATGGGCAACCCCAAGTCTCTTCTGCTTGTTCTTCTCAGTTTCTCAAATGAAAAGGGAGACAAATTTGGAAGTGAATGATTCAAAACAGCAACTTTAAAGAGACTTACATTTGGGGGAAAAAAACATTTTAGTTCTTTATTCTTTAAATCAATCCTTTTTTGTTTGTTTGTTTGTTTCCTATTGCAGGTACCAAAATGTTTAGAAACAAATGTAACATTTAAAAGATGACATGTCCTCAGACTGCTTCTTCAGATCTTCCAACAATGTCCCTGATGCTGCACGGACATCCAGTGCAGAGAATTAGGATGGTGACTTTGAGGGAAATAGGCAAGAACAATTATAGATAAACAAAGAGGAATGAAATTCAGTGGTGGGATTTAGCTGGTTCTGTCCGGATCACACAAACTGGTAGCGGCGACTCGGAAAGCTCTGCCTGTCCGGACGTAATGTGCGACTCAGTGGTGGGTTTAAAATTTTTTTACTATCGGTTGTGTGGGTGTGGCTTGGTGGGCATGGCAGGGGTAGGATACTGTGAAATCTCCATTCCGTCCCCGATCCAGGGGAAGGTTACTGTAAAATCCTCATTTCCTCCAGATCAGTTGGGACTCGGGAGGCAGAGAGTATATGGGGGCGGGGCCAGTCAGAATTTTTACTACCAGTTCTCTGAACTACTCAAAATTTCCACTACCAGTTCTCCAGAACTGGTCAGAACCTGTTGCAACCCATCTCTGGTGCAACTACTGCTCATGCGCAGGTCGTGCGCATGCGCAGAGGTGACGCGTACGCAGAGGTGATGCGTGCGCTGACATTTGCAAACCGGTAGGGAAGGTAAATGAATCCCACCTCTGAAATAGTTCATAATTTAGTTTCACCCATTTAGACGAAGACTGTACTACCATGTTCTTCAAACTGAAAACGTCCCAAAATAGACCACGGCCACGGCCACCCTGTCCATAACAGTGGTACAGACATAGCAGTAGCATTCTGGTTTCCCTTTATTGCTTGCCCTCCTTTTTGTTCATTAAATCATTACATTACCCCAGTACATCCTCACCCAGTGCTACACAATACAAAGGCAGCTCCCTGAGAGCCTCCTGTAATACAAATATTTATAACACTCAGACACCAGAAGAGGATTTTCAGTGCTGACTGAGATCATGACATGCCAAAACCTGGGCAAATGACTATAATTAAGACTTGAGGAATCGTGTTCTGCTTTTTATAAACAACCCAGCGTGTGATGGCAGCTCTTGTATGTCTGCAATGTGAGGGAAAAACAGAGCGGGAAGTGGGGAAACTGTTTGTCTAGGCAGGGAGGTTAAACCTTCAGAATTTGGAAACACGAGCCCTGAAGATTGAGGAATATGAGCAACAAAGGACTTACATCAAATCAGAGCAAAAAAAAAAAAATCTTTGGGGGTAAATGGTGAAACTTCTCATTACTTCTGACTGAGATTTAGAACTGGCGCACCTGTGACACTTCCTTTAATTACATCTATGTGTAATGCTATTCCCAGCTTTTGAATCTTTTTTCAAACCATATTTTTTATGTATAGGTATGCATAGTTGTTCAAAGCCTGAGGCTCCCAGCAACAGATTATTTTCCCCCCATCTTGTTTCACATTACTGAAAAACATGCAGGGGGAAAAAAGGACATACAATGAACAACCATTCTTAATAATAGTTATATAGTTACTTCTCTGCAGGTCAGACCATCAAAGAAAAAAAATGGATTAGGTTTAAAAAGTGGTAAAAATCCAAATTTTTTTATTACCGGTTCAGTGGGCGTGGCTTGGTGCGCTTGTTGTGGCTTGATGGGGGTGGCAGGGGAAGGATATTGCAAAATCTCCATTCCCACCTCACTCTAGGGCCAGCCAGAAGTGGTATTTGCTAGTTCTCCAAACTGCTCAAAATTTTCGCTACTGGTTCTCCAGAACCTGTCAGAGCCTGCCGGATTTCACCCCTGGGTTTAACCCTAGAGTTGGGGACTCTGCATGCCAGTGGCTGTGCTGTCCTAACTCTTGCTGGGTTCCATGGTCAATAAACTATCACAGCTTATAAGAATTGCTACTAGGATAATATAATAGGGTGCTTCATATGAGCATCCATTGAGAATGAAAAAAAAAGTGATTAAGAATAAAATGTATTTCACCTATTTCCTTCCTTTCCAACAAAGGATGATGTCCTGGGCTTAAATATAATTGTTAGAATGTAAGCCTGAGAGCTGCAACAGTCCAATTCCAGAAGAGAAGCACAAGGAAACATTCAAAGATGCTGTAGGCTGATTATTCAAAGATTGGCATGTTTCCAGCTTCAAAATATGTCTCCCACGTTATTTCCATCTTTCCTTCACTTCTCTGAAAGGGAAGTTGCTTTGTCTTCTCTTGATTGTTACTGTCTTTAAAAAGACAGATTTACAGAAACACACCAAATCTTTGAGAGTAAAAGGAATTGTCCATAGTACACTGGGATATTCCTTCCTTTGGTCTGATGCCAGAGGTGGTATTCAACCAGTTCGGACCAGTTTGCCTGAACCAGTAGTGAAAATCGCGGGTGGGACCGTCCAACTTCCCAAATGCCCCGGCTCTATATCATCCTATTTAGGCATGTTTTTGAGGCCGCACACATGTGCGGAAGTTGCACACGCTAACGAAGTGCATGCACGGAAAGCCGTGCGCACGTGTGGAAGGCAGGTGTGCATGTGAACCGGGCGAGCACATGCACAAAGCAAGTGTGTGGACACGTGGCGAACCGGTAGTAACATAATGTGAAACCCACTGCTTTTGACACCCTATATCTGATCACGTCAACCAACAGGCCTGTTTACCTTTTGCATCCCTCAAGCAAGTCAAGGGATTCAGAAGTGACAGTCAGCAGATGCAATAGATGGAACCTCATTGCTGGGGTAGATGCAAGGGACTCAGAACTGATATTAACCAGGCCAGACTGGAAAGTAGCAACTTTTGCTTCCAGAGTTGAGATTGATTGAAAGGTGGAGATTTATAGGCTTGTGTTTATTTTGAGTTCAATCAAAGTCTTCCCTTTTATATACAATCACAGTACTAGACTTCAGCTGTAATGAATTAAAATAGAAGGGAAATGTTTAGAATAATCTAAGATGGTCTTACCATGCCTTGATTTTTTTTTTTAATCAGGAGAAATGAAGACTTGATTAATTAAAAAGGCAATGAATCTGCTACAATAATTTGGGAAGCAGATATTGGGACCAGACACCACTCCCTCTTAGAAGGAAAACAGCAAATGACATACAATAAAGACCAAGCCTTAGAAGATGTAGACTCGGGGACAAAGAGTACAAATAAAATAAATCCAGAGCAGCCAAAATAGTTAGTGTGGATAAAGAGATTTCCTGTATTAGGGCCACTCAGTCCTTGCTATACTATAATCACATCCACTCTCCTTGCAGACACACATACCCCTCACCTTTGTGTGTACCACCTGCTAAGCTGAGAGACATTAAACAATTTCTGGTGATACAGAAATATGATTAAAATGAAACCCAGCACAGCGAACACACTAAGCCATATCATCATGATAAAAACAGAGTAGGCAGATGATACAATAAGGAAAGACAAATGAGATAAACTGTCAATAATAATAATAATAATAATAATAATAATAATAATAACAACAACAACAACAACAACAACAACAACAACAACAACAACAACAATAATAATAATATGAGCTGGCACAAAAAAGCTTTGAGACAGTGCCCATATATTCTTTAGTTATGCATAATCTGCAATAGACATAATGGATTCTTCCATTTTGTTTTTATTGTACTGTGAATAGTTTATCTCACTCCCCACTCAAATACTTTAAAAAAAATAGTGGACAAGACATACAAAAGTAAAAAGCCAAATGTATCTGTTCTCCTATTTATTTAAACCTCCTTCTGATTATAAATTCTTCCAGGAATGACAAATGCAATTTACGTTTCCCTTCATCACCAAGATTTGTTTTTTCACTTATTCATCTCTTTATATAGTTTAAAACCATATTTTATTAAATGTTAAGAGCTATTATCTTTAGTTATTGGGCTATAAATCCCTAATATACACACAGAAACACACACACAGTTTGTGCCATGGATTTGTATAAAGATTTATTGGTTTCTAGACTCAGAAGGAGGTTCCAACCTCAAACTAATATGTTAAAGAACGCCAATGGACAGGTAGTAACTGATTCAAATAAGATCAAAGAACACCCAAGATTCCTTAAACGATATTCCTTCTTTACAAGTACTTGCCAATGAATCAGAGAGAAGTTTGCCTAAGTCTCTTCTGAATACCATCTTGTTTCCCATAAATTATGAACTATTTCATTCCACCTTGTTTATAGATAACTGTTTTTGCCTATTTCCCTCAAGGTCACCATTCTAATTCTCTACACTGGATGTTTGTGCAGCATCAGGGACAGTGTTGGAAGATCTGAAGAACCGGATGGGGACATGCCATCTAGAACTAAGGAGAAATTTCCTGACAGTTAGAACAATTAACCAGTGGAACAACTTGCCGCCAGAAGTTGTGAATTTTTCAACACTGGAAGTTTTTAAGAAGAGATTGGACCAGTGGTGAAATCCAAATTTTTTTACTACCGGTTCTGTGGGTGTGGCTTGGTGGGTGTGGTGTGGCTTGGTGGGCGTGGCAGGGGAAGGATACTGCAAAATCCCCATTCCCTCCCCACTCCTGGGGGAAGGAGATTGCAAAATTTCCATTTCTACCCCACTCTGGGGCCAGCCAGAGGTGGTATTTGCCAGTTCTCCAAACTACTCAAAATTTCCACTATCGGTTCTCCAAAATGCTCAACATTCCCGCTACCAGTTCTCCAGAACCTGTCAGAACCTGCTGGATTTCACCCCTGGATTGGGACAACCATTTGTCTGAAATGGTAGGGGATTGAGCTAGAAGACCTTCAAGACCCTTCCAACTCTGTTATTCTATTCCAGGGCTGTCAAACTCCCAGCCCATGAACCGGATGCGTCATGCGGTGGCCATGCCCATGCCTGGTTTAGCGAAGGGGAAAAAAGTCCCGATATGTCACGTGATGCTGCAGTGACAACGTGAGTTTGACTATTCTATTCTATTCTATTCTATTCTATTCTATTCTATTCTATTCTATTCTATTCTATTCTATTCTATTTTATTCTATTCTATTCTGCAGTATATTTACATTTCACTTTAAAAAAATAGTCTTAGTGGTTGCTAAAAGCTGACAGTCAGTTGATGTCATATAATCAGTTAAAAAGAATAATAAATCATACAAAAGAGTCAGTATTTGGGAAGTAAACTGTTGGGTTGCTATAACAGAAAAGGCCCTGTCTGTTCTGCTAGCTTCTTCTTTTTTTCTTTTTTCTTTTTTTTTTTGGGGGGGGGGGGGGCAGGATATACCCAGAATATCTGAAAGTGATCATGGACTTCCGGCAAGCTCTTAAAACAGAATGTATTTTTTTCCAGCTATAATAGTTTAGAGGGCAATGAATAAATGGGAAGCTAGCATCAATAATTTAGCTGACTGAGGACCATTATTTAAAAATATAATCAGGTGAGCATGTAATTGCCCTCA
The DNA here is from genome assembly GCA_022577455.1 of Arizona elegans. NCBI lineage: Eukaryota > Metazoa > Chordata > Lepidosauria > Squamata > Colubridae > Arizona > Arizona elegans. Next base: position 118,310,911 of record JAKOOJ010000003.1, read on the forward strand.
TATATAATTACTTTATAGTTTTACTGTAAGTTAGCTGACAACTGTTATTTTCCCTGTAATAGATTTGATGGATATTGACAGAATTTGCTGATAATAAGTACTTGATTGAAGTGCATTGTAGTAACAAAACAAAACAAAAAAAAACCATGATGAAAGTTTTTTGTAAACATAACAAAGATCCATCTCTATGAGCTATTTAGAGCTATCTCCTTCAGGCTAGAGTAAAGTAAACCTTGCCAGGAACGAAGAGTAACCTTGCATCTAAGCTTGTTGATCTTTCAGTGCCTTGGGTAGGATGAGCATTGCCAGCAACCAGCTATGATTTCCTGTCACAAAGTATAAAATCAGGCAACAGAATATGACAGCAAGCTTCACCAGAGGCAAACCTGGCCCTTTCGGCTGTAGCCCTACTGCTGCCGGCTCCTGGAGCAAAGGGTGAACCTGTTGAAGAAGGATAATTGAAAAGTTTGCAGCGGGCATCAATAACAGACCAATGGTTAGATTGGGTGATGAGGTTCCACTTCAATGTATCCTACCTTGTCCTTTTTGAAGTAGATACTTATAAGGTTGCTTGAATGCAAGTTAGAGACTGCTGGTTTCAATTTTCCACTTTTTCCCATTAGATCAGGGGTGTCAAACTGGTGGTCCATAGGCTGGATGTGTCATGCGCAGGCCACGCTCACCCCAGGTCCGTGAAGGGAAAAAACATTGCAAAATGTCACATGACAGCAAATGTGAGTTTGACACCTGTGCGTTAGGTCTTGTTTCAGCAAGCTAAGCAAAATTTGTCCTCAAACTATTTAGACTTTCTACATCAAAATTAATCCCTTGAATTGTGCCCACTGGGGTAACAGACTAGAAGCCATTGAAGTTGTTTCAAATCTAATCCAATGTGGTCTAAGTCAATTCTCAATCTTAACTTTAAGAAGTATGGATTCAGTTTCCTCTGCTGGTTGATGGATTCTGGGACATTTTAAAGTGGCTAAGGTTGAGAAATGCTGTTGTTGGTACCTTGTTTTGTACAACTCTTTTCCAAGGATTATTTCTTCTTTTTCATTTATTTCATTTATTTATTGCTAATTTAATAGGATGTCTTTTGTTGGGTGCCATAGGAATCCCATGACATGACATGACATGACATGACATGACATGACATGACATGACATGACATGGCATGACATGACATGATGGCAGCCCAGAATTGGAGCAGATTGTAATAATCTAAATGAGAGTTAATGAGGATGTGAACCATTGCAAGCAGATTATCTGACTCCAAGAAAAATACTTGTATTTTTCTAAAACTACTTAATGCAGTTGGTGTATGGGTAAAGGCACTCCTAACCACAGCTGCAGCTTGAACTGCCAGCAAAAGTAATGCATATTCCCAAGATACACAGCTGAACATTCAAAGGGAGTGTGTGTGCAGGAGGGGATTGTCACTGGTGTCTAGAATATCACTGTCTGTGAAGTGGAAGTATTTTCCCCATCCCAAATATGCAAGAACTACTTTGCAATTATCTAGTGGAAACAGGAAGGTTCCTTTCATAAACCCGTGAATATTTTCTTCATCTAGCTACTTTATGTGATCCTAGGTTTAACTTCAGCAAATGAGGATTAAATTAAATTCTGCCTCTGGAAAATGAATGTAGTGTATGCTTAAGCTGACAGGAGCAGGATTTTGTATTTACTGCAGTATTGTCATTTTCGGCGTTACTGTGTACAAATAGCTGTGCTGTAAGTCTTCCCCGTCATTTCATTTTCTTTCCCCTTGTTTTTGAGATTCAGGGGTTTCCGCCCCCCCTTCCTCTCTTGTCCTGACTGCCAGATTTCTCTGTATTTTTTTTTTCCTTTCTGCCCTCCCAGCTTTTCATTACTGTCATCTTTTTTCCCAGCCGCTGAACCCTTGGTGTTTTTTTAATTGACAGATGGGGTTTAAAAGCACATTTGAAAGTGCCAGTCTTTTTAAATAGACTCCTGTCTCATCAAAAGATGTACAGCAACATTCCATTAGAGCAAATCATTTGAAAATAGATTGGGCTTTTAGTAACTGTGGTTGTATTTTTATAGTTGGGCTATTCAGTAAGGTTTTTCCTATTGCCCTTAGTCTCCTTTCTCTTCCCTTCATGAAAGAAGAAGGGGAAAAAAAAGATACATTAAAGAAAGATTTTATATTATATTTGTTTTGTTTCGATTTTTCCCCCTTTAAACCTCTCATGCAGCTTATTTCTACAATTCGTTCTTCGTTGCCAGGGCATGAAAATCTTGAAATGAAAGAGGTGATGAAAAATGCAAACACGTACATGGGAGAAGGAACACAAGAGGAAAAATAGCATTCCTTTGCCCACTGTTCTGCCTGGCAGCCTCAATTTCTGTGCCTTCACAATTTACCTATGGAGAGCTAATCTTTGGCTTGGCTACCACCTTTATATGAGGGATAAGGCTTTGATGTATTGTCCCAGGAAGCATAGGGCAATTTCTTTAAGCATCAAGGAAATATTTTGGTTCTCCTTGTTTCATTGGCCTCCTACAAGTATAATTTGTCAGAGTTTGTTGCAAAATTCAAATCCAGAAAGCCCGCACAGGCAGACTGATGCAGCAGGATTCATTAACTTCTTTATATACATATAATACATGAAGATAAATGTACAATCCCAATAGCAGATTCTTCTAATGTAGCAGTTACAAGCAAAACACAAGCAGAGTACAGCAGACAAGTTTGCAGCTTCAGAGCTCAGAGCTTAATACAAAGAGAGCCTCCTCTATACAGGGCAGTTAAGCTTCTGCACAGACTCAGTTGCCTAAGCCATGCCCAGACTTCAGACTTAAGTTTCTGTTCCAAATAAGCCTCATTGGCTGAGCCTGTTACCATGCCTATTCATTGGCTGACCTTGTTACCATGTCTCCATTCAGTCCCCATTGGCTGATCTATTCTAGTTCATGAATATTCATCCTGTGACATAATTCTAGCATAAACCTGGATTAATTACTACTAGAAAATTCTGCCCAGTTGCATTCCTGGACTTCAGAGCTTTCAGGGATGGATCCCCTGTATTATAAATTTTGTATTGCTCTGTGCACTTATTCAGATTCATTCCGAAGTATAGATGCCACATTTAGCTGGCTTACATAAAGCTGTCAATTTGCCATTAAGTAATTTCCTCAGGACTGGCTCCCAAGAATGGCAAGGATTAGCATTTGTTAAAGATCAAAACTGGCAGAGAATATGCTGACAATCCTACCAATTTCTACTTTCCCTCAAGCATCCAAGAAGATAATGCAAAGTTTAAAAGAATTTTCAGTTCACATGTTCTGTATGTATGATGAACGAAGACCCTCAAATGGTAAAAAGTGGCTGTTTTGATTACGTTGCATAGCCACGTAAACAAAAGTGAATGTTAACGGCTCCTGGAACTAGTATTTCAATGTAACACACCATTTGCTATTTGAAAAGTATTTCTATATGTTATCTTCAGATAATTATAAAGAACAGTTGCAGGAACTGGGTATATCTAGTCCAGTGAAAACAAGGTCTAGGGGTGACATGATAACAATATTCCAATATTTTTGAGGGGCTGCCACAAAGAAGAGGGAGTCAATATATTTTCCAAAGCACCAGAACGCAAGACAAGAAACAATGGATGGAAACAAAGAGCCTTGGTGGCGCAGAGGACTAAACTGCTGTTAAAGTAGCACTTAGCTGCCAGCTGCCTGCAATTACTGCGAGTTCAATTCTCACCAGGCTCAAGGTTGACTCAGCCTTCCATCCTTCCGAGGTAGGTAAAATGAGGACCCGGTTTGTGGGAGCAATAAGCTGTCTTTGTATAAAATAGAACACTGCTTGGGGGGGGCCAAAAAGCCCTACTAAGCAGGTATATACAAATGTATGAAGGCTATTGCTTAATGCATTGTAAGCCATCCTGAGTCTCCAGAGAAGGGCGGCATATAAATCGAATAAATAAATAAATAAATAAATAAATAAATAAATAAATAAATAAATAAATAAATAAATAGAGAACCATCCTAGAACTAAGGAGACATTTCCTGACAGTGAGAACAATTAACCTAACTTGCCTCCAGAAATTGTGAACGCTCTGTTAAGTTGGGCAATTGAGGAGGCAGAAGCAAGGTAATGCGTGACAACAGCTCTTTAATGTAGTATGAACTTCAGCAAAGGTTACAGTAACACAGCTTCCTTTATATACCTTGCCGGCCAGGGAGCTGACCAATAACAATTGACCCATTGTCTTTCAAATCTCCCACCAAAACTATATACATAACATGCTCCATCACTGGAGGATTTTAATAAGACTGCACAGCCACTTGTCTGGAATGGTATTGGAATGGTATTGGAATTGGACTCCAAGGTCCCTCCAAACTCTCTTATTCTGTTATTCAGTATCTTAAAAGCCAAGCCATCATTACCATTTTCAGGAATGGACACTTAAACTTTGAACAGAAGACCTTCTGCCCTATTCAATGCAATAGTTTACCATAATTCCAAATGCTAACAATTCCTAATTTTAAATAATTGGGCCTTTTTGGGGGGGAGGGGGAATATCTTACACTCAGAGAAATCTATTATAGATGCTTAGCTATTCCAAGGCAAAAAAAAGTGGCAAAAAAACAAAAAAAAAAACCAGTAGCATTTTAAACTTTTTTTAGTAAAGATTTTGAGTAAAATCAATTGTTTTCTAAACCAGTTGGTGAAATGAGATTAAACTTCACAGTTGGGGATGTAAGTAATGTTGCTGAATCTTTGGCAGATAAATCAGGTATGCTTAACTGAGGGTCTTTCAGAAAATGTATGTGGAAACAATGAAACCTTGGTCTGTTGACCTTTCTCAGGATGGTTTAATGAAAATTTCTGATGGCAGGCAGAAAGTTACAGTTACAAATATTAGCATGTAAAAGTATTTCAGTCTCAGATGGAAAGGCTCTCTTGCATTCAATATGTATAACCCACCAATTCACTGTTATATCTCCCTATTGAGAGTAAGATAGCTCTTAGGAGCATAGCTGGAATCAGGTAATCGGAATGTTCTGTTACAATTACTGAATAATCTCTGTCTGTTTCTATCCCTTTGAGTGAAATCTATGCTTAGTTTTACTAGAGCATATCCAGTGAAATCAATAGGACTTGTGTCAATCATGACTAGTTTAAATACAATTGATTTCAAAGGGTATAACAGAAGGGACCTTGGAGATCTACTAGTCCACCCCCAACCCCCAGCTCAAGCAGAAGATAGTATACCATTTCAAACAAGTAGCTGTCAACTTCCAGTGATGGAACACCCATAACTTCTGAAGGCAAGCTGTTCCACTGATTAATTGTTCTACCTGTCAGGAAATTTCTATTTCTAGGTTGGTTCTCCCCTTGTTTCCACCCTTCTAATATATATTCTAAATGAAACTGGATTTTACCTGCTCAATTTTTGAGTCCTGAAATAAAAGCAGCCACTGAAACTTTATCAAACAATGAGGTAAAAATGATGTATCAACAATGCTTAAAAGCCTCTCCTTATTGTCTTTCCAGGCATGCAGTGGAATTTTCATTTTAATGAACCTCAACTATCTGTGTCAAATGTTAACAGCAATGTGGGATAAGACAAAAGAGGAAATACTATTTATTGAGAAAATCTACTTTTTTAAAATGAATTCTTAAGAATTATAACCCTTAGAGAATCTTGCCGAAGTGGCTTCCCTGACTCTACTTCCTTCTCTGTTTTCTGAGTTCCTTCCCTAAATTTCTAGAGAAATTGTGGGCTCTCAGCTGGATGTGATAAAGCATTTATTGGTCAGATAAAAGATACACTGAAGGAGGATTGCTCACAATTAGATGAAGACAACTTTAATGAATCAGCATGGAATGCCTTTTCTTTTCTTACTGCAGATTGGTGTTGTTATACTGTAATAATCTCAAAACTCCTAGAGAGAGTTTTGTTGGCCTTTAAGATTTTGCAAAAAATGGAGGTGAGGAGGGGTCAGCTTTTAAATGGTTCAATTACCTATTCACCTATCAATGTGTTAATCACTAAAATGCCAGAAGACACTATTAATTTTGCAATGACACAACTATCTCTGTAGAATTCTATCTCTTTCATTCCATTTTTCCAAGATATGCAAGTATTGTACATGGTTTTACATCTGCCACTGAGTACAGTATCTACATATATCTTGCCACTGACAGCCCAATTTAGACTTCTACTGGAAAACAATGAGTGAATGGGAAAGATAAATGGAGGGAGGAAATTAAAAATATCTTTATATGGGATGGACCACTGTAAGACTTGAATAATGTGGAATAATGTGGCTGAGGGAGGAGTAATGTAGTTTATAAAGTCATTTGGACTAGTAACCACCAATCACATCTTAAGGATTCTGTAGATTGTTTATGTATTCTGAATCTTCTGCCACAATTTCACTTGGTGGCCTGTAAGTTTTAGTATTATTGTACATTGTGTATTGATGAGTATTACTGAGAAGAAGAGTCAGAATCATACTGAAAGATTTGTTTGACTTAGTTTATTGATCCAGGCAAATTCATTTATAGTAGATGATCAGTAAAAGGAAGAAATATAAAATTAGTTTATTTGGTCAAGGTTGAAACGTTTGATAACCCTTTATGGATTTTTTGCTGACAACAGGATTGAAAAGTTGGTATAGATTTGTCTATATATTAAGAGATGGGTATGGGATGAAGAGATAATTATTACAAGAGGTAAAGAGTCACTAAATTGGTTTATACTTGGCATGAAGGTTGCAGGTCATTTCTTTATACATTTCTTTCCTTTTTATTATATTTTTACTTTTTTCTTTCTTCCTTTTTTCCTTGACCGTTTATTCTTTTTTCGTTTTCTTTTTATTCTTTTGAAAGTTTAATTTGTAGATGTTATTAAATGTTATTATTTATAATCAAAATTTTTAATAAAATTATATATCAAAGATAATATTTTGTGGATGAAGTCAGGACCTTTAAAATTTAATCAAAACAAGTTTTAATCTCTTTCAGAGAGCTCCCAGTTGAATTCATGAGTGCCTCATCATCTTGTATTCTTCCTTTTTTTCCTGCTTTATTGCTGTTGTGATTGTTCTAGTTGATTTATTGGCTTATGATTTTATAATGTAGATTTGATATTTTTAAGATAAATTGTTTTGTTATGAAATAAATGTGATAAGATAGATAGATAGATAGATAGATAGATAGATAGATAGATAGCCAGCTTTGAGAATCTCTAACGTTAATCTTCTAATGATTCCAGGAAATTCTTTCCTTCCCTCTTGTATTTGCCAATATTTTCTTACATTTGCCAAATAACGTTATTACCATAATTATGGTAATTGTGAATTGTGAAAAATTCTGAAGCTCAGCCATGACATACCTAATAATCATGCCATGAAAACTGTTCGTTTTTCTTTTAACAGTGCTTTTTACAAGAAAAAGCTTACCCCAGCTGATCACCACTGAGAAAAATACAGTGAATAGACGTCATATGAACTGTTTACTATTAGTCTTGTTATCAAACATTGTTACAAATGAGACCTGCCAAATACAGTTGAATCTCTTGTTCAATGTGCCAGCTAGGCCCCCATGCTCCAATTCATTCCCAGACCCTTTTATTTTCCTTAAGGGACACACTCCAAATTTACAGGAAGTTCTCATTCAGTCATTTTAATGATTCCCTACCATCACTACACACACAAACATGTTCACTTTTTTAAAAGTTCTGTGAATCTTGGGTTTCCCCTCCAGACTTCCATGGATGGTACTATTTTCTACATTTGCTATTAGTATGTGGAATTACAAAATTATTGACAGTTTATTCATAATAGCACAGATCACTGTCTTCTTTTAAGTAAAACAAGCTTTCAGGAATGTCTTCTGTGGTGCTCAGATTGAAACAAATCTATGTTCTGAATAAGTTCTTGAAGTTCCCTCTTGGTTATGTTTCTTCCTTAAGAATGTGCTTGGGTGTGCTTAGTCCTGACCAAATGTTGTCAAACGTTTCTACATCTTCAGATTTGTAAAAGATGTAAATTCTAAATCTACTTGGATGCCCTTGCTGGATATTTATAAGGCATTAACCATTTCGCCTTTCTCCATGAGCACTGGGTTGCTGAGTGAGCCCATTCTGGAGAGAGGATCCCTACCCCCCCAAGCACATCTAATACAATGTTTTTACTACCTTTGTTTTGGTGTTATTTATTATATTCACTATTAGCTGCCCAGAATCCGGTGTTGACTGGATAGTCATGTAAATCTATGCAATAAAATGAATAAAAATTGTCAATGGGTAAATTTTCAATTAAAGATAAGCCAATGAGACAATACATCTTGAAATATTTTTAGGTGTGCTCAGTACAACATAAGGAAAAGAATGTGCTGAAGTTTGATCTACAGTCCAGTCTATGAAAAACATACAAACAATCATAGTCCTATTGTGGTAGGAAATCTCACCTCTAAAGTAAGCCAAAGAACTGGAGACTTGAAAACCAGATTTCTTTAATAAGCTATAGAGGAAAAAAAAAATACAATGGTCACTGTACTCCAAGCAAGCAAAATCATGAGCTCCCATTTCAGGGCAACACAAATCTTTTATAGATTTCATTACATTACATCATATTCTAAGGAATATGGGCTAAGTGAGTAATTGTTTTATAATTTCTTTGTAGTCATCAGATAAGAAAGTAAAGGTTACGATGTTTTGGAACCTAATTGTAGTACACCTGATTTACCTATCAAAGCTTCCTGTAGACTCTGGGAGGACGTTAAAGAATAGTTACCCAAGTGATACTGTCACTCCTCTCTCATGGTGCCTGGAGTCTATGGGAGTCTGGATGGAAGACAACTGAATGCTGGTAAGACTGACTGGCTTTGAATACATGGAGCTTTGGGATCCAGGACTTTAGCATCTTTGGTTCTGGATGAGATTGCAGAGTCCCAGACAAACCTGGTGCAACTTGGAGGTTCTCCTGGACTCATGACTTTTGCTTGAAAAGCAGGTAGCAGTTGTGGCTAGGGGAGCCTTTGTGCAATGTTATGTACCAGTTGTGCCTTTTCCACAGAGTTCCTGTGCTGTGTCACTTAAGCCCTGATCACCTCACATCTCGACTCTTACTTCACACTCTATATGGGACAACCCTTGAACAGTATTCAGAAGTTATAGCTAGCACAGAATTAGCTGTACATCAAGTTCTCGGAGCCCCTAGGGTGGCCCATGTTACACCACTATTGCACAAGCTGCACTGGTTGCTAGTTTGCTTCCAGATCCAATTCAAGATATTGGTCCCTATTTCAAGGAGGAATACTTATTGTTCCTGTCCTGCCAGGAGAAGCTATACAGAATATATCGATCTACAATATCCCTTTAAATATTGAAAAGGTGCTATCAGGTCTTCCCTCAACCTTCTCTTCTTCATATTCAAAACATATTCAATCCAGTGCTTCATAGAATTTAGCTTTCAAGCTCCTCTTCCTCTTTTATTCTTTTCCATACACTCCTTCATGTTACTATTTCTGGTACTAAATTGTACTTTCTAAAATGACAGGGAATTTCGGTGCAGGAGTAATCATATTACATTGTATTAATCTTTCAATTGAAATACAATCATATTTAGTTTGCTCTCGCCTCACCCAGTTCTTTGTCTTCATCTTATACATTATTTGGGGTACAGCACTTTGTTATGACACTCAGAGGCCAGATGCACACATTGCTCTAAATAGTAACATAAGATTGAAAAGACTGGCAGTTAAATGAAGTAACAAAACATCTCTCAGTAAAAAAGTAAGAAGGGCCAGTATACATGGGCCTAGAGAAATATAAGTGTCTAGGGGTTCAAATAGCTAGAGACAAATGTGAATAGCAATAACACTTAAGACTTATATATCCCTTCATTGTGCTTTACATCCCTCTCTAGGTGGTTTACAGAGTTAGCATATTTCTCCCAACAATCTGGGTCCTCATTTTACCCACCTCGGAACGATGGAAGACTAAGTCAACCTTGAACTGGTCAGAATCGAACTCCTGAAGTCAGCAGAGTTAGTGTGCAGTACTGCATTCTAACCACTGTGCCACCATGGCTCTTAGAATACATAGAATTTATTCTGATTTGCTTCATGAAGAACTTTTTCACAGTCACAAATAACGCCGACAGATGGATGAAACTGTTAATTTTGAATTTACCTACTTTTTTCAATTTCCAATTTTATATTGGCTTACTACATCAGTCTATGAGAGGTTTTTAAAAAATTAATTTTAAATGTCAATTTTTTAAAAGAGGTACATGTTTTTCTCCTCTTCGGAACAGTTTTTTGTATACCCTTTTTTTTTTTTTGTACTGGACCTATTTTGAGAAAGCCATTTTTAAAAATATAATAATGTAAAATATTGTCGAAAATATGAGTCTGTATACTCACTGCCTCTAATTTATGTAGTGTGTGTGTGTGTGTGTGTGTATGTGTATGTATGTATATATATATATATGTGTTTTTCTTCTAGCCAGGTTTTCCCTACGTAGCCAAGGTTTTTTTGTAGCTCCAGCTCAGTAGAATCTCATCTACTCGGTTCTGGGCTTTTTTCCTTTCTAACACCTAGCAAGCTCTGACTGCTAGGTGGGAGACCTAAATAGATCCATTTCTAGCTCATTAGCTGTCGTCAGTAGGCCACACCCACCTCCTCCCTGTAAAGGCATAGTATCAATTTTCTTACTTCTTCGTAGGGTCTATGTGTGTTTTTCTTCTATTCAATTATATATATATATATATAATTGTAGGACCTGTCTGTGAAATTCAGAGAAATCAAAGGCTAAATGTTTAACTTTGTCTAAATTACACTTGAACACCACCCAGCGTCTCTTTGCGTAAAAGAGTAGCAGTTTTTAAATTTGATAAATAAATCAATATAGTATAACATTAGTTTTTGAAATTGGTTTAAGGATGTGATAAAGCAGACCCTGACAATACTTATTGTCCCTGTCCTGCAATGGGAAGCTATACAGAATATATAGATCTACAAACAGCAGTGGGTTTCCAATATTCTTACCACTGGTTCACCCCGTGCGCGCATCCTCACTTTGCACGCACACCTTCCGCGCATGCACTTTGCTCACTCACTCTGGAGAACTGGTAGTGGAAGTTTTGAGTAGTTCGGAGGACCGGTAGTAAAAATTCTGACTGGCCCCTCCCCCATTTATTCTCTGCCTCCCAAGTCCCAGCTGATCAGGAGGAAATGGGGATTTGGAGTAACCTTTCCCTGGAGTGGGGTAGAAATGGGGATTTTACAGTATCCTTTCCCTGCCACACCCACCAAGCCATGCCCATCAAGCCATGGCACAACCACCAAGCCACACCCACAGAACTGGTAGTCCAAATTTTTGAAACCCACCACTGCTACAAAGCCCTTTAAATATTGAAAGAATGCTATTAGGACATCCTAAGGCTGTCCTAATAGAAGGACAGAACAAGAAAAATATCCTAGAAAATGGCAATGGCAGCTCCCATATTTTTGCCCAAGTTGCGTATCCATGTAATCATGCAAAACTAAGCTCAATTTGAGAGTTTTTACTTTTAATTAGTTAATGTGAGTTTAACACAAAAATCTAACATTTTTCATCTGCTTATAAAACTTCCAGCGAGTACTGAATAGAATGGAACAATGCTCTTTCCCTTCATCCTCACAAAGTTGCAATTGAAGCCAAGGCAGTACATTCAGACCCTCCTAAGAGAACCTCTCTGTGCTCTTTTTTTGCCTTCCATGTTCCAGTTTTTTGTGTAATAGAGATAATCCCTGTTGCTTTGTTGGATCATCACAATAAATGGCTTCTGAGATTGATTAAAAACCCTCTGCACAGCTCTGGCTCAGCATCGATTTTAACAGCAGCTGCCTCTTGCTTTATATGCTGTACATCATAGATATCAGAGAAGGAAAAGACCTATTAGGTCCCATCTGGCTTACTTTCTCTCCCTCCCTCCTGCTCCTTTCTCTCTCTCTTTTTCTCCCCCTTCCCCCTTCCCCCTCCCTCCTCTCTTTCTCTTTCTCTTTCCTCTTCTTTAATCATTCAACTCTGCTTGACTCTAGTCTGTTCTGAACATGGTAGCCTTACAACAGGTGCCTTTCATATGTTTTTGACCAGGATCCAAATGTAAAAACTACCATACTGGGGGATCAGTCTTAGACCTCTTTTTCAGACATCCATGATCTTAAAGAGATGCCCTTCTGGACAAAAAGATCTACTTATTAGGTACATTTACTTCTTTACATTCTCCTTATTTGTAAGTTTCTTACTACACTTAAGCTACCCCTTCTTGTGATGAGTTACATGAGAACCTCAGACTGATTCAGATTGATAAGTATTAGATATGTGATGGGTCAACTTTGCTATTATCAATCATGTCAACCAAGGATATCCACAGGGGGTGTAGGGAGAGGGTCTAGGATAATTCAGCACAGCCAATTTGGAGCAGCCAACTTGTCATGGTCAACTCACCCCAGCCAACTCACTGTGGGATAACTTGCCATGGGACAACTCACTTCAGGACAAGAGTTACACTACTATTGAAGAAATGGTGGAATAGAATCATTAAAGAAAGGATGGAAAAGGAAGGACAAAATGAAATGTAAATGGCAAAAATAGTTATTAATTATTTAAATATTTAAATAGAATTGTTGAATTGTCCTGCAAGTTGTCCCAGGCGAGTTGGCCATGGCAAGGTGACCATGGAAAGTTGGCCATGGCAAGCTGGCTGCAGCGGGTTGGCTGCAACAAGTTATTATTCCAAGCTAGTGATTATGGTGTCTCCATTGAAGCCCTGTGCCTTTCTTTGTTCAGTAAATCCTTTCCCACTATAAAACTGTAACATTAACAGTAGAAATGAAGGACTGGTTACTGAACTGTTTGATTGAGATGAGTTGTACCATATAATCAAATCTTTCTGCATTGCTTGACTTCTATTTATTTCAGAAGTCTGAAATCTTTCCATATCCTGGACACTTTCTCAAATCCAACAAATTAAAAAGAAAGTGAAATTAAAAAGAAATCTTGCAAACCAGTGAAAATTCAGCAATTTAATTTACCATAAAAGGTACATAAGATTTCAACCCCTTCAAATTTAATATTTTTTTCCATTTAATTTAGATACCGCCTAGAACTTTTGCAGGCATTTTGGCACCAATGGTTGCTGTGTTGCTAACCTCTGCCTTCTAGTGGAATTGGCAATTTATTTGGAAAGCTTTATCAGTTTCGCCTTAGACTTGCCCTTGATTCAAAATTATTTATTACTGGGTTTTGTACTATGAACCCAGCATATCTCCTTGTTTGTGGAGGAAACATCTTGCAAACCTAAAGTTTTTAGCTTGACATATAGCTGCATTGAAGTTCTTTTCCAATGGCATTTTACTAGAATGTAAAGCTCTAAGAAATGGTGTTAAGCTCGTTGCGTCACTTTGCGGTCACATGACATTGTGTGATGTTATTTCCATTTGCGGCGGGCATGGCCGGCACATGACACATCTGGCCTGCAGGCCGCCAATTTGACACCCCTGCTAAGAGATTCACTGAATTTAATTGTCTTAATTTAACTAATATTTCTTTATTGCTTTTTAGAAATATTTCCATAATGGGTACCTTGCGGATTGCTTTCAAAAAGTAAAATTAATTGGAAACTTTCAATTAATCATTATAATATTTATGATGCCTTTTAGAAATTCACCCTTATAAAAATGGAATGCAAAAGTAAAAGTGGAACTCAAAAGAATAAGCATACGGAATAATGAAATAATAAGATATAGAGATCTCTTTCTCCCTGATTCTTGGAGCCATTTTGATTTAACAGATGATAACTATGTTTCATCATAACATATTGGTGGAAGATCTGATACTATTTTTCTTAACACTGTGTAAGATGCTTTCAGAAATTACAAGGTTTGGATGTGATTCTTTTTTTTTCATTTACATAGCATTAGAACAAATTCAGCTTAATAAATTAAATTTGACAGATGATTAGTCTATAATGTGATACAATCACTTCTGGTATTTAAAAGGAAAATGGAAAATGGACAAGATCTTTAAATCCAAGAGACCTATGCTGGGCAATCCCTTGAACTTCAGAGACATTAGGATATCAAGATAATTCTCTCTGTGTGTGTCATGTACAGGTTAAAGCATCAAGCTAGAGACCAGGAGACTGCGAGTTCTAGTTCTGCCTTAGGCACAAAGCCAGCTGGTTGACCATGGGCCTTTCTCTCACCTTCTCTCCCTTAAGAAGGAGGCAATGTGGCAAAACAGTTCTGAAGAACCTTGCCAAGAAAATTGCAGGGACTTCTTCAGTGGTCTTTAAGAATCAGGCACAATTGAACACAAGGAAAAATATTTAAGGAAAGGGTATTTTGATTAGGCATGTCATTTATTAACACATCAAAATATTTGTGAACTTTTGATTGTCCAAGAGCTACAAATGAACCTGTCACTAGTGACTAGGTAAAAACAAGGCAACCCTTTAGTATCAATAGAAAAGAATATCTGTAGCTCTCACCATCAGAATTTTTTTCCTTACCTCTAGATTCAATCTCTCTTTGACAAGCTTCCACTCATTACTTTTTGTCCTGGTGCCCTAAAGAATAAGTCAATCCCCTCTTCTTTGTGACAGCCCTTCAAGTATTGGAAGACAGCTATCGTGTCTCCCCAATCCTTCTCTTTGATAAGTCAGACATACTTAGCTTCCTCAACCATTCATCATATGATTTAGTCTCCAGAACATTTAACAACTTTGTTGCTGTTTCCTTCACACAAAAGGATCTCAACATCCTTTTTGTATCATGGTGACCAAAACTGGATGAAGTATTCCAAGGGTGGTCTTATCAGCTTGTGAGTTTGCTTTCAGAAGTTTTATTACCCAGCAAGGTAACATCATCAGTCCTGATGAGTATGGAATTTCATCCCTGTTTATATATCATAGCTTGCCCTATCAGGATTGGTGGGAGTGTGTCTTTCTCCTTGGTAGTTCCTTAATTTGAATATTGTTTTCTGCCTGATGTTAAACCCTGGTTATCAGCCTATAGGTTGCTGGAGAGGATGTGTTCTGTTTTTTTTCCCCCATTCTTAGTTTTTTGTCTCTTTTGAATGGTGTGTAAATATGGTGGCTGATTTGTCTGAATGCCAAGATTTTATGAATTCCCTAGCATTTTTGGATTTAGCTTGGACTGGAATACCCACAATTTCCTAGTTAAAACTATGGTTGAGTCTCTTCATATGTTGTGAGATTAAGGAGTTTTTATCATATGTTATGATTCCTAGTACATGGATGTGCTGGGCTAATCTTCTGCCTGTCTGTCCAACATTGTGGTTGCTACTGTCCTTATACTGTATATTGTAGATGGCATCACTTTTTTCACCCTTTCTTGTGCAATTGTGTCTTTTCATTCACTTAAGATGTTGGAGAGTTTTAGTTGATTTGTGTGCTAAGGGATGCCATGTGGTTGCAATAGTCTGTTGGTTTATTGGGAGATGTTCTTGATGTATGACACTGTTCTCCTTTTTATAACTTGTGTTGGTTGTGCTATAGTAAATAGAGTTTTCATGCACTTTTTGATAAAGTTGCATGGGTATCTAATTTGTATAGGTATCCATTTTGCATGGGTATCCATTTTGTACATTTGAAGATGTTGTGTAGGTGGTTTTCCCTTTTCTGGCATTTTGGGTTATTGAAGTATGTTTGTGCTCATCTGAATATAGTTCTTACATAGCTCCTGTTGTGGGAGGTTGGGTTGTTACTTTGAAAACGGAGTACGTGGTTAGTGTGGGTTGTTTTTTTTAAGACTTGCATTTTTAATTTGCTGTTGTTTCCTCTGCTGATGAGGATAATCAGGAAAGAGAGTGTGTTGTTACTTTCTTCTTCCCTTGTAAATTTTAATCCTTTGAAGATGATGTTGATTGTTTCATATGTCTTCTCTAATTGTTCCTTTTTTATTATGATAAAGGGGTTCTCTACATACTGGACCCGTGCTTTTGGTTGTATATGAAGGAGTTCTATAGTTTATAGATGCTGCATTACAATCTTTGTTATGAGTCCTTAGAGTGGTGATACCATGGGTATTCCTCTGATTTATTGGTAGTTTTCAAAAAAAGAGATAGTGAGGAAGAAATGAATGGGATATTTGTCTTTAATTTCAAGTTGCCATTTAATGATGTTTTTAAATGCTGATAAGAAGGCTGTAGGTGAACATGTTATAATACAATTTCTCTAACTTTACTTCCAAAGCAACTATTTAGAGGGAAGATCAGATCCTCTTCATTAAATAAAAGAGTTAGGAGTGGAAGAAAAAAAAAGAATGCTTAATCAAAATATTCCGGATTCTCATCAATGAGAATTTTCTGCATTTAAAAAATTGATTGTTGCATATTTTGTACTATAATCCTTATGAAACCATACACACACACACACACACACACACACACACACACACACCTGCCAGAACTATCGCCAAAACTGAACACTTTAACAACAGAATAATCAGAGAAGCCATCGAGATAGAAAAATGTCCACACAGCATGAATAAACGAGATGATACCTCCCGCCTGCCAGCCATTTGGTAACCCGCCCTTATTGACAAATGAGTCCCTAACACAAATAATGACACCAGACTCACACTCATGAGAGCCACACAGGATGTAACCACCACACATCCATGCAGAAAGCAGACTCAAACCCACACTGATGATCAGGCACGACCGCGGACCAGAAGCCAGACCACAGCTGCATCATTAGCCACTTTAAACCCCTCCAATCCATACATGAAGCAGACTGACACCCAACATGAAGAGATGGCACGGCCACAAACACGAAGCCAAACAACAGCAACACAGCTCACCAGCTCAAATCCCCCTGCTACTCAGACTAACCCAAGCACAACCAAGCCCCCACCTAAACAGAACACACACCCATCCAATCAGAGCACAGCCAACCCCCCATCCAATCAGAGCACAGCCAAACCCCCAACCAATCAGAACACACCTCCACCCAATCAGAACACAGCCAAGCTCCCACCCAATCAGTTCACACCCCCACTGGCAGTTAAAAGGAAGAAACAGCTGCGATCACACACATTGCTCCTAGAAGCACGAAGCCGAGAACACCAGCCTGAAGATGACGAATGAGACTTCGTCGAAACGTTGCCAAGACACCTCCAATTTTACGTGGGAGAAAACCGGAATAACCAAAGACCTACATACAAACGCCCGCGAAAACCTCAAAAAACACACATATATGTATGTATGTATGTATATATATATATATATATATATATATATATATATATATATATATATATATATATATATATATATATATATATTAAGAATTGTCCTAAAGATGCGAGTTCCAGGTATAGTTGTAGAAGAAGCAATAGACATCATGATCTCCGGAACGTTTAAAAGTTTAAAAAAAAATATTTTATAAAATCACCATTGAAGAGCTGCTTGCTTTTATGTAATGCTGATTAATTTGGTCATTGCGCGTGTATTTTATACCCTGACAAAGTCGGTAGGGGCCGACGAAAGCTTAGCACAAGTTTTAAAATAATTTTTTTTTAAACTTTTAAACGTTCCAGAGATCGTGATGTAAAATTTGGGCATTTTTGCTCAAATTCTTGTTATAATCCTGAGAAACAATACTTTTTCTTTTTTTTTTTAGTGGAGTAGGTATTGGAGGTGGTTTAAAAGAAACACAATAGCTACAAATGGCTAATTCCTGTATTTTTGGGAATTCACTTGTGTTGAATAGATGGTTGTAGGAATCGCAATGAATGAATGAATGAATGAATGAATGAATGAATGAATGAAAAGAAGGACTAGGGATGACATGATATCAGTGTTCCAATATTTAAGGGGCTACCACAAAGAATAGGCTCTTTGTGCTTTTAGGTGCTCTTCAAAGCACCTAAAAGCAGAACAAGAAGCAATGGATGGAAACTAATCAGGAGAGAAACAACCTGGAATTAAGGAGAAACTTCTTGAGAGTGGGAACAATTAACCACTGGAACTGCTTGCTTCAGCAGTTGTGGGTGCGCCATCATTGCAAACTTTTAAGAAAAGACTGAACAGCCACATGTCTGGAATGGTCTAGGATCTCCTGCTTATGCAGGAGGTTGGACTAGAAGACCTCCAAGACCCCTTCCAACTCTCTTATTCCATTAGATTTTCATTCTTTTTTGTTAGAATCTTCTTCTGATTATGCTGAATAGATGTAGTAAGTTCGGATCATCTAAAGGCATGGCTTTGTCAGGCTGAATTCTATCTTTGCTTCCATCTCCAACAAATATGTCCAACTAAAGGATCTCTATGGTTTTTAAGGAGAGAAAAGGAAAACTTGTGAAGAAGAAACATGTTGATGAGAAGACTTTAATTGCCCACTTTGATTTATGTACAAGGGATGTACAAGTAAGTCAAAATATTGTTTATATCAGACATGTATGTACTTACTGCTTTATTCTGTTTGGATCATTTAATGGATTATTGATTTCTGAACACGAGGAAAATGGAGACTCAATTCCTAAACATCTTCAATCTTGAAATTACAGCAGTCCTAGTAATAATAAGAAGATGAGCTCTTAGGCTATCAGTGATTAGAGCTCTCCATTCTTTAACACAAATACATGGCTACAAAAGAATAGAAATATAGGAGTTTTTATACATTTTTATTGCTTTTAATGGAATGTGCACTCAAAGGATGTGCATTCCAAGAAGTGTTACATTGAAAAAAAGCAAGCAGTTTAGATAGCATCTAGATTGTCTAGATAGCAGATAGCAGTCTAGATAGCATCTAGGTATCTTTCACTCTGTGCCCAAGTGAAATAAAAGTTTCCACTACGAAATGATTGGTTAGTGGTATAGGCATTTACCCATGACAAGTTAATGCCATAGCTGCTCTGATCTGTTCAACAAATCGTGGTTAAAGTATTTGTGTGAATCCATCTCTTTCAGATTTTGCCTGCTTCCTGTTTGGCACAGGAGCAGAACTTTATGCTCTGCTCATCTCTTCAGCCTCCCACCCAAAGAAGCTCATAAAACTTCCCATACATTAAAGAATGATAGGATGGGAATGTTGTCAAGCAAGGTGTATAAAATCTACACCTAGTTACTGGTTACCAGTTCTTAGTCACATACTTCCCCCGCACTTACGATGACAAGAAGCTCTCATTCGGGAGTATAGTAAGATCCTGTTAAATTCCTCTCTACCCATTCATGGATACATTCCTGATCTCTTAAGATGCCAATTAAAATCAAGAAACCCACCACTCTTGACATTGCTTAAGTTGATGGCCGATCATCAGAACACCACACAAAAGTGGATGGAAGCATGGAGTAGCTATTCCCCCCAAGATATCTCTGAGCATATTAATTCTAATAGTATACCTCCAGGATTTAACCTACCCCGACACATATGGGTGACATATAATAGAATTAGAACGACTCATGGGGTGTGTGCCGACTCCTTGTATAAATGGGGAAAGACACCTTCAGCACAATGTGATTGCGGGGGCCCCCGACAGACTATCCAACATATAGTGAGGGAATGCTCTAACAGAAGGTATCCAGGAGATTCTAGGGACTTCCTCTGCATAACAACGACAGCTACTGACTGGATCTCCAAACTCGACATTAAACTCTGAAATGTTATTTCTGTTTTCCTCTTAGGTTTTCTTACTGCTCTTTTTTTAATTGTTTTAAATGTTTTAACCTGTAAAAATGAAGTGTTTTAATACTGTGTGTGACCAGCCATACGCTAAATAAATAAATCCCAAGCAATTATTTTTTAATTAATTTTAGAAGCTCAAATGGTTTCTATCATGATCTGGGAAGGCTCAGCTTTCTGGACTAGGAGAACCCTTGTGCAACAAAGATCATAAAAAGTACCATTCCTCTTTAATATAGAAGTCCTTTGCTAAGGGCATTTCATTTTAATTAATGTGAAGACATGTACTTCAGGTGTGGATATATGCATAATATAAATTCTCCAAGGTAACCAACTTATACGATGAATTTATGTTCATCCAAGGTGCTCATAAGGCCAATATATTATTCAGAAGAATACTCTGTCTTTTAATGAAAAGGCAGAAATAAAAGCAGCTATTTTCACCAGTGCATTGCAGTCATCTACATATGCATGGTTATGGGGTTAAAAATTAATTTAAAATTAACTTAATGCTCCCTAACTAAGGTTAAAACAAAACAAAATAATGGGATTTATTATGAAGCAGTAACCAGGAAATCCACTGAAACAAGACAAATCTTTGCAATTTACAGAAAAGAAAGCCACAGTAGAACCAGTCATCTCTTAAAAGGAAATTCAAAATTGTGTGTTCTGTAACAAAACAGGTTCAGTTATTTGTACCCACCTGCTGACATAGGGGGTGACAGAGATTATAGCTCAGTGTGCTGTGTGAATTACATTTTAATGTGTACAAATTCAGCTATTGTGGTTATAAGTGACATATTACAGTTTAGCATGATGTCTGAACTACTACATCATGTTTAAACCATGCTTTAGTGCAATGTATGAACCAGAGTGTCTGCCCATCTTACTAGTAGTAAAGAGGACTCTAGGCCCTTTGGTAAAGATGCAACATTTATTTACTTATTTACTTCCTGCAGAAAGCATAGCTCCATAACACAGTCCTTTCAGCAGTTCCAAAAAAGGCTCCACATCCATTTGACTCTGAAGATACAGACAAACCTCCATGTGGCCTCAATAACTCTCTAAAAGAATGCAAATGACCAGCTGTCTGCAAGGAATATAAATCCTTCCTTTCCCCACCATCCAGTCAGAACTGAGGAAGCTTCTTGGATGAGAAGCGAAATGTCTTCAAAGAAAAACAAGAAAGTCCAGCTGCCTCTTGAAAAAAGCACCTTTGGGATGGGGGAATACCATGTTTTCTTATTTGATTTGATGAAAGGGGGTTTCAAAGTTTCTTTCAAAGGAAATGGAAATTTTAGTGTTTTCACATTGCTTGGTCAACCCAAGGAGGAAGTGTATAATTTGATATCAGCACCACTGATGATATCATTAGTACCTGGCAGCTTTGTGTTAATGTCAAATAGAAGTGGGACCCAGGAGTGGGATCCAAGAGACCCAAGACATATATTTTTTGTAATATGTCAAATGATTACCCAACTTGCATTGGACTCAGCAAAGAGTTTTACTCAGGAAAATTGAACTTACAGCAGGATATTCCTCCAGTGATATTTATCATATCACTAACCAGTTCTGTGTTTGGAACTCTATAAATTAACCTAAAACATTGGAAATGTTCCCAAACTTGCTTGATGAAAGCATTTTGTGTCTCAAAATTTACATGGCATATTCTGTGATTTAATTTTTCATCCTGTATAAACAATAAATATCAAATCTAATCCAGCAGTCATATGATACCTTTGGGTTCCTAACTTCGTCAGAGAAATGTATGAGTTTGCAAAGAAACCTTATCGTTGTATGTAAAATCTAAACATTTCTCCTGACAATGTCCCTCATGGTGGAGGTATTAAGCAAAATCCTTCTCTCATCAGTAGATCATTATTTGATGCAAAAATAATTCCACCCAGAGTCGTTAGATACGAGATGAGTGGCAAATAAATTTCACAATCGATAAATAAAAATAAGTTTGAATTCTTATCAGGAGTGGTATCCACTTACTTTCCCTAACAGTTCGCAAATGTGAGCGGGCCCCGTCCACACGTGTCCGGCCTTCCGCGCATGCGCTTTGATGGCGCACGCATCTTCCGCACATGCACCTGGCCTCAAAAAGGTGCCTAAATAGGATGGCATAGAGCTGGGGCGGGTGGGCAGGCTCACACGCTATTTCCGCTACCAGTTCGGGCAAACTGGCTGAATACCAGCTCTGATTCTAATGTTTTTATGCAATGTAAGTGATTTTGTTTAAACTTATACAGCACTTCAGAGGATTCTATCCCCCCACCTTTGCATGAAATGTAAAACAACTGTCCTAACCAGTTATGTATAATTCTCCACAACTTTTCAAAAAGATGGACAGGATCAAAAATCTATTTAGTGCAATCTCTGGTTTTCAGACAGGTAGGTCCTATCTATCAGCCATTCATCAACATAATGTAGTGGGAGATCATTTGTTCTAAAGCCTTTCTAACTGGACAGGAATACAGAGGAGTAACTTCAGTATTTGATTTTTTTTTTCTCCCCCTCTTCATGCAAGAGTGATGATATCAATGTACTGGAGCATTAGAGTAATTGACAGCTCCTCCTTGCTCTGATAAGTTAATGAGGTGATAATGAGGCTTTGCAAGTTTTACTATACTTTGTGACAGATTAACATACAGGAAATCAGGGAAGAAAATAAACAAGCAGAAGCTGTTCTTACTGCGTGCTAGCCATTTTAGTGGAAATGTCTCTTTGCAAAAATCTAAGGAGAAACTAAAGATTACCTTTGTGCTGTTGGAAGAAATGTCCATCTGGGTTCAGTTCCAAGTGGGAAGAAAGACACTGGAAACATGGAGGCTGGTTGAAAAGATGGTTTTAATGGTGGACAGGACTACACAGTTTGAGGTCCTGGGCAGTCGAGCACATGGGAGAGAGAGAGAGAGAGAGAGGGAGGGAGGGAGGGAGGGAGAGAGAGAGAGAGGGAGAGAGAGAGAGACAGAGAGAGAGACAGAGAGAGACAGAAATGTATTCTGATTAGTTGTCAGACTCCCATGCGGCCATGCAGGGGTAACTTTGTAGGTTGTCCTGAGTCTCAGGCTTGGTTGAATCTTGCTGGGTGATATAATGAAGGGGCTTTGGGCAATTTCTATTATGGCTTACTGGCTTTGTCCTGGTTTGGATTTTGAGTGAGGGCTAATCCTGTCACCCTGGAGCTAAAGGTCTTTTGTCTTGCAGATAAACTGGCACCAAAATATCTGCTGGGGCTAAATTTCTTAAGATTTCTATTTCTCTTTTAGGGGAAATATTCTGCCTTTTTAATATTTCCTAGAATGTTTCATTCTTCTAGGAGAGGGGTAGGTGCTAACTTTCTACACGATATTTACAAAATGGATAATGTGCTTTCTGGTTGAGTACTAGGATACTATTTCGAATCCAACATGTCATTTTGCCTTTTGACTTTAGATGATAATCAACTGCTTGGCAAAATCTTATCACTTCTGAATTAATTCAGAAACTGTTTTTGATGCACAGTGTTATTTTTTGATATTAATAGGCAAATTATAAGATAGAACATAGTTATTACATCTTCTTTGCTTGTTATCAATTTCTTTTAAGGCTTTTTAAGGATGAGTACTTTAAGAATTACTTCCATTTATATTACTTTCTTTTTTTAATACTGAGAAACTGCTTTAAAGTCCCTGACTGTTTGATGACCATGGAAGTGGGCATAAAAGCTGTGGTATTTTTACCAAAGAAAATAGATGGGTATAGAATGTTGCAGGATTAGCAAAGAGCTGAAGACAAAACAGGGGCATTGGAAAAATATCTGAAGGACAATGAAGAAGATGCACTGAAGCTGGTATACCAGGAAGGCTTAATGAGTAGTGGAGAGACCAAACTGGCCTACAGGAAAGACCAAATGAAGAACAGAAAACAGACATGGCAAAACAAAACATTACACGGGCAATGCATTACAAACAAAAAAACAAAAGGCAAAGCAGATTATAGCAAGACCAGGCAATAGCTAAGAGCAGGATAGTTAAAAATAGGAGCTAATTCTGCACAAGACCAAGTGTTAAGAAGGAAAGCATACAAAGCCAGAATTGAGAAGACAGCAACAGAGAGCAAATGCCTTCTCTGCAAAGAAACTGAAGAGACAGCAGATCGTTTAGTTAGCTGCTGCAAGAAGATTGCACAGACTAACTACACTAATAATGACATGACAAAGTAACAACAATGGTGCATTGGAAGATCTGAAAAAAAAATACCATATGCCTGCAAGCAACAACTGGTAGAACCACACAGCTGAGAAAGGAATAAAAAATGAAGATGCCAAAGTGCTCTGAGGCTCTAGAATCCAAACAGACAAGCAATTGCCATATAACATCTCAGATCTAATAATTGCCAATAAGAAAGACAAAAAAAAGTCTGTATAGTGGATATGGCAGTACCTGGAGACAGTGGAATAGAAGAGAAAGAACTGGACGCATAAAATACAGAAAATACAAGCTCACAAAGACCTGTGAATAGAATGATTGGGCGGGGGGGAAACAATGGTAGTACCAATAGTAATATAGGCACCTTGGGTGCAATCCCAAAACATCTGGAGTATCAACTTGAGCATCATCAACACTGAAAAAATCACAACCAGTCAGTTGAAAAGGGCAGCTTTACTTGGAACAGTTTACATCTTGCAACAATAGTTTTAACACCATCAAAACAATATCTGCCTACCCCAGGAACTGATAGGTGGATTAAAATCAGGGGTGGGTTCTACTTACCTTGACTACCAGTTTGCAACGGGATTGTGCATGCGCAATAGCTTGCCTTGCTTCTGCGCGTGCACAGATCACCAATGATGACATCCGGGGTGGTGGGTGGGGCCTCCCACCAGTTTTACTACCGGTTCTTGCAAACCAGTCCCAAGCGGGGACAACCCACCACTGATTAAAATGTCAGGTTTAGTCTAAACCGATGGCTGATTGTATGACCAATCATAATAATAAAGTTTCAAATGCTGTTTTGTGAAGCAGCTTCAAGCAAATATTTTGCCAAAGCAACATTTGAAGATTTGCACTAGGCAGGTTTGTTTGTGGGTTGGTAATTTATTTATTTATTTATTACATGTATTTATATGCCGCCATTCTCCCGAAGGACTCAGGGCGGCGAACACAAGTTAAGAAACAAGTACAATAAAATCCCATTTTAAACCAAATAACTAATTAATAGTAAATAATAAAGCCCGGAATCAGAGTCAGCCTATTTGTTTGAATAGCCAAGTCTTCAGGTCCCGATGGAAGGAACGGAGATCAGGAGCCATCCAGAGCTCGGTAGGTAATTCATTCCAGAGGGTGGGAGCACCCACAGAGAATGCCCTATCCCTGGGCATAGCAAGACGACATTGGCTCGCCATCGGAACCCTGAGGAGAGCGGCCCTATGTGAGCGAACAGGACGGTGAGAGGCAGGCAGGAGAAGGTCCTGCAAATATCCCAGACCTAAGTCATGTAGGGCCTTATAGGTGACAAGTATCACCTTGAAGCGGACCCGGAGAACCACTGGTAACCAGTGCAGCTCATGCAGGAGAGGTGTTATATGGGAGTAACGAGGGGCTCCCGTAACAACCCGTGCGGCTGCATTCTGGATCAGCTGGAATCTCCGGGTGCATTTCAGGGGCAGGCCCATGTAGAGGGAATTGCAGTAATCCAAGCGGGAAGTAACCAGGGCATGAGTGACTGTGCGAAGGTCATCTTGGTCCAGAAAGAGCGCAACTGGCGCACCAGGCGAACCTGTGTGAAGGCCCCCCGGTCACGGCTGTTAGATGGTCTTCTAGGTACAGCTGAGCATCTAGGAGGACACCCAAGTTGCGAGCCCTATCAACGGGGGCAAGTTTTTCCCCATCTATCAAAAGTGATGGGGCCTCTGAAACCCGAGATGCTGGCATCCACAGCCACTCAGTCTTGGAGGGATTGAGTTTGAGTCTGTTTCTGCCCATCCAGGCCCATACCGCCTCCAGGCAATGGGACATCACGGAAAGGGCATCTCTGGAGTGGTCTGGGGTGGAGATGTATAATTGGGTATCATCAGCATATTGATGATATTTCACCCCAAAGCCACGAACTATCTCACCCAGTGGCTTCATATAGATGTTAAAGAGTAGAGGGGAGAGAACCGACCCCTGAGGCACCCCACAATTTAGGGGCCTCTGGGTGGATCTCTGCCCTCCTGCCCATACAAACTGAAAGTGACCCCAGAGGTAGGAGGAGAACCACTGTAAGACAGTGCCTCCCACCCCCAATCCCACAAGTCGCTGCAGTAGGATACCATGGTCGATGGTATCAAAAGCCGCTGAGAGGTCAAGTAGGACCAGGAAGGAGGAACAACCACCATCCCAAGCCTGCCAGAGATCATTCACCAGAGCGACCAATGCCGTTTCCGTGCTGTGTCCGTGTCGGAAGCCCGATTGGTATGGGTCAAGGTATTCTGTTTCCTCTAGGAATTGTGGGAGCTGTTGCGCCACTACAGTCTCAACAACCTTCGTGATGAAGCGAAGGTTGGAGACGGGACAATAGTTATTAAGTGAGTCTGGGTCCAGGGAAGGCTTCTTGAGGAGAGGTCGAACCACCGCCTCCTTAAGAGAGGCGGGGAAGTTCCCCTCTCTCAACAAAGCGTTGACAATTGCCTGGATCCAGTCTCTAGTCACCTCCCTGGCAGCCGAAACCAACCAGGAGGGACAAGGGTCCAATAAGCAAGTGGAGGAACTAAATTTGCCCATAATCCTGTCCATTTCCTTGACAGAAACAGGGTCAAACTCAATCCAGATATTATTCTCAAGACCCACCCTAGTCAGAATCCAATCCGATCCGGATCTAAGCGATTTTTATCATGCAGAAACTGTACAAAATCCTCAGCTCTACCCTGTAAAGGGTATTCCCTCGCTCCCTGATTGAGGAGGGAGCGGGTCACACGAAACAGGGACGCTGGGCGGTTTTCTGCAGATGCAATGAGGGTGGTGAAGTAATCTCTCATCGCCACTAGATAAGACCTAATATGGGTTCTTAACTGTGTTAATTTATCTTAATTTGTCTGGGCAATCCTTAGCACAACATTTTGTGCAGACATTCATTTCTGCAAATGCTTTGTTTATTCTTTGGTACATTAAGAAAGAATGCAAACTTGTAAAATTCACAAAATAGCCAAAACAGGCATAGCTTTGGTTGCAAAATAGTGCTATATATGAAGGCCTTTACAACCACAAGTTGGTATACACGTTGGTATGCATTTGATATATGCACTCCAGATATCGCCCTTCAATCGACCTCTTCCTTTTGTGGGGATATGGATGGAACAGTCACTGACAAAAAAGGGAATATCCCAGTTTGTTGAGATTTAAAAAAAACAAAAAACAAATAAAAGCACCATTTCCACATAGAACTCTGGATCAAGGCTAAGTCTGAAGGCTCTATTTTAATTATGTTACTGCAGCATTTATATTACACTGATATTTCTTTTCAGCAGCTGACTTTTGACATATGCTATAAGACTTTTCTTTAAACCTAGGGGTTTTTTTTAGTTTTATCAATTGAAATCATCATAGCAATCTTTCTTCCTGTTCTTTGCATGAGAGAAGTTGGTTGTTATGGGAGGGGGAACCACTGCTTTTTGCCTTAAGAGGGTACTGGCCACCATTGTCAATTATCTTACTGCTGGGAAGATAAGCAAAATATGTTCTGGCTGTATATGCATGTTCTTCTTTTTTTTCCTTTTCCCCTCCACTTGCTATTCATTTGATAAAGAGAAGGCATTACCCCTGGGATCATTCCTCACTCCTATGTTGGTGGTTAAGTAAAGTAGGTCAAATACTTAATTAGCCTGACTCTTCAAAGTGTTTTGAATAAAACATTCAGCATACTTTTCACTACAAGACGTGTTCTATACATATCCCCAATCAGGAGCATTTAAAACCCTTGATTTCAAGGAGACATGGACTGACTGATTACTAGACAGGCAGATACTTAACTGTGCTATCGAGACTTCTGCATACAAATAGACAAAGGGTCCTTGGGGGCTTTTGCTTCTTTCAAGACTGTCTCACGATTCCACTGATTCCGTGTACTTAATCATGGATAAGAAATTGAGGCCACTAGCATACTCAAGAGTTACTTCAAAGCTTCTGTATTATTAAAAAACGTATGTAAACAAATTTGTTATTTTCAATCAGGAATTATTTAGCTCCTAAGATTGTACATTATTAGAAGTGCCTGTAACTAAGAATCAGTGGAGGAACCCATGGCTCCAAGCTTTCTTTGCAACCTTCCCTGAACTAACTTTTATTTTCTTTATTTCTAATGGGAAGCAATTGTACCTTGCTATTCAGTTCAGAATTTACAGAGCAATTAATGTTAATAACTTTTAGCTTGTTTCTTTAAATTTGTTTATTCTAGCTTTGAAAGCAAAAGTTTGATCATAGAGACTTACAAATTTGCAAATAATTCTAACAAAACAAAACGTCTAAACAACAAAAACATATAAAACAATACTCTGGCATGGCTAATAAAGTAGTGACTTAATCAAATAGTTAAAGCCACAGTTACAATGCAGCAGAGCTAAGCTGAGTTTAAAAGTACCATTACACAATAAAGAATAGAATAGAATAGAATAGAATAGAATAGAATAGAATAGAATAGAATAGAATAGAATAGAATAGAATAGAATAGACTTTGAAGGTGTTCTAGTCCTCCAACAGGACAGTCTTTGCAAATAGCTCACTAGATGTGTGGTTATTCTTTTATGGCCTTGTAATTCAAAGCTGGAGAGCTATGGTAATTTCAAGTTGGCAAATTTGGACTGCCATGTGTTGCAGCTCTCTGTGGAACAATGCCTTCTGCAGGACTTTTGAGTGATTTTGATAGAAATATGAGACTTCCTTTTGCTGCTGGAATCAGCAGCAAAAAGGTTCAGAAATTAGTTTTGAATTGCACTCAGAAATTGAGGACAATGTTGTGTATTCCAGCCCGCAAGGAATTGCCAGTAACCCATATTTATGCTGGTCATAAAGATGAGCCTACAGACAAGACACCTAAACTGATTCTCTTCTCATACCCAAATTACTTCGCTTCAGATGGCAGGATCGTCAGGAGAACACCTTCTGAGGAAGATAGTTGTTCTGTCCCCATCTACACACACACACACACACAGCCAGCGGAGGGTTAAAGGAAGCACTTGGCATGCAGAGTTTGTTATCAAAAACTTGGCAGCAATACGAGCACCGACTGCCAAGTGCTTTTTTACTTAATATCCCTTCACCAGATAAACAGAAATACACACATTTTGCAAATAGTCCAGTTCAAAACAAGAAACCTTCGGCAGATTTAAGCATTGTTCAAAGTGACTAGCCAGAGTTAGTTTTTGTCTGTCACAGAGTCTTAAATGGCCACCACACTCTCTTATATAGTCTCTGGGGTGTGGTCCAGTGACTCAACCTAATCCCTGGCACGCCTCCTCAACTGCTGCAACCGTTTATCACGCCTTCGTTGGCGTGGATCCAGGAACGACAGATCGCCTCCATCGCTATCATCGGAGACACCTGGCTCCTGGCTAATCTCTGGCAGTGCCAGAGAGGAGGGGCCTGGAGAGGGAGGCCTGGCCGACTCCTCTCCTTCATGTTCGGAGCCTTCTCCCTCCGATTAGATAGGCTCGGAGGACAGAGCCACAACAATAGTAAAGTACAGTGAACCAAGTAATAACAATTCGGTTATTCTGTGTTCTAAGTAGAAGTCCCTTCCAGGACTTGAATGCTAAATTAAATACTAGCATTCTTCCAGAAGACATGTATTCCATGTCCTCTTGGCAGCCTAGGTGCTGTACTTTCAATTAAATAACATATTTTTTTCTTTGTTAAAACAAATGGCTTAAATGCTGCTTGAGGCTAGATGCATGCTAATGCTATGAGGGTGACTGCTCCCCTGCACCAATGAAATAAACATGTATGCAGAGTCATACAGCCAATAAAACAATCATGTGTGCTCACCAGAAAAGATGTGCTGGTTTTAAGTCAAATAATACTAACAAATGATTCTCTATATTGGTTATGCTGGGTGATCCCTTCCTACTCTGTCCAATGGTACTATATTTCTGGACAATCTTCATCTCATTATGAACTACATACATCTGGAAAAGCCATGGAGTTTCTATTACTCTGTTCTTTTCATTTCTCTCTACGTATGTGTGTATTTATACTATTATATTTTAAAATGATTTGCTTTTGAAGGAGAGATTGATCTCAGCAGTGATTTATCATGTCACCTTCAATAAAATTTCAAGCAAAAAGTGAAAGATTAATGGGGAAGCAAGAATGCCAAGTCTTTTATGCATTTTAGATGGCAAAATATATATCAAAATCATGACCTGTTTTCTAGGGTTATGTCAAGAGAAAGAGAGAGAGAGAGAGAGAGAGGGAGGGAGGGAGGGAGAGAAGAGTTATACACAAGCATTGTAATAAAGTTGGAATCATCCATGTGAATCCTGGTGCTGATATCTACAGATTTTTAACTTATTTTAATTGCATTTTGATATTGTCACTGTAGGACAGGGCTGTCAAACTCCCGGCCCGCAGTCCAGATGCTTCATGTGCTGGCCATGCTCATGCCTGGTTTAGCGAAGGGGGAAAAAAGTACCAATATGTCACGTGATGCTGCCGTGATGATGTGAGTTTGACACCCCTGCTGTAGGAGATAAAATTATAGATTTTGATATAAAGGTAAAAGCAGCCTGCTGATCCAATGTATCTACTTATGTTAGGTAGAACACCCTTGTCTTTTATTTGCTGTGCTATAGAAGGGTTTTTTTTTTTAAAAAAAAAAGTGGATATAATGAACTCTTTTTAAACATATGACAAAAAAAGTAAATGGTCTAATGCTATTCTAGGAAAGTCGTGTAGATGTCAGTGAGTTGGCGATGTCTGTATATTTTAATGGCCTGGAATTATATCTAGCTGGAATTACTTGGAATACCTTAAAATGGGTGTTAAACTCAAGGCCTGTGGATCAGACCTGGCCCGCAGGGTGCTTAGATTTGGTCCGCAGGGCCACTCTGGAAACAGGGCTCCATTTTCATTGGCAGAGGGCTGCAGGAGGCCGTCTCGGCTGAAAGTGGGGCCTGGGGAGGCGTGTGCGGCCCCCAAGCCCCATTTTCTCTGGCAGAGGGCTAGCAAAACAAACTAAAAGCAAAACAAAACAAAAAGAGAAATGTTTCCTCTTTTGCAGGTGCCCCGACAGGAGTGATGTCGAGCAGGCCATGCCCACCCCAGCCATGCCCACCCGGCCCCACGAGATCAAACACAACCCTGGTGTGGCCCTCAGTGAAATCGAGTTTGACATCCTTTACTTTACTTTTATTTGATTTGTATACCGCCCTACTCCCAAAGGACTCAGGGCGGTGAACAGTCAACAATAAAATACATACATACAAAATTTAAAAAACAGAAATAAAATCAAATTAAATAATTTGGCCCAGACAGATTAAAACCCCAATCAATTTAAAACAGATTTAAACTTTGAAAATTAAAAGATATTAAAAATATTAAAATATTAAAATTGTTTAAAAAGAGGGAGAAAGTTAGGCCAGGCCCGCCTGGTGAAATCCCTGCTTTAAAGTTTTCCATTAGTTCTACTAGAAACCCTAGAAAATATTATCCACATTAGTTCACACTGGAAGGCAAGAAGACATAATATAGTTCTGGATAGAGATTGTCTGTTTAAACTTGGGGTGCTTGTTGATATGTTACATGTCCTTTGTATGTAGGATCACCATACCTGAAATATGCCCTGTAGTTGAGATTGAACAATTAGGCAGGAACTATTTCCTGCAAAGAATGTCTGATTACTTTCTAGATGGGCTTTTTTAGTAGAAATTTTTCCTGTATATTCCCAGGTTGGATTTGAAGGTCAGTGATTGTTTTACACAGCTTTCTAGAACAAAACCAAGAGAAGTTTGATGAGATCTCATAGTCACAGGAGAGCTCATTTGTTGAGCAAATGCAGCCATGACCTCTTTCTAATGTTTTCCCATTTCCTCCTAGCTTATGCCTGTATGTGTGTGTGTAATTTCCCAGGGCTTTTTCACAAAAACATACCTATCAATATTCAAGGACATCAGCCATTTCAGAAAACCTATCAAATTCAGCTGAGAAAGGAGGCATATTATGTCTATTTCTCTGTTTGCACTGTTAAAACTTATAACATTTCAGAAGCTCTTTTTTTTTCTTTGGAATGGCATTAAATTATAACCATTCTTTGCATTTCTGGGGAAATCTTGTGTTTAAAACAGTAACATTATTTCATTGTTCTTGTTATAACAGAATGGAAGCTCAGTTGGCTAAATTCTGATCCTAATCCAATTCTAAGTATGAAATAAATCCAGCTTCTTCCATTCAGGCATAACATTTTAATATGTGTATAATCTGTGTTATCCTAATACTAATCAAAACAATGGTGAAATGCTTGCCTTTTGATTTACAATAGGCTTATTTATGAAAGACTCCCATAATTCTTGCTAGATTTATGGTGACGGGATAGGCACAGCCATGTAGTTTTCTTGGCAAACGTACAGATGAGGTTTGGCATTGTTGTTTTTGCAGCATCCCAATTTGACCAACAGTCGAGGGCAGGGCTGTCAAACTCCTGGCCCGCAAGCTGGATGCGTCATGCACTGGCCACCCCCACCCCCATTTTAGTGAAGGAGAAAAAGTCATGATACATCACATGATGACAACATGACCACACGAGTTTGACACCCCTGGTTTAGGGGTGCTGATCTTTTATCCATATATTATCAGTTCTGAATTGATTTCTTTCTTTTTTTAAAATAATAGCTAAGGTCTCCTAAGTGTACTGTTACTACTATACTAGTGGCATAACTTTTGTTTAACATGCAGAAGTCATTGGTCTGAAACTTGACAGAAGTAGGGGTTTTTTAATTACTATTTTTCTATTCACTTTTCCATTGTTTCACTTTTTAAAAAAGTTCCCTGATGCATGTTGAAAATGTCTACATATCTTTTTGCTGCATAATTTCCATCTGGTTTATCCTTCCTTTTTCCTCTTTCTGTCTCTTTAGCTCAACTCTGCTTGAATGCTACAGAAATGGAGTGGTATAAAAAGTGATATCATACATGAATAAATAACTATATTTTGCCTTATTATTATTTTTATTTTTATTTTGGAAGGTTCTGATGGAAGGAAGGACAGGAAAATGCACATTTCTATTTTGTTTCCTTTTCTGCAGTCGAGTAGTTCATGTATGACTCAATTATTGTCATATAAAGATCAGAGATTACTTTTTTAAAAAAAATGAGCGGCATAATTTACAGGCAACTAATTTAAACCAGTAGAAGATATGAATTCAAGCGTTACTTTCTGTTGTGGCTTGTTTTTTTAAGGATGTGTGTGTTTGTGTGTGTGTGGGGGGGGCATGTGCACATGCATGTACTATATTGGTGGCCATATTAAAATCTGTTATTGGGTATAACACATATGTAACATACACAGACTCATGAGAGAGAGGCTTAACATATAGTGTGTGAATGTGTGCATCTCTATATGACCCTGTGTGGTGCGTGTATATACATTACATAAGTGTGACATGCAAATGCCTATGTTTATAGGTGGAGTAAGAGAAAACCTCAG
Source organism: Arizona elegans (assembly GCA_022577455.1). Lineage (NCBI taxonomy): Eukaryota > Metazoa > Chordata > Lepidosauria > Squamata > Colubridae > Arizona > Arizona elegans. The sequence continues at coordinate 118,344,257 of JAKOOJ010000003.1, forward strand.
GACCAATTTCAGCTAATATTAGGCTCACTAGAGAGGAAACTGGTATTTGTGCAGGATTTTTGCCCACATTAATAATTTTTGTTCTTTCTATTCTTACTCTGGGAGATTTAAAACACAGAACATAGAATAATAGAGTTGGAAGGAACCTTGGAGGTCTTCTAGTCCAACCTAAGAGGTCTGCTAGTCCAAATAAGAACCTTGGTGGTGCAGCGGACTAAAGTGCTGTTAAGTAGCACTTAGCTGCCAACTGCCTCCAATTACTGCGAGTTCAATTCTCACCAGGCTCAAGGTTGACTCAGCCTTCCATCCTTCCGAGGTAGATAAAATGAAGACCCGGATTGTGGGGGGAATAAGCTGACTTTGTATAAAAAAGAACACTGCTTAGGGGGGGGCGAAAGCCCTACTAAGCAGGTATATACAAAAGTATGAAGGCTATTGCTTAACACATTGTAAACCGCCCTGAGTCTCTGGAGAAAGGCGGCATATAAATCGAACCAATAAATAAATAAATAAATAAATAAATAAATAAATAAATAAATAAATAAACAAACAAACAAACAAACAAACAAACCACCTGCAGAATTCAAAAGCAGAGCCTCCCATAATGAAACAGGGCAATGCTGCAAACAGCTCACTGGCAGAAATACCCAGAAATGGAGCAAATGTGATGCAGGAAAGATTTCTTTGCCAATCAGAACATTATCCATGAATTCTGTCAGAATCTGAGAAGGCCTGAAGAAACAGGAAAGAAGAAAGTTAGGACTTTTTTGTGTTGCTTGCGTAAATTGTGTCATCCCTTCCTTTGGATGTAGCTTTTGGACCGTCTCTTGACTAACCCATCCTCAGACACAAAAATGAACCTGACCCTGCTACAGTTTTAGAAAGCCCTTGTCATGGTGGAAGGGATTTCTGGGACTTAAACTGCAGCATATTTGGAGACACCAAATATGATAATGGCTGCTTTTGATGTAGGCCTGATGCCCAGAAAAAAGTCAATTAAACTGCAAAAGAGAGTTGTGGTGTCCAAACTCAAGTGAGCAGTAGAAATATGACTACCATGTAGACTCACACTTATTCTGATATTACTACAGAGTTGTTGTTCAAAAGAAGGGATTTTTTGTTAGAAACAAAATCTGCTAATTAAAATCAGGTAATTAAAAATATTCTTCTTCGCTCTTATTCCTCTATTCAGTCCCTGAATTTGATTAGTTTTTTTTTTTTCAAAAGAACTTGGGGGGGATTATTTAAACTTTGATCATAAAAAGATCAATCCGCAAATGTGCAAACACTCTTAAAAGAAGCATTTGCCAACTGTTACACAGCACATGATGGGCTCTGTTCTTTAAAGGCGTCTGAAAAAAAAATGCAAAAAGACTGTGAAGAGATAGATGGGTCTAGCTCTGAAATTTTAGGGGAAGGAGAGATTTGAAAAGAGCAGCTGCCTCTTTTTCCTGATTAGTTCCGTGCCTCACCATCAAACTGGTTTCAAAAGAAGATAAGAGCTAGGATTCTTTTTAAAGAGTTGGCTAATGAGAAACAACAAACAGCTGCTACTAGTAACTTCATTGCTTTCGCTTCTACCCTGTTTATGCAGATAAAATGTTAGGGATTTAGGGTTTTGATTGTTCCCTACGTTTTTTTTTTCTTTTTCTCTCGCTTCTCTTTCTAATTTTGCAAGTTTGGGAATGGTCATTTGTCTTGTACCAGCTAACTCTTTCAAAGCCGATAATCAGAGGATTTTTGGTGTTTGATATTCTTAGCCACCATCATGCTTAATTTCTTACAGTGTAGCCCAACAATTTGTTTGGGGAGAAGAGGAAGGAAACCATCATCATTGTTAAACTACACACATACTGTCTTGCTCACACATTCACATCCCTTTGAATGTCACAGAGAATTGTGGTGGCTTAGATCATTTTCATTCTTGTGGTGCCATGACTGAGCAAAGGGCATTTTTAAAAAGCAATAATGCTTTATCCCATATGGGACATGCATATCCAAGCATGAAAGGATGAGGAAGCATTATGTAGGGCTATTATTTCTACTGTATACTGTTTCTGTATCTTTTTGTTGCCACTGAGTGCCTATGGGGATTGTTGTATCCCAGATATGATAAACCTAATTAAAAATCCTGGTTTTGAGAGATACATATTCTTGTCAGATATATGATATATCTAATTAAAATACTTACCATATAGTATTAGTGCTAACTAGTTCAAAAGAAGACCCAGAAATGTTCCAAAGGATAATGCAGTGAACATTCTTAAATGTTGGCTGAAGTTTACCATCCACTAAATTATTAGCAATATAGACCAACTTCACAACTTAAAACTTTGTTCTTCCGTTGTATGTTTAGTGTGAGCATATTCCATTTGGTTCCAAAATTTCTGTTAATGTTCTCTAACAGAATCATCTCCCTTCACTTCAGGATAAAAAGACTGAGGAAAGAAGGACCTAGACAATTTTTTTCTTTGAATATAGGAGGCTGATATGCCATTAAAATCTTAGGTAATTGCTATTATGCAACCCTTCCTTCATAATCTGCAGTCTATCTGCAGAGCAATAGCTCTGTTACTTCTGGGATAGTAAGGAGAAGCACAGATACAGTAGTGGCCAAAATTGTGGAAACCTTTTGGGAAAAGTGTATTCTTGACGTTTGATGGCTAATAACATTACTTTTTATTTTATTTTTTTTTTGAGTTTCAAGATAATCATATTGCACTGTTGGAATGGCCTGGACTTTAAACCCAGACCTTAAACCAATTGAAAATCTATGGAGCCGACGAAAGAAACTTGTTAATCAGAAGCAACCCAGCAATAAAACCCAGTTAATAGAAACAATCATTCAATCTTGGTTTCACCTTATAACAGCTGCAGAACTAAAAGACTTGATTCACTCCATGGGAAGACATTGTAAAGCCATAATTAATGCTAAAGGTTACTCAACTATTAACTGACATGGTGATAATTTTTGTATATCTTGTTTTTTCTATGGTGATAATTTTTGTATATCTCATTTTTTTCTACGTGTTTCACTTTTCTTCTTTATACTGTAACTGCTATTCTAATAGCAAATCCTTAATAAAAGTTATTGCATTACATTCTTGATTAAATTATATTTCCATTGATATATAATGTTATGGTACCACTCCCCCCCGCCAAAAAAAGTGGTGTTATTAGCTAGTTTTAGAAAATAAACTTTTCCCAAAAGGTTTCCACAATTTTGGACACTACTGAAGGTTTAATGCCATATGATTGAAAAACTAGGCAAGTAACTTACAAACTTTGGGCATTATCCTAAATCAGCCACTATATAAAAATATCCAAAATAACCTGCAGTGCCCTGACAATGACATCAGCCAAACTATTTGGCAACTTAACTGTCTTTGGTAGAAGGAGCTAAAAATTTAAACATGAACATTTGTTATATGGGTCCAAAAACATCAATTCTCAATTTGATCCCAAGGATGGGATGACGGTGGAAAAGGGCAAAGGGGCTGATCATCATGTAAAGGCTAAGTTTGTCCATAAATAGGACAGTTCTTTGACCAGTAAAACTTAGCATGCAAAATCTGTTTTGTTTGCCATGCCTCAGTTGTCCCATGAGCTAACTTTTTGCATATTTTATATTCAGGGATAACAATCTGCTCATCCCACAATAAGAGACGATCTCATACAGGAAGTTCAGCAACAACATGTTTGAGTGGTCTCGGTGGACCAGGAATTATTTGTGGCCGTTTATTAAATTGAACAATAGAATGAAATCTGGTGAGCAAAACATTTTTCTGAGAAGCAAGGCAGAACTCTTTTAATGAAAATGCCTCAAAGTCCAGAAAATACAAATATCTAAAAATACTGATGAACATACTTCTCCAACAATGAGTGTGACTTTGAATTTAGGTAATGAAATCAGCTACCTTCATTTTTCAAGAAATTTTTCGAACAACAAAATTGTACGATGGCAATCTCCAACTGGGAGGCAGCATGTAAGGAAGCAAATGGAAGGTGGTTTTGTGTGGTTGAAGTGTGAATGGCTTGTGATCCATTAAAGCACAAGTGGACACCCCCACGGATAAACATCAGAATGTTCTTTGGTTTATAGAAATCCTGCAGTTTCATCCCCAATTTGTGAATATCTTCACTCCAGAGGAAAAAGTGAACAGCTGGCATATCTAATAGGCTTCTTTGATCTGTCTTTCAGAGTCTGTAGCAAGATGGCTCCAAGTCCCAAAAGTTCGTGTGTTCAGCTTATTATAAGCCAGACAAGGCTCCTTGGTTAATGAATATTTCATCTGCTAAAATGCAGAGTCAGCTACTGCAAACCAGTGCCAAGCAACTCCTTTTCTAGTTAGCAAGCACAGTGGTTCCAAAAATATCTGTATTATTATGAATATATTCCATAAGATAGCTACTCATAATAAGAGAAAAGGCAGCAAACCCAGATTCTCAGACCAAAGACTTGCCAAATACCTTCTATGTTCTTTGGATCAATTTTTATTCCTTAAACTAAGACAACATAGCCTAATTTAACAATCTCTTCAAGACTTGCAAAATGGCATTTGATTTTATGAAATCTCTCAAAAACTGCCCTCAATCTATTGCAGAATTCTTCAGCATATGCAACAGTATTATCCATATTCCAGATACTGCAAGAAAAAAATCATTATCTTTTGATAAACCTCAGGAGAATTTGGGAAACAATATTTTATAGAACCCCTAGCAACCACAGTGATAAGAATCTGATGCCAATTTTATTTTTTAAACACCAACCAATTTAGCAGAAATCATACACATTGCATGGCATGTAAATTATCTAATGATATTATAGGGTGGCACTTCCCTACTACAGCTTTGATTACTACTTTAGATTGATGTCAATATTTCATATATTTAGGTGGCAGGAGAATACAAATCACATATGGGATATTTAATAAGTACTTTCATGTACTTCTTTTATAATACTATTGTCCAACATTTTGTCTAATTCAACATCCATAGCTTCTACATATTTCATGATACATCGTAGGTGTTCTTCAACAAACACAATAGATTCAACCACTTTGGGGAATATTTAATTTCACCAATATTTAATTTCGGTCTCGGATCCAAGACTGAGTGGCTGTGGCTTCCGGCATCCCGATATAGTCAGTTGGTACTATCGCTGACTTTTGGGGGCGAGTTGTTGGCCCCCACAGAGAGGGCTCACAACTTGGGTGTCCTTCTGGATACACAGCTGTCTTTGGAAGAGCATATGATGGCTGTGGCTTTTTATCAGGTTCGCCTGATCCACCAGTTGCATCACTTTCTGGATTGGGATGCCTTACGCATGGTCACTCATGCCCTCGTCATGTCCCGCTTGGACTACTGTAATGCTCTCTACATGGGGCTCCCCTTGAGGAGCACCCGGAGGCTCCAACTGGTCCAGAATGTGGCTGCGTGGATGGTGATGGGGGTGAGTCAGCGCTCCCATGTAACACCTCTCCTGCGCGAGCTGCACTGGCTCCCAGTGGTCTTCCGAGTGCGCTTCAAGGTATTGGTTACCAGCTTTAGAGCACTCCATGGCTTAGGACCAGGTATTTACGAGACCGCCTTCTGCTGCCAGTAGCCTCCGACCGACCAGTACGCTCCCACAGAGAGGAGCTCCTCAGGATGCCGTCGGCCAAACAATGTTGGCTGGCGGCCCCCAGGGGGAGAGCCTTCTCTGTGGGGGCACCTACCCTCTGGAACAAGTTGCCCCCGGAGATACGGAGGATCCCGGATCTGCACACTTTCCGCCGTGCCTTAAAGACGTTTTTATTTCATCAAGCCAGGCTGACCTGACCAAACTTTTTAAATTGCTTCAATTTTAAATTGTTAAATTATGGGTTTTAATATGGGGGTGTTTTAACTGTGGGCCAAATTAATTTAATTGGATTTTAATATTGTTTTAATTTTTGTATTTTCTGTATTTTATCTGCTGGCTATTCACCGCCCCGAGTCCTTCGGGAGAAGGGCGGTATACAAATATAATAAACATAAACATAACATAACCAATTTCTTTAAGCAAGAAGTTTTATCATTCAACTGTTGATTCAGTTTATTCAGAGAAAGAACAACAGAACTTGTAATATGGTTCACAGAGACTTCATTCTGAAGAATACGCAAGGCGTATTTTTGACCCAGTAAGGCTCAGTCTAGATCTTTTTTCAAATCATATGCAAAATCATCAACCATACTATAATTTCAAACTGATTATGCCATGAATTTGTCCAAATATAGACTATGAATGGGCAGCACAGACCATAGACTTAAAAATACATTTTTGGTTAGCAACATAACTCCATATCCCATAAAGCAGTTGCTGCAAATAAAATTCTGTCCATTTCAAGTATTACTCAGCACCTCTAGTCAGTTCCCATTAATGCTCACAACTTCATTTTCTTCTGAATCCACAAAATAAAGTATTTTTCTGCATTATCTTCACTCTCTGTTTTCCTAATATCCATTACAGACTTGGTCTTTGAATATGATCTTTTTATGTCTTAGTTACAAGATTTATCTCTGGTTTTCTTGTCTAATTTGGGCTAGATTTCCCTTTTTTGAAAACAGTTTTAATGGACAGCATTCGGTATTGCTTTGGTCCCTGGAATGGTGCCCAAATCACAAGGAATTTCTGCCTTGAATCCTGGAATTCTGGTGGAGTGGTGTACACAGTTGCAGGACGGAAGGGGTCTTTCTCAAGGATCAAAGAAGTAAATCAGTTTGGAATCCTTGCCATGCAGAAAGAAAGCCAAGGTGAACCCTCCCTAAACTTTCACAGAGTATATCTAATAGTCTTGCCAATTTGTGCTTTAGTCTGGTAAGATTCTTGTCTATAAGCAAGCAACAATAAAGAAACTACTCTGAAGTAACTCCTCATGTCGTTCTTGATTCTTTGTGCCTGACATGAATGTTATATCTGCAGATATATTTCGTCCACATTTTCCATAGTTAGTGGAAGCATCTAGAGAGATGCCAGTTATTGCTGCCATTAGTCAACTTTCTTCTTGAGCATTTCCATATAATCTGACCATAGTAAATGATTCTCAGTGGCGCAGTAGTTAGAGTTCAGTATTGCAAGCTACTTTTGCTGACTGTCGCCTGACTGCAATTTGGCAGTTCAAATCTCACCAGGCTCAAGGTTGACTCAGCCTTCTATCCTTCTGAGGTGGGTAAAATAAGGACCCAGATTGTTGGGGTCAATATGCTGATTCTGTAAACCACTTAGAGAGGGCTGTAAAGCACTGTAAAACAGTATATAAGTCTAAGTGCTATTGCTATCCATCCAATTCCTGTTGCAAATATTTATCTTGCAATGTTTTGTGAATTCCTTTTCCTGCCACTTGAATTTGAATTGTATCTGCTTCCAAGTGTCCATACTCACAATTTAGTTACAATGAAAACAATAAAAGTTTTCAACACTTAATGCTCATTTATTTTCATAACTGGGCAGGATAGCTTTGCATTCCAGAAGAATCACGGCAGGAGGCTCACTGGGCACTATTCATACTGTGTGATGGCTGTTAAGTATTGCCATTTACTTCCATACCTTCAGAAAACATGGCCAGTTTTTATGCCCCCTAGTACATTTTTACTTGATGTCATTACCTCACCCAGTGCACATGGGAACTATTTCTTGTTTTGAGAATCACCTCATGTCCTGAGAACCATCTCTTGTTTGCTTTCATTTATTTCGCACATTTTTGAACTGAGAGGAGGTTTTATGGAGTTTTCACAAAATTATCTTTTTTCTTGTATTCTTAAAAATGTAACATAAGCCAGGCAAAATGTTTGGCTTTATAATCTGCTTTGAATGGGCCTCAAGCATTCCATCTTTTTTTCCACATAAATGCATGGCACAAGGGATGTGTGTCAGTCTGTGTGTGTGTGTGTGTGTGTGTGTGTGTGTATACTTGTATGTATAAGTATGTGTGTGTGTGTCCATTGCAGAATGAAACCTCTTCTGTATGTTTCCAACCAATACAGTCACTTATGCAGTAATTACATTTCCATACCTTAGGGCAGGGGCGTCAAACTCAAGGCTCGGGGACTGGATGCTTAGAGGTGGCCCATGGGACCGCCATGGAAAGAGCAAAGGACTGGCCAGTGGTGCCTCTGCAAGCGAAAATGGAGTGGGCGGCCCTCCCAAACTCCATTTTTGCTGGCAGAGAGTTGCAGTAGGCCATCACAGCCAAAAATGGAGCTCAAGAGCCTGGTTTTGCTGGCAGAGCATTCAGGCCGCCATAGGTGCCCCTAACACGTGTGATGTCAAGTTGGCCATGCCCAGCCTGGCCACACACACACACGGTGATCAAACACAACCTTGATGCAGCCCTCAATGAAATCAAGTTTGACACCCCTGCCTTAGGGTAGTTCACTTAAACAGTGTGTAAAATAGAAAACATTGTACAAGCTATTTCTCTCTTCAGTTTATCAAGACCACACATTGATCCTCCTAGCTGTTTATTTTATATTTTACACATTGGGAAGAGATCATTGTTATTATATTCAGAAGTGGGGTTATATTATTGTGGGAACCTCCTTTCCTTACTGTGAGAAAAAGTAGTATTTTGTCACTTTAGCTCACAACATGTCAAGATCATCCTTGCTGACACTCCATGTTTTCTCAGTTTCTCACAATATTCTGAGGCAGAATCTTATTGACATTCCATCTAGTTGCTCTCTCAGCTATATTGACATCTCTTTCTCAGCTTGGCACTTAACTGGTTCCTGTCATTTGCATTCAACCTTGCTCTTGTTATTCACATCTTGTTTGTATGCTTCTTGTGATGTTCCCAGCCTCATTTTAGCCATTTCACACATTTCCATTCATTCTTTCATTCACACATTATAATAGCTGCTTATAACTTAATGCCACTGTTAACATTAAGGGCTTGTTCAATAACACAGTTTGATATTGGAAACATTTTGCCAAATCACAGAATGTTCCAGCTTTTCAATAAATCCTAATTAGAATAAGACAGTTTGAGTCATTCAAAGGCTGGTGATAGTGGACAGCGTTTAGGAACTGGACAGAATGACAATTCAATTTTTTTGAGCAATATTGTCCCATAATTCTGTGACTACATGATGGCAGTTGTGGAACTCCTAAAACATTAATGGAAAAGTATTTAATTCTTCCATCTGGAAATTTCTAAATGGGTCTTTAAGATCAAACAGTTGTAAATTATTACATGTCGATTAGGATCTTGCATTCTTACTCCATTTTTAACCAGCCCAAATGTAAGGTCTTGCTCAACTAGTGGACAGAATTTTTATTGTGCAAAAGGCTACATCAGGCACATTGATGGACATGGATCAAATAGGCCTGATCCTGAGAGAGATTTAAGGAGGAAAAAGAGTGCATTAAAACTATGCAAATTTCCATAACTGGCCAAGTTTTTGGTCTTTACCACTCAAAGTCTCATGAAGAAAAGTTAGAAAACTTTATATAGTTCATTGCTCCACTGAACTCCCTCTAGATCAGGGTGGGCAATTAATTTTACCAAGACAGCTACATAAGGGTGCCAGCTGACTGAAGGTGTGCAGGGTGATTGCACAGAGCCGGACCCAACTTGTATTCTTCTTCTGCCCCCTGTGGTGTGCTTATTTACATTTGATTTCTAATTTCCAATTGACCTCATTTGGGACAGACAGGACATCCAAAGAGCTGGATGTGGCCCAGAGTGGACAAAATGTCCAAGTTTGATCTAGATGATTGGGGCAGAGATGGCTCTTAAGTTATGGGAGTAGAGTCACTGCAAGATAAGCATTACGTATTGGTTAACCTTTATAACGTATACATATTGTCATCATGGAGGCTGAAGATTTCAATTGTGATTTGTCTAAGTTTCATCCATTGAATCCAATTTGTTCCTCAAGTGCTTACTACTCCAGGCAAATCATCTGTGCAAGAATTATACCCACTTTGTGTACTTGTAGAGTGATAAATTGGATTCAAAATCAATTTAAATATAGACTATGGCTACTTTTTTTAAAAAAAAAATCTCTTCCAAAAATTACTCGAATTGGCAGTTTGACAAAGATCCTGGCCTCTAAATTTCTTCCCTCCAGATTTCCATCTGGGTATTTATTTATTTATTTAATTTTATTTAGGATTCCATATTTGGCTTCCTGTTAGTGCAGTAGTGCCATTTCCCACTTTTTTTCTCTATTGATTTTCTTTGATTCTTACAAAATTACATATTTTTATTGGGCGAGACATATCCTCAGTATTATTATGACATATTTACTACGGAGATGCAAACCAAACATTAACACCTTGAAAGGTTCTAACCTGATACGTTTTCTTTTTACTGCACTTCACCTGAAAGAAATAAACCAAAAAATAAATAAATAAACTTCAGCAAAGTTACCATGGTGTCAAATTGGTGCTTGCCCTATTTCATCTCCATATAGTACAGGAGCATCTGCTAGCAGATATTCAACTGTGCTCTTGTTTCAGCATTATTGCTTTTTCTCCTTTATTTAGGGCTCTTAATTTCTCTGGCACTTTAGCAACATTTCCTGTGATTTTGAAGATGTGATAGGCTAGCTTTATGTTGACCTGTTGCAAGACACAGCCAGTTTCTTATTGGAGAAAAGTGCCTCATCTCCTAAGCAACCCATATTTAGAAAGCATAAATGTAGAGAAAGACCAAGACAAACCAATAAAGGGTTTTGGAACTGAAATGGCAGCAGTGGCTAAGAGCAGAGTAGCAACTGAATATTCTATTATTTATTCCATATAATATTTCTGAAGAATATCCTATCAGTATGCCCTAGATTAGGAAAAGATATTATCACTTAGAGAGATGGTAGAAATAGCCATGTAATTTTGACAATGCTTTCTCCTCTCTCTCTCCTTTCTGCCCTTTCTTATTGCTAAGCAATAATATCTCTATTCCACTGTCACTGCGGTGTCATTATGTTTGTCTGCAAAATAAGATCACCTGAGAAGAGCAAAAGAGGTGTGTTGTGTGTGTGTGATGGTTTGTTTTTTTTAAAAAAATCAAATTAATTGAATTTAGGAGGCTAAAAAAGATCCCTGCTTTATGCACATCATTGTAGGGCAAAAGGGGAATAAGACTACAAAATGAAGGGCTTCTTATCTTCACACGGTCCCAAGCAATTATCACATTGGGAGAGAAGTGAAGTTTCTCATCATATTGTGATTGGGGAGGCTAAAAGACAAGGCTTATTAGTCCAAAAGCCAAAAATAAAATGTGCTAGGCTAGATGAAAGCCTTTTGGACATTTAGCATTCTCTACCATTCTGGTAGGTGGCGAGCAGAAGCTAAGAGATGGGTCTATCTTAGTCTACCTAACCAGCTATGGTTCTATTAGAAAATGGGGAAGAACAAGCTCACCAATCTATTAAATTTGTTCTTCTCTTTTCTTTCTCTCTCTCTCTTTCTTTCCTTCTTTCTTTCTTTCTTTTCTTTCTCCCTCTCTTTCTTTCTCTTCCTTCCTTCCTTCCTTTCTTCCTTCCTTCCTCCTGAATAATTTGCATATTTCCCATCAAGTAGGTGATCTTTTTGATGAGCCACGGTGGCACAGTTGTTAGAGTGCAGCACTGCAGGCTACTTCTGCTGACTGTTGGCTGCCTGCAATTTGGCAGTTCAAATCTTACCAGGCTCAAGGTTGACTCAGCCTTCCATCCTTCCGAGGTGGGTAAAATGAGGATCCAGATTGTTGAGGGCAATTCGCTGACTCTGTAAACTGCTTAGAGAGGGCTGTAAAGCACTGCAAAGTGGTATATAAGTCTAAGTGCTATTGCTATTGCTATTTTTAGTTCTGTCCTTAGCAGAAGAATGGAGGTCATATTGCTTTCCTAATTTTCAGGCTGAAAAAAATATAGTTGCAACCAGTACTGTATATAGATTTAAGGGTATTGTGTTATGCTCTTTTCCAGTGTTGACGGCCAGAAGTTCCAATTCAGAAGAGTTTTATGCATATATATTTAATGCATATGGACATCATCTCAAACTCCATCAGAAGATATGAGGGAGGTGAGAATTGAGATTATGGCCAAAGTCATTCATGTATGTCATAGATATACTGTAAATTAGACATATAACATAGGTTTGATAAAGGCCATCTTGGATGGTTTTAAAAGGAAATTAGAGATTTTTCTGGAGGATATGGTTATTGATGGCTACTAGCAAGAATGACTATGAGTCTTCTAAGACTAGAGGTAATAGCAGTTGAATAGCAATTATGCAAAAAAAAAAAAATCAATTGCCATTGTATAATTATTCTGAACTTTTGAAGCTCTGTGGATGTCTAGCCACAAAGAGAAAATTGGACTAGAGAACCATTCAGTTTGATTCAACATGATTATTTGTATAATCCCACTATGTCTTCACTGACTTCAAATGGGTTATATAAATAAGATGAGCCTCCCTCTATTAAATTCTGATTAGGAGGCATTTCTCAAGAATGTGTATTAAGCAATAATTTTCCTTAGAAATAATATATTATTAGGATCAAACTATATATTTACAAGTATCAGCAATCAGCATTATTCAACATGTTACCTCCATGCCTTTAATGAAAAATTAATAAATTAGAAATGAAATTAGACATATCAACCTTATGTTTAGGCTTGCCCCTTGCTTGACTCTGTTTAATTAATGGAATGATGCAGGACAATGAACAAAGAGGCAACATTTCATTAATCAACTTTTAATGGAGAAGAGATGAAGGGATGCTACTCTTAAGGGTTTATAGACTGGTAGTTGGGCCTCAGGTAACCACTTCTTTTTCCCAGTGAATCTTGGAATGGGATGGGAATCTTGGAATAAAAACAAACTTTCAAATTAACTCCAGTTACAATGGAATCTGTAGCTACTACTTGAGAAACTGAAGACAAATCATAAATTATAAGGAACCTTCCAAGAATTTAAAAAGAACACCATAAAAAGCTGTAAGCCAGTAAAAAATTTGGACTCCTGATGTTATGGGATCTTATTTAGGATAAAATTTCTCAACTGTCAGAATAACACAGAATTTGTTCCTAGCTTTTCATCCAATCTTTCTGAGGTGATTTCATCTTAACATTCTGAACATACCTTCTTATTATGCAGAGAGATTGTAAAACAAGCAGTGTTTGGATCAAAGCAGAAATGCATATTAAAAAAGATTCTGATCTACTACTTTCAATGGATAGAAGATATTTTTTGAATTGTGATATCATCATATTATGATTTTATTTATTTAGAGATAGGTAGGCTAACCAAAGCCCACCTTGGATTAATTGAGGAATTACTTAAACTCCCCTGCTAGAAAAAATGTTAGAATAATTTGCAGTTGGATAAAGCCAAAGCACTCAAAGTAGAGTCCCATTTAGGTCCATCAACCTCTCTGATATCCAAACATTTTGTTCAGCCTGCTACTTTCCATTGTTTTGAAGACAGGAACAGCAAAGTAGACTTAACTAGTGAGAAGAGGAGACTTTTCTACCAATCAATACCATTACAGGACGGCTAGGATGGCAACACTATGTCTGCTACAATGTCCTACCTGTCAATGACTACTTCAGCTTCAACCACAACAATACATGAGCACACAATAGATACAAACTTAAAGGGAACCACTCCAAACTCAATTGCAGAAAATATGACTTCAGCAACAGAGTGGTCAATGCCTGGAATGCACTACCAGACTCTGTGGTCCCATCCCAAAACCCCCAAAATGTTAACTTTAGACTGGCTACTGTTGTCCTCACCCCATTCCTAAGAGGTCTGTAAGGGGCGTGCATAAGAGCACCAGTGTACCTACCATCCCTGTCCTCATGTTCCCTTTAATTGTATTCATTTTATGTATTCAATTCATGCTTATACTTATATATATTATCTAATACGTACTCGACAAAATGAATGAATGAATGAATGAATGAATGGTGATGTCTACAGAAAGAGAGACAAGTAGAGACATTACCTGAAAAAGGAGAATGCTTGCTAGGTGTCATGCTTACTAAGCCTCATTGTCTTTGCTGAGCTTTATAGAGCCAGAATGCAACCTGAAAGGCAGAAAGGGCCATCAGAAGTAATTATTTATATAGTAATTGAATATAATTATTTTAAAAAGCTATTTTATAGTATTCCAACCTTTTTCTGGAGGCCACTCTTTTAATGTTTTGGATTCACCAGGTTCAGGGGATGTGGCCACCAGATCGGAAGGGACAAAAAGTTCAAATCCTTCTAAGAACTTAGGCTAATTTGAAGGGTCTTTGGAGATTTTCTAAAACTGAAATGGATGCCTTAAACTCGGCAAAGTGTGACATTTCAAGTTCCCTCACCTGCTTTACAGGATATTGTTTCTATTGTTTCAGCAGTATTTTGCATGTTTTGGGGGGAAAGATAACAATAGCACTTAGATTTATATGCCATTTTACAGCCCTCTCTAAGCGGTTTACAAAGTTAGCATATTGCCCCAACAATTGTCCTCATTTTACCGACTTCAGAAAGATGGAAGGCTGAGTCAACCTTGAGCTGGGGAGACTCAAAACTTCTAGCAGTCGGCAGTCAGCAGAATTAGCCTGCAATACTGCATTCTAAATCCTGTGCCACCACAGCCCTAGATAGTAAGGAAATGGTAAGAGTGTGTGACGGAATGCCAATCAGTTGGATGGCTTGAGTAGCACAAATGTCCCTTAGTGCTGCTTGCCAATAAATGCTAAACAAGATGCAGAATATAAGAAGGGTGGCATCTGTAGCATTCATCTCTCCTAATCTGCACCGGAGGAGCCATGAAAGACAGGGATCTGGGCCAAATGTCTCTGTCAGATTCCAGGTATTTTCAGTAGAAGAGAATTTCTGGTGACACTTGGGATACATAGATATTTGTCATTACAGCTGTCATAGTGCGAATATAGAAAAGAAATCAAATTGTTTGGGATGCAGAGAGTAGGGTGATATGCTGTCCATCATTGATAATGGAAACACCATCTTCAACCCAGTCATGCTTCTGAATATTTTTCACATAACAATGATGCATTTATTGTGCTTTTTGCCCTGCTTGATTGATGGGACCCATTTCCTGCATGTTCAGCTCCTTTTCAGTCAAGATGAATGGCAAACTGACCAGAAACTCTGTTGCACACATTACTACATTATCAAGACCTAATAACACTGGCCTAGACCTAGTGGCATCTGAATCTCTCTGATTCTCTTCTGGGGTTATTTGACCATCCTTGTGTATCTATGCATTCTATTTTTTTTTTCCTCTCTCTCTTGCAAGAACCACCATTGGCCTGAAGTAGACATCATTGCAAACTGCCGTATTTCCTCATTATCAGCTCACGCTGCAATTTGAACCCCATCACTATTCGAAGGGCTATAGATTTATTGCTGTAGCTTTAAGCTGTCTTTTCACTTAGGAGGAACAATTATACTGCAGGGCTACTTGGACAATTAATCCTAGTTTGCACTGAGATGGCAAACCTATATCTCAGTGATAGAAGGGCCATCAAAGAAGCTTTATATTTTATATTAAGAACACAAGATCAAACAGAAAGTTTAACAGGAGTTAATTGGAAGTTGAGGGGTATAACAGTGTTATAGTTGCCCCAAGGCAGAATGAGACAATGAAAATTAAATTCAGATTTCCCTTTGGTAAAGGGGAAAGGTTTGAACAGGGCCATCCCCAGTTTTAGGCCATAATGAAAAGTTGATTTGCTGATAAGGAAGGGAGATCGAAATTTAGTGACTGGACAGATCTGCTCATGAAATCAGAGTCATCCTATCTTTTAGACCAGCGGTCCCCAACTCTGCAGCTTGGCGGCTTGGCGGCTTGGCTGTGTTGGGGAGAAGGGAATCAGCCGGGCCATGTAAGCAGCAGGCCCGAGCACATGCACGCACAACTCTTGTGCAAGCAGTGGGCTGACATGCATGTGCATGCATGAACAGCTCAACTTGGACAAGTTGAGCTGCATGCATGCACGTGTGGACCAGCCCACTACTTACATGGCCCGGTTCCAAATAGGCCATGGCCTGATAATGGGCCGTAGCCTGGGAGTTGGGGACCCTTGTTTTAGACTACCTCCAGTAACTCCAATATTAGCATTCTTGTGAGAATGGAGAGATCCTTTACATTTTCTCTGTAAGGCTCAGCTTCAGTACAGTACATCACACCAGGGCCCTGGGATATCATGTAACAGGGTTTTCTGAGCTGCATTCCTGAGTATAGCAGCTAGATTATTTCATTTGTTCTTCTTTTATTTCTTCTGTATTTCTGTTAGTTATTTCCTTATACTTCTACATTGAGCAGAAGCACAAGTTGATCATGTATTTGCAAGTTAATCATACTTGCAAATAGTTCAATAGTATTTGTGGGACCACCTCTTCCTCTGCCCATCCTGCTAGGTAAGATAGGTAAGAATGGTCAAGGTTCCCTCCATTCAACATTGCCACCTAATGGGACCTCAAAGGTATGCCTTCTTGATGGCTGCCCCAGCCTTTTTGTAACAGCCTCCCACTTAAGATCACAGGAACCCCTATACTTTTTGGCTTCTGAAGGTCATGAAAATCCTGCTTTTCCCCCAAGCATTGCTGAGCTGTAAATATGTTTATCTGGTGCCTCAGGCAAAAGAGTTCTTACCCTTATTTTTATGAATTTATGGTTCTGACTTGTCTAAAATGATTATATGAGATAAGTGGCCATATAAGTCCTGAAAATAAATAAATTCCATTCATCCTTACCATTTTTTTTAAAAAAATCACCCCTTTATTTTTTCAATTTACCTGAAATTGAACATTAGTTATCCTGCTAGGGAAACTACTATTACTACATATTTAATTATTCTCATCATATTTTAAAACACTTCATGTTAAATCTGCAATTGAAAACTACTCAACAATTTCTATGAAATTTGGTGTACTTTCATTCTCATAAATCTCTACTTTATCTGCAAAATTTATTCCAGCGTGCTAGAAAAGGAAAAGTACAGTTATTCTGATTTTTAACCACACAAGGCTATGGAAAGAGAATCCAGAAATCTACTCACTGGGTAGATGGTTTGAAATTGCCTTGAAGGGCAAAAACTGCCATGAATCAGGTGTAATTGAAAACAAGTCCTGCTGATGCCAGGATTAATTTAATCCATGTTGCCAAAAGTAGAAATCCCATTTTCAGCTTCACTGTTGTTGTATCATCATGTCAAAGGACATTCAGTGCTGAGCCAAGGTTGCTCTGTGAGAGGCAGCTCTCAATATTATCTAAGTTCAACATTTGAGATGCAGTGATGCACTGGTGAATAACAGTTTCCGGTCTAAGCTAAGAACACATGCCTAAGGCTATAGTTCTAACCTAAAAATGTTCCAATAAAATAAACTTATCTTCCCCATTCTGTTAAAGTTGGAGGCACCATTTAAGGTGTTTCTGGCTTGAAAGGCTTAGCTGGTGACATCACCATGGCCCAGGGAACATGTGTGGGAAGGCTTCTTTCATGTCCCTGTCAAGGAGCTGGAGTGAATGACAGGAGCTCACCCTGCCACCTAGCAGCACTTGAGTCTTGAACGCGGGCTTGCTAACCTCCAACCCAGCATCTTCACCACATGAGCCACCATACTCCTCATGGGATTTACCTTAAGTGTACAAAAGTTTCATATGTTAATTTACAACCTTTCTATGCTGTTCATTTCCTAAAGGTTTGAGCTTACATCCATTGGTCACATGGGGTTAAAATATAACCATCAACATATTCATCACACCAAATATCTATCTCATATGCCTTCAACTAGGGTAGAAAAATTCTCAACATCCTCAACCACATTTCCAAAGGCCTATGTTTTCTTGGCTTTTTAGAAGTCCAATAATGAGAGAGAGGGAGAGTAGACTGGTTTCAGAGGCATGCTGTTTCCTACAAGGGTATCCTTGATGACAAGGCCCAAATACGGTGACAATGTAGAAAGGAATCTTTGTCTCAGATTTCACCAGGTAGACAACACAAGAAGGTTTCCTTTCTCACTTCCATGGCATTCTTCATTAGGCAGGAAAGGCAAAAATCTAGTCTGTAGGTAGCCAGAGTGATAGCACAGATCCTATCCATATCCTCAGACTCTTCAAGCAAACAAATCCCAGATACCTGTACAAGATGAGGACTCTGTCATCTCAATCAGACCTGCCCATCTAGCATTCAACTCCAAGCAAATATAAGCCATTTTATATTTCAGATGTTGTATGAATTCCTTGCAGTGGCCCAGCAATAGATTTTGTGGCCCAGATTTCCTCAATGGATTTTGCTGATTGTGAAGGATACTGTGTGATAAGTAAAGGCACCTGGAACTTGTTGAGTAGTAGTAGATTAACATCAAATTTTCAAAGAAATACATTAAGGCCTAGGAGCTATTCTTAAGGATGCAGTTTGTAGATCTTCCTCTTTCCTCACATTTGCTTACTGATACCTCCCCTCCAGGCTAATGCAGGAGAGAGGCGTATATTACAATGAGTTGGTACAAATAAAGTTTTTATAAAATGGATAAGTAACTTTCATCTTAAAAATAGCTTAAGCATTATCTGGGTTATGGAACATAAACACACCTATTACATGTAGCTATTGGAAGCCCCTATTGCTTCTGCTGTCACAATAAACACTAGTGTATAGCTGCTTCTAAAAGAAGTGTGGATACAACTTGTTCAACTACGGTAACACCAAAGTGACTAAATAAATATTCAAGACAGATTGGAAGAAGTGCAGAATAACTTTGAAGGAATCTCAGGAGAAATGACTACTGAAACTTAGGTCTCACGTGTTGACATCTTCTCTTGATTGCTTTTGAGATATGTATATATGTATGTATATGTGTGTGTGTTTGTGTGTCTATATATATGTATGTACGGACGCGGTGGCTCAGTGGCTAAATTGCTGAGCTTGTCAATTGAAAGGTCAGCAGTTCAGCGGTTCGAATCTCTAGTGCCACATAATGGGGTGAGCTCCTGTTACTTGTCCCAGCTTCTGCCAACCTAGCAGTTCGAAAGCACGTAAAAAATGCAAGTAGAAAAATAGGGGCCACCTTTGGGGGGAAGGTAACAACGTTCCGTGTGCCTTTGGCATTTAGTCATGCCAGCCACATGACCATGGAGATGTCTTCGGACAGCGCTGGCTCTTCGGCTTTGAAATGGAGATGAGCACCGCCCCCTAGAGTCAGGAACGACTAGCACATATGTGCGAGAGGAACCTTTACCTTTACCTTTATTATATATAGGTATATAGGTATATATAAATAAAATATAAACATATACATAGAGATACATACTCTCTCTCTCTCTCTCTCTCTCTCTCTCTCTCTCTCTCTCTCTCTCTCTCTCTGTGTGTGTGTGTGTGTGTGTGTGTGTGTGTAAATAAATCTAACGCCAGTCTTTCAGAAAATAAGAGCTTTCTTCTATCCTATATACTAACTCTACAGAGGACATCAGTTATTTTGTTGCCTTTTATAATTTGTAATAAGAAAATATGCTGCACAGCTTGGTCCTTTCTCCCCTCCTTTTTAACATCTCATGCAGATATGAGGTCATGCAACAATTTAGAGTGAGGTATCATCAATATTAAGATTATATTCACTTTTGTATCTTCATCTCTGGCTACCTGAGTGATTCTATGGATGGACACTGTCCCAGTATCTGGAGGCTGTGAGGACCTGGATGGAAGGCAACAGGCTTTGGCTGAACTGAAACATTACTGAGTGAATTTGGGTGTTTTGACCTTCTGGTGCCAGGAACTTTCCTGGCTGAGTCTGCACTGCCTCAGACAGATCTGGGCATAATCTGGGGATCCCCTTGAACTCACAGCTCCTACTCAAAAAGCAGTGGCAGCTATAGGTAGAAGGGCCTGTGCCCACCTTCTCTTGGTATACTATAATTCACTCTACATTTAATGCCTTCCCCATCTATGAAATGAATACAAATAACATGTCAAATTATTTATTCTTTTGCCTCTTCTTTTTTATCCCATCATATTTCAGGGTATTCTAGGATGGGGTGTCAAACTCGATTTCATTGAGGGCCGCATCAGGGTTGTCTTACCTCAGGTGCTGGGGTGGACATGTCCAGGGTGGGTGTGGCCAGCTTGGCTTCACTTGTGTCGGGGGCATCTGTGGTGGGGGCCCGAGCACTCTGCCAGCTATGGGCTACCGAGTTCTGTTTTTGGCTACAACTGCCTCCTGCAGCCCTCTGCCAGCGAAAATAGAGCTCGGGCACATGGCCTTCCCAAGCTCCATTTTTGCTGGCAGAGGCACCCTGGGCCGGTCCTTTGCTATTCCTAGGGTGGCCCCATGGGCCAGATCTAAGCACCCTGTGGGCCAGATCTGGTCCCTGGACCTTGAATTTGACACCCCTGTTCTAGGAGTTCTATGTCAATGCATGGACTTAACCAACATCTGTCACATTAACACAGAAGCTTCTAAATCAGAGACTTGAGGCCTAAATTCCTGCTGTCCTCAACCTAATAAGCCATCTTCAAATGACCGTTTCATTTTAGACTTTTGCCAGATGGATCCATATCTTCTCAGGAGAAATAAAGGAAAGAAAAGGGGGGTGGAGGATTATCCTGCTCTCTTTTATTTCTGGCTCTTACACTTGGACTTTGAAGTTTCTAGCTGTTGAGTCAGAGAAAGGAATGTGTGAGAGAAAAAGCTTTCACACAATTGCTTTAAAGGAATGTTTATACACACTCTCTGTCACTTACACATGGGTGACTACAAATAACATTGTCAGTACTTTGTGTGTTGTTCCACAAACAGTTTAATATCGTTTGCACCTTTTACGGCCAGCACAACTCTAAAAGGTAAACATTCATAAAATAACAATCAAAACAATAACACATAAATCAGCTGGTACAGAATGCAACTGCTTGCCTCCTTACTGGACAGTCACAAGCTTGCTGCATAATATTGCTGTTATAGGAACCATACTGGCTGTCAAGTGATGTTTGAAGCATTAGATACGGAGGATCCCGGATCTACGCACTTTCCGCCGTGCTCTTAAGATTCTTCTATTCCAGCAAGCCGGCCTGGCCTAATTTTCTCCCCTGTTTTAAAATTCTTTTACATCAAAATTTTAATTTGTTTTAAATTATTGGGATTTTTTAATTGTCTTGGGTAAATTATTTAATCTGGTTTTAATTATATCTTTTAACTTTTGTATTTATGTATTTTATTGTGCCTGTTCACCGCCCTGAGTCCTTCGGGAGTAGGGCGGTATATAAATCTAATAAAAGAAAGAAAAAGAAAGTTTTCCTCTGTAAAGCTCTACATGGCCTGGAGTCTAGATTCTGTAAAGGTATCCAATCCCAAGTAAATTATGTTTGCCCAGCAAGTATGAACAGAGAGTACCTGCTGAACATCCCTTCTTATCAGGAAGTTAAAGGGAAGGTGGTCATTCTTGATAGCTCCTTCCTTCCTTTGAAAAAAAATGATCTTCCAAAGAAAAAGCAGCTATTCTAGATGGCCTTCTTAGAAGTTAAACAACTGAAATAAGTTCTGTATCTGTATTATATTTTGATCATATTTTGCACACCACCTAGAGTCTTTGATATAAGGTAGTCTATCAGCCTTAAATAAATGAATGATCTAAGTTTAAGATGAATAGCAAAATCTGCACAGCTATGGAGAGGATGGAAGAGTCACTGTGATGAAGAACAGCTGTATTTCTGGAAATATTTTCCAGAATATAAGATTGACAGAGATCAGCATGCTCAATTATCACAGCATGCTAATGACTGCAGAAAATAGGTAAAATGTGAAAGGAGAAATAGAGTTGAGTATCATAGGAGATAGTGTACTATAGTCAGCTGGCTGCATGAAATGTGGAACAGAATTGCTTCATGTTATAAAAGTTAGTTGCAACTTCAACTTGTTTATTTCTATATCTCATTTATTTTCCTTGCTTACTAGTCAATTTTTCCACAGCCCAGGAGAAATCTCCACCTGAATGTTTGTTTGTTTTAAATGTCTACCTGCAATTGTTCGCATAATTGTAATTTTTGCATAGCTTTGTTTTTAATCTGGGCCAAATTTGAAAATATCAGAAATAGTTTAACAGAATACTTCAAAGACATTATGGGTGAGTGAAGGAGGCATTATCTTCTGAACTATGTGTCTTTATCCCCCCCCCCCCTTTAATTCTCTGAATGCTATGATAATGTAGATGCAGAGAAGTGCCTTAAAACTATGAGGCAGGTGCACAATTCTTGTTCAGATCTCAGTTCATGCAGGGAAAAGAAAAAAATTCCTCCTTTGCTCTAAGGTTCTTCTGAAGCTGGATGGTTTCCAACCTACGCCATTGGCTCTGTTCCTGAGGTTTCTGACCTTCTTACCATAGCACCTGCTATTGAAGTTGATGGTATCAATCAATACGGCCGCTCAGAAGGGGGTTCCTGCCAATGTCTTATTTGAGTTTTGTGGGGGAAAGTTTCTACAGGCCTTTTGAGATCAATTCTGTAAATGGGAAGAATTGTTGGCTCCTGACAGTGAAAAAGACTTGATATGTCTGAGGATGGGTGAGGCATTCAACCTTTCTCAAGGCCAGGTTTTGTAAAGCTATTTTATTCCTGTAAAGGGATGAGGAAGCAAAATCTATAGTTTTCTATTTATTTGGCTTCACTTTAGTCTGTTGAAATCTAAGCTCAAAAATATTTTCCAGTAAGAGCATTAGGCGCACTAGAGAGGATTCAGAAGCTATTCAGCAGGTTGATTTGCTGAAGCATCTCAGCACAACTTCACATTGTTTCGGTGTGGGGAGAAGAGTAAGAGATAAGGTATTTATCTGCACTACTTTGCAGATACTGCCTTTCTTCAGGGGTCTTATAGAGAAAGGACGTGAAGCAAAAAAAAAAAAAAAAGGTATCTGTGTTCCTGGGGTTGTGTATTAAACATGTGCTCCTTTGAAAAAAGATTTTTTAAAAAGTGCTTTGGATCTTAAGTGAGCCCAGCATCTAGTGTAAGGTGACCAGACGTCCCGCTTTTGGTGGGACAGTCCCGCTTTTGAGCAATTTGTCCCGCGTCCCGCGGCGTTTTAAAAAAGTCCCGATTTTTCATTCTGCCTCCTGAATCCCCGCTGATGGCTAGAGGGAAAAAAAACTCTTTAAACTCTTGCCGCGGGGCTTCAAAGGGCCGACCTACAGCTGATCAGTGTTAAAAAAAAAATGAATAGACCCATGCCTGCAAAAATAGAAAAAACAGCCCCTGTTAACAGCTTCCGCTAGGTTAATTAGCTGCAAAAAGCTGCAAAAAGTTCCTGGAGCAGATTTCCCCCCCCCCACACCCAGCTATACTGAAAACAAAGGTGAAAGCGAAACTAAACCTGCAACATGACAAAATGAGGCAGAGAGAGATTTCTTTCTTTTTCTTTTTCCTCACCAAAAAAGGTAGGTACAAAATTGCAAACAATGGGAAATTTTGGGCAAAAGAGGAGAGTTCAAGATTTTAAAACACAAAAGAAAAAAGCTCTATTTAACTAGGGAATTGTAATAATTGAGATACTATTAATAATTGTATATTGTGTTGAAAGCAGAAATGGTTAAGTTGTGGTTTGGAGGAATATATGGGGGAAATTATTTGGTTTATTATTATTGGTAAATATAATTAATTGATTTGTAAGAAATTGGATTGCATGGAAATAATTGGAATATTCATGTTCATATTGATTAATATACAAAAAAGATAGTTACATAACTAATTGATTTATATTAAAATGTTGAATTTGTATTAAACAACTCTATTACATAATTACATAATTAACCAATGTGAGGATGGATATAAAAATAGATGACAATGGGAAGGGGTATAATATAGAATAGAAGGGAAAAATTGAAATTGATTAAGATTAGAGATGAGGATGAAGGGTAATATTGTTTTTTTTAAAAAAATAGATGAGGAATAAATATGGCAAAAAGGAAATATAGAAATTGTAAATTTAATTGAAATGACTAAACGCTGTTTAAATTTGTGAACCAGCCAAATATTCTGTTCAAAGAAAATACATTGCATGTTTGTATGTGTGTTTCTAATTATTGCTATTTATTCATATTTGTTCTCTTTTATTCTTTAAAGTTTAACAATTCATTCTTAATCTTAATATCTTTATATTTGCTTGGGGTTGGCTTTCTTCCCTTTCATCTTTTTTATTGTACAGCAATCTTTCTCCTCAAACCTACCACCACTCTCTTTTCTTTCCTTCTTACTTTCTCTTCCCCCCACCCTCTTTTTCTCCTCCCTACTTCCTCTTCCTTTCTCCTTCTCCTCCTCTCTTCCTCCCTCTCTTACCCTCACTCCTACTCTAATTTCCATTCCTTCATCCCTCTCTATTGCTGTATCCTTTAATGCATATGGACTACTCAGAGGGCTGAAAAAGTTATTTTTGACTGGTCCTCACACTTTTGACCAGTCCTCGAATTTATGACTGTCCTCACATTTTACATTTTTGCCCTATCTTGTCATCATGGTGAAGAGAAGCAGTTGTGAAATGAGTGACATGGTTGTTAAGAATGCTGCACGGGCATAAATGTGAGGATGGTCATAAGTGTGAGGACCAGTCAAAAGTGCGAGGACCTGTCAGAAATGACTTTTTTCAGCCCTCTGGTTAGTCCTTTTGTGCATATGGACTACTCAGAGGGCTGAAAAAGTTATTTTTGACTGGTCCTCACACTTTTGACCAGTCCTCGAACTTACGACTGTCCTCACATTTTACATTTTTGCCCTATCTTGTCATGGTGAAGAGAAGCAGTTGTGAAATGAGTGACATGGTTGTTAAGAATGCTGCATGGGCATAAATATGAGGATGGTCATAAGTGTGAGGACCAGTCAAAAGTGCGAGGACCTGTCAGAAATGACTTTTTCCAGCTCTCTGGTTAGTCCTTTTGTGCATATGGACTACTCAGAGGTCTGAAAAAGTTATTTTTGACTGGTCCTCACACTTTTGACCAGTCCTCGAACTTACGACTGTCCTCACATTTTACGTTTTTGCCCTATCTTGTCACCATGGTGAAGAGAAGCAGTTGTGAAATGAGTGACATGGTTGTTAAGAATGCTGCACGGGCATAAATGTGAGGATGGTCATAAGTGTGAGGACCAGTCAAAAGTGTGAGGACCTGTCAGAAATGACTTTTCAGCCCTCTGAGTAGTCCCTATACACATAGCCATGGCCACCCGGTCACATGACCAGCTAGCCACGCCCACCCAGTCACATGGCCTCCAAGCCACGCCCACACAATAAGTCACGCCCACAATGGTGTCCTTCTTACCAATGTTAAAATCTGTTCACCTTACCCTATACGCATAGCCATGGCCACCCGGTCACATGACCAGCTAGCCACACCCACCCAGTCACATGACCAGCTAGCCACGCCCACCCAGTCACATGACCAGCTAGCCACACCCACAAAATAAGCCACGCCCACAATGTCCCTCTTTACCAATGTTAAAATCTGGTCACCTTAATCTAGTGGCATGTTCAAGGGGATCAAAGCCCGTATGCCCTTTTCACATGCATTGCAAGTAGGACGCATGGGGGGGGGGGGAAGGGGCAAAGGGTTCAATTGCATGACCATAACTACCATTTTGAGGGGGGGGTGTCTCCCAGGAGATATGCCCTCTGTTATTTATTAAAGTAGCTTGATTTATTCAAGCTTCTGGGAAAGCCTGCAAAAACTGCCACTGCATTAAGAGCTGCATTGCTCTCAAAATGGAGGCCTGAGAGAAGGACAAGAATAACTTTTCCCCCTTTCTCTCGCTGGCAGTTTGCTTAGTACAAAAGTGCAAAACTGAGACCTGGGGCTGCATGCTGCAAAACTCTTGGGGTGGTCCCTACAGTTCATTATAATCTGTTAGAAGAGAGGAATTAAATCACTAACTGACTGAAGGCTAGTCATATCAGTTGTATGTAATGTTAGTCAAATATAAATGAAGTCAAGTCAGCATTAGTTTTAGGCCTGGCCCTACCGACTGAAGGCATCAAGATATGGCAGGGGGGAAAAGGATACTGTCAAGGCCTGTTTAGGCTGTGATTACAAGGGCTAGTGACGAGCAGGGGTGAAATCCAGCAGGTTCTGACAGGCTCTGGAGAAATTTTGAGTAGTTTGGAGAACCAGTAGCAGAAATTTTGAGTAGTTCAGAGAACCAGCAAATGCCACCTCTGGCTGGCCCCAGAGTGGGGTGGGAATGGGGATTTTGCAGTATCCTTCCCAAGCCACGCCCACAGAACCGATAGTAAAAAAAATTGAATTTCCCCACTGGTGAGGAGTGACCATTTCCTTACATAAATTGAAATACCTTAGCTGTTAACAGAAAGAAATAATGAAAGGATATATAAGAGTACTTGCTTTGTTAACAATTTCCAGCTCTGATGGTCACTTTTATTTGATAGGTTCCTGTTCCTGTTTTAAATGTAACAGGAAATAGTCATACAAATCTCAGGTTCATTACTATTCCCTATCAGGAATGCAAAGATACTGAATTCTTTGTGGATTAGTCAGTAGTTCTTGACTTAATGACCATTTGTTCAACAACCGTTGGAAACTACAATGGTGCCATAAAAAAAAATATTTATGACTGGTCCACGCATTTACAACTATTGCAGCATCCCCATGATCACATGATCAGAATATTTACAGTATCCTGGGTTACATGCAGCCATGGGATTCACTTGCCTTCCCTACCAGTTCGCAAATGTGAGCGCGCACACACATGCTTCACTCACATGCACCTCATCTGCACATGTGCACGGCCTTCTGCGCATGCACAGTGCTCACGCATTATGTCTTTATGGGTGGGCGGAGCCTCCCTCAGTCGCTGCTACCAGTTTGCCCGATCTAGAGAGAACGAGTTGAATTCCACCACTGGTTACCTGATCACCATTTGCAACCTTCCCAGGGGGTTTCCAACAAGCAAGGCCAGTGGTTAAACATTCCCTGAACAACCTCAATGATACCCTTAAAAACTGTGGCAAAAAAGTTAGTAAAACCAGGTGCAATTCACTTAATAAGCATATCACTTAGCGATGGATGTTGCTAAGTCATAATTGGAGTCATAAGTTGAGGACTACCTATCAGGGCCTTTAAATGAAAAAAAAAATCCTTTGGATAGTGAAAGAAATTGTAAGGCTGAGCTACTGGGAATGAAGCTTATGGAATCTGAGCATTGTGAACTCCAGCAAGAATTACATACTTATGTTAAAATCAACAGATGGATCCCCTCCTGTTTCTGCATTTCCCAAAAGTTCCAATGGGAACAGAAACAGGAGGACATCCAATGGGGTTCTCAGTACAAAAATCAAACATGCAAATTTATTCTAAACATATTGAAATTAATACTTTTAAATTAATTAAGAACCATTTAGGAATGTATATTTGAGTAAATGTATATTTAAAAGTATATTTAAAAGGGTATGAAGATATTACCAGGCACCCATGGGTATCCTGTCGTAAGATTGCAGCCAAAACTTTCCCTAAAGAAAAGATAAGATTGGGAAGGAATGCACCAGGGAGGCAGACATAGAGAGACATTTTCTGAAAGGGAACTCATATGGCAAATAGTGTTCCCTGTTTGTCTTACAAAGTAGAGTTCAGTCTCTTATCAAGGAAAATACTATGTTGGGGACAGTGAGAAACTGAGGAAAACGTCAGATAATTTGAAATTAATATTCTTTGGCTAAATGCCTAGAAAATGCACACCCTTATACTGTGCTGTGGGGATTTTTGTTTTGTTTTGTTTTTTGTTTTGTTTTAAATCTCCTTAGTCTTACTTTGGTAATCTTTTAAATCTTTTGAACTTGAAATAGGTTCTCTGATAAAAGAATACAAACATCATCTCTATGTAAATAAAGCTTTTATACATACAAAAGACCGGAGGAAGGGAATTTTAATAAGTAACCTTTTATCCTGCAAAATATGCATTACTTCCTATTATGATAAACAGTTCTTATGTCTGAGAAGAAAAGGGCTATACATATACATTCCAATTACAAATTCATTTGACTTTATATTACATAAATACAGCTCAATTTGGATAAATGTCTGAAGCCAAAGGAATGCATTAGGAGTTGAGCCGAACTCCTGCTTTGCCCTTCCCATTGTGTTTGTAAGATTTGCATTTTATAGTGGCATATTACAAATATGCAAATTTCATTATGGTTTTGGATTACAAGGTTATCATCTCTATTACTCATTAGTAGTAAACACAGGCTTTTTGGATGAATAGATCCTTGGCTCAACTGATTGCTTAATAGCTTTCCATCAGTGAGTTGACTTCTTCTCTCCTTGTAAAGCCCTCCCCAAACCCTTCTGAAGCTTCATTGTCCTTTGAGAAAGCAAGGCAAGAAATCAGGCCACCAGAGGTAAAACAACACTGTGCATGGACAGAGATCACTCTATTCTATGATCCATTTATTAGATTTTTATATTGCCATATGCTATAGGGAATCATGGTGTACAATTAATGAGAAATAACATATATGAGCCACAGTGGCGCAGAGTGCAGTACTGCAGGCTAGTTCAGTTGACTGCTGCTGCAGTTCGGCAGTTCAAATCTCACCAGGCTCAAGGTTGACTCAGCCTTCCATCCTTCCGAGGTGGATAAAATGAGGACCAAATTGTTGGGGGCAAATAGGCTGACTCTGTAAACCGCTTAGAGAGGGCTGTAAAGCACTATGAAGCGGTATATAAGTCTAAATGCTATTGCTATATGGTTCAAAAAATGAAAATGAATTATTTAGTGTCCCAATGATAATTAGAAAAGACCCTGATGTTGGAAAAGATTGAAGACAAAAAGAGAAGGGGACAGCAGAGGATGAGATGATTAGATAGTGTCATCAATGCAGTGGGCATAAGTTTGGATGGATTCTGGGAAGGGACAGTGAATGACGGGGTGGGGGGCTGGTATGCTGTGGTCCATAGGGTCATGGAGAGTCAGATGCGAACAACAAATGATGACTGAACAACAAATGATCCGATCCTTTGAATAGTTCCATTTCAATAATTTTAATGAATATCAGAACAAAATAACCTTTTGGATTTCAGATGGGGAGACTGTTCTAAGGGTAGGAGCCACTGCTACAGAAACACCCAGATTTTTTGTTTTTTCTCCACATCAGGAGTGGATGGGTGGTTTCCCTTTGACATATTTACCTGAGGTAAAGTATGTCCACTAAATGAATAGGATCTGCTTGAAGCTGAGTGCGATGCAGGTTTCACAGATTTAACTGTAATGCAGATAACATTTCCAGCTGCCTGCCTGAGGTCAGGCAATCTCTGCTTCATTAGCTGTCAAAAGCAGCCAAACTTTATGTGGCCAAAATATTTGGAGCTAAATGGTTTCCAGAGACCGCAGGAACTACGATGGAGATACAATGATCAGAAGAAGTTGCAGCAACATTTTTAATCTGTTTTGGGAAGTCCGAATGGATGTTAAGCTTTGATATGTACTTCTTTAACTAAAAAAAACCAAACACAGAATTTGGCTACCAAAATGGAGCTGAAAAAAATGGCAAAATCATACATGGCCAATTGGTTGTAGGATGCCCTCCTGAAATAATTCAATGATACTGGACAAAAATGAATCAGTTTAGAACATTCAGGGCATTTTTTACGGACTACCAGTACTTCTCAATTTGCAATTAGGACTAGAATTTGTAATGCTAAGCAAAGTGGTTGTTAAGTGAGTTTCACTTGATTCTACAACTTTTTTTGCATAATTGTTAAGTATATCTCTGCAGTTGTTAAGTGAATCTGTCTTCCTCCATTGACTTTGCTTATTGAAATCTGACTGGGAAGGCTATAAATGCTAATCACACGACCCCAGGACATTGCAACTGTCATAAATACATGCCCATTGCCAAGCCTTTGAATTCTGATCACATGACCCTGAGTCTGCTGCAACAGTCATAAGCACAAGGATTGATTGTAAATTGAGGCCTAGCTGTATACTGATCTGGACTTAAAAAAGCAGGAACAGGAGCAGGAATGTAGTGGATTAGACTGAAGTTATGAAAAACCATAACATTCTTCTTCTTGGTCTCTGTGTGTGAACAAATATATCTTTGTTCACTTCATATTTTGAAGTACGAGCTATATCTCGGTATTGCCCTTTCTATTAAGCAACTCCATGTGATTGCTTTTGCTGGTTGGGGATTAAGTAAGGAACTATTGTAAACTGCCCAGAGTCACCTTCACAGCAAAATGAGTAGCAAGCAAGCAAGCAAACAAACAAACAGTTAGTTAGTTAGTTAGTTAGTTAGTTAGTTAGTTAGTTAGTTCCTTCTGTGATATGTCTTAAGTATTCCAGAAATGACCAGATTCAAAGAAAAGACTCTAATGCCACAGAGAAATGAGAAAAGTACCAAGGAAATAGTTACAAAGAAGAGATTTATATCTGAAGGAGGAGGCTATGTTTCATTCCCCCCCACCCCATGCAATATCAAAGAGAACACAGTGCACCTTGCTGTAAATGAGATAAAGGCATTCATTATTCACGTATTACATGAGAAGCACAAATATATAATGTATGCAAATTAACACCGGAGCTAGAATTCAAAGCAAAATCAAAACTGAAGAACTTCTCTTGAGAAGAGCTCCTGCTACAGTTTTTTTCTGCATCTCGGAAAAAAAAAAACACACTCTCTTATAGGGAAGAATTTAGCTTGGAAATAGGCAAGGTATATGGAGTAGATGGATCATCTCACTTTGTGAATAAGAGAACCTTTTAGCATTCAGAGTTATGAGGTGAAATTTGCCTCAGATCAATGTCCTCTTAAGCCTATCATTTACAGAACTGACTATCATTACTCCCCACATCCTGAAATCAAAAGAGACTGATATCAGTTTGGTTCACTAAGGAATCTCTTTGGAATGCTAAATCAACAATTACAATGGCTCTTGAAGAATTCTGATTATTATTTTGTTTTATTTAGAAGAAAGCTTGAGTTCTCAAGTCCTATAAATAACAGTATCTGCACCAGCTACCCAGTACAAGTTCATAAGGAGCAAAAGTTTGCCACAGAAAAGCGTTTCTAGATATCTGGTGTTAGAAGAAAGTAAGAGGACAGAAACATACCAGTCCTGGCAAAGATATCCTTCTGAAGAGTCTGGTTGTAGTTGCTTTTGATAAAGGGTGTTGTAATTCATGAAAGTTTATGCTTTTTTTTTTAAAAAAAAAAATCTTAATAGTGTGAAATGTTTGGCTACCATAGACTAGCCTGATTTTACTCCAGCAGTGTTAGTTATAAATTACTGTATGTCAGAGCCAACAACCAAATTAATATTCTCCCTGAATTGAAAAGAAATAAAAATTGGAGGCTCGAGCTTGAAAGAACATATCTAATGGCTGGGAAAAGAGTATACTGAATTATATAGAATTATATGTATGATTATATATACTGTACATATATATGTATGATTATAGCATACATATAATATACAAACAAAATATTGGTATATTATAATCTTTGGACAATGATCCTGATTACTGATGAAGGATGAAGATTGTCAATTTGTGTGATTAAGTTGTTTTTGAAGGTCCTTCTTTATGTGTCTGAACAGAGATAATATTGACTTTGTATGTCTGGCACTTACTCTCCAAGAAGCCTGATAAAAAAGTATTTTCACATCTTGTTACCTGACAGTTTGTAAGTGGAAGCAGAAAAACATCCCTAAATTGGTCACTAATCTGTTGGATATTGAGCAAGCCTGGTAGTTAGCTATTTTGTGAAAATCTCTTTAATGTGTAAGATTTTCATCCAAAATGCCCAAATTCCTTCTTTGGTTTGTTGTACTAAAAAAAAAAAAGCACATTTTATTTAACCATATTGGTGAGCAATACCTTTCTGGAGACTGACACACAATAAATTGTTTACTTCTGACTACTGTGATTAAATATTGTAGCCCCAGTTCCAAATGGGGCTTCAATATTTGGCTACATAAAAGTTCTATGCCAGTCTCTCCAATATAACACCATAATTCACATTACACTACGATTTTCAAAGAGAGCTTTTTTTTTTTGTTTAGGAATGAAATTTATTTAAATCACTATTTAAATAATCAAATGCATATTTAAATAAATTCACTGCTTACTTTATTTAAAGGTTAATAAAGCAAGATATTTATTGTTGGAATCATAAAGAATTGGAAGAAAATGCAATAAAAAGCTACAAGGGCTCATCTTTACGTCTTGTAACTGCAGCGAGAACATGCTCCAGTAATATATTTAAAATGTCATGTCCATATGATATTGCCACCACCTCAGCCCCAGCCAACAGTTGACTCATCTTAAAGTCATTAGCTGCTGTGGTTATAAAGTAGTGTTTACCCTCTTCTCACAACATTATTTTCTTGCCCATGAATACACACACTTCATTGATAATGAGGTTTTTAATGAGGTTGAGGAGGTTCCTTTTGTGCACCACTTAGCCTATTCAGTTCTGCTTCTTTGGCTTCCATGAGCTATATATGGAGATTGTGGGTCCCAAGGACAGAAATAGACTTACTTGCTGCATAGTCAGAGATGGAACTAGCTTATTATGAATCACTCCAGCTCACTTCAGTTCTGTCCCTCCTCCATGTTTGGATATTTTGGGACATAGGTTTATCACTCCTTCAGAAGACCCATATTCAGAAGTAGCCAATTGATAACCATAGAAGTCGGCAAGGGTTTGTTAAAAACAGATCATGCCAAACCAATTTTATTTCATTCTTCAACATAGTGACTAAATTAATAGACAAGTGAAATACTGTGGACATAATATACCATGTTTTCCCAAAAATAAGACCCTGTCTTATATTTTTTTGAACCCCAAAATAAGCTCTTGGCCTTATTTTTGGGGAAATTTTATTATTTTGGGGCGGTGGAGTAAGATGGGGCTCCTCTTGTTGTTTTACCTGATTTCCAGCTTTGTCTCCCTAACCCTAACCAGAGGAAATGGCAGGGACCAGCTGTGCACGCATTTAAATATTTTTTTGGGGGGCCTATTTTAGCACATGCGTTCAAAACCCCGATTGGGCTTATTATCGGGGGATGTCTTATTTTCGGGGAAACAGGATACTTAGACTTCAGCAAGGCATTCAACAAAGTAGACCACAACCTACTTCTTGGTAAGCTAGAAAAATGTGAGATAGATAGCATCACCATCGGATGAATTTGTAACTAGCTGACAAACTGTACTCAACGAGTATTCCTTAATAATACTACATCTACATTTATTTGTTTGTTTGTTTGTTTGTCAAACATGTACAGATAGCAGATGTAAATATAAACATAGACATGAATGAAAGAAATGAATACATATAAATGGGGACATTTCCATCTTAGGCCCAGTATTATTCAATATCTTCATAAACAACTTAGATGAGGGAATAGAAGGGGAACTTACCAAATTTGTGGATGATACTAAGCTGGCAGGAATAGCCAACACCCTAGATGGTAGGCTTAAGATCCAGATGGATCTTGACAGGCTTGAACATTGGGCCCTATCTAACAAAATGAAATTCAATGTAGAGAAAAGTAAAGTCTTACACTTAGGCAAGAATCCACCTATAGTAGTGCTATTCTACATTAAAGAGAGTGATCATTCTCTTACCAGTTAGATAGTGTTTGGTGGATGATTGAAGTTATGGAATCAAATTCTGGTCTCCTTACTGCAGCAGAGTAGGGCTAAGCAATAGGGACAGCAAATGTTATGCTAACATATTTTACCATGACTGGCTGGCTGTGTCTAAAGGTTGGATTTGTTTATTTTCTACAAGTACTTTTAAACTGCTCAGCTCTTAGCAATTTACAATTAAAGGAGAGAGAGAGAGTAACAGATGAATTAACAGAAACAGTATATATAGATGGTTGACCAGTTTGCTAAATACCAACCAATCTAACCTTGAACATTCATTCAAACCACCGTCTTGACTAACTCATAAAAGGCTAGTAGGGAAGGTATTCAGTGCCGCTCCAGGGCAAAATATTCTAAAGTATGGAGCCCACAAAAAGAAGGGCTGCCTCTGGGCCCATGTCCCCTTGAATTCTCATGGAGATGAAACCCTCAGTATCCCTTTCCTGGATTTAGATGTGGGTCAGGAATATGGTGCTACTTGAGGAAGACACTTTTGCTATAGGCTATATTAATGAGATTCTACACTCAACACTGCAATTAGCAGATTATGAGGGTTACTCTGCTTTTTAAGATTCATTATATTGGTCTTTTGATAACTCATATTTGCACGCACATATTGTTCCCAGTTACTACGGTACTTCACTCTAGCACACTTCTGGTTGCTGTTTCTTGGACAGCTTTAATAGCTTTTCCTTTCTGATGTAGCACTTGGAAAGTTATAAGGATGCTTTAGGTAATAGTCCTAAAAGTAACATCAACTACATATTATTTTTTTGCTTTTTTATAAAACTTAATTATATTTTAAGTTTTATCTTAAACTAGCATTCAGCATTGTCCAGAGGATGTGTGTGTCAAAAATGTCTGGGTGGAAGCTATGATTTGCATAATTGAAATTTTGTTCCTTTTCTACAGGTGTTGCATGCACATTTAAAAAAAAAGTGACTTTCCTCTGCTAACAACTTCAACAATTATTATTGTTTGGAGAAAGAAATATTGCTATCAATAGAGGACTGACTTTGTGGTTAGGGGAAAAAAGGGACAGAATATGTTTTTTTTTTAAAGAGAAACTTTTAAAATAATAATAATAGCAAATGATACAAAAAGAAATTAGTAGTAATGTCCAAAGTAAAGTATAAAAACATATCCAAATAGCAGTTAGTAGCTGGGGGAGGGGGGAAGGTGGAAGAGATAGAAAGTGGGGGGGGGTTTCCAGAATGTACCAAAATTTAATAATTTTTGTTTGTTTTGCTTTTTACATTTTTTCTCAAAATCTTTTCTCTTAGTATGTGTCTGTTTCTGTGTGTGTCTGTTTGTATCCTTTTTCTTTTCTTTTTCCTGGTATGTTTTAATCCTTTTCAACAAGAAGTTAATAATTTAGAAATGTCCTTTATGTTGTTGGAGACACAGTGAAATTAATGCTTTATTTAAATATATTGTTCCATTTCAGTAAGAAGCAATTGCATGCATTCACTCAACCTTGAGATCTCAATCATATGGGAATTGACTTCTGGACAAAGAAAATCATGTTACAATCAAAAGACTTATTGTTCAGTATCAGAAGCACAAACATATGGCTCCAACTCTTCAGTGGTTTGCAGAATTGGTTATCTATGCCGATCTGTAAATTTACATTTTGTATGTTTTGTTTCTCCTTTTTCATCTTTTTTCTTCTTTTTATAATTTTGTGCATTTTTTACATTTTCTTTGGATTTAAAAAAATATTTAGTTAATTTAAAAACATTATTGCTTTAGTTTTCATAATTAAGTTTAAATTTGAGGACATTTATCAGTACCTAGTATCCTTGTGGCTAGAACTGTGAACCAAACATGCCTCATTTTCTTCTTACAAAAAATCTTTTGGATTCTCCCCCGACACACACACACACCAATTTTACCTCACTCTGTACTGAAGACATTTGCACTGCTTCTATCTTCATGATAGTCAATCTTACATGGACAAAATAGTTTGTTTAACCTCTCCTGGTCACTGCCTCATCTTTTGGGGATTTCTTCGACTATCTTCTCTGAAACATTCTTCTCTTCCTTCTTTGTGAATTGTCTTTCTCCGAACCCCATTGCGTTTACGTGAGACCGATGATATCTGGACTGTAAAACTCCAAATCACCATTAGAAAGGTGCAGACAAATTCTGAAAACTTTAATTCTGTGCTGCCATGTGGTGTCATTTGAACTACAACTTGCTACAATGGAGCAACTGGAGGACATTTGAGCTTTGTGCTTAGCTTCCGACTGTTCATCAATCTAGGGATTTGTGGGCTTTTCAAAAGCCCTTCAGATGATTGACTGTTTGAAGAAACGATACACCAGGATGACTAAGTATACGAATGGCCTGTCCACATGATTGTTTATTTAAGTCACTGACTTGCCTTTAATGTGCTTCCAGGACCACCAACAGAAAATGCCATTTTTATTTCTTTTAACAAATAATGAAAAATGACATAACTGAGCTGATCCAGTTACCTTGGCAATAAGAATATTTACCTGTAGTACAGCAAGAATGAGAGCTAGGAGAAATAAAACATGCTAAGGTTGGAAGTTGCTTTGAAAATCTCATTTAAATATAACAATTTCATCTAATGCAAATAAAATAGGACCTCCATGTGCCAGTGTAATAATTTCCCTATTCCAAAATAGGAGTTCGCTGTTAACATCTTCTACTATTTAAGTTATTCTGCAAACATACAGAAAGGATAACTAAAAGATTCATGACTTTATAGGAAGATAATGTCCCATATATTTTCATTAAAAGGGTTGCTAAAAGCTTGTTTATTTATTGTATTTACAATTCTTATACTACTCCAATCAATCCACTTTGATTAGATTTATCATCTGTAGATTATATATTTATAATATTTATAAATGTAAAGTCAACTCTTTTAAATCAACTTAATGTGTAACATCAACTCGTATAAAATGCCTGCTTAAAAAGCAATTTTCAGATATTTCTAGAACATTTAGTGTGAAACTTCCAGATGCATAACCTGGGAGGGGGGGGGCAGTATGTTCCTTAGTATCAAAGCAGCAGAGAGAATGTCTGCCTTCTGGTCCATAATCCTTTTCCACCTTGAAGAAGCCTTCTGTCAAAAGTGATACACTTTTGATACACAAGTGATATCCCAAAGGTGCTTTTTCAGGAGGCAACTGGACTTTCTTGTTTTTTCTTTTGAAGACATTTCATTTCTCATCCAAGAAGCTTCTTCAGTTCTGACAGGATAGTGTGGAATGGAAGGATTTATATTCCTTGCAGACAGCTGTAATCTGCATCCTTTTAGAGCAGAGGTGTCAAACTCGTGGCCTGTGGGCCAGATGTGTCATGTGTTGGCCATGCCCACCCCTGTTTTAGTGAAGGGGAAAATAGTTGTGATACATCATGTGATGATGTGTTATCACGAGTTTGACACCCCGTTTTAGAGGGTTGTTGAAGCACTTGGAGGTTTATCTCTGTCCTCAGGGTCACCTGAGTAGTGCTCCTGGTTCCTGTAGTCTGCAATTTTTCTCTGGAAATCCATTCCTACTCCCACACCATTCAAAGGGTGTTCATCCCAAATTGAATAGATAAAAGTCAGTAGATAGTCATCCAGGTCATGGTTGTCCCAAAGGTGCTTTTTCAGGAGGCAACTGGGCTTTCTTGTTTTTTCTTTTGAAGACGTTTGTTTCTCACTCAGAAGAAACTTCTTGGATGAGAAGTGAAATGTCTTCAAAAGAAAAAACAAGATAGTCCAGTTGCCTCCTGAAAAAAGCACCTTTGGGACAACCATGACCTGGATGACTGAGAACTTCTACAGACTTATACACAAGTGATAGACTTTGTGTTCCAAAAAGTGATTTATCACTTGTTGTATATTATGAATAATGATTGTACCTATGATCTATGACTTATTACTTTGTTGTTTGTATATACACTGAGATCTTATACACAGGAGAAAAATTCCTTGTGTGTCCAATCACACTTGGTCAATAAAGAATTCCGTTCTATTTATTTCTATTTCTATTTCTATTTCTATTTCTATTTCTATTTCTATTTCTATTTCTATTTCTATTTCTATTTCTATTTCTATTTCTATTTCTATTTCTATTTCTATTTCTATTTCTATTTCTATTTCTATTCCTATCCCTATTCCTATCCCTATCCCTATTCCTATTCTATTCTCTCAGACAAAATAGTGAAAGATTATCAAACTGAAGAAAGCTAAATTAGATCATCCAGATATACAGTACATGCGTATATGCATTTTAATCTCTGCACTCTAATGCACAATATTGCTCTGAATCTGTTCTTCTGCACTGCTTAAGGATGGTGAGTTCATTTAGGCACATTTGTTGTTCTAATCCACTTGAACACGGACCTGAGGATTTTGGCTCTTTACATATTTTGGTACACTTTTAACTTGCCAATATGGAAATGGGGTATAATTATTTCTACTGTGCCCTATGAGTAATGGTTGCATGTATGTTTTACCACAATGACCTTTTCAGTATGTTGCACTTTGATTTGCTGTCTGGTGTTTCTATTCAACAACATTGCCGTCCTCACCTACAAGGAGGAGTGCCATGACAAGCCAATCAAATGACAGAATACTGAAAAGGTCAAAGCACTAGTAAAGCATGCTAATGAAATTCATCCACTTAAAGCAAAAGAGGACATTTAATAATTGCAGTGTTCAGAAGAAAGCGTTCAAACAGCATGATATATTAGACTGGGTGCTTTTAAACCTTAACCAAGTATCATCTTTTTTATTTGAAATATTTTTACAGCAGGTTTCCACAGTTCAGACCCAAAGAACAGAACCATATTAACATTACAACAATCAGATGATAGAGTTAAAGAGAGAGTATTTCTTTATGGAAATCTGAGCAAGCAAAACCTTTTTTTTTTTTTTGTATTTCATTGGGGAGACCTGAAGTTGGTTTGATCTGATCTTCACTTATTACACAAATCAGCATTTCTGGCTTTCACACTTTCCAAATATTCCTCAGCATTTCTTCATTTTCATAAAACAAATTGAAACATCTCTCTCTCCCCCTCCTTTCTCAATGCATACTTTGCGGGGATGGGGGAAGAATTTGATATTTTGTATAATCTGTTGCATAGATTGTGGAGATATATGGATAAACCTATGTATGAATGGCCCAGGCTTTGTAAAAAAAATATTGAAAAGTCCACTTCCACAAATATTCAAATCCTGGGCTATTACATTAAAGTCCCTACTTCCTGCAGTTGAACTTATCCTAAGTTTAAAAACAAAAAACAAAAAAACCATGAATCACAGCCACAGGAAGTTTTCTTTTTGTTCTGTTCTTAAAAGGTTGCAGCAATCTTAAAATGTGAGATCCCTTTGAGTTCCGCTTAAGGCTCAACTTTGTAAATGCTGACACCTGTTTACATCTGCTGGAAGGCAAGCAGCTTTTTGGAGAATGTGCACAGCTTTTCAATTACTGCAAGTAACTCAGCAAAGGTATCCCTACAGCAATTCTGAATTGAACTTCCATCCATCCTTGATTCAACAGAAATCTACACCACCTTGAAATTTGTTCTTCCCATTGCAAACCCCTATCTTGTCTTTGTAGTTTATGTTCCTGATCATTGTCAGTCACACCTCGGGGCTGCCCTTGGATGATTTCAAAATATAGTGAAAATTCTATTTTGGTTGCTCTTTTTACCCACCTCGGAAGGATGAAAGCTGAATCAACTTTGAACCTTGTCAGGATCAAACTCCTGGCAGTGGGCAGAATTAGCCTGCAATACTGCATTCTAACCACTGTGCCACCCGGCTCTTAATATAATGAAATATGGAATCTTTTAAAATCTTGTAACTGATTCAGCTCAAATAGTTTGTTGAGAAAAATACCAATCGGATTTTAATAGTCTTCAAAAATAGGCTTACATTATACAAAATGATTTTCAGGGGACATGGTGGCTCAGTGGCTAAGACACTGAGCTTGTCAGTCAGAAAGGTCAGCAGTTCGGCAGTTTGAATCCCTAGCGTCACATAACGGAGTGAGCTCCTGTTACTTGTCCCAGCTTCTGCCAACCTAGTAGTTCGAAAGCATGTAAAAAACACATTTGTTATGTGTGGTCATAATGAAGGGCTTAATTGCTAACAGTGTATGAAATCATTCATCCAAAATTTGTTAGGTTCTCCACTTGCAAGTCAAATCTCAAAAGTTGTCATGAAGCTATCTGCAAGAGCAGCCCAAGGCTACAGAACAAGGCTGTGCAGGAGTTGTTTGATGAACACAACTCTTAATACAGCTGTAATTTCTTTTTTAGAGAGACCCAGTGGCTCAGTGGCTAAAATGCTGAGCTTGTCAATTGAAATATCAGCAGTTCAGCAGTTCAAATCCCTAGCGTCACATAACGGAATGAGCTCCCGTTACTTGCCCCAGCTCCTGCCAACCTAGCAGTTCAAAAGCACGTAAAAAATGCAAGTAGAAAAATAGGGACCACCTTGGTGGGAAGGTAACAGCATTCCATGCACCTTTGGCATTTAATCATGCCAGCTACATGACCACAGAATTGTCATCAGACAGCGCTGGCTCTTCGGCTTAGAAACGGAGTTGAGCACTGCCCCCTAGAGTCAGGAATGGCTAGCACGTATGTGCGAGGGGAACTTTTACCTTTACCTTCTACAAAATGATTTTCAGATTTCATTCATACACTGTCCATGTATGCAGGTACAGAAATAGGAAGAGATACAAAAATATGAAGCTGACTTCCACAGCATCAGGCCATTGGTCCTTGCAATACAATAATGATTCCTTTGAAGGAATGCAGTTTTCTGAGGTTCTCTGAGTAAATATATATGACAAAAATAATAATCTGGGAGTTTTTTCATCCAAAACAAATGCATGCTGAACCCACTGAACAGGTCCTGGTGAAATAGTTCAGTGGAAATCAGATCACTGCTGTCATTGTGAAGTATGCATTGGAATAGACATTCACACCCTATTGCCTGTTAATGTGTTGTCAATTTCTATAAACTCTGCCTTGAAGGGAAAAATTCCCCATGATACCATTTATGAGTGTAGACCACACAATCTGCCTAAGTCAAGTTTATGTGAACAGCGTTGGAGACAAACTATAAGGTTCTGTTCACTTAAGGAAGGTGTAAACAACTTATATAGTCATATAATAAATGTTGACCAACAATGATGTCCAATGGCAATCATCTTATTTTTGATAATATGGGTTAAATGTTTGGCTTATAGTGAGAATACACAATTGATAATGAGTCAGTTTTTGTGGTTGCATGTTCAGCAGTCTCTGAGAATTGGGCATAATTGGATGGGGCGGGGGGGGAGGACCTTCCTAGTTCCTATTTTAAAATACCAGGGCAAATTAAGATAACTCATGAAACAGCAAATCTAGGTACCTAAGCAAGGTATTCTTGTTCAATGTGAGCAGAGACTCAATGGAAGAACATGTTGTTTAATCCTGTTGATGTTATTGATTTGGGGCAGGCATTTGGGATGGTGTTTGGATGACAAGAGAAGAAACTGGAGCAGGAAAAAAGAGAGGGAGAAACAATGGTACATAGAACCAGAACAGAGAGACTGATCTAGTGGTCCACTGGAGGAGATATGTACATGAATAAAGCCCTGTTCTCACAGCACGGAAGGGGATGCCAGAAAGTAGAATCCAAGAAAACTGGATTTCTTGATGCAGCACATCAATTTGGCCCTCTATTTACTGAGCAGAAGCTTTAGTTGTTTAAAAGGAAGCTCTCCCATCTTGCCCATCTAAGCATCACATGAACTAAAGGACAGAAATTGAATTTAGGTAAATTCATCCTTCAAATAAGTTGCAATTTCTTAGCAATGGGATAATTACACAATAGAATCTACTGCCAATGAGATGGCTGACATACTTTATCTTTAGATCTTTATAATTAAATTACTCAGCTTTATGAAAGATGCATTCAATCTATCTGGGCTGGATTCCACAGACTATTTATACAGGGGCTGAGCTAGGAAATGACAGTGTAGAAACACTGATAATGAAAAAG
Source organism: Arizona elegans (assembly GCA_022577455.1). NCBI lineage: Eukaryota > Metazoa > Chordata > Lepidosauria > Squamata > Colubridae > Arizona > Arizona elegans. Next base: position 118,385,885 of record JAKOOJ010000003.1, read on the forward strand.
AATACAACTAGAAACACTACTGGGAGAAGTACTGTACATCCTTCATTCACTTCTATGGTTCTCAACAAATAGAAGATACAATACACAAAGGTCTCCTGGCTCATCCTCTTGGACTTTCTGGAACTAAATCCAAAATTCACAGTGTTGATACTGTGCTTTCTGGTGAAAATCTTTTTAACAGATCCACAGAGTTGGAAGGAACCTTATAGGTCATCTAGTCCAACCTCCCCCCCCCCGCCGCCTAAGCAGGAAACCCTACACCATTTCTGACAAATGGCAGTCCAATCTTTTCTTGAAAGTCTCAAGTGATGAAGCTCCCACAACTTCTGAAGGCAAGCTGTTCCATTGGTTGGTAGCTCTCACTGTCAGAAAATTTCTCCTTATTTTCAGGTTGAATCTCTCCTTGTTCAGTTTCCATCCATTATTCCTTGTCTGGCCTTCAGTGCTTTGGAAAATAGCTTGTCCCCCTCCTCTCGGTGGCAGCCCCTCAAATATTGGAACACTGCTATCATGTCTCCCCTCCTTCTCTTCACTAGACTAGCCATGCCCAGTTCATGTAACCGTTCTTCATGTTTTAGTCTCCAGTCCCCAATCATCCTGGTTGCACTTTTCTGTTTAATCAGGGAAGGAAGGAAGGAAGGAAGGAAGGAAGGAAGGAAGGAAGGAAGGAAGGAAGGAAGGAAGATTTATCTATTGATGAGAAAGGAAGGGGTAATGATAAGATGAGAGGTAAAAGACAAGTTAGAATTACCTGTAGATGGTGACTTTTAACAAAATAGCAATTAAATATTCTTAAATTGATGAGTTGGGTGCCTCACTTTGTCACTGAACTTCTCAAAGCTGTTTTGTGTTCCCTCATTTTGAGGAATTAAGAAAAGAAGACACATTCCTGGTTCAACTTCACATACCTTCCCTGTAGCTTCTTTGAGCGCTTATATAATTTTGAAGAGGCATTCTGTAGACCTGAACTTCACAGAGGTGCCTTCCAATGCTTCTAGTCAGTTATTGGAAAGTTTTTTGTTGTTTTTGTGAGTGATGGAGGAGACTATATGGAAGAGATAAAAGGCTGCAAGTATGCTGCAAGTCTCTGCAAAGTGCCTTTTGTGGGCCAAATGTGTTGCCTCTTTCCTTTGAGAAAAAGGATTGCAACACTTTAGTGGTGCAAACTCATTTATCAAGCAAATCAAAGCCATCTCACATAGACCTAATGATTAATGTAAGAAAAGAGATAAAAAAATATTATACTCAGTTTAATCTCTGAGAAATGGTGTGAAATGTTGCGACAGCACTGTTTCCTCAAGATTATACACTATGCATCTTGTGATGTGGATGGTGGATGGATCTAACCCCTCCACACACCTACACAATTACACACTTAACTATGCCTCACATTGCCAGCCACATACGATAAAGTTTATTCCACATCCTTTACTTGTTTGAATGGCATGCATGGGCAGGGCTTTGTTTGACAACAAACATGTGCAAATCATCCCAATGGTCCTGAACTGTGTTTTCAATACCCAGAAAAAAAGGGGCAGAAGATAAATAATCCTGTATGAAATAAGAGAATATTACAGAGCGGATATTAAATGTGCCTGAAGTTGAGTGATCATGAGAAAAAGGCTTATCAGTGTTTGTGTGTCACCGGCCAATTTGAACCATTCATTTTTCCCAGTTGAGGAGCCTTTAGACCTTCTTCTCAAAGCTTTTCTCTTCTGTCAAGTTCTTAGAATCAAGAAAAGAAAAGTGCTTTTGATCTCCTAGTCTCAAATCCAGAAATGCAGAACTTCATAAGTTTTATGTTGCTCCTGAATCACAAAGAGCATATAGGCATAGCATTCCATTTAGGGAGGATTTTAGTAATAAATCCCATTCTAAAACCAATGAAGCCAAATCTATAGATATTTATTAGTTATTTATATATTACATTCCCAGAATTTCAAATAAAACAAACAGGTCAATCTAGCCAAACTAGTTACTTATTACTTACTTCATTATTCCCATAGTTTCCCCACCATATTCACCATAGAGAGGGTGGCTCTACAGGGTAAAAGAAATCAGATGGGCTTCCAAAAGAAAGAGATTGTTGTTGCTGCTGCTACTGTTGTTGTGTCCTTCCTTGCATCTGCTCAATTATATAGACTGTGGGGTAAGCAGAAGCTAGGAGTCTTTGGGGAGACTGTTGCTTCTCCCAGTCAAGGGCAATGCTCCCCCAGTGTTGGCTTGTGTTTAGCCAGCAAATCCCAAATCCTAACACCCCCTTGGTGGAATTACAATGGTGGAGCCTCATTTTCACCAGAAGGTTTCCCCATCCAGTTGGGTCTGATTCTAGAGGGCAGTGTTCATCTCTGTATCCTAGCTAAGGGAGCCAGCATTGTCTTAGGACATTTTCCATGGTCAGGTAGCTGGCATGATTAAATGTTACTGTATGTCAGGGTGCATTGAAGTAGTACCTATTTATCTATTTGCATTTGCATGATTTCAAACTGCTAGATTGGCAGGAACTGGGGCAAGAAGGTGGTGCTTGGGTCTCAAACTGCTAACCTTCTGGTCAACATGCCCTTTGCACAAATAGAATTAATTTATTTTATTTATTTTATTTTTTTTAATTTGTATACCGCCCTTCTCCTAGTGGACTCAGGGCGGTGCACAGCCAAGTAAAAAACATCCAATACAAAATTTAAAAATTTAAAAGAATTATACCCTTTGGCCAAAAATTAAGAACCTTACGACTAAAACCCATTAAACAATTAAAAAATCTAATATCTCAAAAACGGGGGGGGGGGGTGTTTCACGCCAGCCCTGCTTGATGGAAGAAAAAGGTTTTTAGGGCACGGCGAAAAGCCCGGAGATCTGATATCCTCCGTATCTCTGGGAGCAAATCGTTCCAGAGGGCAGGTGCTGCCACAGAGAAGGCCCTCCCCCTGGGAGTCGCCAGCCGACACTGCCTAGCTGACGGCACCCTGAGGAGTCCCTCTCTGTGGGAGCGTACTGGCCGGTGGGAGGCTATTGGCGGCAGAAGGCGGTCCCGCAAATACCCAGGTCCGATGCCATGGAGCACTTTAAAGGTGGTAACCAGAGAAGCTCCATGGTAATTCCATCTATTCAGCTCTGCTAGCAAAAGGCCCATTTGTCTGATACTCTAAGGGACTTGGTTGTCCAATAAGAAACCAGAAGTTTGTCACACTATGATCTTTACACTCAGAATGTTGAAAAGTTTTAAACTTTGCAAGGAAGAGGAAATAAGAGAGTAGAGTTGACAAAAAAGATTGCCTCCTGAATGAAAATGTTTTAAAAGATAAAACACAAGTCATATTTTGCTATCCAAGATAGAATTTCTCCATTTTAATAGAAACAAATATTTATCCAATGCTTGTGTGAAACATACATTTCATGGTTCCAGTCAGAATTTAATTTGGTTTTCAAGGTTAGTGGTTGAAATCTTTCTTTTGGACCCTTTAAGATAATTGTTAGTGAGTACGTTAGTGAGTACACAAGATAGGCATGGAGAATAGAATAGGCAAGAGAAATTATTTTGAAGGCTTCGAAAGAGTGAAAAAATGTGGGAATCCTGTAAACATGTATAATGACATGTTCTTGCAATTAGAAAGAATCATTTAAACCTGTTCTCAGACTACTAGATTTGAGTTACAAAAATCCAGACAAGCAATTAGAAGTCTTAGTATTATTTTGCTGCATCAAGTTATCAACCCAGATCTTGGTGGCCTAGTCTGCCTCCAATGCAACATTTAAGACTAATACTTATTCAAATGGGAAAACAGAAAAAAACCCACAACTAGTAAATCTGTAGTATTGGAAAGTAAACGAATAACTAAATATATTGCAGTAAAGTAAATTAGATGGGCTTCTTGAAACCCTATTTTCACAAGCAGGCTTTGATTTGCATGTAGAGCTAAATTTGCTGGAGTAATTTTACCATCTCATTTTCACATTGGGAGGCATGTGTGGGAAAGATATCCCAAGGTGAGAATTTCAAAATTGTCATTAAAAAAACACTAATTTTCAAGTGTTTGTCTGATGTTGTAACTTACGAGTTTTACACATCAGTGCCGGTTGCTTCCACGTGAAAATGAAGTGATTGTAATTACTATGTGTGGACTGTGTAACTTAGAAAGCAAATGTGAGAAGTGGGTCTTCTGCTGTCTCCACGATTGTTGTTCCTTCAGTTAGGTTTTTGGTTACTCATCCGAACTCCAGAATCCTGTATGTTGTTACTACCCTTCATTCAATGATGAATAATGTGCTTTTTCTGCAGCATTTTTGGGGTCCTCTGATTGTGGTTTATTGCCCACTGTGAAAATTAAAAATGGAATCTTAGTCTCCTTCATTCCCAATCCCTTTTTTGGGGAGTTGAGCTTCAGAATTTCACTCATTTCCATTCCACATCAACTCTTAACAAATAACTCAATTTCTGTTGGGCATTTTATTATTATTTTCACTTCCTCTTTTAACTATTTCTCAATATATCCATGCTGTTCCCTGCATATCCAGAATTTTTGGCTTGGATCCACATTGTAGTAGGGATTTGGGAAAAATAGCCAACACCCCAGAAGACAAGCTCAGGATCCAAAAAGTTCTTGACAGACTTGAACAATTTGGATTTGGCTAATCTAGAAAAAAGGAGTAGGGGTGACTGTTAATTGGGGCATCGGTCGGAATCCTGACAGTGACATGATAGCAGTATTCCAGTATTTGAGGGGCTGTCACAAAAAAAAGAGGGTTAATTTATTTTCCAGGACAAGAAACTAATCTTAGAGAGATGCAGCCTGGAATTAAGGAGAAACAGCCTAATAGTGAGAACAATTAACCAGTGGAACAGCTTTGCCTTCAGAAGTTGTAAGGGCTTCATCACTGGAGGTTTTTAAGAAGAGACGGGACAGCTACTTGTCTGAAATGTTATGATATAGATTCTCTTGTCTGAGCAGGGGGCTGGACTGGAAGATCTCCAAGATCCCTTCCAGCTCTATTCCATTCCATTCCATTCCATTTCCTTTTTATCCATTTCCATTATTTCTAATTACAGCCTCTCTACTGTAGTAGCAAAAAAGGAAGTTTTCCAAAAACAAAACAAAACCTGTAGAAATAAAGAAGTTCTCTCTTTTTTTTTTCATGTTAGCTTATAAACGAGCACATTACAAATGTGTGTGGGTTTTCTTTATTTCTCACCTTAGAGTTCATTCTGTCCTGTTACAACAGATCAATTTATGACTTTTTAAAGAAGAATTGTATTCAATTTCGTGGATATTTTTCCTAGGATACACATTTTTGGGACACTACTGGACATTTTTTAATAAATGCATTTTACATTTATATAAACTCTCTTGTTCATCTCTCTCTTGTTTATTTGTATGTATATATATATACATTTAAGCATATTCAATACATTCCAATCTGCATAATAAATTATGAATTGAACCAAATTTGCATTCAAATGTAAACCAATATCTTCCTGCAATTCTTAATACTCAAATATCTCATCTTTTTAGCACATTTCCAGCTATACAGTGGCATCCACATGATGGCCTCTAACTTCAAAATGATAATTGTAAGCAGACTAAAGCCTGCTCCTTTTGTATATGCACAATGCACATAGCACACTTTAAAAAGGAATGGGATTTTAATCACCTGGTTAAATCTACCATTTTGAAGCAGGGGACCATTGTTGTCATCATCCCACACTGGAACATCTCCCCTATTTGGGACAGGTGGGCCAATTTGAAATGTAGAGATCCTACTTGGGCACTCTTCCAAACTAATTCTTTGTCAGGAAGCTTAACCATTCATTAAATGGCTGCCATAATCAATTATAGAGCACTGATTTACCTGGGTGAATCCTACCCCTTCCCCTAACCACCCATACAATGCAAAATCTGCTTGTCTTTTTCTTTTTCCTGAACACGGGGAATATGTTCCCCTATTCACATATCCAGAAGTTGGAGTTTCCTATCATTTTTATTTTTTAAAAAAGGTAATTAGGACTTTGGGAGGCCAGGGCCATTCTGGAGAAGGAAAATGTTCCAAACACTTGTATTTTGTTTTGTGTCAATGCCAAAACAGTCATTTGAGCCAGGAGCCTGATGTATATCAAAAGATAAATCTACAAGGACAATGATGCAACATTGGAGGCCCCAGCAGTATAGGATGTTTTCCTCTGAGGTTTTGTTGATGTGTATGCATTTATAATGTGTGGGTTTTTTTTTCTCCTTTGGCTAAAAATGGCTTTATCATGCAATAGTCTTTTATCATTATGCTAATCTTGTGCCTCATTTCCTTTGTCTGGAAGCAGGATTCATAATTTTCCCCTCTCCCATAATTATTGTTATCTTTTATAATGGTGGTGCAAGCTGTCATTCCTCTATTAGACAACACATGATCAATTTATCATTCAGGAACAATTCAGATAGGAAATTTGAAGTTGCAGTTCTATCTGTGGTAAATTTCATTGTACTCAATAGAACTCATTTCAGAATAACAAGTGCAGGATTGAGCTGCTCTGTTCGAACATATAATATTTATGGATAAAAGCAGAACATTCACAGCAGCTAGTCCTATCCTCACATTCCATGCATCAATCTATATCTTTGTAAGAATGACTATACAAGGTTTATACTGCTCAGTTCAATATATGGTAATATGCATTGCTGAAGAAAAGTTTTTTTTGTGTCTTTGTGTGTGTGTTAGACAGATGATAGACAGACAGACAAATAGCTAGACAGACATACAGTTCCTACAAATATACCTTTTGCAAAGTTCAAATAAGTGGAATTTTATTTATATGTGTATCTATTATGTGTGTATGTATGTGTGCATGTGTGTTGTGATTGTATATGTGTATGTATGTATGTATGTATATATATATATGTGTGTGTGTGTGTGTGTGTATATATCTCAGTAGCAATATCACTTAGACTTATATACCACTTTGTAGTGCTTTACAGTCCTCTCTAAGCGGTTTACAGAGTCAGCATATTGGCCCCAACAATCTGGGTCCACATTTTACCCATCTCGGAAGAATGGAAGGCTGAGTCAACCTTGAGCCAGTCAGAATTGAACTCCTGGCAGTTGGCAGAATTGGCCTGAAAAACTGTATTCTAACCACTGCGCCACCACAGCTCTTATATCCCTACACGTCCATACATATATATATACAAGGCAACATTTATTTGTAATCAGTTCAGATCAATTCAGTTTATAAAGATCTGAAAGCTGACTCACTGCAAAAAACTCAGTCATAAGAAGTCAAAAGTGTAAGTGTTAATAGGGCAAAGCAATATAGAGATCCTCCCCCTGATTTTTTAAAGTTTTTTTTTTTTTGCAACGTAGCAAGGAAGAAATTTGCAAGAGAAAGAATTTAAAACATCAATTTCCCTCTTTTGCACCTTATGTTCATGAAGTGTCCATTACCCATATATTCCCCATGTACATGCACCTTGTTCAGAAATGCATATTGGACGGAACCCTCTCCTTTACGAAAAGAAGCAGACTGAATATCCTATCCTTAAATATAAGTCCTTCACTTTAATAAAGTGAAAGAATAAACCAATAGTATTTCAGACCTCAATAAAGGAGTTCAAGGAACAATGTCCCAAACAGAATGTTCCATATTCACACATGACTGGCATTCCTATGGATGGACCACACAGTGTCTGCTGTTGATTTGATATGGTCTACGAAGAAGAAACATTTACTATTGTAAATGTCAAATGTGCTGTCTTCCATCATTCACAATTTATAATTTTGCTGCAGGCACTCCATATTTTTAGTGGGTGTACAGAGAAAGAATATTGCTCCCTTTTTTCCCCCTGCACGGAGCATTTAAACAACACTGCACATTGTATTGTCTGCTTGGGCTGAACCATTCCAATGTTCTGTGCAACCCTTAAATGGAATATTGGCTACCACCCACATATTTCTGTTTATTGGAAAGCATAAGAGATACTTAGATGTGATGTAGCATAAATTGTGACATCTGAAATGTGTTTATCTACATGGGGTGGGGGTGGGGGTGGCAAAGCTGGGATTATTGTTGCAATTTATTTTCTATTGTCACACTATTTAGCAATTAAAGCAGAGAACCTACTCCCAGACTATTTTCATTCTGCTCAGCTCGAGCAGACATTCATCTCAAATAAGTAATGGATCTGTGTGTAGTATTTTTATCTTTATCTTGTATCTTTAGACTGACTGAATCTACTTGTTGGGGAATATTTACAGGATATGGCTTTTCTGATGATGGATTTTTGCTTTAGGGAATTCAGTAAACAAAATTGCTGCTCATACCTTTGAGAAACTCACCCTGAATTTTTCTCCATTTTTTTTTCTCAGGGACTAGGAATCACGTGAAAGCTTTCACATAAATATCATAATTTAGGTTACTTTGAAACTGGGCATTTGACATTATCTGCTCAGCAGGCAGCTAGATATCAGAATATATTTGCTGCATTTGCATTCTGTTTTCCTCTGAAAATTGAAAGCATCCCAAAATCCTATGTTAACTTCAAAACACAATTTTGGGAAGTAAGTTTGACTTCGAGATTGTGACTTTCTCAAGGCCATCCATTAGTATTTTATGAACGAGTGGGAATTAACATGAACCGAGTCTCCCCTAAATAAATCTGAGTGGAGTGAGCATTTACTTGCCAGATGCCCTTCCTGACACCTATGAGGAGTTTGCAGCAAATATTTTCTGTTTGTGCCCTTGATAGAGAAACATCTGCTGCTGCCTAGGATTGAACTCTCAACCTTCCGAGGGGGAGGTGAGGGGGAGGTGAGCATCTTCACCTCTAGGCTACCATGCTACTCAGAATGCTTCTATGTCATTCACTTTCTGACATTTAGAAGCCCTGATGGGGCAATGGTTAGAATACAGTATTGCAAGCAAACTCTGTCCACTGCCAGGAGTTTGATTCTGACCAGCTCAAGATTGACTTAGTCTTCCATCCTTCCAAGGTCAGTTGGGGGCAATATGCTGACATTTGTAAACTGCTCAGAGAGTGATATAAAGCACTGTGGAACGATATATAAATCTATGTGCTATTGCTATTGTTATTTCAGCTGAACTCTTTTTGCTGATATCATGTTTTGTGAGCAACGAAGGTAGAAGAAATATAGAGAGAGCAGTATATGGAAGTTGGTGTAATAGCAATGCAGAGGACCATTGTTATTTTGAGGAGTCATGCTGCCAGGTTTTGATTAAAAAAACCTTGGGGTTGTTGTTGTTTGTTGAGAGCTTCTGCATAGAACCAAGCACTGAGTAATGTGGAAATTAGTCATCCTAAAGTTTCTCTGCTGTCATTATTAAAGAGCTCCTGGAAGCTTTTAAGAGATTTGGATATTATCTTGCTTGGTACGTATGCTCTTTATGTTATGCTTTTCATCTGTTTGTTTGAGATATTAATAAAGCTTAAAATTCCTTTATTACTGTTGTGTTTATTGACTCTGGAGCCAAAAGAACCAATTGCCCGGTTACCTAATCACTGCCATGACATTTGGCAAAACATTTGGTGGAAGAATTAGCCACCAGTGCAGTTTGCTTCATTGGACTCTTTATTTATGGCATTTACTGTGGGAAAATCCATATTGTTAGCTGGTTTGCAGGAATGTATGTATAAGTATCCCTGCTTGCAGAAACAGGGTTCGGCAGTGGTGAAATCCAATTTTTTTTTACTACCAGTTCTGTGGGCGTGGCTTGGTGGGCGTGCTGTGGCTTGGTGGGCGTGGCAAGGGAAGGACACTGCAAGGGAAGGACACATTCCCTCCCCACTCCTGGGGGAAGGATATTGCAAAATCCCCATTCCCTCACAACTCCTGGGGGAAGGATAATGCAAAATCTCCATTCCCACCCCACTTCAGGGGAAGGATACTGCAAAATCCCCATTCCCACCCCACACCAGGGGAAGGATACTGCATTCCCTCCCGACTCCTGGGGGAAAGATATTGGAAAATCTCCATTCCCACCCCACTCTGGGGCCAGCCAGAGGTGGTATTTGCTGGTTCTCCGAACTGCTCAAAATTTCCGCTACTGGTTCTCCAGAACCTGTCAGAACCTGCTAGATTTCACCTTTGGGTTTAGGTGATGTCTAATTTATTGATCTTCATCTTTATCTTAGCAGATCAAATGAAGGGCCAACAGAATTACATTAATATGATATTTAAATAATCTCTTTCAAATCATAAAGAACAATTAAGATTTGCATGCTATTGGTTTATTCCTCGAACAAATGCTCTGGTATATTTTTTTTCCCTTTCTGTTCATTCCCAACTGGTTAAAATGGCTTGCAATCAATGAAACCTCCAATATCTTTCTGTTAATTCCACTACCAAGACAGCTTATAAAGCAAGGTTATTGTGATATAATTAGTATTACAGTAATTATGCTTCTGTCTATGCAAAGGGTTATTTTTTTTTCACAGAAATAGTTATGCTGATGTTCCTAAGCACCAGTCATTAAATGTGGAAGAATTAGATTGAGCACAATAGTGGGAAATGGAAATCCACGATACTTTCCACTGTGGCTTTTATTTAAAAACTTAAAATAATAATAAGAAAGAAAAAACATGTAAGCCATGTAAGGACTAGAGATATTTGACTAACATAAGCCAGCTATATTGGAGATTCCAATCTATTTTCCTCTCTTTGGTCTGTGAAAAAGAGGCTTAGATTTTTATTTATTTATTTTATTTGGGGATAGGGTTTTTTGGCATTCAATTTATTCAATTCTTTTGGATAAATAAATAAATCTGAGCAGGTTTGCATCAGCGGTTCCAATTTACCACAGAGGGAAACTACACACCTGAGAGATCCCTGTGCAACCAGCAAACATTTCATTTTGAAATCTGGAATTAAAGGAAGGGTGGTACTGAGGAGAATCATTTTAAAGAGGCCAAGGAAACACAAAAGGGATCTACATAGATAAGATTTATTTGTGCACATTGACACATCTGCTTTGACTATACCTTGGATGTGAACAGCCCTAACACTTGACTGCATGCAGTAATATGTAATAAAATTCACTTGCCTTTACCCTGGTCTGATAAGGATATAGGACCAAATGCAAATTGGGCTGGTTCTGAACTAAGTTAACGTTACATCTGTGATGGAATGTGTACCTATAGGAGCAGTGGGGGAGAGTTTTTGGCAACACAGATCTTTTCCAGAAAGAGACCCCAAACTGGATGGGAGAGGGAAGAAGAGGTTCAGAGTAGCCATATCTTAGAATCTCTCAGAATAATTCTAGTAGGCTAGCCTAGTGGTCTAACAAAATAAAATTCAATGGTGAGAAAAGTAAGGTTCTACATTCAAGCAAGAAAAACCAAATGCACAGGTATAGGACAGGTGGTGTCTGGTTCGACAGTAACAACTGTGAGAGGGATCTTAGAGTCCTGATGGACATTCACTTAAATATGAGCTGTAGTTGCTGAAAGAACCAACACAGTCATAGGCTGCATTAATAGAGGGATACAATCATGATCACATGAAATGTTAATACAACTATATAATGCCTTGGTCAGATCACTTTCGGAATATTGCATCCAGTTTTAGTCATCACAATATAAAAAAGATGTTGAGACTCTGGAAGGAATGCAGAGAAGAGCAACGAAGATGATTAGGGTAGACAGGAGGCTAAAACAAATGAAGAACTGTTGCAGGAATTGGGTATGTCTAGTTTAATGAAAAGAAGGACTAGTGGTGACGTGATAGCAGTGTTCCAATATCTAAAGGGCTCCCACAAAGAAGAGGGGGTCAACCTATTTTCCAAAGTACCTGAAGGCATGACAAGAAGCAAACTAGTAATGGAGAGAAGCAACCTAGTATTAAGAGAAATTTTCTGACATAACAGTTAATCAGTTCTGTTAGAACTGATAATCAGACAGAACGATTTGTGTCCAGAAGTTGTGGGTACTCCAGCACTCAAGTTTATAAGAAGAGGTTGAATGGCCATTTGTCAGAAATGGTATAAGGTTGGACTAGAAGACCTCCAAGAGGGTTGGACTAGAAGATCTCCAAGATCCCTTCCAACTCTATTTTTCTATTAGTACAGATCTTTCCATTAGATGTAAGCAAATAAAGAATTGAACTCAGTTGGGTTTTGTTGTGTCATCTCTGGACTAGGGCCTATCATAATTTTACTGAACTGAATGGAGACAACCTTGACTCTGTTGAGCTGGAATGCCCCCCATTGATGACCCATTTATTTCTGTGAACAAAATGTTCTAGTCACAGCCTTCTGTAATGTAGACTGGGGTTTTTTTGGTGGTGGTGGGGAGTCGTGGGAAACAGTTACCGGTCTGAGCAGTCAATTTCACTTGAAAATTCCTGCTGTGTCTGATACTTGGAATGGAAATGTATTTCTATTCATTTCAAAGAAACTGGCTACAGAGACCATAATTCAAATCCTATTGGAGTGAATATAGGCTGTGGGCAAGCAATATTGAGGAAAAGCTCTCCTGATCCCATTACTTTGCAAGCCTACTTGTATTTAGCTGTTGAAATTTAGGAAGTCAATGAAGACTCATTTATTTTGGCAGGGTTGAGAGTTGCTGACTCTCTCTTTTTAGGAGAAACTCAATTATTTGTTTTTATGTGTTGTGATTTTATTTATTTTAAAAAATTTGACGAGTTGCTGTTTTAGGTCTCAGTGCAATTGCTCCTTTATTACAGATTTTAATTTTAGAAACCATTTTACTGCTCCTACTTTCTAATATACTGGATGGCCATCAGTTAGAAAATCCCCTGTAAAATTCCCTGATCAGTGAATACAGGGAGGAAAGTGGTGATGTGTGGAAGCATTTGGAAACTCAAATAAAGGAGAAGCCAGGGAGAACTTTATCAGAAGGGGGTTGCTTTCTAGATGTGCAGGAGTAAATTCTCTCTGGTCCTAAAGATTCCAGAGGTGCTGTTACAATGACCTAGAGATTTTGTCAAAGCAAGTAATATTAACTCCATATTGCAAGAAGAGATTGGACTCTCCGTCCAGCAATCTTAGAAAACTAAATGAACCATGAGAGACTGGCAAAACAATTGACCAACATTTTTAACTACCTCTTAGCTGCTGAAAGCTTTCCAAAGGTCAGAATCATGGTGGTGATAGCGATAGTACAGGAGCAGCAATCATCACCATACCTCCCTCCTCCTAGCCCTCCTCGCCCTCCTCCTCCTCCTCTACCAGAATACAGTACCTCTGTGTCTGTAAAACACAAATCAATCAATCAATCAATCAATCTGGGTTATCACTGATTGAAATGATTGGAAATCTAAAAGAAGCCTGCAATAGGCCTTTTGTTGCAATCATCTGCTACCATGATGTACTCTGTGTGGCTTGTATGTACCACTTTTAAGTTGACAGCTGGTGTTTTTTACTTCTCCTTGGCCTTAAATACAGTGTTTCTGCTTTGGGGTGAGAATGGTGGGTGGAGACTATCTGTGCTTGGGCCAGTGCTTCTTGCTACCTTCCTATGCTTTCTGAAATGTCTGAGGTCCCAAGAGTAGGGATCTTTATCCCCATTACCATGGCAACTGGACTGCCCTGTCTCCCTATGGCTCAAGCCCTTTGTTTGCTTTGCCTGTTTCCTTGGTGACAGATGCACTCTTCTTTAAGGCTTCCTGGTTCTCCTCTCATTGGGCTGACATACTGATTGCTGGAGAGAAATTATCCTACGGTTCCTGAAAACATTTTTCTCCTCCAAAAACAGTGGAAAAAAAACCCACTTTAAAAAAAATAGGAGTAATATTTTCACCAAAATCTTCTGGAGGTGGGAGTGGTGTTACCATTCATCTTCGTGTCTATTTCTCAACATCAGTTGCCCAATGGACTATTGCTAACTCTGTCAGATAGTTGCACATTCTAAAATGCCTTGGGATATTCCCATGTTGTGATAAAAGTTTCACTTCCTGCCAGCTTCAGAATGCCATCAGAGTAGCATGAAGAAAAGCCATGTGATTTGATTCAAAGCTTTCAGAAAGTGTGGGCAGTACCAAATTGCAGGGAGTGGTTTGTACCACATGGAGTCTTAGAATTTAAAATAAACAATGAAATAGTTTCAGAAGGATTCTAGATTTGCTTACTTTTATTGGAGAAGAAGTACTCACATTTGGAAAGAGAAAGTTTGCTCACTACATAGGCCACAAAGAAAGGGTTGAGTGTGGAATAAAGGTAAAGGTAAATGTTCCCCTCGCACATACGTGCTAGTCGTTCCTGACTCTAGGGGGCGGTGCTCATTTCTGTTTCTAAGCCGAAGAGCCAGTGCTGTCTGATGACTTAGTCATGTGGCCGGCATGACTAAAGGCCGAAGGCACATGGAACACTGTTACCTTCCCACCAAGGTGGTTCCTATTTTTCTACTTGCATTTTTACATAGCAATAGAAATAGCACTTAGACTTATATACCGCTTCATAGTGCTTTTACAGCCCTCTCTAAGTGGTTTTACAGAGTCAGCCTATTGCCCCCAACAATCTGGGTCCTCATTTCACCCACCTCGGAAGCATGGAAGGCTGAGTCAACCTTGAGCCGGTGAGATTTGAACTGCCAAACTGCAGCAGCAGTCAACTGAACTAGCCTGCAGTACTGCACTTTAACCACTGCGCCAACTCAGTTCTACAGTTCGAACTGCTAGGTTGGCAGAAGTGAGTGTGGGATAGCCTTCCCAAATCTAATGTCCATCAAATGTGTTGGAGTTTGCCTCCCAGAGTTCCTATCAGCATGCCAGCTGCTGAAGAGCTTGGGAGAAATTCTATGAACATTTTAAGCAGCAGTCCCTTTCTTTGGATACCAACCAAGAGAGAAAATTATAAATTGATTTCACTTCCCAGGCTAAGCAAACCAAAATTGTTATAAAGGATGTGGATACACATTATAGCATTAACTTTGATGTAATGGACTTAACACAAGGTTAGAGGAGTATCTTAATAAGCATTGTAGTTCTGCTGTGTAGAACTACAAAAGAAAACAGTAGTTCCACAAAAATCATAAGGATATTAAAGGAAATAAAAATGGTTATTTCAGTTTATAAATCTGATGCATTAAGCTCTTTCAGGACCATGAATGTAAACAAGAAAAAATATATATCTCCCTCCTTCTCTTCCTCTCCCTCCCTCCCTCCTCCTTCTCCCACCCTCTCTCTGTGTTTACCTCATATAGAGATAGAATGGAGATGATAGAGATGGGACCTGATAGAAATGGAGATGATGGAGATGGAGTCAGTTGGAGTGATCTCACTCTAGCAGCAACATCAGAATGTTATTGAATTGTGCTGGATTATATCCATGGCAAAAACTGGGTTGGGAGAAGAAAAACACTTCATTAAAATGGGAGCAAAGAAGGCTCCCTTTAAACTGTGGGCTGGGACTGAGGCAAAGGCAATGCCAAGAAAGATGACTTATCAAAATGTATATTGTAGACACATTCATGCCGCAGATACAGAGATACAAGACTCTGTCTCATTTTAGCAAGATTTCTTCTCTCATAGCTGTACCAATTAACAACAGTTACTTAATTTGCATCAGTTTGGGAATTTGGTCCTTGAGCTGAATTAATTCTCAAATATGTCCTGGGATCAGGACTCCTGGGTAGAAGCTTGGTTTGATATGCTCATTATATTATACATTTATTGAACTGCCAGCTTCACTCAGTGGGTAAAATCATGACTCGTTGGAATCCATCACAGACATAAAATCTTTATAAAGTCTAAATTCAGAGCGTTTCTGAGTATGCTCAAGGCCCTAGGCAAACATCATTTCTTTGCTCTGTCAAAAAAAAAACTGGAAGCAACAGGTATACAACTGCCAATCCATCAATTTAATTATAACTTATTAGGTTTGTAAATGTTCCCTGTATATTTCAACCCAAATATTACTTCAATGAGACAAATAATTCCGGTAGTAGGTATCTCCTAAGACTATTTTATATACCTGTGCTCCATTCCAAGTGGAAAAGATGAGCACCAATATGAACTACAGGTCTTGGAATAGAGGATGTTCTTTTAGTGACTCTCCTCCATGCGCCCAGCATTTTTCCTTTGCTGAGGCCATTATTTATTTCTTTATTTGTTGTTTGCCATTTTATTTTGGGTCCAATCTATAAAACTGTCCAGGAGGAGAGGGCAGGAAAAACCTATTGTTTGGTCCTAGTCTAACCAATCATTTGCTGAGGGGAGATATGAGAACAGGCAGACTCATTGCAGTAAGAAGGGGGGATAATGGACCTGGCATTGGGCCCCCAAATGGTCCCTGGAAGTCATCCAACAGTGCTAATTCCTGACAGCAGAAAAGATTGGGGTAGTACAGAGCTGTTTGCGCTGCAGCAATTGCACTCGCTGGATTTCAGTCTTGCAAATCTACATCCAAATTCTAGTTTGAGTCCCAGAACTGTGGATTTCTTATCCTTGTTTCTTCTCTTTATAATGGAAGGTTAAGGCCAAATCTTATCATTCATATATGAAAAATGCTACAGGTAGTTCCTGACTTATGACCATTCATTTAACAAAAGTTTGAAGTTACAACGACCTCAGAAACAGTGACTTACAACCTATCCTCAAAAGTTATGACCCTCAGACCACCCCAGTAGTCATGTGATTGTAATTTGGGCATTGAGCAACTGGCTCACAATTATGAGATTTGCAGCATTTTGTGGACATGTGATTGCAATTTGCAGCCTTTCCAACAAGAGTTCCAACTCGGTAAGCCAGAGTCACCTGAAGATTGCGGAGATTTATTTTAATAACTACAGTAAAAGTGGTTGTAAAATCATGTACAGTCACCTGATGGCTTGCTTAAGGAAGGATATCACTTATAAACAAAAATCCCACCCCCGGTTATGGTTGTAAGTGAAGGACAATCAGTATATAAATGATCACTGCACCTATAATTCTACTGAAGCTGAACTTTTAAAATAATTTAACTTCGCAAAGCTAAACAACATGCAAATGGCTGTAAATTTATATGGGAACCAACTTCTTCCCTGGTCCAACACCTCAAAGCCATAGGACATGATATTGACTTTAAAAAGACCAGAACTATTGCCAAAACTGAACACTTTAACAACAGAATAATCAGAGAAGCCATCGAGATAGAAAAACGTCCACACAGCATGAATAAACGAGATGATACCTCCCGCCTGCCAGCCATTTGGAAACCCGCCCTTATTGACAAACGAGTCCCTAACACAAAGAATGACACCAGACCCACACTCACGAGAGCCACACAGGATGTAACCACCACACATCCACGCAGAAAGCAGACTCAAACCCACACTGATGATGAGGCACGACCCCGGACCAGAAGCCAGACCACAGCTGCATCATTAGCCACTTTAAACCCCTCCAATCCATACATGAAACAGACTGACACCCAACATGAAGAGATGGCACAGCCACGAACACAAAGCCAAACAACAGCAACACAGCTCACGAGCTCAAATCCCCCTGCTACTCAGACTAACCCGAGCACAACCAAGTCCCCACCTAAACAGAACACACACTCAGCCAATCAGAGCACAGCCAACCCCCCATCCAATCAGAGCACAGCCAAACCCCCAACCAATCAGAACACACCTCCACTCAATCAGAACACAGCCAAGCTCCCACCCAATCAGTTCATACCCCCACTGGCAGTTAAAAGGAAGAAACAGTGCGATCACACACATTGCTCCTAAAAGCACGAAGCCGAGAACACCAGCCTGAAGATGACGAATGAGACTTCGTCGAAACGTTGCCAAGACACCTCCAAATTTACGCGGGAGAAAACCCAAATAACCAAAGATCTACATACAAACACCCACAAAAACCTCAGAAAATATATATGTGTGTGTGTGTGTGTGTGTGTATGTGTGTGTGTACAGTTAATATCTCGGGTTTCTTCCCGTGTAATTGTAAACATATCCTTAAAAGGGTAGTAGCGACGTTTCGACAAAATCACATTCGTCATCTTCTGGCTGAAGTTCTCGGTTTGGTTCTTATGGGCAAACATAAGAACCATAAGAACCATAAGACCATAAGGTTTTATTTATTTTATTTATTTATTTATTTAACCATAAATTTATATAACCATAAATTTATTTAACCATAAATAAATAAATAAATTTATTTAACCATAAAAACCATAAGATTTGCCCATAAGAACCAAACCGAGAACTTCAGCCAGAAGATGACGAATGTAATTTCGTCGAAACATCGCTACTACCCTTTTAAGGATATGTTTACAATTACACGGGAAGAAACCCGAGATATTAACTGTACACACATATATACCCATGAAAACTTACATAATTTATACATACATACATACATACATACATACATACATACATATATATATATATATATATATATATATATATATATATATATGTTTTTCTTCTAGCCAGGTTTTCCCTACGTAGCCAAGGTTTTTTTGTAGCTCCAGCTCAGTAGAATCTCATCTACTCGGTTCTGGGCTTTTTTCCTTTCTAACACCTAGCAAGCTCTAACTGCTAGGTGGGAGACCTAAATAGATCCATTTCTAGCTCGTTAGCTGTCATCAGTAGGCCACACCCATCTCCTCCCTGTAAAGGCATAGTATCAATTTTCTTACTTCTTCGTAGGGTCTATGTGTGTTTTTCTTCTAGCCAGGTTTTCCCTACGTAGCCAAGGTTTTTTTGTAGCTCCAGCTCAGTAGAATCTCATCTACTCGGTTCTGGGCTTTTTTCCTTTCTAACACCTAGCATATATATATATATATATATACATGTCTCCCAATGGGCATCAGAGTGTTTGCTGGCTGCCAGGAAAAAAAAAGCCTAGAAACTAGTGGATTGTGATTTCACTGAACTAGGGCTGCATAAAAAACTTGGTTTACGTAGGAAGAACTGGCTAAAGAGAAATACACATAAAGCCTACGAAAAGGAAAGAATATATATATATATATCCCTGCAGTTTCCTTGGAAAAGTTTTTCAGAAGTAGTTTGCCATTGTCTGCTTCCTAGGGCTATGAAAAAGAGACAAGCTCAAAGTCTCATGGTTTCTAGTCTGATGCCTTAACCACTGTACCAAACTGACTCTTTAAAATTTAATTAAAGATATTTTATACCACGGACATAAACTATTTTAAAAAGCCATTCTTTGTTTTTGGAGAATTTGGGATACAGATCATTTTTTGATGAGACTAAAGAAAGAAAAAAAAAAGATTCATTCACAAGTCACTATGCAGCTTAAATTGGAATAAACCCAAGATGCATCCACTTGTAGTGTAGATGTGTCCTTTTATTATGCAAAGTCCATATGCTTTGAATATCTGAAAGATGAACTTTTGTAACAGATATATTTCCCAAGCATTCAATACACAGTGTTTATAGCAAGGTTTATGTATTTACACCTACAGTAACTCTTTAATATGTTTGCACTGGAACCTAAGATTGATGACATGTCAGTTTATCTTTTTGTATATAGCTAAGCAGCCATACCAACATTTGTCACATGATTCTATTGTGAGATATATAGATCCAGTGGCACTGGACATCTCATGTCTAAAACTGCAATCGGGTGATACTAAAAAAGAAAATGAAGATTTTTGTCCATGCTCTCTGTCTGTCACTCTGCTTGCTCTTGATCTAGGAGATTGTTAATCTGAGGTCCCTTCCTTCTGTTATACATCCCAGGAACATACATACAGAACACATGCCAGGTGCTTTGCTTACCTCTGTAAAATATTTGCTGTAAATAAATTTCCTTTCTGTTATAGAAATTCTGCTTCATTAATATTTTTCAGACTAGATTCTCACTCTTAGGAATGTTCACACACACACAAAGAAAACTTCAGCCCCTAATAGCTATTGTCTTTTCCTGTTGAACATACCATATGTGGAATCAGCCAATCAGAAAAGGAATAACGTATGATTTATGAAATTATTTTACACCACGTTGGAGTGTGTGTGTTCCCTGTTTAGGCTATATACAGAGTATTCTTCTTGTGCACTTCAGTAATTCAAATGAAGAAAAATGCATTTTTTAAATTTAGCAAAAAATTTCACCCCAATTTCTGATGATTGAGGCTTAACGTAGTGAGTTTAGAAATAATCTTGTCAATCATTAGGTCCTTCTCTACTTAGCCAAAATAATGAACCTCTCCTGTTTCTCATATCATCTGATATTCCTTCTTACATCCCCTCACTTTCTCTGTCTGCTTCTTCGTAGTTCCTTTCCACTTTTATATCTTTATGTAGAAAAGGTAAGGCTAAAAAGCTTTAGGTTTGCTGTTATGAGAAACTGGTGAAGTGGTAATGGGTGTTGGTAAAAAGCCAAAATGTCAACTCATATTTTATATTAGTCTACGTTGTTGTGCCACTATCAGGAGAAGGAACTGCATCTCAGCCTGGACAAGTAAAAGAGCACTTAGTTAATTGAAATGCTAAAGTCTCCAGGGCCAAATAAATTATTTATTTATCACATGTATATAGCTGCCCATCTCGATACACAATTCTAGAATTACATCGTAAGGTATTGAAAGTAGTTGAACTGATCACAGAATTACTAATTCTAACATCTGAGAAATTATGGAGAACTATGGAGGTCCCAAAAGACTGTAGACTCTGTCTTGTCCCTGTCTTCCAAAAAAGAATCGGGAAATAAGAAATTGCAGAACAGTCTGCTTGATGCCTATATGAAACAAAGGTTCTCAAGCAAATTAGTTGTGAGCACTTGGATAGGAAGGCAGAAATTTAACAGGAACTAGGATGGATATATGGCAAACAAATAATGCCAGATTATATACTTTTTGATAACGTTACTAGTTTAATAGAAATACTTTAAGGAAATGTTCGGACATTCTCTAACTTTGATCTCTGAAAAGCATTTGATACAGTCTTTAATAACATCCTCAATAAAATGGCAAATTATAGGCTAGGTGATCCATCTGTTAGATGAATTCATAATTGGCTGAATGATTGTACTCAGAAAGGATATATGAATGGGCTGCACATTGACTTGAAAAATTGTATCAAATGGACCGCCACAGGATCTATCATAAACTTTGTGCTAGTCAAAGTTTTAATTAATGACATGAATGCCTCCGTGTCTATTCCTAACCATAATTATGCAAAAAAATGGTTGGGCTAGATGACTTTTAAAATCCTTTCTATGATTCTATGATTTTAGCTTTACCTGTGAGCTTCCTTCCTCCAGCTTCACTACTGCATATAAAATCTTAAAAACAGCATTTCTGATCAACCCAGAGATAGATTTAGTCCAGCATCCTGTATCACTTACTGATCAACTAGGGTACCTGGAAGTTCCCAAAAGGACAGAAGGCAATGGTAGTCTTCCAGTGTGGCTCCCCCACAGCTGGCCTGTTGTGTAAATGACAATGACCTTTAACCATCAATATTAGTTCCCTGTAATTCTTCAGTGAATTTGTCCCTTTCTAAAATCCATCTACCACCACTATAGTAGTGGTGGTAGTAATGAACCTTGTAACTTATATATTGCATAAAATACATTATTATTACTCATACTCCAATTCATTCTATCCAAAGGGCTCTGCCCTTCTCCCTTCCTACTCCATGTGCTTGGAAAATTGTAGGAAGGGATTTTACATTCTTCAACTCCCCCTCACTAGTTTGTGAAGACTTTACCACATCCTTCTACACTTGGTTCCAAAATAAAAAAAAAAATGTTCATAAATATAATAAGACAGAGAAAGATCTTATATCTTTTCTGCTAGCCAGAGATCCACAGAGTTGAGGTGGATTTTTCAAAGCTAGCAAATATTGTAGCACCCTCCCACTTATATCTGCATTGAAGTTCCACCCCTTGGATATCACTGACTAGCTTATATACATACACTCTGAACAATAATTAAGCACATCTGTGTTTCAATGGTCTCATTTCACTGGATTTTACCCAGGACAAGGAGATCAAGTCTATCTTATCATGAATTGCATTATCCTCCTACCAAGAATGAGATTATCAAGGCTAATTAATCTTTCTTTCTACCAGGTGGCAGTGAGATCATCTCAAAGTTAAGGAGTATCTGGTTCTCAAGGTTAATTGGACTGAAGTTGAGAAAGATCATCTACTTATACAGGTATCTCACTAAGGACAAGATAAAATATAACCTGAATATGACCATTAGTGGCTAAAATAAATGTTTGCTAAATTCTGCACTACGTTACTAAACCGTTACATGAAAATATAAAATCATAAAAATGTCTACATACCATGCTGCTCATGGAAAGGGATACATACCACCACTCATTTTTTTTTCCTCATCACTCATCCGATAAAACATAAAATATAAGAAGAGATATTAGCAACCTCCCAATAGCAACCTTTCAATACTTGAAGGATTGTCAAGATGAAGATAGTATGGATTTATTCTCTATAGATTCTGGTGGTGGGACAAAAACCAATGGGTAGAAGATTCGGGTTCAAACTAAGGAGTAATTTCCCAACTACGACTGCTGCTAAGCGCTGGAATAGCTTACTTCCTGGCATCATTGGACACTTTCAAACAAAGATTAAGCAGCCATTTGTCTAGGATTCCTGCTCTGAGCAGAAGATTTACATGGAAGATTTACATGGTCATTTAGATGGTCATTTACATTAGAAGATTTACATGGTCACTTCCAATCCTGTGATATTTCAGATTCTTTGAAGTTCTTTCTTCTACTAGAACTTTTTTAGTCAAGTTTCTTTTAAGGGTGGTAGGTTTTGGTTGTCAGTCTAGCCTATTTCTTTGTAGTTTCCTAACCACCATACACTTTGCTTAACTTCCTACCCAACAAGTTAGTGTACTGCCACGTGCTAAGATTTATGTCCTATAGACATGTATACTTATTTGTATCAACTGGGCTCCTCTTTCATCTCCATGAAAGGTGAAGATAGTCTTCATGATCATATGGAGGTCAGAGATGCAGTTACCAGCACATCTTCCTGTTTCTGTTTGATGGACCTGAGTATCATCAGATATATGAGAACAAAAGCTTCAAGAAAAGAATAGTTTTTATCCTCTTTATCCATCTACCCTCATAGTGGATGCAATTCTGTTCAATATTTCTGAACTACAAACCTCCTTTTACTGCCAACTTCTTGCTCTGTATATTCATGACCCCCTCCCTTATTTGTATGTAAGAGGGAAAAACTAGCAGCAGCTACTTGAAGACAGTCACATGCATTATCCAAGGAATGAGATAGTAGGTTGCCACAGGGTTAGGGCATACAACAATTAGGCTTGAATGTACCTTGCTTGATCAGTCTGAAAGGTCCCAATGATTTGATTGTGTGATATGGAAGTATCACACTTTGGAAGAAACAGCTGCCATCTGGTGGCAATCTTACAAGCAGATATTTTTAATAACAGATATTTGAGCAGGGAAAAAAAAGGTGATATAATTTCAATAATTCACCAGCTACTCCTTCCACAATTTAGTACTTCTGTCTCAGATTGTAACACCCATATTGGCTGAGGATCGATCATATTACTTTGGAATAGGAAAGCCCAGTGCAGTGCTTCTTAAACTGAGGGTAATTACACACACCGGTAATTTGGGCATATCCTGGGAGTAATGGGGCAATTTGTAATTGCTTATTTGTGAATTGAGGCTCACAAATTGATTGCTACTGGTAAGATGCTTGCATAGAATCTCTCTCTCTCTCCCTCTCTCTCTCTCCCTCTCTCTCTCTCTCTCTCTCTCACACACACACACACACACACACACAGAGAGAGAGAGAGAGAGAGAGAGAGAGAGAGAGAGAGAGAGAGAGAGGGAGAGAGAGAGAGAGACTGTCCGTCCCTCCCTCCCTTATGTAATTATCCAAGACTGCGGAAAGGGGTAATTGGGTCAAACTGGCTTTATGTTTAAAATATCTGAAAAACACCCCACTGTGGAAAGACTAATTTAAGATATGTCAGAATGATAGAACCAATTCTGCCACAATGTTTCTAAGTTTTAATATTTCAAATTAAATCTATTCCATCTTTGTTTTCTCATCCTCTATAAGCTGCCAAGCACTTGCCTCTAGGACAGATGCAATCTTTTTTGAGGCTTGCTTCTTCTCTTGTGCTACCATGTCTGAAGTTCTACCACAGTGCTGTGACCAATGCAATGGCCACTCAATACTGCCAAAAGAGATGTTGGTAATGGGCAAGATGGTTATCCTTCTTCTCCTTTTTCTTTTTTAATTTTATCTTACCTGGATCAGCTTCTTCTCTTTGTCCCTACCATCAATTAATTGATTGGCCTACATAATAGAAACAGAAAGGAAAGTAAAAAAATATGTGCTTTGAATGTGGAATTTCATGTTAAGGTCTGAAATGTTACAAGAGAAAAGTGGCATGTCCTGAAAAAAGTGCATGACACATACATGTAAGCCTGCCTACATGCACACAGACACAAAAATCATGCCGATCCCAGCTGCAATTTTATTTTTTTTTCAGATAGAATCAGGTTTTGTTTTTGTTAGTGATAAAGTCATGTCCGACCCATTGCGACCCCATGGATAACATTCCTCCAGGCCTTCCTGTCCTCTCCATCCCCCGGAGTTCCCTGCTTCAGTGACTCCATCCAGCCACCTCATTCTCTTCCGTCCCCTTCCTCTTTTGCTGTCAATCGTTCTCAGCATTAAGCTCTTCTCCAGTGAGTCCTTCCTTCTCATTAAGTGGCCAAAGTATTTCAGTTTCATCTTCAGAATCTGGCCTTCTAAAGAACAGTCAGGGTTGATCTCCTCTAGGACTGACCAAGGGACTCACAGGAATCTTTTCCAGCACCAAAGGCTTCAAATCTTTCGCACTCAGCCTTCCTTATGGTTCAACTTTCACAACCATACATTGCAACTTGGAAAACCATAGCCTTGACTATATGGAACCAGGTTTACCATCTCATTAAAGGTTCAGAAGAAGCAACCTTCAGAATTACTTCAATCCATATTCTTCCCAATCCTGTAAATACTCCAAGTGGACAATTTTATAGACAAGATTTCTGCCACATCATTTCTCGGCTTCTAATTGGGGCCATGATTCAGTTTCTTTCTGAAGAGTATAGCTCTAGTAGTACTAATGTGTTGCCAGATGGGGATTGCATCTCTAGCCATCTTTTAGATGTCTGTGGAGATTCTCTGTCATCCAGATCATAGTTATCTCAAAGGTGCTTTTTTCCAAGAAGACTCCACAATCAATAGCACTCTGATTCAGGTAACCCTGAGCACACTGTTGTGGTCTGCCAGCAGCCTGAGGAGCTGGCAGCAGAGTCAGACAGTGAGGAGGCTGGGGAGGAACATGGGCCAGTCCTGGAGTCTGGGGAAGGCTCAGACGAAAGCACTGCATCAGAGGCAGAGAAACGGCCATCTGGGAAGTACATGCTGCCTCCAAGGCCTCCAGAGTCAGACCTCAGCGAGGCAGAGGAACAGGGGGAGCCTGTTCCCAGTGCGCACATGCACAGAGCTGCCAGAAGGCAAGAACAGTTTTTTAAAAAGGGACAACTCGTGAGTAGGGCTTGGAGATGATTGGCCCCTCCCATAAGACTTAAAAGAGGAGCAAAGGGATATGGGCCTTTGCAGGAAGTAAGGTTGTTAATTTTCTGCAGTTTAAAGTCTGAAGCTCTGTTTGATTCTGGACTCTATGTGGTTTTGACAATTAGGTCTTTGGCAGCGTGTCAAGAGAAATAAACGTGGTGATTATCAGCCTTATCCTGAAGGACTCTTTACAACTATTTGGGACTCATCTGTGAATGAACAGAATTCACAGCTGTTAAAATAAAACAGTTTTTTGGGTCTACTCATGTGTTTTACTGACTCAGGAAGCCTAGGTCAGAACACACAGAGATAAATCCTAAAGTGGCCTCAACAGTTTTCAGAGAGTGCTAACCACCAGATGACTACAAAGAAATACAATCCTTCCATTCTCCCCCCATCCTATCAGAACATACCCTTCCACCACCCCCACCCACACCATCCAGTCACAACTGTCAGTACTATCCTTCCAGCCCCCTGACATCAGAACTGATGAAGCTTCTTGGATGAGAAGCAAAACCTTTTCTTCTTCCTCTTCAAGGAAAAAACAGTCAAGTTGCCTTTCGAAGAAGAAGAAAAAAACACCTTTGGGAATCTTGTTTTAGAATACTTTCTTAGTATTTTGAAAGGATCCTAGTGGATCTGAAATGGACAGAGTAATGAGGTCAGCCAAGGGAGCTTGGCTTCTTCAATGCATCATTTCTTTGGAAAGAGAAGTATCAGTCTAATCTCTTTGACCTCCATAGACATTAGAACCAACCACATCTAGGTTTAGACTTCTTTGAAAGATTCATCCAATCCTGATTTTATTAGGAAAGGCACGGAAGGATATAAAAGTATTGTGCATATTTTTGGAAAGATCTTTCACTAATATAAGGAATCTTCATATATTATTCTGATTAATATACATATTTTATGTTCACATTTTAATTAAAGAACTGCATGACCAAAATTCAAAAAGGTGTGATTATTGAAATATTACTGCATTTCAATTCATGTATTAATTTGAGAAGTATGCATTAAATAAATTCAAATTAAAATGTGAACCAAATTAAATTTTCCTCCATCTCCATTTCTAAGGCAGATAATATTTCTCTATAATGTTTGTATATTCATAGAAGACATTAATATGCTGCTTCTCTAACAGGCTCAAAATGGGTAACAGATAAAATAAAATCAGTACGGAAGTAAAATTACACAACACGTGTCCAATTATATGTTTTTTAAAAATAAAATACCAAACAACTAATAATTAACTGAACATGAAGCAATTAAATGAAACCGATTCTTTCTGAAAGCAAAAATAAAGACTTTTTTTTATTCCTTAAGGGAGGCAATTCCAGAGAATAAAGTCAATTGGACCGTATCTGAGCAATTCTTTCCACAAAGGGTTCAGTAAAAGTTAGAATATAAGGAGACGGATAAGAATCCGATTCACTCATTTAACCCTGAACAAATACAGCTGCCAACTTAATGACACCCAAAGGAAAAGTCAAAGCAAATTGCCAGGGACAGGATTTTCCTCCAGCAAGATGATTAAGTGCTTTTTTGTGGTTTGCCAGGTTTAGGTTGACCAGATGTAAATTGTGAATGCAAGATTGACCACTAGATAGCAGGAGAGAAATACAGAAAAGATTAACTCTTTGCTGCCATCTCCTGATCCTTTGTCTTCAGCACCCTAAGAGCTAATAGTCCAGATCTCATGAATAAGAAATTCATTTGGTGGGAGGGGGGACCATAATTCAGCCCTGACCCTATCGTTAGAGTTTGCCGAAAGCAAACCTTCTTGTTAAAACGAGGTCCTTTCTCAATTTCAACACCTAAGGAACAATGAGGGGGAAAAAAACAGTGTCAGGAAAACGAACTAGTTTAGCAAGATCTGCTCTAGGGAAGATCATTTTTACAAGTCAACGGTAGGACTCTGCAGAGAATGTATAGTCTTTATTTGCTATTCAGTCTGCTTCTACTGCACCTGAGGCCTTTTTTGCATCAGCAGCAGCATCTTTCCCACTGTGTACCCAGATGGAACTCGCTTTATGCACTTTTGATTTCTCCTTCCGCATCCCCATTTAGCCAAGAAATCATTGGCCTGTTTTACCACATTATGGGTTGTCTCTTCGAGTTGTTATCCTAGCAGGTAACAATCTTCTCTGCTCTGAGAAGACCAACAATTGGATTAGATGACTGGAATTATGGCCTATTTAAATGAAAACTGCAGGGCCAACCTGAGAGCAGTGGAATTAACTGAAAAAGGCCAGATTGGAAGAGAAGGGTGGGGTGAAGGGAGTGAGAGATCACATACAGCCAAGGAAACACTTTAAAAAGCAGTAAGTTTGTCTTCATATTGGCACGGCAGTGTTTGCAGCATGGCTTAGTGTGCCTCATCTTGTTAAATAAATATTGTGACAGTTCTAATCCTAGCAAGCGGAGATGTAACCAGAACTTGGATTTTCACTGAGGGCAAACAGTAATGGCTGCTCTTTAAGTATTTCAAATAAGCCTCTAATTTAGATCTACAAAGTCAGTACTGTTTGTTAAATAAATTCCCAAGTCATCTGGTACAAGGCCAATAGTAGTGGTTAAGGAAGATGTAGCAAACTAACAGATATTTAATTCCACTCTTGGATGAGCAGCATATTCATGTATTCAGGAAGAAGCTTTTTAATTTCATTTAAAGCATTAGCAACTGCAAATAACCAATACAAACAGCACACGGTCTCTCTCTCTCTCTCTCTCTCTCTCTCTCTCTCTCTCTCTCTCTCTCTCTCTCTCTCTCTCTCTCATACACACACACACACACACACACACAGAGAGAGAGAGAGAGAGAGAGAGAGAGAGAGAGAGAGAGAGAGAGAGAGAGAAACTCCTCTTTAACTAAAGCAACCCTTTCTGCAGGACTTTGAAGTCAATCAAAGGCGACAGCTCCAGCACAGCCAAGGAATTAGGTATCATTTAATTGCTGAAAGGAAAATGACAAATGCTGGTTCATAACTAACATGCTACAGCCACTTTGTAAAATGTTAATTGGAATACCTTGCACTTCTCCAAGCCTTTAATGAATTAATGGTGATGCCACTCTCTATTTATGGCCCAGTTAAATTCCAAGGCAAATCCATTTACCTCCTCTATATTGTTATTAAACTTCATATGACTGTTACATAATCAATAAACAGCCCCTTCATTAATCTAAATGAAGGCTTTCCAGCAGGCCTGTGTGGAAAGCTGAAGCCCCTAAGATGATCTGCCACTCTTTGGATTTTATGGAAATCATAAATGTAATTTTCATTGTCTAGAGACTCACAATTAACATGTTATTTTTTTAAAAAAAAATTATACTCACTAAAAAAACAAGCCCTTATTACAGGAAAATATTTGTCAGCATCTTTAAAGAGATATCTCCAGATGGCTGGGCTGCTATACAAACATGCAGCTTTATTGTTGCAAGTCTCTCATGTTGTTTTGTTTGCATGTATATATCCCATTGCAAGCAACTGAGGGGGTGATTTAGTTTTTTGAAACAGTTTTTAGAATGTAGGTATTGTGTAGTGGGCTTCAGTAGGCAAGAACCAGACCAGCATAGCTGCAACAGCGTTTATTGACTTAAAAATGGAACTGAGGAACTGGAGGCAAATGTATTTATACTGTCTAGGCCCACAGGGCCTTATCCAATCATAGAACTAGAAAAAGTCCACCCAAATATAAATATTCTAAATTTCCCTCCAAAACAGTTGGGGTCATCTAAAGATTAGTTTCACTTTAACACAAGTGTATACATTCAATACATAACAGTAGGTATTTGAGGGGAACAGCACACTGGGGCCTGATAGTAAATCCACGAGTATACACAAGATTGCAAGATACTACCTCAGAAACCTTTAAGTATGAGTCTTGGATGCTATCAAATTGTAATTTTTGATAGGCTGGGTGGAGGAAATTACTCATTTATATGGGGAGTAGTAATCTTAACTATACAAACTAATTTTAAAGTGCTGTTGCTAAATGCTAGATTGGTCTGCAATAAGGCTACTCTTGCCCATGACTTAATTGTTGAAGAGAAGGGTGATCTTGTTTGCATCACCAAAACTTGGCTGGGAAATGAGGATGAGGTTACTCTCTCTCTGGGAACTGCCTGGCACCAACCAAGATCTCAAGGAAGTGGAGGTGGAGTGGTGTCGATTATCCGAGATACCTGGAAAGCATCCAGGCATCTTGCTCCGCAGATTGCTGGTTGTGAGACACTGTTTCTTAAATTGGGTACTGGGAAGGGGCAATTGGGATTGTTGCTTTTGTACCAGCCTCCCTGCTGTATAGCAACCTCCATGCCTGAACTAATTGACTGGGCCGGCAATGGAATTTCCTGAACTTACGGTCCTAGAGAGCTTTAACTTATCTTCACTGAGTGCAGAGTTAAAAGCAGCATGAGAGTCATTGTCCAGGGGTCAAATGAATTGAATTGAGGGAACCTAAGCAGGCTAAGAGATGCTCAAAGAGATTAGAATGGCTACAACTCTATTGGCCTTTCGTAAGGTTTTTTTAAAAATAAGTAAAACAAGCAAACAAACAAACTTATATTTCAGCATTATTCCCACCCCACCCCCACCCCTATGTCTCTCGCTTTCTAGAGCTTAGTCCTGGCATACTACTCAAAGATGAAATGGGTGTTGCTGATAAACATTCAACACAAACAGATGATAGATAGATAGATAGATAGATAGATAGATAGATAGATAGATAGGTGATAGATAGATAGATAATAAATAAATAACGTTATTTTCATTGTACGTGTATACACAGTATACCTATACAACGAAATTCATTTAACACCCAAAGACCAGGTCCAACACACATAACAATCCCCAAACACACTCCCATCCACCGCAATTCTCTACCCCTAAACCGCCCAAACATCCACACAACAGACCAAATAATACTGTCCAACAGCTCACTGATGGTGGCCCTTTAGTTCATTGTTGAGTGCAATTATTGAGTGTTGAGTATAATTAGATAGATAGATGATAGATAGATAGATGATAAATCGATAGATGATAGATGATAGATCGATAGATAGATAGATAGATAGATAGATAGATGCCTATTAGCCTTGCTTACCCACATTCACAACACCGTGTGGTAGACATCCAAGACATGCAAAGGGAAAAGAGACCCTGTTAACAGTTAAACAAAGTATGAGGCCTCCAATTTACAAAGAAAGATCTCCTGCTTTCATACCTGCTATAAGTGTTTTTATTTTTAACGTTCCATGCTGGAATGGGGATTTAATAAAAGAGATACCAACATACCAAAAGTAAAATGGGACAATGTGCTAAATGGAGTGAGAAGGTAAAATTTTTGAGAGTCTTCTTCCCATGGAGAGGGCGGACTGGAATACCCTCCTAATTTCTATGGAACAGGTATTTAGATAGAGAGAGATAAATATATAAAATACCTGCACAAAATCCAGTGTCCACTCAATCTAAATGATAATGTTATAGGCCTGAGTAAATCATTGAATGACAATTAAGGTATTGATTAATGGCTTGATTCCAAGATAAAAATAGAGCTCTGATTAATCTAAACCTGCCACCTGGACTCCCTTGTGGCTACTGCCAAAGCCTAACGGGGTTCTTTTAGGGATGAACAGATCTCCCCTGATTCTCTTTCATTATCATGCCACGGGTTGGCTCTGCTTCGTGCTAAGTGCTCCTTTTCACCTGGAGAATTTGTAAAATTGGTTTTGGAATTGGCACATGGACAGTTTGCTACAATTTTCAGTTCACACTATTTTCTCCCCCTGACAGCTTACTAATTCACTGCACTAATTAAGTCACAGCACACCAAAAAGAGAATGTGATGTGATCTCAGCTAAGGGGGAAAAAATAAGATTTCAGTGGGAAAAAAATGTAGCAAGTTTAATGTACATGATGTACAGTGTGTAATAAACTAGGAAATCCAAAATGGAAGAAGGGTGGGTTTCCAATACAGCAAAATGCTCTGCAAAGGAAAAGGAAGCAGCTAATTCTGGGGTGACTCCAAAATTGGGAGGAAGGAAACATCCAGATCAGAGGTGGTATTCAGCAGGTTCTCACCAGTTCTGGAGAACTGATAGCAGAAATTCTGAGTAGTTCGGAGAACCGGTATATACCACCTCTGATTGGCCCTACCCCCATCTATTCTCTGCAGTAACCTTCTCCTGGAGTGGGGTGGGAATGGAGATTTTACAGTATCCTTCCCCTGCCACGCCCACCAAGCCATGCCACGCCCACCAAGCCACACCCACAGAACCAGTAATAAAAAAAATTGAAACCCACCACTGATCCAGATGTGGAGAGTTTCTTTAACATACATCACTCCTATTCCTGATTCAAAAGCCTACTGAAAAACAAGGAATGTTTTTCTGGAGTACTCAGCTGACTGACCAATCAATTCTACAAGGGTCTACAATTCTACAAGGTCTCCCAGTCAGGTTTGGTACTGGACACACAAAAAAACCTGAACAAATTTCCTGTAAAATAACTCAGCTCATCCAGATTACATCCAGGTAACTTGAGCTTGCCCTTTTCTGATGAAGTCCTTTGATGTGTGATGGGATCTAATGCCACTATTGATCTCCCTGACCCCCCAGAGCTTCTCTCCCTTTCTCCTTTTTTCCTTGAAGTGATAGAGTTGTAGGGGACTGAAAGAGCAAAAATGCTTCAGTCCTCCAATTCACATGAAAATCTAAGCCAGAGAAAATTTACAAGGCTTTAATGCTCATTTGATAGGTAAGGTGTACTGTGAACCTCAGTAAGATTTTATTTCATTTCCCAAACTAAGGACATGTTTGTGCATTTTATAATCCACTTTTCATTCACAAAGAGATACCCAAAATAGGAATGCAACAAACAAATTATTTGCAGTGGAAACAATTTGGCAGGAAATTCCTTTCAAAACTACCTACATTTTTAAAACCATGAAACAAGACTGGAGTTTCGTAACACTGAACTGTTGTAAACAGAAGAATAATTGAGAGAGGGATGTATAACTGCACTGAGTGTGGGGTGTACATTTATAATAAATGAACTAATAAAAACTTGTGCAGAAGTGCCCTGTTTTGTTTTGTTTTTTTAACCTGGGAACTGCTCTTTATAGGATGTTATCTGCACTAGGTGTGCGTCTGCTTTAAAAAAAATCAGAATAAATCCTCCAGAATTCTGACAAGAATGAATGTTCTTCTGCTCTCTTTTAAAGCAGCCCTTTTCCAAGCTGAAAAAAAGTCAGGGTGCTTTAATAGATAGCACAGAAGTGCTGTTCTTGTCTAAAGTATTCCTCCTAAATGATTTTTCAAATTATGCATAGCCCTATTCCTATTCCTATAACCCCTATTCCTTAAAAAAAAAACCTGTTAATGCATGAATGGGTTAAGAAGCTAGAGTGTTTTAGAAGCACACAAACTATTAAAATTCTATTTAAAACTTTGGGGTCCTATTTTTTGTGAAGAGGATGAAAAAAATATTTACCCAAAATGGATTTGGGGGACAGTATTGCACTGGTGTGATAATATTTCACAGAATACATTGTATCCATCATTGTCCAATGCTTTGTTTTATTCTGATCAGAAACCTTATTATTCAATTATGCAATACACTACATTTTCACTAAGAAATGTTAAATAAAGCACTTCCTAGAACTTGAGGATCTGGAAGAAGTTTGGAGAGAGAAGGGGAAGGTTTTTTTTTTCTTTCTATTTATGGCATTTTGTTCTTTCTTTTCTAACAAAATATTCTGCACATTTAATTTTCCAGGAATATAGTAATGCTGGATTTAGTCTTTTCATCTGTCTATCCTAATTTTAGTTGCTAGTTGATGTGAAATGACCATCAAGTCATTTGGCGTAAGTTATTGTGATTACCTGTAACTTCTTAAAATAACCTTCCTTGACCCATATGCCATCCAGATGTGCAGATTTCAACTTATATAATTATTACCAGTGTCAATACTGGCAAAGAAATTCTGGGAGCTGGTCCACCCATTTGGATGTCACTCAAGTTGGGGGAACCTATCATATAAAATGCTCATAGTTGCATATCTTCCCATTTATATTTTTCCAAACTGGTGAAATTATCCTGATAGAAAAATATAGTGCTGAAATGTATGAGTGCTAAGTTAGAAAGGATTTAAAAAATGGGGCTCTACTCACCATCATTTCTGACTCTAAATTAACTTCTCTAACAGATCTTCAACCTATTTTTGAATATGATGAATAATAAGAAAATAAGAAAAAATGTTGTGGTTGGCACACAGTGTATTAGGTAGCACAAAGGAAGCCCAAATTAAGATAAGAGTGGACTATTATCTCTTGAACTGTTATGCAATGAAATACAGTAGTGGCCAAAATTGTGGAAACCTTTTGGAAAAAGTGTATTTTTGAGGTTTAATAACACCACATTTTTTGGAGTTTCAAGATAATCATATTCCACTGCTGGAATGGCCTGGGAATAGCCCAGACCTTAACCCAATTAAAAATCTATGGAGCTGGTTAAACAAACTTATCAGTCAGAAGCAACCCAGCAATAAAACCCAGTTAATAGAAGCAATTATTCAATCTTGGTTTCACATCATAACAGCTGCAGAACTAAAAGACTTGATTCACTCCATGGGAAGACGTTGTAAGGCCGTAATTCATACTAAAGGTTACCCAACTGACATGGTGATAATTTTTGTATATCTCACTTTTTTTCTATGGTGATAATTTATGTATATCTCATTTTTTCTACATGTTTCACTTTTCTTCTATATACTGTACCTGCTATTCTAATAGCAAATCCTTCATAAAAGTTATTACATTACGTTCTTGATTAAATTATCTTTCCATTGATATATATTTTATGGTATTCTACTCCCCCCCCCCAAAAAAAAGGTGGTGTTATCAGCTAGTTTTAGAAAATACACTTTTCCCAAAAGGTTTCCACAATTTTGGCCACTACTGTAAACTACAAGTTAATCATAAGAATCATAAAATTGCCTTAGGAACCCTTCAAGGAAAAGATAAGGTAACAATTTTATAGATATGTTGTTGGCAGAACTAAAGGAAGAAATAAATCAAAATACTGTGGCAAGGCCTTGAGCTCTGTCTACAGCTGGCGTACATTATGTAAATTGAACACAATCATTTGAACTGGAGTCAACTGTGTAAACCAAGTGATTGGTTTTTGACCAGTGGAAAAATCCTGCTGTCATCCATTAAAACCTTCTGAGATTTATCAGGCATTTTGAAGTCCATTTCAACAGCAATAGAGGCTGAAAATGTATTTGTATAACATGAAAAGGGCACAGATGCTTTCAGGACCAGTTATCGCATTTGTACAATGTCTTCCTGCCTCTTACTTGTATTGGGACTTTGATTTAGTGGTCAATTGTTGGAACACTTAGTTCTCTTGCTCCTTCACTCAGCAAGTTCTTCTCCAGTTAAAGTCCTCAGCCAAAATGCTAAGCTACAGGGCGTCCTTTGAAAAAAGAAAGTCTTTGAACAATCTCCTTTCCAAGACTGCTGTTCATTTGGCCAGCTTGTCTGCTATTGCTTGGCTGTGGCTTACAGATAGAACTGGACGCTAAAGAGCCAACATCAAATTCCTGCCAAGGAACAAGACTCCCAACCAGTGAAAACATTCAAGAGCCCACCAGGGCTTGTTGCTAAGCATAAGGGAAACCTGGTTGGCAAAGTCATTTCTATGCTTCCTGTATGGCTCTGATTTTCTGCTCCAACATTTCTTCTGTTCCTGACATCTTTCTCCCAATACAGAAGGCATCTCCTAACCATTATATTTTGGGTCAATGTTCTCTGAGGAAACAACCCGCCCTTCATCAAGCTGCTCGTCCTTGTTTCATAAGATGTAATTCTGAATAGGTTTTAAGCTAATGGGGTAAATACTGTTCTCTAAGTAATATCTTTGTAATTGGCTTTGGTGTTTGATCCCCAACTTGTCCCATCTTAAGAAGAATACTCCATAGGAAACATGTGCTGCGTTTGCTGAACAGAAGAAGTTCTTGGATGAGAAGTGGAATGTCTTCAAGGAAAAACAAAATAAGTCCAGTTGCCTCTTGAAAAAGTACCTTTGGGATTTGCTGCATTTGAAAGCAAATGAACACTAAAGTTACCACATGTTTCCAATCTTTGGAAAAAAAGAACCTAACAGTCAAACTTTCCACTAAGCCATGAAGTGTTTTTATTATTATTATTTACTTTATTCATTAAACATGAAACTCTTATTATTATCATCATCATCATTGTTATTGGTTTGGCATGATGTAGCAACCTAACCACTATGGTTTATACCTTAGCATAATGTGTCAAACTAGATTCTGTTGAAATAAATAATGACTGCTAGAAAAAATGTCTGTGCTCGTGCTGAAATCTTGAACAATCCGCACCTTAGATTTTTATAACCGGGAAGTAATAAAACATCAATCAATGTTTTAGTTATTGCTGATTTTAGCCCCAGAGATGATGCAAAAATCTTCTATTCTGAATAAGTGCCTGGATTTTGAATTTTCAAATTCAATTTTCAAATTCCTTTATCCTACCGTCAATTCCTCTATTTAAAAATAATTTAAGCAATCTACTTTGCACATGGAATTTGCCACAATATTGATCTCTGCTGTTTGCATGTTCGCCTCACTATATTCACTCTGTATGCCTGTATACTAATCACATAAGAAGGACCGTTCTCATGTCAAATTGTAACATCATTATGCATCAACCTCTGATATGCTACATGGCATTCATTTAAAAATTGTTACAAAGCCTCTGTGGAATGGATAAATTGGTATTAGAACATTTATTTATATTTCACCTTTGTTATTTTTTATAAATAACTTAAAGCAGTGGACATATCTAATACTCCTTCCACCCTCTATTTTCCCCACAACAACAACCCTGTGAAGTGTGTTCAGCTGAGATACACTGACCCAAACTCACCCAGCCAGCTTTCATGCATAAGGCAGGATTAGAACTCACAGTCTTCTGCTTTCTAGCCTGATGCTTTAACCACTAGACCAACCTGGCCCCATATCTCCAACATAGATCTGCATAAACAACTGCATTAAGACCCATATTACTGTATATTGTTTTAAACTCTTGCAACTGAACTTTAAACGGTCTAAATCAGTGGTGGGTTGCTACCGGTTCTCCCTGATTCTTGTGAACCGGAAGTGGAAATTTGGAGAACCGGTAAATACCACCTCTGCCTGGCCCCGCCCCCAATCTATTCGCTTCCTCCCGAGTCCCAGCTAATCAGCTAGAAGGAAAAAAATCAGGGCTCACTTGACAAAGAAGAGAAGACAAAAAACAAGACACCTTAGCTTTAAATTGAGAAGCCAAGAAGCCTCCCAACTGATTGGCTAGAACCGATCTGCTCCTTGTAAACCGCTCAGTGGTGATACATTGGCAATTGAGGCAAGCTGCCTGAAAGTGGCTTCCGATGCTCTCGGTGGTGGCAGAGTGGCAAAAACCTGTTTAAACTCTTGCCGCGGTGCTTCAAAGGGCTACAGCTGATCAGTGGTAAAAGGCAGTGTGGTGGTAAAAACAAATGGGTAGACTGGTATGGATCTGCAAGCAGTTAAAAGCCTGGTAGACCAGTACCTCTACTAAATCCTAAAGAATTGTTTGTCACATGACCATCAAACCATGCCCACAAAATAAGCCACACCCACAGAACTGGTAATAAAAAAATTTAGAACCCACCCCTGGTCTAAATACCTAAAATTGAAAATTAATGTACCTGAATCCATTAAAAACAAACATTAGAATAGATACTTTGGGTCAGAATGACTTATTGCAGTCTTTTATGCTATTATCTCAGAAACAAGACACAAGAGTACATTATAAAAATAATTTGAATTCCTAATTAATCTCAACATTTACTATAATTAACAATCTGGCTGATGATTAAGAAATCTGTTTACAAAAGTAAACCCTATTTTTGAGGCATTGCTAATTTATGTGGTCATGGAAAATGTCTTCAGACAATACTGTCTCCCTCAGCCAAGAAACAAAGGTCAGCATTACACCCTAGAGTTGAACACAACTGGACAGGAAAACCTTTATCTGAGAATTTTCTGGAGCAAGCAGCATTCAAAGCTGAGAAAGTCTGACTTAATTATCAGATTGAAGTCATTCAGGACATTGTATCAATTATTTTACAGGCCAGGTAGCATACAGCTCTAAATCAAAACAAAGTGAAGGCCTCCATGAACCTTCCCTGGTTCAATGATACATTAAATAAAAGAATAGATCTATTCATTCACCTTCTATAGGATAAATTGAACCAAGTTACTTCTTGGTACACAGGGATGTCAAACTGTCAGCTGTTGGGCCAGATGCATCACGTGTAGGCCACACCCACCCCAGCTCTGCGAAGGGAAAAAATGTTGCAAAACGCAATGTGATGGATGTTGCGTCCCAGGCTTCACGTCGCTGTGAAGCTGCTGTGCGCTGATTGGATGTTTCGTTTCTGGCGCGAATATATAAGTAGCTGTCAAAGTGCTAACAGCCGCTGCTCCTGTTAGCCGAGCAGCCTCGCTAGCCGCCAAAGCTAGCGAAAGTGTTAACCACACTTGTTAACCAATAAATCCTATTAGTTGTTAAAGAACCTGTCTTGCCTCAGTCTGTTCATCCCTACCAGGATATAACAATGGCAATGTGACGCCACGAGTTTGACACCTTTGTTCTAGATTAACTACAGGATCCACGTTGGACACAAAAATTCCATTAGCTGAACTGGGATTTGGAGACACATAAAGATTGTTGAATCCGAGAGACATTTCATTGATGTCCCATGATCCGGTGCAACACACTGACCATTAGGTTACCCCAATTCTCATATAGAGCATGGTTTTTGTAAATATAGGGAGCTGTATGATCTTTAATTATTCCCTCATTGTTTTTTATTTGAATCCCTGCATTAATCAGAATAATTTTCCATGCTGTGAAGATGGGCCTCTCACATCTGGCATGCTTTAAATTCTCTCACTTGTGCTTGAGTGAGGGTAAATGTCAGCAATTGCATTGATGGTTGGTTCTGCACAAACACAGCTAATAACAGGTTTCAAGACTTTGGGTAAATGAATAATAGAAATTAGATGTCGCAACACTGACTGCTGCAGCAGACTGTGGGGGTGGGTCTGAACAGCTGGCATACTCCAGTTCTTGCGTGGTGGCTGCCTGAACCACATCGCAGAGACACAGGCAGTCACCTTGGTACCAGAGACACTTTCATTCTTAAAGGTTTTCTCCCCCTCTTCCAGTCCTCTTCCCAGTTCTGCTTCCCCAGACTATTTTTCCTCCTTTTTCTCTCTTTCAGCATTGCCTCTAAATAAGAGATTCTGAACAAAGAACACAAGAAGTAGTTTATCAAAGGATCTGTCAGTTTTGCTTCCTTGGATTTCCTTTGTTGTGGGATCCAATTTTTTTCATCCTGAGGAAGACTTGTCCTTGCAATAACATGGGCGGGGGGGGGGGGGGTAATCACTCTCATACCTCCAAATTAAAAGTGGTTTTTGATAAGGAAGTGCCTGAATTGGGAAAAGTTTTAATAGCAGCACAAGTTCTGCAAAAGCTTTGCACAAGATGTGCATGGCTTCTGCTAAAGCATTGAGTCCAATAATGGTCCAATAATTGTTCAATGGTGTTTATTTTCATTTGCGCAAAAGATATTAGGTGCTTTGTCATTACTTAAAGTACGTACAGGAGAGACACTGAACTTGTTTACCCTGAGGTATAATCCAATGAATGCAATGAAACTTTTTGTATAATAAGTGCAATTTGGATTGTATAGACTACAAAGAACTCATGTGAAATGGGTAGTCTTTAATTAAATACCTCAAACCAGCTATCCCAGTGATTGATTTAATACTGAGCTCTGCCACTTCACAACCTTTTTGATCTGCAACTAATTCCTCAAGAGCTAGATACTCAATTGACCTCTCACCCCTGTTGCCCTCACTACTGCACATTACATTTCTTTTAATTTCTGCTTTTGTGTAGGTGTTGCTATACATCCATGAAGGCTGTAGCTCACAGACAGAACTTTTTTTGGATTCTCTCCTCACCTGAGAATGGCCTCCTGAGTACATCTATGGATTTATAAGCAACAAAAAGATTAACAGAAGCTTTAAAAAGAGACATCCCTCTCCCCTATTTTTCAAGTGCTACCTTTCTTACACACTTGCACCTCATCAATTTTTCTCCATGAATCAGTGTTCATTACCTAATGGTTTGTCACCCATTCACAGAAATAGCCCACCCCAGCCAGGTGTAATGGGCAGATTCTTGATCTGCTTTTCATGGTGGCATGATGCCTGGGAGTGTATTTTTCCTCCAGTGCAGAGGTCAGCAACCCGCGACTCTGGAGCCGCATGTAGCTCTTTCATCCCTCTGTTGCGGCTCCTTGTCGCCGATCAGCACCACAATTTTGAGAGGACCTTATGGTTGGTGCGGGAAGTATGGCACACCAGAAGGAGAGTCTATGGCAAGGGGCAGGTTTTCCGGTCGGCTCCACAATTGATAGGGCTTTCAGTTAGGACAGGTAGAGGAAAAAGGATGCCACGCTAGGTGGAGACTCTATGGTGGGGAAACCGGACTTCCGGTCAGCTCCAGAATTGAACGGGGGGCTTCCAGTTAGGACCTTTGTGACTCCCGGTGTTTTCTTTTCTGGTAAACTGGTCCAAATGGCTCTTTGAGTGTTTAAAGTTGCTGACCTCTGCTCCAATGGAATGTTTTTAGAAGCCACTGTGTCTTTCAGCATTGCTCCTGAAGTGAGTGCTTCTTACATACCATATTTTTTGGAGTATAAGATGCTCCAGACTATAAGATGCACCTACCTTTTTTGGTGAAGAAAACAAGAAAAAGAAATCTGCCTCTGCCTCCCCACAATTTTGCCTCGTTGTAGCAAACAGCAAATAGCCTGCTTTATTTTCGTTTTCATTTTCAGCATACCTTGATTAGCACAAGCAAAAAAAATCTGCTCCCAGCAAATTACCTCCTTGCAGCAAGCAGCAGAGGTCCGCACAAAACAGCTGAGAGTCGGGAGGCCAATCCAATCAACTTGTGCTAATTAGACTGTGCTGAAGCTGAAACGAGCTGTTTCTCCTTGCTGCTTGCTGCAAGGAGGTAAACTGCTGGAAGGCAGAGACCAAAGGGTGGGGGCCAGTGGGTGGGCAGGGCTACATTCAGTGTATAAGATGCACCTAAATTTTCACCCCCTTTTAGGAGGGAAAAAGGTATGTCTTATACTCCAAAAAATAGGATAACTTGCTAGGTTTATGTGATTTCTGAATTCTGGATTAGTAATAGAATTTATGAGAAGTCATCTCAAGGTTGGGCTGGGAAAAATACAAACTGGGAGGGGCAGGGCATGGCTGGCAACTTGTTCAATCAGAAAATTGGTGCCTGTAGAAAATAGAAGAATAAGCCTTTTACCGATACCATAGAGAAAATCAAAGAAGGACAGAAGCCTTGTTTCTAAGAGGTGCCAATGAACCACACTATTTGAAAACTTGCCAAACATTAGAGCCCTTCTGAAGCTTCACAAGGTGGTGTCAGGTTCCAATAAGGAATTTTCCTTAGGTGTAGGAATCTCACTGTTTCTTATAAGAGAAAATTCAAGATTATATTAAAGAAAGGATGCATGATAGAAAGTGTGAGTGTATAACTAATTACTGGTTTCTACTTTTGGAATATGTGGATGATGTTTGCACTGTCTAAAAGTCAATCTTGGAGCCTCAGTCTTTATTCATCTTAAATGGCAGATTAGTCAACCAGCATTGTAGCTAGAGGGAGCAAATTTTAATTGGCAGGCCAACAAATTAAAGTTTTCCTTGCACATCACTGGAGACTATTTTGGCTCTGGTACACTGCTGTGACAAAGAGTGGAAACAATATTAAAGCTGCTCTCTCCTAGCAATGGCAAGATGAGTTATTGAATTGCAAATCATGTTAAATTTCCTTCAGTATTTCAGGATTTGGGTAATAAGTACATTCATTTTAATTCAGTCAATTGATTGGTCAGTCAGTTAAAAGGCATGGGATTAATCATCCAAAACTGATTAATAAGTTGGCAGTCAACTGCACACACTTCAATATTAGACTTTTTATGTTTATCTCTGCAAAGCATTTCTTTTATTTTGAATATAGGACTGGCAATTTCAAATGGAACCCTGTGGTTCTATGAGGATAACAAGGGGTTTATGTGTGCAGTTCTAAAACTAGGCTTAATGCTGTACATAATACAAGAATGTGGTATCTTGAGAGTATGGTCTTTCATTTAGAGGAAGCTTCTCCAAATGGGACATAGACAAGATCATTTCTGTGACCCCTTGGCTGCCCTCTGGCTCCAAGTCTACCCCAAAGGCTTGGGAGTTTGGGGAAAAGACTTGATCTAGCTTACGTTAGTTTGGTATATACGCATCCCCTAAACATTGCCATTTTATGGGATATAGGAAGTATACCTTATTCACGGCAGTCCTTACCCTATGGAACATCCTTTCCCTGGTACTTTAGCAGGCCTCAACCCCATGAAAAACAATTAAGACCTGACTTTTTATCCAAGTGCTGGGAGAGGGTGAGATGGATGAAAGGACTTAGTGATGGACTGCATGTAAAGGTTTACTTGGTGCCAGGTTTTATTCTTTGTGGGTTTTTTTTTTATTTGATTTATATGCCGCTCTTCTCCGAAGACTCAGGGCGGCTTACAATGCGCTAAGCAATAGCCTTCATTCTTTTGTATATTTATACAAAGTCAGCTTATTGCCCCCACAAACTGGATCCTCAATTTACCTACCTTAGAAAGGATGGAAGACTGAGTCAACCTTGAGCCTGGCGAGATTCGAACCTGCAGTAATTGCAGGCAGCTGGTCTTAATAACAAGCTTAATAACAGGGTGCCTTAGACCACTGTACTACCAAGGCTCTTTTAATAGATATATGTAAGTATTAATGTTATATTGATATTGTGTTAACTGTTGTTTGGGATACCCTAGAGCCGTGATGGTGAACCTATGGCACCCGTGTCAAACGTGGCATGTGGAGCCATTTTTGCGGGCACACGAGCTGTCACCCTAGGTCAGCTCCACCCTGCATTCACATGCACCTCCTGCCGGCCAGCTGATTTTGGGGTCTCTGCTGTGCATGCAGGAGATGTGCACACATGCCCATGCTGCCCCGCCCCACCCAGGAGTCTCCATGCAGCCCGTTTTGGATGCCAGGTAATACAAGATACAGGACTTTGCGGAGGTGTGTGTGTGTGAAAAACAGGCCTCCTGGTAGTACCGGAAGTCCGGAAACAGGGTGTTTCCGGCCTCCGGAGGGCTTCTGGAGGTCTGGGGAGGCCACTTTCGCCCTCCTGGAGGCCCCAGGAAAGCCTCCAGAGCCTGAGAAGGGCAAAAAATGGGCCTACCGGAAGTCCAGAAACGGCCC
Source organism: Arizona elegans (assembly GCA_022577455.1). Classification (NCBI taxonomy): domain Eukaryota; kingdom Metazoa; phylum Chordata; class Lepidosauria; order Squamata; family Colubridae; genus Arizona; species Arizona elegans. The sequence goes on from JAKOOJ010000003.1 coordinate 118,428,827, forward strand.
ATTTCCAGCCTCCAGAGGCCTCAGGGAGGTTGCTAAGCCCAAAATGTGGTGCAGGGGGGGTCACATGTGCATGCACGGGGGTGGGGCAGCACGGGGGGTGCACGGGCAGGAAATGGGACATACATAGGGGCATTGCATCATGAGTGTGGGCATGTGCATGCGTGCTATCGTGCATGCACGCTTTTGGTACCAGAGGCAAAAAAGTTTAGCCATCACTGCCCTAGAGTCTGAAATAAGATAGACAACTTTGTAAATGTTTTAAAGAAATAAATGCGTAGATAAAACCCTATATTTTTCCCAGATCTTCCAGTCAGATTGATTGCCATGGTTAGTCTGCTGTCTTTTGATCTCCTCAAAGACTCTGTGGTGTTGTTTTGTTAATAAGAGCCATGGTGATGCAGTGGTTAGAATGCAGTTCTGCAGGCTGACTCACTGCTCATTCCAGGAGTTTGATTCTAAACGGCTCAGTGTTGACTCAGCTTTCCATCCTCCCAAGGTCAGTAAAATGAGGACCCAGATTGCTGGGGGCAATATGCTGATTCTGTAAACCGCCTAGAAAAGGCTGTAAAGCACTGTGAAGCAGTATATAAATCTAAGTGCTACTGCTACTGCTATTGCTAAATATCCCCTATTACCAGAAAGCCACTTTGCTTAATTGTGGTTAATGTGGTTTGCACATGATAAATTTGAGGGTTGGCAAAGTTATTGGAACACTTTCTTAGATTCTGGGGAATGGGCAGGCAATTCACGTGTCATTAATTCTGGTCAGGTTGAGCTAACAAATTCACATCATTCAAATGTTTTAAAAAGGCTACTTCATTAAGAGACACAGGAGATGTAAAAGGAGTCCGCAGATACACTAATGGGAAAACGTGCTAATTAATTAGATACAGTTTTTAAAGTTGAAGTAAGGCACAGGGAGAATGAGATTAGTCTGTCCTCTCGACTGCTTTGAGCAAGGAAATACGAGTAGTCCTTGTTTAGCAACTACAGCTGGCTTCTTTAGGCAAAGCAGTTACTAAGTGAAACTGACTGTGCTTTTGATCTTCCTTCAGCTTTGCTTTGTTTTGCAGACCTGCAAAGATCATAAATGTGAGGATTGGTTGCCAGATTATTTTTCATCACCATCAGCAAACACCATTGTTAGCAAATAGGCACTAAATGAGACAGTCACTAAACAAGGACTACCTGTGAAGCACATGGTATTCACACACCCACACACATTCATATGTACACATACAAACACAATTACATCTAATGATTTTAACCAGAAACATATACAAACACAACAATTTTAAGACATATATCATGCCATGTTAATATAAAGGTAAAGGTTCCCCTCGAACATATGTGCTAGTCGTTCCCGACTCTAGGGAATGGTGCTCATCTCTGTTTCAAAGCCGAAGAGCCAGGACTGTCCGAAGATGTCTCCATGGCCATGTGGCCGGCATGATTAAACGCCAAAGGTGCACAGAACACTGTTACCTTCCCACCAAAGGTGGTTCCTATTTTTCTACTTGCATTTTTTATGTGCTTTCGAACTGCTAGGTTGGCAGAAGCTGGGACAAGTAACAGGAGTTCACCCCGTTACACGGCACTAGGGATTCGAACCACTGAACTGCTAACCTTTCGATCGACAAACTCAGCATCTTAGCCACTGAGCCACTGCGTCCCTTCATGTTAATATACATAATCTCTTCCCATATAGGGAAGTGTTAAATGCTATGTCCCATTTGAATCAATCTTATAATTGATATGTTAAGCACTTTCCCAAAGAAAAACTGAGTTGCAAGGGAATGAAATCAGAAGAATTCTTTAATGGGATGTCAATAAAGCAATGTCAAAATGATACAACTGGAAAGAAATCTTGTTTTATCTTTCTCATTGCGATTCCTGCCATAGGCTTCCTTCATAGTTCAGGATGATAAAACTCCTGAAGTGTGAAGCAAGATTTAGTTGCTCATCTGCACGGCTTCTGTCCATGGAATAGCAGGAGATGGTCAAGCATTCAGTATTAACCCAGCCAACGGGTTTTTTTTTTTTTCAGAAGACAATTTCCATAGAAAGTGTTTGACAAGGATCGTTTCCAAATATTTGTACCTAGAGACTATTTTGTGAATCCAATTCCTTCCCTTAACCCCCTAAAATCTATCACCTGCAAACAAAGGGGAGAACTTCACAAGCCTATTTCCTCCTCCAATTCACTCCTGGGATGTACAGAAAACTCCTCATCTCTACTAGCCTGTCAAAAAACATTGTCCAAGGCACTAATGACACAACAGTAAAGGAAGACTTTCCCATTTCTGCCACTACTTTTTCATCATTATTTCCATTGATAAAAATAATGTTAAAGAAATGGTGATGGATAACATTTATCATGTTAAGTTATCTTGCATGGAATTGTCTATGATAAGTTGTCCTATGTGACCAACCATACGCTAAATAAAATAAGTTGTCCTATGATGGGTTGGCTGCACCAAATTGTCCCATGGCTATGACGAGATGGCCGCAGCGAGTTGGCAGAAGTGAGATAACCATGGCGAGATGGCCACAGCAAGCTGGCCATGGCAAGTTGTCCTATTAGGCCCTCAGCAAATTGTTCCAGCCATACTTTGATGGCTCGGGAATTGAAGCTAGGAGTGCAACTTCACCTAACCCGGAGATCGATGGATCGAAACTAAGATAGAGAATGAAAGATAGAGAATTGCAAGATAGAGAATGAAAAGAAAGAAGGCCTCTCCTCATCCTGCACACTGACACTGAATATCCTACTGTTAAAAAAAGGAAGGGAGGGAGGTTGTTTTGAAGGTATCTGTTTTATTCATCACATTGCTATACCTGCCTATCTAACAGAAAAGTAACTGTAAGCAACACACAATAGAAACAAACATAAAATCAAAATATGAAAATGAATACAATTAAACAAGTACAGTTATGAACTGGCAGGTCAGATTTTGTGGTGGTATAGATGAACAGCTAATGGAGAGCTTTGAAAAATGACCACCATTCTTTTCATTTTTCTCCCTGTGTAAAGCAGGATTATTTCTCTTTAGTGTTTCATGGGCTTGGAAGAACTTGCACTTCTATACTGTCAATATGTCAGGATTTTATACTCATCAGAATGTGAGCCATTGACTACAGTCATGTAAGAGGCATGCAACATGTCAGTCAGAACTCCATCAAACTGGAAATGGTTCATACATGCAGTCATTTGGCATGCAGACTCAAAGAGGATACTGTGCTGTAAATTATTTATCCACCTGAAAGTGTTTACAGGAATTTCACAGAAGTCAACAAGAATAAAATCAAGACTATGAGATTAAAAGTAAACAACTTCTATGCATGTACTCATTCATGCTGTGCAGGGTGGGGGATCTTCTTTTTTTGTTGTTTTGAAAATGTCTTTCAAAGTAGAAGAGAATTGTGGAGACAATCTCATGGTGTCCTTGTATTCACTGATTTATCCTTTGGGCCCTAACTATATGTGAAGATCCCATCTGTCATTGTTCAATAAGTGCTCCTGCGATTTGAAGCTTTCCTGACTTTATGTGCTTCAATTAAACCCAAAGAGAAGACATTGTAAGGTGACTCTTTGTGCTACCTTTATTCTGTTTGCTTGTCAAATCTATATCCAGCTTTTGCCCTAGTAACTCTGGGCAGCGTTTAACACTCTTTCTATTCCCACCACCATCACAATAACCCTGTAAGGCAATGAGGATGGTTTCCCCAATTCTAGTTCAGCACTTTAACCAACTACACTACAATGGGATTGTTGTTGATTTTTTTCTCCCCAAGGTTGGGAAAATCTTTTGGCAATAAGGGAAACCTCAGAGTGGTCAAAGAGATATAACAGCAAGGCAAAATCCCCTCCACTGCAACTGTGCAGAGCATTCAAGAGAGATGCTTCAGAGAGCACATTGACAGAAGCAAATCACCCTCCTTGAACCAAAGGTGCTTTTTCAAGAGGCAACTGGACTTTTTGGTTTTTATTTGAAGATGTTTTGCTTCTTATCCAAGAAGCTTTTTGGATGAGAAGCGAAACGTCTTCAAAGAAAAACCAGAAAGTCCAGTTGCCTCTTGACAAAGCCCCTTTGGGACAACCATGACCTGGATGACTGAGAATCGCCATAGACACTCTCCTTGAAGTCTTAAGGGTGGACCCCTCCATGATTTCTGTGCAGACCATCCCCAGCTTTTAACATTGCTTGAAAAACCCTTGTCCTCCACCACTTCCTACAATAATGTGAACTCCAAAGGAGCACCAAGAGGATTTTTTTTAAAAAAAAAATCAAGCACATTTATGAGCCTCAGTGGTGCAGTGGTTAGAGTGCAGTACTGCAGGCTACTTCTGCTGACTGTCAGCTGCCTGCAATTTGGCAGTTCAAATCTCACCAGGCTCAAGGTTGACTCAGCCTTCCATCCTTCAGAGGTGGGTAAAATGAGGACCCAGATTGTTGGGGGCAATAGGCTAACTCTGTAAACTGCTTAGAGGGACCTGTAAAAGCACTGTGAAGCAGTATATACTGTAAGTCTAAGTGCTATTGCCATTTAGAAGAACAGAAAAAGAGAACGTAGCCCTCTGTCACTGGTAAAGAAAGCTTGTTGTTGTTGTTAGCTGCGAAGTCATGTCCGACCCATAGGGACCCCATGGACAACTTTCCTCCAGGCCTTCCTGTCCTCTACCATCCACTGGAGTCCATTTAAGCTCATGCCCACTGCTTTGATGACTCCATCCAGCCACCTCGTTCTCTGACATCCCCTTCTTCTTTTGCCCTCAATCGTTCCCAGCATTAGGCTCTTCTCCAGTGGGTCCTTCTTTCCCAATAGGTGGCCAAAATATTTGAGTTTCATCTTCAGGATCTGGCCTTCTAAAGAGCAGCCAGGGTTGATCTCCTCTGGGACTGACCGGTTTGATCGCCTTGCAGACCAAGGGACTCGCAGGAGTCTTCTCCAACATCATAGTTCAAAGGCCGCAATTCTTTGGTGCTCAACCTTTCTTATGGTCCAACTTTCACAGCCATACATTGCAACTGGGAAAACCATAGCCTTGACTATATGCACTTTTGTTGGCAGGGTGATGTCTCTGCTTTTTAGTATGCTGTCTAGATTTGCCATAGCTTTAAAGAAAGTTACAAGCATATTTCAGTCTGGAAGCAGATCGGGAGCTCAAAAGACATATGGGGACAAGAGGGAAGAGTATGGAGCCCAGGTGCAGAGAAATTCCAAGTCAGAAATAGTTTTGACTCTCCTATGCTTATTTAGATGGTTCTCTGGAGATAATACAAACTTTGATTCCATGTGGATGAGCCTCCAAAAAATTGAAGAAGTCGCTGATTAGAGTTGCCAACTTTTTTTCATGTATCCTTAAAATTTCTGGGTTGAGCATTCAGACATTTTAATTTAGCTCTTAAAGGCAGACAAATGTTGCCATTAAAAGGGGAGTGTTTTAAACAAACAAACAAACCAAAAAAGGACAATGAATCTCCAGAAATATTCTTCGTCGCAGATTAAAACAGAATTGCCAATGTTTCAGCTAATCTTTTTGTTTGTTTAATAGCTATTATGTGGGATGTATAGGGGATGCGGTGGCTCAGTGGCTAAGATGCTGAACTTGTCGATATAAAGGTCGGCAGTTCGGCAGCTTGAATCCCTAGTGCCACGTAATGGGGTGAGCTCCCATTACTTGTCCCAGCTTCTGCCAACCTAGCAGTTTGAAAGCACGTAAAAATGCAAGTAGAAAAATAGGGACCACCTTTGGTGGGAAGGTAACCGCGTTCCATGAGCCTTTGGCATTTAGTCATGCCAGCCACATGACCACGGAGAGGCTGACCTTTGGACAGGGCTGGCTCTTCGGCTTTGAATCGGAGATGTGTACTGCCCCCTAGAGTCGGAAACGACTAGCACATATGTGCGAGGGGAACCTTTACCTTTACCTTTTATGTGGGATTCAAGTAGCAAAACCAGGATGCCCACAGCAAATAGATTTCACTGAAGAATTGCTGTAGGTCAAGCTGTTACAGGCACAGTTCCAGATGCCCTTTGAAAATTTAGTAACCTATTTTACTTTTGAGCCAAAAAAAAAAGTTAAATAAAATATAACGTTTGCATAGGCTGTTAGCATAAACATGCAACAGCCTGCATTCTTATTTCATGATCTGTTTCTCCATCTTCACTTCCCACAATTCATCTCTTTGTCCCCTTTATGTCACCAGAAAATGGCACTTGCTATAATAACATGCTTGATTTCTTCTGAAATATGAAGATGTGGTGATTTATATGGAAGAGCTGAGCGAGTTGCTTGCCTCCCAGGTGACATCTATCCAAGAGGAGAAACTAAAGTTCAGAACTGACATGGGCTCTTTAGAAAAGGGGCAAGATGAGGACTGTTTGGAAAACTCCAGAAAGCTGGAGGGCAGTTCTCTGGGTTTTGCCATTGATGGAAACTAGAATTTGGGAGCACAGAAAATATGACCCAGAACGTACTTCCTTTTCCTTTTCAATTCTTTGAAAACAGGGATGAGGTTCTCTGAATTTTGACTCATAATATATGCAAAGCTTACACATAGAAAAATAACCTAGATGTCTCTTGACTTCTATTAGTCTAGCTAAAAGGGGTTGTGTGTCAATTGATAAAATAGTAACACTTCACATACGTAGATAAATGCAAGCCATAAGTGTCTCTCTCATGTATTTTTTGTTTGGGTGGGGGGGGGGAATGGAGAAAGGTGTGTATATATATCCTTATTAATGTATTCTTCCCTCTGATTGCATTGGTAAATTGAAGTAGTATGTGAATTAACAGCAGAGTTGTATGCCATCCATGGAAGTACTTTAGCATTTTTTTTCTAAGTGCATTTTCTTTTCCATTCCCCCCCTAAATTTCCAGCTCTTGGCATCCCATCCAAGTAGGAATGAACCTCAACCTTGCTTAGTTGTTTAAAATCAGCTTTGATTTGACCTCACCCTATTTCCTATAAACCTTCCTTTCCATTATAAAACCTGTTTCACTAATCTCTGCTCAGGTCATATTCTCACTTTCAAGAATGCTCTTGTACACAAAGGTTTCTACCAGCCACTTGATTCCTTAACCTTTCCCAAAATAGACGTTGATCCCAATTGATCTTACATGTAGTCTGATTCAAATCGGTACATTCTTACATTAACCATACTTTATTAACTGAAGAGCTTATGAACTTGTAGTTGTAGAAAAGGGAAACCAAATGAAGAAACTAATTCAAACATTGTTCTCTATGTGTTGACCATGCAAATACAATTGCTGTCAACAAGGTTCAGACAAGCCAAGTCTCTCATTTTCCCATCTTTATTTGTTCCATGTGGTGGAATACAATCTGCTCTGTATCTGACATAATTCCATTAGACATTTCACCCATATGATTCACCCCTTTTAATGCTGACAGGAAAGTACAAAGCCCTGTGATGTATTTAATAGCTAAGCCAGGAATTTAGTCCAAGTGTTCTGGGGCAAAATTCAATATCCTCTCCTTGTTCCTATCTATCTTTTCCACCTGTGCAACATGATTCTTCTCCATTCAGTTAAATTGTGGACATTAAAGGTAGGTGTCATTTTGTTGGATTTAATGGCCTTTAATTATTTCATTGCCATGAACCGTTCATCTTCTCCAATGAGTTATTTTACCCAACCTCATCAACATTAGACTGAATTTAGGCATGACATTTATTTCCTGTTCCTGTGTGTCCATGGAGATTTCACAGCAGTTTTTCATGATGCATGGTTGAAACATAAGGTGAATTTTCCTTGCCTGGTTGTCATTGCAGCCGAAGATATATCTTGATGACTGTAAGGTGATGGAGGTGCCTTTGATCTTCTCTAGTCTGCCCTGAACAGCTCAAATATAATAACACTTGATACGTTTTGTAATGTTCATATGACCCATGATATCCACAGGGAGAGTTTCCCTACATTGCAAGGGTAAAAGACTGTCCATTTCTTGCAATTATTAAATAACTGAAGGAAAACATATACATCACACAATGACCAATAGGAATTCAGAAAAAAATATAAAGTTTTTAGTATCATCTGGATGATGATGATGATGATGATGATGATGATGATGATGATGATTATTATTATAACAGAGAAGGGCCAATCTATCATTCAGTTCCCATAAAGATCTTAAAGGTGCATATAGACAAACTACAAACAGGTTTGGGCTCATCCACATTTATTTTTAACTGGCTGGAAGATATCACCACTAACCATCTTTCCATCTTCTCTTAATACAAGCCTTGCCGTCTATATAGTTTGTGGTGCTTCAGAGAAGATGATGATGATGATGATGATGGAGGAGGAGGAGGCATTTTGGGTTCTACCCAGCACCTAGTTGCAATTGTCAGCTGCTGCGGACATACTCCTTTCCCTCCAGCTGCTAGCACTTCCCACCAGGGTCAGTTTGGCTTTGGCAACAGGAAGGCAGCAGAAATCTGTCCCTTTGCAATGAGTCAGTCAAACACTTTATGGGTACCAGACATAAAAATAATGTCCTGGCTGCCAGATAACTTGCAAAGCTTTGGTTGAAGCAGGAAGTACACTTGAGAGTTCCTGTCAGTTGTTTTTAGGCAATGTGAGAGCAAGCAAGAGTGAGTGAGCGTGTGAATGAAAACATGAGAAAGAGTTTGGGACAGAACAAATAATAAAGTGAAGGAGTAGGAGAATTATAAAGTGAGAAAGCAAGAGCAAAAGGAAAAGTGAGAAAGGCTGACTTCCCAAGTGACAGAGAAAAACAAGTGAATGAGAATGACATGAATGCATGAGAGACTGAACAAACAAGAAGAGCAAATGAAAAATAAGCAGAGTGCAGGAGAAAGAAAACAAAGTTTAAAAAATGAGAGACTAAGAGATTGACAGAATAAGCAATTGAATAAGAAAGATTAAGCAAGGAAGAGAGAGGTGGGAGGGAGGGAGAGACATATCTGAACACCTGCAAAGTTGTTGGGGGCCTCCCAGGTTGACTAGAAAGCCTCCTCTCTATCTTCTGGGCCAGGTTCTGATAGATGGTAAAAATCCACAGGTCTAGACATCTGTCAAAACTCACCCCCTGTTCCATCCACATCCCACATTAGGAAGAAAAATTGGGAGATATTTTTCCTGCTGGCAGGAAACCTATGAATCACTTTCCTAACTTGTCCCACATTAGAGCTGTCAGAACAGTACCACTCATGGGTCTACTTACTGAGTCAGAACACAAATTGGCTGTTGGGACAGAGTAAATTATTCTGGCATACTTTTGTGCCACCTCATCAAGTTGATGAAACCATGGTAACTCAGCTATCTGGAGGTTCTCAAAAAGCAATTGGCCTTTCTCCCACAAGTAATATCCAGTAGCATAATGGCTAAAATAAGGCATTGATTTCCTTTGGTATAATGTATTTTATCACATATGAGTCCACAAACTTCCCAAAACTTTTTTTTTCAGACACTTCATATATTAATCTTCTGTAACACTTCATCTCATAGAACATCTTTTCTTGAACAAGGCCAATCACAACTTGTAGTACAATAATCCAATTACAAAATTGATAACTCTTAAAGTTTATTTATCACATTCCTATGCCCATCCCTTTCACAAAGTGACTTTGGGTCACAACAATTGAATTAAAAAAAAAAGATAAAAAGCAGACATTTAAAAAAAATAAAAAGACATATTAAAATGAGAACACGACCAACAATTTTAAAATATACAAAACTCCTCAAAACAACACAGCTTGAAGCCACTGAGTTTTGCACCAAGTTGAGACAAAAAATTCAGATCTTGGACATTTTATTTCATATTCAAAACACTAGCCATAAATACCATTTGAAGCCTGAAACATTTTTCACAGAGGTAGTTAGTATGTCTTTCAACTGGAAATGTTACCGATTTAATCTGGAACTTCAATCATTATATATCTGAGAGGTCATTTATCTTTTATCACTTTTAACTTTTTTTTTTAAGATTTAGACTTTTATTTTTACTCTTGATATATCCTTTATGCTTTTTAAATGACTGTATCCCAACATCCTTATGCTGATCTATCAAATAAAGATTACATCTGATTTGTTAGGTATCTGCCACTCTTTCTGAATTGCTGGAATTTTTTATTCATCTAAAAATATTGCCAAATAGTTTACCTTCATTTTATTTTGTCTTTTAGCAAAGACCATTCAGTAGCTTTCCTATCAATACTCACAAAATGTTTTACTGCCAGCCTCTACCTCCCTTCTCAAATACCCACATATGGAAGTCAGAAAAAAGAAAAAGAAACATGAGTTGGATACAGAATCATTTTGCCTTTAGGGGAGTTATCAGCAGTAAATGCATTCTTGTGGTAGTACCTAGGAAAAAGAGTTGCATATATAATTTCACATTTATTTCTGCCTGATAGCTGAGAGAGTACAGCACAGGAAACAACTTCTATCCCTCAGTATTTGTCATGGAGCGCTGGAGATCCTTGTTTTTGTAAATGTCTATTGTGCCCCCCAGGCATTTATGTGTTTCTCTTTTGTGTGATCTTAGACAGGGTCCTTAGTTCCAGGCTGTAAGCCTGCAAAAGTGATGCTTGTGCTTTCCTACATCCCACAGAGTCCATGAATGATAACAGCCAGGGGAAGGGGCCTTTTGGCCAGCTGGCATTGTAAATTTATTATAAGGCAATAAAATATGAAATAGCAAAGGCACCTTAGGAAATATGTTTGCTTTATGAAAAACCTTCTTTCTCCTTTGGTCATAAAGTAGCTGAAGTTCATGAGAAAGTTCCTTTATAAGACATTAATGAATGTTTAATTGGACTGCAAAGGAAGATATAAACATTGAGGAGATATTTTATACAGTAGGGAGTTATAAGTCACGGAGTAACTACAAGCCTTAGCATAATCAACTGCGGTACAAATTAAGCTCTGACCAGTTTGCATCACCAGGGACAAATTTACTCACCTGATTGTTCTCTGGTTTCTTCTGTATCCAAGAGAGTGGCCTTTCCCCACTGCCACGTTATAATTCTCTCCACCCATCCTTGAATCAGACAGGCTGCCCATATTGGCTGCCCCTATCTTCCCTCTATTGCCTCTGCTCTGATTTACTTCCGAATGATACCCTGATTTGGCAAGTACAGTGCATGACAAACATTTTCTCTCTTCCTCTGCATCTCATGGCAGGGAAAACAAAAAACCACCCACCAATCAAGGCACTGCATCATGAAAAGGGGAGGGTTTGGCTGTGAGATTGTGTCCCTCATCTCTCAACTTTGCCCTCATTCTATCATATCACAGGATGAATAATATATTGTAAAAACAAAACCTGGCATCACAGAAAAAACTGAGTCATAAGCATCATTTTTAATTAGGATTTTCCTCCTGGTCTTTTCCTTTTTATATATATATAATAAGGCCCATCGTTCTACTGTTTCAGCCTTGCACTAAACTGGTAATACCCGAAGAATTGTCATACGCTATATGTAAGGAGCATGAAGATAACCTTGGAATACTATCTAGAAACTGTTCAAATGGGACAGAGCCTGGGACAAGCGAAGAGTATTAGGACTGCCTTTTCCATGAGATATAAGAGAGGCTGATGGTGCAGGGCCGTCTTAACAGCATTATGGGCCCCGAACAAAGCAGTGTACTGGGGCCCCTATGACAACTACTCAGAGGAATAAAAATGTAAATAGTTGATAAAATTAAATTGCATGTTAGTATTAATTTAAAAATGCAGTAAAGTGTAATAAATACGTTGCTGTATTTATATGATACAAGGTGCATTGAAGGGTTGACATACACAGATTAGTATGGGGCCCCTATGCTCGTGGGGCTCACAAGTGCCTATCAAGCCCATGCGTTAAGACATGCTGTGATGGTGGAAGGAAAAACGCAACTAGGCTTGCAAACTTCTCTTACCAGTATCTCATAAAATATAGTTCTAGCCTTCTTGTGGAGTCTGTTTCTCGAAGTCTTTCCTTGGAGAGTTCCTTGTCAATTCTGATAAAGCACCAACACAATGTTGCAACATTTAATTGTTTAGGAAGACATGGGCAGATTGACAACAGATGATGGCACTTAGGAAAAGGGGAGAGGGCCTACCTGCCTCAGACTGAAATACCAAATAATTGTGGCTCTGAACCCATATGTTACTAGTTACCTGATTTTACTCTGCTGTAACTGATGGGCCATTAAGACCAATTGATCTCCCCTTTCACTTTGCAGCTACCTTTGGATGGTGTTGTCTTCAGGGGAAAACACTATTTTAACAATAGTACAAATAAGGATAACTTAAGGATATCTCACCCATAACTTATCACTTTATGGTTGTATCTACAGTGAGAGCTTATGCACCAGAGACAAATTCCTTGTATGTTCAATCACACTTGGCCAATAAAGACCTCTTCTCTTTTCTTCTCTTCTCTTCTCTTCTCTTCTCTTCTCTTCTCTTCTCTTCTCTTCTCTTCTCTTCTCTTCTCTTCTCTTCTCTTCTCTTCCCTTCCCTTCCCTTCCCTTCCATTCCATTCCATTCCATTCCATTCCATTCCATTCCATTCCATTCCATTCCATTCTACTGGCTGGGGAATTGTTGAAATAGCACCATGTGGACTCATGGTCTATAATTTTGAGCAAAAAAATAGTTATTGGGAAAGAATTAAGCAGAAAGCAAATTCTTCTTTTATAATTCTTTATCAACATTCTTTACAAGTTTATTATAAATATCCTGTGTGGAAAAGATAGGAACCAGCTTGTCATCATCTACATTTTCTTGTCTAAAATGGTGCCTAATAGAGTAGCCGTATTGGATTTCTTCAACCAAAAGAAAAACTAACGAATTTGTAACCATATAAGCTTCTGCACACTACTATCCACTCCAATGCATGGAGTCCTTAGAAAGGAATATTATATATAAAAGTGGCATTAGAGATAGGATCAAGTAAAGGAGGAAATGCCAAAGGAAAAGCAAGAGACAGAGAGAATTTCCTAAAGTGACCTTTAACAAAACAGTAATTAGGTATGATAGGGACAGTATAACTCTGATAAGCTGGTTAACACATGTAGTGTGTAAAAACATTGGTTCCTGTTTAATTCTTAAGAAATGATATTTAATTTACAAAGGCTATAGCAATTCTTTGTCATCACACAAAATAAACATTATTTATTAATAACACTTTTTTTTCTGCCAGAGACAAAGACTAGATATGCCCTAGCTTCTGCTTGAACATTCAATTTGTTAGAAGCCTCTACAAAACAAGGTATCTGGTGCAGAATTCTTAAAATCCAAGCATAAATTAATGCAATTGCTAATATACTATATGTTCTTAGATAAGGTGCAAGTGAATGTAAGGAGATTGGGGCCAGTGGTGGGTTGCTACCGGTTCGCCCCAGATCTGGCAAACTGGTAGTGGCAGCGGTGGGAGGCTCCGCCCACCTGCCTGGACGCTTCTGTGCATGTGCAGAAGCGGTGCGCATGAGCGCACATGCGCACCCACCCACAAGCAAACCGGTAGCGATGGGTTTTGAAACCTGCCCGTGATTGGGGCAAAGAATCCTAATTTCAAATATGACTGGTGAGGTTGGAACTCATATATGTGATGATACAGACTCTTAGGGGTATTATTAGAAGGATCCACAGTAGGAATAGAAATAATTATATAAATATAAAATAGTGACAAGGACTTAGTCCCAATTGCTTATTTGTCAGTATTAATTCACTGGGTGCTATTGTATCCTAGATATTTCAAGATACAGAAGTACTTTCGGTATAGGGGTAACAGTATGTTAGTTTGCAAAACTTTAGATTAGTTTTTAGATTAGATTTAAGATTAGATATCCTAATTTGCATAAAATAGCATATCCTAATTTGCATAAAATCTAATTATAAATTAAAAGGCTGAAATGTACATCTGAAAGGATAAATGGTGTGAGCGTGAATTAAATAAGAATTAATAAATCAGGGATAGTTACATATGGTGCTCCAATTAAGGGTGATAGTAAACAAACCAGTAATGAATTAGGGGAAATTGTGCAACATTGTAAATTTTTCAGTGGAAAATCACATTTCATTAGATGACATGAATAGACATATCAGACATATCATCAAATGGAGAAAAACGAATGGTGGAGACATTTAGAAGAAAAAAAAGAATGGATGGAGTTGTGCTGGTGAGGAATGTGAAAAAGGATTAGTAGAATGATGAAATGAAAGAGGCTGTAGATCAAGAAAAAAACATATAAAAGAATGAAGACTGTACTGTAAAAATATAAAAAACAGAATACAAGATGTTTAATTCCAAATTGTATTATACTCTAAACATTGTTGTGGAAATGGGTGAAAAGGTCTATACAAGAAACCTCCAATATCACAAATATAATTAAAAATAAAATTGATGAAATAATTTGGGATGAAACAGAAGTGAGGGGATCTAGAGACATCCAATTAAAAACTGTAATTTGGAACTAAAGAAAGTAATGGTTTCATGCAGCATTTAAATTCTGATCTAATGTTCATTTCTAAATGCATCTTTTCAGGTAAGTAAATAAGACCAGGTCTTATTTTTTTTGTGTGTGTCCCAAAATAAGCACTAGGGCTTATTTTCGGGGGATGTCTTATTTTTCCCCATGTATGGGGAAAGGGCAGGAGGCCGTGTAGTGCGCTAGTGCCACCACTGCTAACAGCAGGGCAGGAGGTTGTGTAGTGCGCTAGTGCCACCACTGCAAGGAAGGGGATTAACTCAGGGCCTGACATCAGGCCACCCATGCCCCAACACTTGTCCCACATCGCAGCAGCAGCGCCAGCACCCCCATCCAGCAGGACCCTGCATGGTGCTGACCCATTTCTCCTGCTTGCTCATGGCCACAACAGAGCAGGAGGCTGAGCAATGTGCAGGTGCCAGGGCCATGAGGCGAGATGGGGGTGGAGCTGCTCCATAGGCCCCGCACTGGCTTTCCTCAGGGCCCCCACAGCCAGGCCCTCCATTCCCTGAAACATGCCTCACCTTGTGGCCATGGCACCAACACACCACTAAGCCTCCTGCTCCATTGTGGGCACAATCAAGAAGAAGAAGTGGGCCTGCATCCACATGGAGTCCTGTTGCATATGGCTGTCAATGCTGCCACCATGCAGCAGGTGTCGGGGCATAGATGGCCTGGCTGTCTGAGACACATGGGGCAGCTCCACCACCAATCTGCCTCACCTCATGGCCATGGCACTGCGTGAAACCAGATGGAATGGACAGGCGGCTGCACAGGCTCTTATGTAGGGCTTATTTTGAGGGTAGGGCTTACATTAGATGCACATAAAAACATGCTAGGGCTTATTTTTGGGATAAGTCTTGTTTTAGGGGAAACAGGGTACATAAAAGATGGAATGTGTTTGCAGGTCTTACCCAGTCCATTGCCTTCTTCATTGTTATGAAAAGAAATGAAGGAAGGAACTTAGTTTACATGATTAGGACTATTGAACATATTACATGCAGCTTTAAATGGTGCTAGCAGTCTCCCTGTCACAATCCTTTCTCCTAAACACACTAGAATATAAATGATGTGTGTGTGTGTGTGTGTGTGTGTGTGTGTTTGTGTGTTTTCCTGGTGCAACAGAGAACCTGCAGAATATTTGGAAAGGTCCACATAGGATGCTTTTCACAACCATAGGACATAGTAATGGCTATTGGCATAATTTTCAAAGGATTCATGGAGGACATATCAATTTTATAGAATATCCATATTTAGATCAAGGACTTTACTGAATACAAACTCTTTCTGGGCAAAGGTTGCCTGGATAATAGCAATGAAAATAAATAAACAATTGAAATAAAATAATATTTATTTATCAAATTTATATAGTCACCCTGTCAAGCCTGAATCTGACTGGGCTGTGGCCGGTTCCTTTCCGGTGGGGGATTTGTTTCTATCATGGGTTATTCTCCCATAAATTCAGGTTGACACAGTTTGGAGCTGAAGGAGGAGAGCAGAGGTGGATGAAGTCTTCAGCCAAAACAACATAGTTAGCCGATGAGTCAGATACATTCCAATGGCCAGCTGGCCAGAGGAGGAGGAGAGAAACCGCCAAGCAACCAGCCCTTATCCCGATTAGACAGTGTGACATATTGTTTTGGAAAAATTAGAAACCTTTAGTTTAAGTGGGGTTGAAAGCGCGGGAACCTTTAGTACTGGCTTTCCACCAGTTTGTGCCAAGATGACGTATCTAAATAAATTTGTTCTTTGAGGAAATGGAATGCCTCGGAATTTGGTTTCCATTAATTGGAATGGGAAATTATTGATTGTTTCCAACTTTATTGCCAACTTCCAGAATGCTATTTTAAGCTAAAAGCTAATAATATCAAGCTGGACAGCATCATCTATTTGTTTTAATTTTGGCATCATCTGATTCCAGACTGACTGGAGCAATCACAACTCATGTACATGAAATACCTACAATCTATTGTCCCTAGAAGTGCTTTTCTGCATGTTGAGAGGAACATAGTCCTCCAGTCCCTCATCTCTTTCAGGAAAGAAGGATACAATTTCCTTGCAGTTCAAAGGAAGCAAAACCCAGAAACATACTGTGGATGCCCCAAACAGAATAATGGTGATCATCTGAAATGACCTTGCAATAGATTTGCAGTGTTTGTAATGCTATATATTAAATGGTGTCTTCCTGAGATTATGAGTCTGTTCATTTCATTTGGAATGCTATCTCGCTTATGTCAATAAGACCTTTTTTCAAAGTCTAAGTATTATTCATAGGAATGTAGCCCTTAACTTCATTCCTGCTTAGTTATTTCTAGAGCAGATGTAATGAGGCTTATGAAAAGAGTGAACTACATTTTTAATGCTTCTCCCACTTTCCTTAAACAACCTGCAGCTATCAAGTCAATCATTTGTGAAGCTCAGACTCTAGCTTCCTCTACCTTAGCTGTAGTTTCCCTAAACGGATGTAATGATGATTAAATGATTTTTTTTTTTGCTCAAAACATAAGCAAATTTGATTCAAAAAACACATAGGGACCAGATGCATCGAGTTAGAAGGGGTTATTTTTGAAGTTTAAATAATTACATTTCTGATTATGCTGCCATTTCAAATGTGTTTC
Source organism: Arizona elegans (assembly GCA_022577455.1). NCBI lineage: Eukaryota > Metazoa > Chordata > Lepidosauria > Squamata > Colubridae > Arizona > Arizona elegans. The sequence goes on from JAKOOJ010000003.1 coordinate 118,445,912, forward strand.
CAAGGACAGATTCATATATTTAGATTTAAGGCTATGCATATATATGTGTGCTGAAAATAAAAGTAGCTCTTCCATATACATATGCATATATTTACATTTTATACCCAGTCATCTTCTGGCATCTGAGCAAAAAAGCTACCTGGGTAGTTCATGGATGGGAAAATTCCAGGTGATCCCAGGAATACAACTTAGATTAGGAAGGTTTTTTTTTTTAATCCCAGAAAACATAGTTATAAAACATTTCCATCCTGTTTTCAAAATGTTACATAGACTTATCCATTAAATCACCTGTCACCAAGCTTGATTTACAAAACACTTTATCTTTTGATAATTCTGATAATTTATATAACGTAAAGCCTGAGCCCTAAATAGAATTCTCCACTCTGCATCCTACGGATGTTTCAGGTCTTTTCTAGGCCTATGATTCTGGATGGCCACTCTGGAGAGATGGGATAGGTAGAACCTAGAAAATAATATTCACTGCAGCTGCCCTTTGTCTTTGGATCAGCGTGACCCCTTAAATCAGGGGTGTTAAACTTGCGTCATCACAGCGACGTCACATGACGTATCGCGACTTTCTTCCCCTTCGCCAGGTGTGGGTGTGGCTAGCATGTGACACATCCGGCCGTGGGCTGCGAGTTTGACAACCCTGCCTTAAATCAAGCCAAGGTCCACCCTGTCACTTTTAGGAAATTGGTGAAGGCAATTTCTTCCATTTTGGAGAGCACTTGGAAAAGGTTTTAATCAGATGGAAATCTGTTTGTATTTTGATTTTCTTATCAGGTATTTTAGGGATTGTGTTTTATTATTAGCTACAGAGAGTCATTTGTATATACATGTTGATAATAAATAATAAAGAAATACCAACTATTTTGTATATTGCACTGACATCCAGGCATAAGAAGTAGGTAATTTCAGAACAACATACTTTAATCAGCCCCAAGGTTTTGTTTATCTAAGTTTCAACTGACCTATGGTCATTGGTTGCTGCTGACCAGCAGTTGTTATTAGTGGTGCTGATGGGAGTGGTAGTCTGTGACTGTGTGTGCACTTATACACACAAACACATATACATACATACACACTCATACAACACATATGATTGATCCAATGATTATTCAATATGTGAACAAACTACATTCAAGTTTAAATGCTCATGTTCCATTTAACTCTTCTATTTCCTAGTGCGCATCCTTTGAGTTTCTGCCCTGGCTACATGAAGCATGTTCTCATCAATTTGCTGTCTCCTGCCCATAATATAGGTAGTCCTTAATATATGACTGCAATTGAGGACAGAATTTTTGTTGCTAAGCAAGGCAGTTGTTAATTAAGTCACATCCAATTTTATGACTTTTTTCCCAAGGTTGGTAAGGGAATTCCTGCACATAAGCAAATCATACAGTCATTAAGCAAATCTGGCTACACCCCCTACCCACCCCAATTGACTTTGCTTGTCAAAAGCCAGCTGGGAAGATTGCAAATTGTGATCACATGACCCTGGGAAACTGCAACCCATCATAAATACATGACGATTGTCAAGCGCCTGAATTCAGGTCGTGTGACTATGAAGATGCTGCAACAAACTTAAGGACAAGGACTGGTTGTAAGTCATTTTTTTGCAGTGCTGTTGCAACTTCAAACAGTCACTAAACAAATGGTCGTAAATCGAGAACTACCGGTATAGAAAAGCTTTCCTATATTTTTAAAAACACCTTTGAGTTGCAATATAGGAATATTTCTAGTTTGTTTCTATGGAGCTGGAACTAGCCGTTCTTGCTCGCTACAAAATTTCATGGGTCCCACAGTAGAATATAGCAATGGAAATACAATCTTTTTTCCACAGCTTTGATTATTGTCGTAACAGAGCTATGAAGGTGTCATGTGGAGAGAACAACAACAAATAAAGGCTTTGTGTTAGTGTCAAAGGAGATAATGTATCAAGGGGAGTGAAAATGTACAAACATCCTGGAAAATTTAGGAAAGGAAATGGACTAATGGAAAGGAACGATCCCTAAAATAATAATAATAATAATAATAATAATAATAATAATAATAATAATAATAATAATAATAATAATAAAAAAAAAAAAAAAAAACACAGGCAGTAGTAGGCAAGTACACAGAGGAGGTAGAAGAAAACCTTGTCTTCACTGCATGAATGGGAAGAGCAAGCAGCAAGGGAACAATAAATAGATCTTACAGAAACTAAAGACTGGTCTGAACATAATCTAGTGTCAAATTTAGCTATCTCAAAATAAATGAATTTCCAAACTGCCAATCTTTAAGGAAATCTTTTCTTTAATTGAGCACAGCCACCAGATCATGACTTGATGCAGACAAGACTGACCTTTTGCCCCCCAATCCCTCCCTTTCTGATCCCCAAATATCTGCTTCTCATTGGCTATCTTCCAAGTCATTCTTCAGACTCCTTATCTCGTCATTTCCCAGGAATGTCTCTTCCCCCTCATCATTTCCACGACAACCGGACATCAAAGGGATTTAGCAGGCAGAAGTTCAGAGCTTATCTCTCTCTCTCTCTATTCTCTATGCCAGCGAAACGCTGACATCCGGCCCCTCTCCCTTCACTCTCCCAGCGGGGCCTGCGTGAGATAAACAACAAGTTTAGTACCTCACCCCCTCCGAGGGGGTACCCCACCCCCTCCTGGCTTGTCCGGGTGATCTGCATGGAATTTAGCTATGAGGTGGTCAGCTTGGATGTTTGTGCTCTTCACCCAGGAAGCTTCTGACAAAGGGTAGCCCTTCCACTTAATTAAGTACTGGAGGTGCCCTCTGTGCCACCTCGAATCAAGAACTCGCTGTACTTCATAGTGGATCTGGCCTCCAATTAGTCCAAACATCTGGTAGGGAGCTGGAGGGCTGGAGGTTTGCCAGTTTGGCTTGGAAAGTTGAGTCTTGTCCGTCTGTCAGACTTCAATGCTATCTCAAAATAAATGAATTTCCAAACTGCCAATCTTTAAGGAAATCTTTTCTTTAATTGAGCACAGCCACCGGATCATGACTCGATGTGGACAAGACTGACCTTTTGCCCCCCAATCCCTCCCTTTCCGATCCCCAAATATCTGCTTCTCATTGGCTATCTTCCAAGTCATTCTTCAGACTCCTTGTCTCATCATTTCCCAGGAATCTCCCCCCCCCGTCATTTCCACGACAACCGGACATCAAAGGGATTTAGCAGGCAGAAGTTCAGAGCTTATCTCTCTCTCTCTCTCTCTCTCTCTCTATTCTCTATGCCAGCGAAACGCTGACACCTAGCTTTGTTGACACTCCATTGGATCTGGTGTGGAATTCCTGAAGTCAATGTAAGAAACAGGAACTGTGTGAGAAAGAAGCATCTTAAGCAGCACTGTGAAATTGTCTATAACCTCCAATAAACTCATTAGGATAGTTTCGTGTCATGTTCACCTCAACTGGTACTTCAAAAGTCCCCCCTTTGATACACAACATACCAGTGCACATTTGATAAAAGTTACTATGTTCTTTAAGTTCCATCTGCTTTCTAGCCCCTTGGTTGAGTGAGATTCTTCCACCCAGTTGTGCGGGGCAAGGAGACCATTTGGAACTACGGATTCCACACAAGCTTTCAAGTCAAATGTCAGCTATATACTGACAGTAAATAGTACACATCAGTGCAAAGTATGCAGTTTGTTTAGTGTATTTATATAGTAAAAAATCAGCTCTTCAATTTCTATACATTCATATCCAATCTTTTGTGCAGAGATGGGATGCTGGAGGTAGAGGAAGGCACTAAAGGAATCTTGCTTTCCTACACTAATGTTTCTCAACCTTGGCCACTGGAAGATGTGTGGACTTCAGCATACTGACTGGGGAATTCTGGGAGTTGAAGTCTTTTTCAAGTGGCCAAGGTTGAGAAACCTAGCTTTAATGATTGGACAGGCTCAAGAGAGACTTACAATCTATCCCTAATTTCTAATTCAGAAAGCATATTTACAAAATAATATTTTCTTTAAGAAATTGAAAATGTTTAATAGATACTTAAATTCATGGTGGCTTTCTTCCTTTACCTAGAGCAGGGGTGTCAAACTCAAGACCCGGGGGTCAGATTTGGCCCATGGGGTGCTTAGATCTGGCCCATGGGATAGCCCTGGAAACAGCAAAGGACTGGTCCGTGGAGCCTCTGCTAGTGAAAATGGGGCTCAGGAAGGCCACACGCAGCCCTCCTGAGCTCCATTTTCACTGGCAGAGGGTTGCAGGAGGCCATTACAGCTGAAAATGGAGCTCAGGAGCCTGTTTTCACTGGCAAAGCGCTTGGGCCACCACAGGCATCCCTGACATGAGTGACATCTAGCTGGCTACACCCACCCCAGGCATGCCCATCCTGGGTCCACAAGGTCAAACACAACCCTCAATAAAATCCAGTGTCACACCCCTGACCTAGAGGAATGTTTGGGAAACAATTGCTGCTTCTGTCTGGAAAGGAAATTCAGGTGAAAAGCAAATATATTCCATGCCATCCTTACAACACTGATTCAAGAAGGACAGAAACCAGAAAACAGGGAATGTTCCTAATTTCATCTGGACCAGTTGAAAAACATGTTATGGTTTCTTCATTAACTATCTGGAACAATATTTATTATTTATGCTTTTGTTAGATTTGTAAACAAATCTACAGCAACTGAAGGCAATATACATAATAATCCCTCATTTTTTTCCTAAACGTTGATAGAACCAGATGTCTTTCTAGGCAGTATCTATAATACTTTGTCTCCATGCCATTATTTACATCTGAATTTTCTAAAGCCGTCTTTCCCATTTTGGATACTTCGACATGGAACATTTGCATAATGATTATGTTGTTGCACGTTTCCGTAATATTATTGGTTACTTTAATAGTCTCTAGGACTTTAATTTGTGTGTGTTTTAATACACTCTATTTATATGAGCCATGGCAGAAGAATTTGGAATTGTAGGAAGAATTAAATGTTTACTTCCCTATTCTTGCAAAAGAGTCTCATCAAATATAACTCAACTGCAAAACAATCCAGGAGATGACACATGATTTGACCTGAACAGTTTAATTGGGAAACTCTTTTCCGCAATTATGCATGCAATAATAATAATGCAATGGAAACATTAAGTAGGACTAGTAATGTGAGTATCATCTGGTGCAACTGTAGAGATCGCCCTTACCTAAAGAGCCAGCAATTCAGAGCTGTAACTTCACAAAAATGAATATGTATGTGAAATTGTAGCTCTCACTTTGAAGTTAATGATCCATATTGCAACACTGAAGCTGTCCCCAGAGTTTCTTCAACTGGGATTTTTAATATTACAGAAGGATACATTATTAATTTTAGAGAAATAGAAACGATTATGTATAATGGGAAATAATTGTTTTCCCTGTGTTAAATCTATGATAAATAATGGTGAGCACCAGCAAATGTCACTGGGCTCAGAGAAGTACCAGAAATAATATCAGTTCACATTATAGGTGTCCTCTATTTATCTAGTCCAAAGGAGCATCCAATCTGGATTTTGAGTGGTTAAAAGACATACAGGGTGGACCAAAGATCAGAATTCAATGACAGAAGCATATTATGGAAAGGGTTTTGCAGGATTCCCAGGATCAAACACACCAACATATAGTCCTAAAGGTCCTACTTATGAACCAATTCGATTTTTATCTTTATTTGTAACAGTAAAACAGAAAAAGTTCCGTTTCTGTGAGAATTTGACATTTACAGCTAGAATACAGCTAAGGACTCTCTCTATATATGTGAAACCATAATCTATTTGGCTCCCAGCTATTTTCCCATATGGAGCTTTTCAACTACAGGTACAGCTTGTATGTTTGGGAGAATACCTGATGAGATGACAGGCAGTGTTTATCTGCTCCATTCTATCACAAGTTACCTGAGTGAAATCTGTAAACAGTTGGCAGGTGTTGAATTGAAGCCAGGAGCAAGATTCTACAACCAGTAGTAATGTGAGCCTGATAAAGAAAGTACTGACAAAGAAAGATTCAACCAAAAGCTAAGGAATGAATGCACTGCCAAATTGGAGCTTGAAAAGTGGTCTCAAATACTGTATATTCAAGCAACCAAAAAGCCTAGGCTATATTTCATTTTTGTGGCTTTTTGTCTCAGATTTTTGTTTGAAGAACTGGAATTTTCTTGTTCAGCCTGGTCCTCTTCACCTCAAAAAATTACTTTTCCTTAGAAGAGAAATTAACAGTGAGGTTGCGATGCCAATAAGTATGCCAGGCAGTATGTCAGGCCCCACATAGTTGCAGTCCAGTCTGGATAGATTAATACAATCAACATAGGTAAAGGTAAAGGTTCCCCTCGCACATATGTACTACTCCCAACTCTAGGAGGCAGTGCTCATCTTCATTTCGAAGCCAAAGAGCCAGCACTGTATGAAGATGTCTCCATGGTCATGTGGCTGGCATGACTCTTTTCTGTGCATGTCCAAGATGGAGGATTCAGCCTGAGACGCTCCCGGCAGATGGGGTGATTCCTGGCAATTTCGAGAGGTTCCTGAGGCGACTGTCCACCATGGCCCCCAGTCCTTGAGAGAGGAACCTTTCCCCGACCCATTGAGGGTTTTTTTGCCCTCTGGAACATCAGGTCGAGGAAAAAAATGGCTGCTGAAGGCTCCACAGGGTGACGTCGGTAGCGATTTGACTGGCGGCGCTTTTCTCGGCCTCTGGCATGGACCGACGGCGGCGGCAGCTCTGCGGTGGTGGCGGCGGCAATGTGGTGGCTCCCCTGGATTCCTGGCCTCTCCAGGGTTTCCTGAGGCTCCTGGGGACCCTAGAGTATGGTGGGAGCCATGGGAAGCGACGCCGGTGCTGGCAGTGGGCGCGGGGCGGTCGGTGGCCGCTGGACGATGGCGGAGGCGAGGGGGTGGCAGCTGGCTGCTACCGAAGAGGACGCTATGGTGAGAGGCTGCTGGCTTCTATCTTGAAACCCCGGACCTGCTAGAGGGCGGCCTATTTCTGCTGTCCCACTTTGCTGCAGGAATCCGGAGGCCCCATTGGAGACTGGGGCGGTAGACTGGGGGTATAAAACGCTGGAAGACCTGGAAGACCTGGGGAGTGGGAGAGGTTGGAAGACGGCCGAGGGTTGGCCTTGGGCTGCCTCAGGCCATTCCCCCCTCCCCCCTTTTTTGTTGGCCTGTATAGGCCTTATCATGGTCACCACCCCAGCTACTTTCTCCCTTGCAAGCCATCTCCCTTCATTGCTTTCCATGTGTCATCTGTTCCCTGGGTTTACTATTCTGCCTTCTAGACTGGCTCTATTCCACCTATGCCCTTGAAGGTGTGGAGAATGGACAATTCTGATATGGATTCTGAGGGAGTCCGGTTCAACTGCCGTTTCCCCTACCAGAGCAGATAGACTATCGAATCTCTCCATAGCCAATTCCATCTTGGCTAGCCATCATGAGAGGATGGCCTAGAGAGAGCACCTTCTGAGTTTTGTTGAAATCGCACAAGACTTCTTCCACTGTCGTGAGAGGACAGTGGAACCCAGTTTTTCCATGTCTTGAGTTGCTGCCTCTCCATGCCCTAGGACAATTAGACTATTCTATGGAACCTCAGCCAGAGGATATTTCACCCTTCCCGGTTCTTGATGCACTCGGCCGCCGAACTCCTTGCGCTGCGAGACTCCCCCCTCTCGCAGGTCTGGCCCTCCATGCTATTGAGGGCCTATCTTGATGACGGATTTTGGAATCCCGAGAGATGGCATGCAGCGAAGAGGGGGTTGAGGGGTTTTTTATTTAAATTTTTAAAGAAAATTTTAAGGGGACCCAGGAGGAAGGGAGGGGGTTGTGAAAGTGGACCTGGAGGGGTCCAGATAGCTACTGAGCGGGGTGACAGGTTGATTGGCTGCAGCAGAGGGGTCAGGAAAGAAAATTTATCCGGGGAGCAGGGGGATAACAAGAAGGGCAATGCAATTGAAATAATGAGTGGGAGGGGCAGGTATGACTGGCGCAGGGGACTATATCATGTGCCGGGTGTGCGCATACGCTGTTTACGAGCAATTGCGCACTCCGGTCCCCAATGTGCGTCTTGTGGCCTGGGTTGTGCAGAGTCTCAGGCCCAGGGTCCACGGCTGATGTTATGTAATGCCAGGTCGGTTGTCAATAAAGCCCCCCTCATCTGTGATCTTATATTGGAGGGGGGTGCGGACCTGGCAGGTATTACGGAGACCTGGTTGGGTCAAGGGGGGGTCCCCCTCGTTGAAATGTGTCCACCAGGTTTTCATGCATTTCATCAGCCAAGGGCCCAGGGGAGGGATGGGGGAGTGGCGGTGATTATTAGGGAGAGTCTTTGTCCGAGGGAGACCACTGTTCCTCAGATAGCCGGATGTGAGTCCCTCTTTGTGAAGTGGGGCCGTGGGGTGCAGATGGGTTTGCTGACTGCGTACCTGGCTCCCTGCCATGTGGCAGCGACCCTACCCGAGCTACTCGACGTCATTGCCGGGGGTGGCGGTGGATACCCCCAGACTTATTGTCATGGGGGATTTCAACCTTCCATCCGTGGGTGAGGCGTCAGAGGTGGCTCGGGAGTTCATGGCTTCCATGACGGCCATGGACCTGACCCAGTTAGTTCAAGGCCCCACTCACATAGGAGGACACACTCTGGACTTGATTTTCATCTCTGGTTAGTGGTTGAATGATCTTGGTAGAGGGGACTTAGACATTAAACCCTTGTCATGGACAGATCATTCGCTCCTTCACTTGAACTTTCCTACCGCTTCCCCCCGCCGCAGGGAGACGGAACCGACTAAATGGTTCCGTCCCAGGCACCTGATGGATCCAGAAAGGTTCCTGACGGAGCTTGGGCTGTTTCCTGAGACCCTGACACACGACTCGACTGAAGAGCTGGTGGCCACCTGGGAGAGTGCAGCCGCCGGAGCTTTGGATCGTGTCATGCCTTTGCGGCCTCTGACCCAATGCCGATCTCAATTGGCTCCTTGGTTCTCTGAGGAGCTGAGAGAGATGAAGCGTCGGAAAAGACACCTAGAGAGCATTTGGAGGACTAGTCATTCTGATTCCGACCGGACACAGGTGAGGTCTTATATCAAGACCTATCTAGTGGCGATAAAAGCGGCGAAATCTAACCATTTTTCCACTCTTATCGCATCTGCAGAGAACCACCCAGCCGCCCTGTTTAGGGTGACCCACTTCCTTCTTCGGGGAGGGGGAGTGCAGGAGGATCCCTTGCAGGGTCGAGCTGAGGATTTTGTGCAATTCCTGCACGATAAAGTCGCTCGGATTCAGGAAGGCTTGGACTCCGACTGGGCGAGTCCGGGGGAGGAGACGAGGGTAGGTCTTGAGAATATTATCTGGGAGGAGTTTGATCCTGTGGCTCCCGAGGATGTGGACAGGGTTCTGGGTAGGATTAGTGCCGCCACATGTTTATTGGACCCGTGTCCCTCCTGGTTGGTACTGGCCTCCCGGGAGGTTACACGAGGCTGGCTCCAGGGGATTATAACTGCTTCTCTGAGTGAGGGTGCCTTTCCCGCCGCCTTGAAAGAGGTGGTGGTGAGGCCCCTCCTCAAGAAGCCTTCCCTGGACCCGGCTGAATTAGTTAACTACCGTTCGGTCTCCAACCTTCGTTTTGTGGCGAAGGTTGTTGAGAGTGTGGTGGCATGACAACTGCCCAGGCACTTGGATGAAACTATCTATCTAGACCCGTACCAGTCGGGCTTCAGAAAGGGGCACAGCACAGAAACAGCATTGGTCGCGTTGGTGGATGATCTCTGGAGGGCCCGGGACAGGGGTTGCTCCTCTGTCCTAGTCCTATTAGATCTCTCAGCGGCTTTTGATACCATCGACCATGGTATCATGCTGCAGCGGTTGAGAGGGTTAGGAGTAGGTTTGCGTTTTGCGGTGGTTCTCTTCCTTCCTCTCCGGCCGCTCGCAGTTCGTGTTGGCAGGGGGGCAGAGGTCGACCTCGAGGCATCTCGCATGGGGAGTGCCACAAGGGTCGGTCCTCTCGCCTCTTCTGTTCAACATTTATGTGAAGCCGCTGGGTGAGATCATCCATGGTTTTGGGGTGAAGTGTCACCTGTACGCTGATGATACTCAGCTGTACATCTCCACCCCAGACCACCCCAACGATGCCCTTGATGTGATGTCTCGCTGCCTGGAAGCCGTACGGGCCTGGATGGGGAGGAACAGGCTCAGACTCAACCCATCCAAGACCGAGTGGCTGTGGTTGCTGGCGTCCTGATATAGTCAGCAGGTGCCATCGCTGACTATTGGGGGTGAATCCTTGCCCCCCACAGAGAGGGCTCGCAATCTGGGTGTCCTCCTAGATGCATGGCTGTCTTTAGAAGAGCACATGACGGCCATGGCCAGGGGGGCCTTTTATCAGGTTCACCTGATCCACCAGTTGCAGCCCTTTCTGGACTGGGACGCCTTGCGCACGGTCACTCATGCCCTTGTCACCTCCCGGCTGGACTATTGTAATGCTCTCTACATGGAGCTCCCCTGAAGAGCACTCAGAGGCTCCAACTGGTCCAGAATGCGGCCGCGCGGGTGGTTATGGGTGCAACCCGCTGTGCCCGCGTGACACCCCTCCTGCGCAAGCTGCACTGGCTCCCAGTGGTCTTCCGGGTGCGATTCAAGGTGCTGGTTACCACCTTTAAAGCGCTCCATGGCATAGGACCCGGGTACCTTTGAGACCGTCTTCTGCCACCAATAGCCTCCCACCGACCAGTCCGTTCCCACAGAGAGGGTCTCCTCAGGGTGCCATCGGCCAAGTTATGTTGGCTGGCGACACCCAAGGGGAGGGCCTTCTCTGTGAGAGCCCCAGCCCTGTGGAATGAACTGCCCCCGGAAATACGCAAGATCTCCGACCTCCGGGTGTTCCGCTGCGCATTGAAGACCTTGTTGTTCCGCCAGGCAGCGCTGTCAATATAATAATTTTAAATTGGGGTATTTTAATTTTTAGAGTTTTAAATCAGCCAAATTTATTTAATTATTTTAATTTTTAATTATTGTTGTGTCTTGTGTTTTTAAACTGGCTGTACAACGTCCTGAGTCCTTCGGGAGAAGGGCAGTATAGAAATATAATAATAATAATAATAATAATAATAATAATAATAATAATAATAATAATAATTATTATTATTATTATTATTATTATTATTATTATTATTATTATTATTATTGCCAAAGGTGCACGGAACGCTGTTACCTTCCCACCAAAGATGGTCCCTATTTTTCTACTTGCATTTTTTACGTGCTTTCAAACTTGCTATTTGGCAGAAGCTGGGATAAGTAAAGGGGGATCACCCTATTATGTGGCACTAGGGATTCAAACCGCTGAAATGCCGACCTTTCGATTGACAAGCTCAGCAGCCACTGAGCCACCACATCAGCATAGCCAACAATAAATAGGCCAAACCATTATTTCTTTTACTCAATTTAGAAATTACTTTTGAAACTTAAGCCTGATATTACCTTCAGTTGGGAGAATGCCATCCTTGTTGGTTAACCTATGGTGAAGAAAGGAGCTGATTCTTTTCTCCTGAGTAATTCTTTATAATAGAATTATTTGGAGCCGGTTAAGCACTCCTATAGTGGCTCTGAAGTTACATATAAATTCATTTTTACTGGTGCTTTGAGGACATAGAAAGAAAAGTGAGGTGGGAGAGGATCCAGAATGGGATTGTAAAGGTTATTGGGAAGTTAGTGAAGCCTGACTGATGTTGGTGCTAATGAAGGTTCTTCATGTCCTTTGATGGGAATGAGAGGTTCTTTAAAATCTTAAATGCCTATCCATTTATTTACTGGCAAAAGCTTGTCCCTCTATTTGATGCTGAATCTAAATTTGATTTGTGGCTAAGTCAGGTTTTCTCATTCTCTTCCATTTGAGGGGGAAGGGGGAGGGAGGGATCTAAAATATTAGAAGAACTATATTTGTATTCATACAATTTTCTTTTCAGTGCCGTTTTCTTTAATGTATGCTTTTTAAAAAAGCACAATGACCCTAATGCAGCCAATCTTTGATTTATGACCTTTTGTTTGATGGCAGTTCAAAGTTACAATGGCCTCAAAATTGGTACCTACAACCTGTTTTAGGACTTACAGCTGTCACATCACACACATACACCCTGCTGTCACATGATCCCAATTCAGGAGCTTGGCAACCAGCTCCTAATTATGGTCATAAGCAAGGTGTCAACTCTGAATCAAACCTGGCTGAAGCCATCTTGTGCTAACTTCACAGTTGCCATACACTGTGAGGAGAGGATGAGGGGGAAATAGCTAGAGCGTTTTGCAGACAAAATAAAGAGCTATCCCGTGGCAACCAAGGTCATCCCAACAGGTGGCAGTAGGAGGAGGAACAGAAGTGATTGAGGGAGCTCGCCACCCGTTTTAATTGGACAATGTGACCTGTGACACTTGGGTAGGGAAACTTTACTCTTTTACATGGTAAACATGGGAAACTTTTAGAGTTGGTTTTCTCTGGCTGTGCCGATATGATGTATCCAATAAACATGTTCTCTGAGGAATGCTTTGGAGTTCTGATTTCTTTGGATGCGTTACTAGGAACGCTGACACAAGGACTATCTATATATACAATTTTTATCAAACTCTCCTCTCTCTCTTTCTCTCTCTCTCTCCCTCCCTCCCTCCCTCCCTCCCTCCCTCCCTCCCTTATAGATATGTGTGTGTGTGTGTGTGTGTGTGTGTGTTTATTTGTTTGTTTGTTTGTTTGTTAGTTAGTTTTGGGGCAAAACTTTCCAAAATGAAAAATCATGAAAATTGTGAATGAAAAACAGCAGACTCCAATGGATTGAGTACATTCAGTATCCTTTTGCGATACAATAATTTCTTTGCACCTGTCACACCATCTTGTTCCCATAGAATTCTATGAAAGATTCATTTTATTTTCAGCCTCCACTCCCAATTTTCTTGATATCTCTTTACTGAATTTATAGGACTGCTATCTCATGTCTGTAGGAGAAGGAGTGGCAGAATTTGAAGGCAGAGGTAAAAGAGGGATCAGCTTAGAATCCTTATGTAGCTACTAGCAGACTAGGTGCAACCTGTTTTGATTTCCATTGATTCTTATCTAATTCTAAGCAGGTGCTAACCATTAGATGAGAAGATTCCTGTGCATAAGTTTCTTAGCAATAAATCAGTTTAATTGGAAGAGACTTGGTCTTTCATTGTGACTCTGGACAGTGTACTTGAAATACTTCCTCAAAAGACAATATTACATAAATACTGTAAAACATCAAACCCCCAAAAGAATCCCATAAACCAACATATCAATAACAAGCAGTCACGGTTCATCAATCATCTACTCCACCTTTCAGAAGAAAGACTCATGTATCATTCTAGCCCAAAGCCTGAGGAAAAGCCCAGTTTTTGCAATTGCAGTGATACTCTGCAACATATCAATACAGCTTGTGATGTCTCTAGAAAGGGTTGCTCTAGATTTGAGGGGTGTGTGTCCTCTTTCTTGCCTTACATCAGGAAAGATAGCAAGAAACCTTATGAATTCACATGAGTATTTTTTTAAAAGCTCTATTATTTATAGAATGATGTAGAATGAAAAGGAAATGAAGGGACAGTGCAAATTGTAATACAGATTTGACAAGTCCAGACATCTGTTCAAGGGATGTTTGGTCTCTAAGACACATTCTAATCTTCAAAATGCATGGACAAACATCAGAAACACTCTACACAAAGAAGTTGCTGATCCACAGGCCATATATTATTGATCAAAAAGAGCACAGATGCAACATGAAAAGCTTAAAAGATGTAAGCTTGGCTCTGTCACGTTTGCTTCTTTACATACGTAAAGCTGCCGAGAGTCTTTTGATTGGGCAGCACAGAATATATTTAATAAATAAATAGATAGGTTTAACTTACGCTTCTGTGTACAGATACAATATATATGGTACGAAATGTACAGCTATTACTTGAAAGCACTAATTTCTCCACAATACAATTGGCATTTAAAATAGTCAGTCCATAATTCACTGAGCCTTTGTTAAGCTTCATTAGCAATTTGAAAAGTAGAGGCAATTTCGTCTAAAGTGGTGTTTCTCAACCTTAGCAACTTTCAGATATGTGGACTTCAACTGTCAGAATTCCCCAGTCAGCCATACTGATTGAAATCCAGGCATCTTAAAATTGCAAGGTTGAGAAATACTGGTCTAGTGACACCTTCACTTTCCACACAGGTATGGGAACCGAATCAAATTCCTTGCCCTCAAAAATACGAAGATGTCCCTTTAAAAAATGCTTCATATATTCAACAATTTTGGAGATTGAGTTTGCCTTGTTTCCTGGTTAGAGTCACTGCTATTGTAGATGATTTTATAACAAAACACATAATAAGAAGTGCTTGTACTCCTTATAATAAATATCTAGATTGCAAGGGTTCCTTGGCACATTTTTTCCCCCAAAAAGGCCTGAACTCATTTATGTGAAAATTGACGTTCTTAGTGCCTTCAGAAGTATAAATTTTCCTTGTACATGTCATCTAATTTTGCTACAAATTAAAATGCTGTCTGCATTTTCCTATTTTAAACATTCACACACCACACACCCCAAATATTTGGCATCAGTCTCCAAAATAAACAAAACCTCTAGTGATGTGCTGTCTTTGAAATTTTCATTTAATACTAGCATACATATATTAGCCATGTGTTGATTTCCACTAGTAGTTACTGGGAAATACATACATCTGAAATTCTGAAGCAAGATGCAGGTAATACTCCAAATCAATGTGGTAGACTGTTTTCTGAAGAATCCAAGCAAATGACCTCCTTCTCCTTACCCACCTAGTTTGTGGAAGAATCCCTATGAATATCAAATTATCTCAGTATTGGAAAGATTCTGCTCTTTCAACATACATATTGTAAGTATGTTGTCTAATGTATAATATTATACATATTGATATTAATATATTGGTGCATAACAGTAGAAAGGTAATAACATTTAAGCTTATATACTACCTCATAGTGCTTTACAACAATATAGTTTACAGAATCAGCATATTGCCCCCAACAATCTGGGCTCTCATTCAAACTACCATGTTTTCCAAAAAATAAGACCTATCCCAAAAATAAGCCCTAGCTTGATTTTTACATGTGCATCCAATATAAGCCCTACCCCCCAAATAAGTCCTAGTTAAGAACCCGGCCACTCCATTGCACCTGGTTGCATGAGGTGGGGCGAGGTGCATGGGTAAAAATCAAGCTAGGGTGGGGATGGGAGGGTGGAGCTCCCCCATGTGCCCTGCACCTGCTTACCTTAGAATAGTTGTAGCCAGCAAGCAGCCACAGAAGTGGGCCGGCAGTGGCCACACGGGCTCCTGCTGGGTGGGGCTGTCAGTGCTGCTGCCATGAGGTAAGACAGTGAAAAAGACATCCCCCCAAAATAAGACCTAATACCTCTTTTGTAGGCAAAAAATGCATGTGCACTCCAGTTTCGGCACTCGGTGCCAAAAAAGTTAGCCGTCACTGATATAGGGTCTCCTGCTTGAGCAAGGATTTGACTAGAAGACCTCCAAGGTCCGTTCCAACTTTGTTATTCTGTTCAGTAAAGTTCTGGAGTTTGGAAAGTGCAATATTTGAAAGTATTAGTATCTCTTCTTCTAAACACAGTAGCTTAAACTCAGGTCCTCTTGAAATATAAGTGAAAATTAAAGTGCACAAAGAAGAGAACTTACTAGTGTCTTTACTTATCATCTTGCTTCTACATTCTACATACGACCTCGGTGCCTTCCGCCATGCCCTTAAAACCTTCTTTTTCCAGCAAGCCGGGCTGGCCTAACACTTTTTTAAAATGTTTTTAATTGTTTGTTATTGTTTTTAATCATGGGGCCATATATATATATATATATATATATATATATATATATATATATATATATATATATATATATATATATATATATATATATATATATATATATTATGTGTGTGTGTGTGTGTGTGTGTAGTTAATATTTCGGGTTTCTTCCCGTGTAATTGTGAATATATCCCTAAAAGGGTAGAAGCGACGTTTCGACAGAATCCCATCTGCCATCATCAGGCTTATGTCAGCAGTCATTTTGTACTAACTGCCATTGGTTATTTTGTACTAACTGCCATTGACTGCTGACATAAGCCTGATGATGGCAGATGGGATTCTGTCGAAACGTCGCTTCTACCCTTTTAGGGATATGTTCACAATTACACGGGAAGAAACCTGAAATATTAACTATACACACATACATACCCGTGAAAACTTACATAAACAAATATATATATATATATATATATATATATATATATATATATATATATATATATATATATATATATATATATATATATCTTTTTAATTGTATTTTAATGTTTGTAGTTTATGTTTTTATTTGGCTGTTCACCGCCCTGAGTCCTCAGGGAGAAGGGCGGTATACAAATTTTAAAATAAATAAATAAATAAATAAATAAATAAATAAATAAATAAATAAATAAATAAATTTACACCTTCATTCTGAATTCTGGACAAAGATTCTCTTAACATCTGGGTGAAAACCAATGGCAATCATTGGTTATTTGAAAATGTAACCTATATTCTAGAGAATCCACAGCTGCATTTTTACCTTTACATTCCTAGGTAGCCTTTTATTGCATATCATATTTTCCCCGTAGCCAGTTGTGTACACTTAATCATTAGCCAGTGAGCACTAAAACAGAAAATAGCTAAATAAGAAGTCGGTTTAATTATATTTTTTATCTCAATTTGTCTTGGCATTTATGAGTAGCACAAGTGCTTTTATTAAAGCAAGAGGCTAATGAACAAGGTCTGAGTAGATCAATTAACCCAACTCTGGCAAGCTTTGAAATACATTAGAGAGGTACACACATAGTCACACTTGCATAACAAAGAAAGCACTAAAATGGTTTATATGAAGCAATTTACTAATTTTTAAAAACAAATATAATTTGCTTGATTTGTTCTTCTCCTTCCCTCAACCCCCCCCCCCCCCCAAGTAAAATCACTTTGGCATTAGAATGTTTAGCCTGGCTCTCATCCTCCTGCATTGAATTTTAATTAGCATTTCATTCTGCATTTGTAATCCATCTACCTCACCTCTGGAACTGGTACTTGTCACTAAAGTATGTGCACACACCATCAACAATACATCTTGGGCTTATGTTAAATTATTATCTCAGCTTAATGTATTGATCAAGTAGTCAAGGTAAACTTTAAAATGATCTGGCAACTTCAAGAATACACTTTAAATGGTCTGCAGGAAGGATAATACAACTTGTTCAAAAAAGAAGATAAAGGCATAGGGATTAACCCTGAAACAGCTCTATTGTCCAAGCTCACTTATTCCTTCATGGATAGATACGGTTTCCCCCCCCGCCCCAAACTATTAAAAATGAGGGGAATGGTAAGAATTAATGCCCATGAGTGAGAGCAAAACTGACTGTTGTAAAAACAACAGACCAGTGGTTAAATCCAATTTTTTTTGCTACTGGTTCTATGGGCATGCCCACCAAGCTATGCCCACCAGCTATGCTTGGTGGGCATGGCAGGGAAAGGATACTGCAAAATCTCCATTCCCGCCCCACTCCAGGGGAAGGAGACTGCAAAATTCCCATTCCCTCCCCACTCCTGGGGTCAGCCAGAGGTGGTATTTGCTGGTTCTCCAAACTACTCAAAATTTCTGCTACTGGTTCTCCAGAACTTGTTAGAACCTGCTGGATTTCACCCCTGCAATAGACCCATGGAATCAGTCAGCCCATACTTTCCCCCATGGTTAGTGGGCAAGAAGTCTGTTACATAGGACAGGAGGAAAAAAGAAAGTCAGGATGGTTTGAACATTGTTTCTAAATGGGACTTGTTCTTCAATAGCAGCATAATTAGAAGTGTTGTATGTTGTAAATTACTAATTAGTTTCAATAAAAGTTATTTGTTTTAAATTCTTTGATTTCTTCTATGCTTTACTTAACATGGTTAAAAACAAAATTACCCTTTGTCCCAAACACCAAGCCAAGCAGTTCAACCCCCACATCCTAGCCCAATGCTTAGGGGAAGAGTCCGATCTTCACAGCTTTCCAGAAGGCTAAAAGGGTAGGGTCTCTCTGATTTCAGGTGAGAGATGGGATGCGGTAGCCATCAAGGATCATCAAGATGGGATGAGGTGGCCATCAAGGGCCATCAAGATGGGACGAGGTGGCCATCAAGAAAGCATGCTTTCAAGGTCTCAACAGGTGACAACATTTACAGTAGAAGACCTGGAGTGCATCCACCCCATCATCTGAATTACAACTTTTGAAAATGTGTGCAAACTTCCAGGAGTAATCCTGATGCAATATCTATTATAGCAACCCCTATTCAAATAGCATTGAAGTTTATGGGAACATCTATGGATGCTTATTCTCACCCTTGATTACTAGATCTCTGGAGACTGCCTCAAACCGATAGTTTTAATTATGTTAGCTTCAATGCATCATTCCAGGAAATGTTTTGTCTTGTCAAATGATCTAAGTAAGCCTAATTGTATATGTTTTTTCTGTCAGGATTTCTAACTCTTCAATGGGTGGTTTTCAGGGGTGAAATCTACTTACCTTCCCTACTGGTTCGGAAGTGCATGCACCATTGTCACATCAGATTTTTGACCCTCTGCGCATGCACAAAGCCTTCTGTGCATGTGCAGAGGGTCAAAAATGGGTTACTTCCTGATTAAAAACAGGAAGTAACGAAGTCCAAGCAGGTGGGCGGAGCCTCATGCCACCGCCGCTACCAGTTTGCTGAACCATGCGCCACCAGCGCTACTGGCTCACACGAGCCAGACAAAACCGGCAGGATTTCCCCACTGGTGGTTTCTGCTTTAATGCTGTTTTGAAACAGCTTTTATTAACTTTTGATCTTGTTCTTATCATATGATATGATCACCAAAATATTGTCAACAATTTCCCAACTAAGTTCATCAGGCAAAGCTTTTCTGGTATATTTGCATCTGCAACCTAAAAAAGAATGATTGACTCTAGTATTTGTCCTAAAATTTTAAAAAGCAAAAGGACTCTTACAAATAAATAATGTTGGCCATGCTGTACAGATTATATAGGAAAAGGATACAATAACAAATCACTTGACTTTGTGTATTACCTAACTCTAATATGGACCTCCTATCTATAATGATTTATTTCTCATGTCCTATTATTAGTTCTTTTTCCCTCCCTTAATATTAATATTACCTTTGCTCTAAAATATTTTTGCAATTTGAGGCCCAGATTAAAAGAAGCTTTGCATAGCACATTAAACAAAAAAGCAGCAGAAGTATAGTTTTTAGTAGGCATCAGCTCTGCTCTGACAGAGATTTTTTAATTTTTTTTTAATTTTTTTTAATTTGATTTATATGCCGCCCTTCTCCAGAGACTCAGGGCGGCTTACAATGCGTTAAGCAATAGCCTTCATTCTTTTGTATATTTTATACAAAGTCAGCTTATTGCCCCCACAAACTGGGTCCTCATTTCACCTACCTTAGAAAGGATGGAAGGCTGAGTCAACCTTGAGCCTTGGAGAGATTCGAACCAGCAGAAATTGCAGGCAGCTGTGTTAATAACAGGGTGCATTAAACCACTGTACTATCAAGGCTCTTTTCTACAAATTACAATCACTTGGATTTCAATAAGTGTGCACCATATGAAAACAAATGTGTATTAATGAATTCAGTACTACACTAACAGCATGGTTAGGGCAGGGAATGAACAATCTGGACCTTGTGGAATGAATTATTAGTATATTAAAACTGCCCTTCATGTATTTATTATGAGAAATGGCTGCTTGAAAATGGAATCTCTGAAGGAGATCAAGTCTGCATTTTCTCACGGCCCTGATTTTATGTTTGAAACAGCTGGGCTGTTTTTCTAAATTAAATTATGGTGTGTAGGGATGAACATGGATTGGGGAGATGATAGTAATATCTGAGCATGCTCCACTTTCCACTAGGGAAAACTGGTACTTATGGAGATGCAAGCAACGACCCAATTATTAACACAGCACCTGGATGCTGTATCCTTGTGGACTTGTCTCCATCTTGTACTTAGAATGTTTTGTTCAAGGGTTTATGCATTCTCATACCTTTATAGGAATTTAATAGGAATTTATAAATGAATACATGCTAGTTTTCTCAATTCTTTAAGGGTGGACATTTATATTTTATTGGATTTCAACAGTTTCCTTCTTCCATATTTTTGCGACGAAGGGGAATTCTTTTCTTTCTGATGCTGTTTGGCTTGTTCCAATAGTTCTTTTGCACATCCTTTGAGTGACTAGCAATGAACACTGCAGCCCCACACAGTTTAGATCAGTGTTTTTCAGTGCTGGCAATTTTGAGATGTGTGGACTTCAACTCCAGAAATTCCCCTGGGAGTCGAGTTCACACATCTGAAAGTTGCCAGGACTGAAAAATACTGATTTAAATGGAACCAATGTCTGGCTGTGTACAGAATTACAGACAAAAAGTAATTGGAACAACCACCCATTTCTATTTTACACATTTGAATGCTTCTTGAGATTGAAGCAATTAAACAACTCCCCACCTCCAATGCTTATTGTTTAATGTGGAATGAAAAAGCATGAAACATATCACAATACCTACAAAATGTGTATATGCACGGGTGCCAGTTTAAAAATAACATCCAACAACATCCACATAATTTCAACAGAACAACAATATCTCACTTAGTGAGGATTATTTTGACACGTGATCTTTTCATCTGCTTAATCTGCTTTCCAACTATAGCTAACAACATCAAGGTCATTACTTCTATTCTGTGTGCTTCCTAGCCTTCAAACTGGATTTTGGCTGACCCAGTCTTTAAACAGAGAATATCTTTGTTTCTCATAGATATTGTTTCTCAATATCTATGATCTCTGAGAAGATCATCAGTCTTTAAAGGGAACTCTTTTATTTGTTGGTTTGTTTACATCAATTTATATGACTGCCCATTTCGTAAATGTGACTTTGGGTGGCTGACAAAAAATTTACCAACAAAAACACAAAATGGTTTATCAAAATGCTGTGCACTGGCAGTATGAGCTCAATTACTTTTCTGGCCTTCTTCAAGGTTTTCAAAGGCGAGCAGAGTTGGGGCCAGCTGAACCTCAAGTGATATGACATGCTTCCTAAGTTCTACTAGATGACAATTTCTGACTGACAAGACCTGGAACATATCCCTCCTACTTGACTTAATGAGACAGGTAGAAATAATTGGAGTAAGACAGTTCCTCAATATGTCCCTCAACATATGTTTCTCAATTGCAAGGAAAATAACTGTGCATATTGGAAAGGATTTGACTCAACAGCAGAGTACCTCCATGAAAAAATATCTCAATTATTTACACCACCAGCTGAGAAAAATGAAAAAGGAAAAACATGAAAGAAATTTCTTGAGAGTGCCGGTCATTTCCTATCAGATGGTAATGGGACAGATGGACAGAAAAACTTACATTGTAGAAGGCCATTTCTGCTCAATAAATCACTTTGGGAGAAGGGTAGTGTGTGCTTATTAATTCCATAATATCAGCAACTTGTGGACAAATGCAAAAAAAAAAAAAATATGGGGAAGCTTTAATGAATTGCTTAGGTTTTTGACATCCCTATAAACTGTTCACACACATCACACTATTCCCCTCGGAGGTCAGTAACACCCAGAGCACAACACAAGGGTACAAATAGTAGGCAAAAGAAATTAAAGATACAATCAAAGAAAAGTAAAAGAACAGTAAAATCTAGTTTGCAGCAACATCATTTTCTCTCCATCTCCTCTTGCAAATCATTTTTGCTTCTATCCTGTCCATACACTAACCCATACAATGCCACTTGTTCTCTAAACATCTCACTGCTCCGTTCTTTAAGATCTTATCAAATTCATATTTGATGAAGAAGGAGAAATCCAACTTTTAAACTCAAAAAGGTTGAAGGAAATGGGATGGGCTTGCCCATCTAGAAATAGGCAGCGACCATCCAAGCCAAGAAAAACAAACTTTAAGCCAGGGGTCTCCAACTTTGGCAACTTTAAGCCTGGAGGACTTTAACTCCCAGAATTCCCCAGCCAGCTTTGCTGAGAGTTGAAGTCCTCCAGGCTTAAAGTTGCCAAGGTTGGAGACCCCTGCTTTAAGCAATTGATCAAGAACAGCAAAGGCTTTCTTTGTTCTCAGGTGAGCTTTTAAAATGGAAAGCAGCCACTTCATTTGACTTTCTTCTTTGTCTTCCATTATGGAAGGCAGAAGGGCAGTCTTTTCTAAGACTGACACCATCCAGATAGAAAAAAAAATTCTAATTCTGAGAAAAGCTGACAAATCAAAAGAAAATAGCCTTAGGTTTATAGAGGAAAGTGGAGCTAGATCAGGGGTGAAATCCAGGAGGTTCTGACAGCTTCTGGAGAATCAGTAGCAGAAATTTTGAGTAGTTCGGAGAACTGGCAAATACCACCTCTGGCTGACCCCAGAATGGGGTGGGAATGGAGATTTTGCAATATCCTTCTCCCAGGAATGGGGAGGGAATGGAGATTTTGCAGTATCCTTCTCCTGCCACGCCTACCAAGCCACGCCCACCAAGCCACACCACGGCCACCAAGCCATGCCCACAGAACCGGTAGTAAAAAAATGTGGATTTCACCACTGAGCTAGATGAAGGTTAGGATCCCTTTCTCTTGATTTATTTTATAGATTGATCTAAACCAGCATTTCTCAAACTTGGTTACTTTAAGATATTTGGGCTTCAGCTCCCAGAATTGTTGAGTTTAAATTGTGATTTAAACAGTGTTTTGTATATCCTGAGTCCTATTTGTTTTCCTATAAATGTGGCTATGCATTTCTGTCTAAAAGAAGAGCTCCTGAGTTAAATATCACTGCAGAAGAGATATTTTCTTCTCATTCTGTTTAACTCTTGTTTAGCTTCTTAATATTACTTTTCATAACAAAAGACTTTTATCTTTTTCAATCAGTACTCAATCAGGGCTCTCATTCTGGCAGGAAATTTTGCTTATTATATGTGGTGGCTGCTCTGATAAGCTATAAAACTGGGTAAGGTTAAGCAGAAGGTTTCTTCACTGTCTTCTTTTGTTTGTTGGATGTCTATCTTGCCTTTGATTCAGATTTTATAGGATGCAAAGAGTAGCACTCTCTGTTCCCATTTTTCCCACCACAACCATGTGGAAACCCAGTTCTCCATTCTTCTAGGCAAACATGCAGCTGTGGACAGCATGACTCATTACTAGTCCTCGACTTATAACCATTTGTTTAGCAATAGTTCAAAATTACAATGGCACTGAATAAAGTGTACACTGTACACAGCTGTATACGACAGGACATTAAGACACCTATAATAGCCTTCTCAATGAACTGCAATCAAATTCTCAATAGACATTATCCATTCATCCAGACTGGCTATTTGTATCTTTAGAAAAAACTTATTCTTCTGACTGAACTTAGTAGACTTTCTGAGAGTTGATATGTTTCTGATTTATCCAATGGGGGTTTTTTTGGGTCTCCAATTCTTTCCCAAAACTTAATCTTGACAGAACCAAAACAACTTGACTACAGAGGCATACAAAAAAAAGTTGGAGCCATTCTATAACCTTGCACAATATCCTATTTACTCAAAGACCAACTCAATTTCATCCTTGGAGATTGTGTCAGTGACCACAGTCAACCTCATATGTCATGTCTCAGCCTTCCAGACTGTGGGAAGAACCCTCCTGAATCAGATCCAAGGCCTTTCTTATTGAGCTTTCTGTGATATATAGTAACTAACTAAAGCATATGGAAAACACATTTGTTATGTGTGGTCATAATGAAGGGCTTAATTGCTAACGGTGTATGAATTCATTCATCCAAAATTAGTTTGGTTCTCCACTTGCAAGTCAAATCTCAAAGGTTGTCATGAAGCTATCTGCAAGAGTAACCCAAGACTACAGAACAAGGCTGTGCAGGAGTTGTTTAATGAACACAACTCTTAATACAGCTGTAATTTCTTTTTTAGAGGGATGAGGTGGCTCAATGGCTAAGATGCTGAGTTTGTTGATCGAAATGTCAGCAGTTCAGCGGTTCGAATCCCTAGTGCCGCATAACGGGGTGAGCTCCCGTTACTTGTCCCAGCTTCTGCCAACCTAGCAGTCCGAAAGCTCATAAAAATGCAAGTAAAAAAATAGGGACCACCTTTGGTGGAAAGGTAACAGCATTCCGTGCACCTTTGGCATTTAGTCATGCCAGCCACATGACCACAGAGACGTCTTCGGACAGTTCTGGCTCTTTGGCTTTGAAACATGAGATGAGCACTGCCCCTAGAGTCACGACTAACACATATGTGTGAGGGGAACCCTTACCTTTTAATTTCTTTTTTTAGAAAGATGGAATATATATAAATAAATAAAATCCACACACAAAACAAACTAACACACACCATGAGCACATGACAAGACCTCAGACTCGGAGCCAAACCAAAACCCGGGATGTTGCATCACAGCCATCTGCTCAAGACAATACATCACAGAACTCAGGATGTTACAACACTAAAGCTCAGGATGTTACAACCCAGCCAACTACCCAGGATGTTGCAGCACAGGACTCAGGATGTCACAACATTGGAGCTCAGGATGCTGCCACACGGCCCATTACCCAGGTCATTACAACACAAAAGCCTAATGGGCACACTGCTATGACCTCAGCCACACAGGATGTTACGAAACAGCTGACTAATCTGCAAACATCAACTCCATCAACTAATCAAGATAGAACAACACAGCCAACCAACCCACTTACAACAACAAAGCCAGCTGAAGACACCAGCCTGAAGATGACGAGTGGGACCTCATCGAAACGTCGCCAAGATACTCTCAATCTTACATGGGAAAACACCCGAATACACCAAGACTTGCAAATAAATAAAATTATATATATATATATAATTTTAGTGGATAGTAGATAGGTGTAAAGCTCACATGAAAAGCCCAGAAAAGCACTTCTATTTTTTTTCCCCCCAAGTAAGTGCAGCCCTGGAAAGTCAGAGGTTTTAAGACATGTGTACGATAAGTGATGTGCAGTAGGAAGTATAAAGTTTTGGAGGAATTGCACTAGTCTTTTGCAGATTTCTCGGTTCTTTGTTTTCAGTGCCACATGTGGATCACTCTTTTCCACAGTTTCTTCCATACAGTCTGATTTACTTTTATTTTTTTTTCACCCCCCCCCCCCCCAAGAGAAAGTCACTTCCAAGAAAAGCTTGTATTGCTTCTTTTATATCTTCTAGTGAAAGCTGAAATAGACACTGTTCAGGAAAGGATGAGGATTCAATTGTTTATAACACTGTTCTTTTTGGCTCCCGTTTTCTGTCTCAAATTGCACGGTCTGTAATGATAAATGAGAGCTGCTGGAGAATGCTGATGCCTGAGACACTGCGATAGGCAATGCAGTGGCCTCATGTTACCTTACAGTGCTCTTTGCTGCAGCCTCCGAGCAGGCAGCCCTGGTTATTCTTTTCACCTTTGCTTTGTTAATCGATTTCAGTAAAGTGGGAGGACCAAACAGCAAAGACTGTTAAGCCGATAGTGGAAACGATGGCAAGGGGTAATGATAAATGGTGTGATACATAAATTTCATTTACTCTGCCAGGATCAAATGTGGTCTCAGATTAATTCTGATGCATCCACGTCTTTTACGTCTGAGCAGTATGAATCATTTATGGAGCATTTTGAATGTTCAGATTTTCTATCTCGCTCATTCTCACAAGAGGCATAACAACAGTGGTTGGATCATTTCCCCCTCCAGTTGGAAAAAATGGGGAATAATGGATAACTATCAAGGCTTGTATGCAGCTCTGGAAATTTTGCAATTTTAAATAGTGGGATTACTTTAAAATAACTAGTTTTTTCCATATTTTTATATTATTCCTAGTGAAAAAAAAATACCAATTTCTGTGTTTTTACATTATCACTTCAATCCTTTTAATGAGGCTGAATTCCCCTGAAATCATCGAAGTAACAAAATCTAGGAGCGTTTCATAAAAGCTTTCCTATAGCTTAGGGGTTGGCAAGCTGATCTTTAAGATATTGGGAAACTGCCAATTGGAAGGGGTGTCAAGCCGGGATCCAGCTTGGAATCATTATGCAATCACAAGCAACATAAGCTTGACATCCCCATAGATCCATGAAGTCTTATCTGGTCATTCCCAGAGGAAGGCAAGCAGACGGGGGAGATTTTTTTTTTTTTTTTTTTTTTTGTAACTCTGTTAGAAAACAATACAGTTGTTCAGCTATTAATATTGTGATTCTGGGTGCTTGTTCCTGACAATTGATGAACCACAACACCAAGCAGCTTAAGCTAGCAGAGCTAGTACCGAGAGATTTTGGGAGTCATAGTTCAAGTTAAATAGCTTCAACTTGCCTAACCGTGATCATACTCCAGCTTGATTGTCTCATGTGAAATTGGGCCTCAGCAAAGCATTTGAACAGCCCTGAGTACAATGGAGTCCAGTATTTACAGAAAAAAATATTTTCCTCTTCTAATAAAGAAAAGGGGAACATTTCTTAGAAATGGGCTAGAAAATGTCCTTCCCTTCATCTGCAGTAATCATTTTAGGAAGTAGTGGTGCAATATGGGTGTTATATTAATTTATGTATATGAGATTATGGCTACATGTTAGTGATACATGCTTAATTCTTGGCATGAATAGCCTAATGTTTCAGTCTACAGCTAAAGGGCCACCATCAGTGAACTGTTGGACAGTATTACTTAGTCTGTTGTGTGGATGTTTGGGTGGTTTAGGGGTGGAGAATTGTGGTGGGTGGGAGTGTGTTTGGGGATTGTTATGTGTGTTGGACCTGGTCTTTGGGTGTTAAGTGAATTTTGTTGTATGGGTATACTGTGTATACATGTACAATAACAATAAAGTTATTTATTTAATATAGCTCTCCAGGGGTAGTAGGAGTTGAGAAAGGTTCCTTCTTGGAACTTAGAAACTTCAGCTGGTCTTGGTTGACAGTAGTGAGAGTAATAGAAGAAAGACACATGGAACAACTTTAACCAAATTTTTATTAGGGCTATCAATTCTTAGTTTGAAAAAAAAAATCAAATGAGAAAAGAAGTAGAGAAAATGGTAACCTCTATCGGTCATCAGGATTTTTGCGACCGAAATGTGATAGAACTGAGAGAGAAGATGCAAATGAAACATTTCTCAGCCATCTATGCTGAAGTGGCAAATGAAAAGCAATGTGTTATGATTGAATCCAGTGTCAGTCTAAAATTTCAGAATATAGTGAATTAAGCTTTCAGCACTGTCTGTGAGATGCCCACATGACAGGCTTTAGAGCAGAAAAAAATGATTTTTGGTGAGTTTCTTGCTGCCATTTTAAAACTAAAATAAGTTAGTTAGCTACTTTGCTTTTAATTTATTTAGGTACTTCATTTATTTATCTAATTTGTATAGCCACACTAAAAGCAACTCTGGCAACATACAACAGAACTACGTTTTGGCCAATAATATTTTCTTCTTCATGTTCCTGTAAAAAAAATGCATGGGATTTCTCCAGCCAAAGTGTGAAATTTCTTCATTCTCCATAAAAAATCACTGCTGAGGTAAAATAAAAGTGCCTGACCTACTTACATTGCAGCCTGAAGTTTTACTGCTCTGTCGTCTGCATCTTGTAACTCGGCAGTGCCTATAATGGATAGTTTGTGCACGGTAAATGTAAGTAAACAGAGTGACATCTCATTTGCTGTTTGTGCACTCCAGTGAAGCTACGTTGTAAAAGCATTCTCTGGATTCAGCCAATTGTGCTCTGCAATACAAACATCAGGGAGTGGAATATGCTCAAGGCAATACATATGGTGAGCCTTCTGGAGACTGCAACCAGATTACAAAGTAGAGGTTCAAACAGTGATCTACCTGACTCTCTCTGTATGTGAATGCATGCATGCGTGTGTGTGTATTTCTGTGAATACTTGTAGTAGTATGTTGACAATTCAGGTAGGTCACGAACTGACAGGAGAGCAAATGCAATTAAGTAATCGATTATAACCAGACTAGATGTAACAGTCATTAAAAGTAATGAGTCAAACATTAAGTCCTGGAGATTGTGTTTGTGTTTGATTGTTTACTCCTTGGCTTTTGTTTGTCAATATACAGTACTTAGACTGCAATGACAAACATACAGAAAGATAGGTCCCTTTTACCAGTAACAATGGTCTACTGACAAAGCTTGGAAGAGATGCTCTTTGTAGGATAAATAGCCTTGAACAAGAGCTGGGTTTTTTATGCCGCAAGTGGTCTTTATAAATCCTGGCTCAAGTTATAGAAATAAGTAAAGCTATTGAGTGTCATGGAAACCTATCTATCAGACAATTAATTCAGAGCTGTCTCATGACCTTGGAGCAGTTCCCTTCCTGAGGGAAAAAAAATGCCTTGTTTTCTATATGCAGATTGCCCTCCTCAGGCTCCCCAACATAACACATTCTTTATTTTCTCAGAGCTTCTTGTCTTCATCTGAAATGCTATTTGCCCTCACTCACTCACTTCCTTTGTTTTTTTTCCCCTTTTGACTTTATGCAAGTACATCTATTAATATTTCCCTTGCTTTCAGATCCAGTTTCTATCTTTAGGATGAACCTTTGCTGAAAACTTGTTTCATCACTCCAACTTTTTTCCCCCTCTGATGTCCTGCTCAAAATCTACTTCTTCAATGAAGCTTTTCCAGCCTTGTTGAGATATCCGTAAGTACCCCTTACAGATAGTCCTTGACTTAGGAAAAGCTGCTTAGTAACTTTTCAAAGTTCCAACAGACCTACTGGCGGTGGGGATGGTACTTACAACCCAGAGTAAAAGTTCCCATGGTCATGTGACTGCAGTTCAAGTGCTTGACAACTGGGCCACATTTATGACCGTTTGCAATGTCCCATGGTACATGACAATGTTTTAGAAGAGTTTTGCTAAAAACCAACATTTACTTTCAGTTTTTAACAAAGCTGCAAAGTGACTCATTAACAACTTAACAACTGTGATGTTAACAAGCACTGCACAAAAGATTACAAAATCAGGATAGTCACATGACTGATCTGTTTCACAAAGATGGGCCTGCACCATTACAACTATAATTCAAGGATTATCTGTAGTTTACCAGACAGCCAAAAACATTCTTTATTACTCTTGCTCTCCTTTCCCCCCTGTTGCTTATCAGGTCTTTTAGGCTTCATGGTTTGTAACACTCTGCTGTTGATAGTGGTTAAGTGTACAACTAATAACTAATGCCAATAAAAGTGTCATTGTTTGCCAGTCAGCTATTTTTCAAATGCTAGTATTGTTGTCTTTCATCTAAAAATATTTTTGCAAGAGAATCTACCAGAAACGCAGATTCTTCCTTGTGAATGAAATACCATCGCCACAGTGTCTGTCTGTCTGTGTCAAGTCCACTACCGTGTCCTGCCATTCTGGTAAAGTGGGGTAAGGAAGGCTTGCTGGCATTTTTTGCATGCTTTTGCTTTTGCTGTAACCACTTAGGAATTAGGGAGGGGGATTGTCTTCGAAGATGGAGCAGACTCTCTCTCTGTCAGTTCCAGCATGGTTTTAAGGCCATCATGCCCTGAGAATGACCTGTTATCTGCTTAGCACCTCAGCATTCTCAAAACATCTTTGTGGCATTACATTGGCTGCCAGTGAACTGGTCAGGGCAGTTGGGTTTTGGGAAAACAGGAATTGCTTTGTGCTTTGCATGGGGCCTTCAAATTCTGCCTGACTTTACGGCAACCACTTTCTCTCAGTAAAAGTTCTTTTGATTCAATTGAATGGAGTCAAGAGTCATGCTTTCCTGTGGGACCAGCTGGGGCAGGTCCTTACATTCTGTCTTCTATAGAGTACCTACAAAATATATTCAGGTAAAACAACAGAATATCATTCACTCACTTTTGGCTTCTATTTTTTTTAAAAAAAATTCCATCAGTTGTGTCCCATTCTCAGAGACTACTTAGACAAGTTCCTGCAGTTTGCTTGGTGAGATTTTTCCAAAATGATTGCTATTGCCTGCTTCCTAGGGCTGAGAGAAAGTGATTAAGGTCATCCAGCTGGCTTTGTACCTAAGGCAGAAGCTTAATTCTTGAACACTCAGTTTCTAGCCTGAGGCCTTAATCACTGTACCAAACTGGCTCTCAATAACTTCTGGTATATGAGTAAATTACTCATACAGTGCATCAGTGATGTATAATCCATCCTGGATAATAGTTTTTGTGATAAGCTTATGTTTGCTCAAAACAACCTCCCAGCATGAACCAGTTGTTTTTTTTTTTTATTTAATTTGTTAATTTATTTTAAATACGAGTAATGCAAACAATAAGAACATATACATACAGCATGAACCAGTTGTGAAACAGAAACAATAAACCATACTATAATGATACTAACACAGGGATCTAACCCTTAAATAGGTCCAGGTACAAATTATAGTTTCAGATTTACTCCAGCAATATTATCATAGCATTTAATAATGTCACATCGTCAGCTGAACATGCATATGTTCATTTTCTAATGTGGCATCTGCCATCATCTATCAGCAGAGCCGACCATACTTTACAAACTAGCAAGTCTTTGTGTAGAAGACTAGTTGGGTAGGAAACTAACCTCCAGAAATGGCAAAACTGAAATATGGGTAGGGGCACATTTCAGTTCTGCCACTGATCTCAGCATAACAATCAATTAAACAAGGAATTACAGATATCAGTTCCAGTGCAAAACAGTAGTGTTAAAATCATTAAAAGATTGAATGCTACTTTTCATGGATTAAACAAAGAGTTCTTGAAAGTTAATATAATAACTAGAATTAATATAATAACTAGAAAGTAATATAATATAACAAGTTAATATAATATTAACTTGTTCAATGGAAGTCTACATCACACCAAACTACTGCTCCTTGAATAGCCGTTTTAAATCATTTTCAGTATCTCCATCTCTTCCACTGTCTCTATGCCCCCATGCTTCCCTCCTTCCCAACAACTGCAATGTGTATATATTTCATGCTTCCCCCCCCCCCCCCCCCCCGCAGTTCATGGAAAGAAAAACCCTTTTGGCAGTGAACTATCAATTATACCTTTGATACCATGAATAAATGCTTCAGAGATCAGAGGCCTGCAAGTCTCCCTAGGAGAAGAAACTGGAGAAACAAGTAAGAACTGTAATACTTCCCATTTTGCCAGGATTGTCACGAGGCAGCATATTTGAGGCAATAGTTGTGAAATAATTTCTGTGGGAAGAAAGAATCTCCTAGGCCCAGTTCAGTCTCGTTTTCATTATTATTTTGATATGATGGGAGTTCTCTGCTTTTCCTCCCACTAAGAAATTCTGTGAAATCCATTCATTTTCTAGATATATGACAAAATATCCTATATTTATAAATTTGATGCCTTTACTGATAGAGAGACATAAAATGTGAAGAAGATACCACAATTATGAAGAGTTTTCAATCCTAAGAAAGCAGGAGAAGAATATTGGTGAAAGTCGTTTTGCATGATAAATACTCATTATTATTATGGGCTACCATTCAAAGATTTAGGTTGCAAGATTTAACAAGAGCTCTCTTTTAAAGAACTACAGAGCCACAGCCATCTATGATTGAAGTAGAACATAGAATTACAGGGTTGGAAGGGACTCACAACTTCTGGAGGTAAGCCATTCTGCTGAAGTTGTGATATGTCACATGATGACGCCATGACGACATGAGTTTGACACCCTAGAGTCTTCTAGAGTCTCAACATTTTTGTGTGTGTTGTGGTGACCAGAACACACACATTTTAGATACAGTATTCTAAATGTGATCTCACTAATGCAGTGTAAAGCGGCACTATCACTTCTCTTGATCTTAATACCAGCTCTCTGGTGATTCAGCCTAGAACTACACTGGCTTTTTTGGTAGCTGCAGCACACTCCTGTCTCATACTCCTGAGTCTCCAGAGAGGGGCGGCTATAAATTTAATAAATAAAATAAATTTAATAAAAATATTAATAACTAGCTGGATACACGAAACTATGTGATGGGGCTTGATAAATTGACAGTTAAAGCTTGAAAATTAATGTGTAGTTACAATCGGCCTCTCCTTTCCCTTTCTCTCCCTCAGGTTTGCCCCACAGAAGCCTCCCCTATCCTATCCCTTTCTCTCCCTCAGCCTTGCCCCACAGAAGCCTCCCCTATCCTATCCCTTTCTCTCCCTCAGCCTTGCCCCACCGAAGCCTCCCCTATCCTATCCCTTTCTCTCCCTCAGCCTTGCCCCACCGAAGCCTCCCCTATCCTATCCCTTTCTCTCCCTCAGCCTTGCCTCACAGAAGCCTGTCCTATGCTGTCCCATTCTCTCCAGAGTTATTTTCATGTTGGGAGGGGGAGTAGAACGTCTAACTAATTAGCATCAGAGTGTGTTATAATAATATAGGAAATACTAATGCTCTGATGGTCATTTCTAAAAATCCTTTCTTAGTGAGCACCTAGAAGCCAAGAGGAACATATGTGGCAAATTTCAAGTTTGTAGGCTTTACGCTTCTGGAGATTTCGTGATTATGGCGTGAGTGGTTTTTGCTTTTATATATATAGATACCTAGTGGTAATTCACTAGGGCTTCAAGATCCTTCTCATAGTTACTACTGTTAAACCAGGTACCACCTATTCTATAATTGTGCATGTGGTTTTTCCTGCTAACATATAGGACCTTACTTTTCTCACCACTGAATTGTATTCTGTTAGAAAGGATGCAGTGTTCAAATCTGCCAAGATCCTTCTGAATCTTCAGTTTATTTTCCATAGTGTTAGCTATTCCCCCTAGCTTGGTGTCATCTGCAAATTTGATGAGTTCTCCTTCTAACCCTTTATCTAGCCTTCATGAAATTATTGAAGATTACTGGGATGAAGGAGACAAGGAGGCAGAGCTATGGGGCAGAGTTAAACAAATCAGCTTAAAGTCATTATGTTGCCATAAAGAGTCAAAGGCCAAACCCTCTTTAATTCTGTTGATCTTTATCTGGGGCCAATTCAGTGTTGGACTTTATTAGACTAGATTCTTCTGTATAAACTCGAATAAATATTTTATGCTGCAATCTAATGATGGGTTCTGACTTTTTGCATCTGCCATGGACCTTTGACAGAACCTTGAGGTTCTACTGCATGCTACTCTCCATGTAGATGTAGTTCCTTTGAGGACTACATGCTGAGTGCATTTGGTCAGCCAATTGCAAATCCATCTGGTGGTGAAACTGTCTATTCCATATTATTCTTTCTTTTCAAGAAGTAGGCTGTGGTCTACTTTGTAAAATGATTTATTGAAATCTAAGTAAATTATGTCCATTGCATTTCTCTCATTCACTAATTTAGTCACTTTGTTAAAAAATGGCAATAAGGTTTGTCCGGCGTGATCAATTTTCAACAAACCCTTGTTGACTTCTAGTAATAGCCTTGCTCATTTCTAGTTGCTCACGAATCCCCTGCTTGATAATTTTTTACAGGAATTTTTCAGGTGTTGATATCAAGCTGATTGGTCTGTAGTTTCCTGGATCCACTTTTTTCCCTGTTTGAAGATTAGAACCAAATCAGTTGTTTGCTAATTCTCTGTAGTTCCCTCATGCTCCAGGAGCTCTGAAAGATTTTGTTCAGTGGTTCCAACATAACATCTGCCAGCTCCTTCAGAACCCTAGGGTGTAAACCAGGGGTGAAATCTACTTACCTTCTTTATCAGTTTGGAAGTGCATGTGTGCGCTTCATATGTGCACATGGACCCTCTGCACATGTGCAAACCCTTCTGCACATCCGCAGAGAGTAAAAAACAGGTTACTTCCTGGTTAAAACTGGGAAGTAATGATGACCGGGTGGGTGGGAGGAGCCTCGCACTGCCGTTGCTATTGGTTTTCTGAACCATCCGCCGCCATCACTACTGGTTCGTCTGAACTGGTAGCATTTTACCCCTGGTGTAAACCATCTGGTCCCAGTGATTTGAACTTACATAAAGTGGATAGGTAGTTTCTTATCATTTTCTTCCCACTTTTGACTTGCATTCCTGTTCTGTCTCCTACGGTTCTGCTTTTGATAGGTTGGACTGTTTTGTATTTTTCCTTCTGCAAGAAGACAGATACAAAGAATGAATTAAGCAATTCCACTTTCTCCCTGCTACCAGTCACTTCCTTACCATCTTCTCCCACTAGTGGACCATTTCTTTGGCTTTTTTTTATAGTTTTTTTACATATTGAGAGAAACTTTTTAAAAAGGATTTCTGGCATCTGTTGCAAGTCTTAGTTCATTTTGAACTTTAGCATTCCTGATTCCATTTTTTCAGATTCGGGTTATGTGCTGGTAATTCTGTTTTAATTATGTGTCCCTCTTTATACTTGTTATTTTTGTCTCCCAGATTGTCAGAGAATTATTTATGCAACCATGCTGGTTTTATCTGGCTTTATTGGTTTAGTTTTATTTGTGTTTATCATATTTATACAATCTGGTGGCTTTTCAGTAAATTGGACTATTCCAAAAGTCTCCAAACAATAGCTGTTTTGAGAATGATAATCCAGTGTATTTAAAGGGCACCACCATACTTACTTTCATTGTCCTGAATCTCCAGCTTGTTTATAAGAATGCTTTGGATTAGCTCTTGTAGACCAAAGAGCTGAATTTCACAAGCATTCTGGGAAAGAATTGAAGCTCAGCAGCAGAGCAAACACTTCAGTTCCTAGGTTTTCTTGATAAACAGAAAAACAAATAGTTCTGAAATACTAGATTGCTTCAACCAGTCCAAGTTGACAATTTCAGATTAGAAGTATTGATGATTTGACTTAGCATAAGACATCTTCTTATATTATTTTGCATTTCCTCCTTCCCACCAGATCCTATAAAATCTATATTTTGTACCATGTTCACACTCCTCATGAGTTTGAAATTAATTGTCCAGGCTGTGGTGGGCTATGAGAAGATCCCAGGCAATATAAGCTAGATGCCACAAAGCTAGATTCTTTGTGATACATAATAGCTTGCTAGCTAAATGGTAGCTACATGATAGCTAGATGATAGATAGATAGATAGATAGACAGACAGACAGACGATGGATAAATAGCTAGATGATAGATAGAAGATAGATAGATAGATAGATAGATAGATAGATAGATAGATAGATAGATAGATGATAGATAGATAGATGATAGATAAAATAGATAATAGATCGATTGATATAGATAATTAGAGATAGAGACAGAGACAATATAGTTAGTGAGAGTGAGTGAGTGAAAGAGAGAAATTCTAGATGAACCATCTACCAGCTTTTTGGCTGATATACTTTGCTGAACCAAAGACTTTTGTACTTTGCTCACATCCAGCTTTGTATGTTCACTAGGGTAAAACTTCTAAGACAGGAGATGCCAGAATGCTTCCTCTGGCCTTCCTTCTTTCAGTCACACCAAACAACAGAGGAGAATGGTCTTGGGTTCTCCTATTCTCCAGTTCACTAAGCGTGACAAGAGGCACAACAGATCAAATATCACCCACCTATCCAGGACCACTGCTGCTATTCTATCATGTAAAGACTTTGCCTTCCAGTTCATTAGGTTGGTTTAACATGGAAATTATCCTGAAAGAATATCAAGCATGCCAGAGAGGAGTTTTACCTTTCGATTACTCCTCCCTTCCCCCAAGATTGCAAAGATGATCAAAATCCAGGGGGTAAAAAAAAGAGAGAGGGGGAGAAAGAGGGAGGGAGAGAGAAAGAGAGAGAGAGAGAAGAAATTATAACTTAATATCTGAGAGGTAAGTGTTAGTAATTAGTCTGAAACACTTTGATCATTAATGCATGCAATCAAATTATCATCAAGAACGTTTCACAGTCAGCCCCTCCTTCTCCTCCCCTCCACCTTTCTCTCCCTCCCCTCCTTGCCATTAAAAACATAAAAAAGGTTTGGCAGACTGCAGTGGTAGATAGGTGCTTTGTTGAGGAGGAAGTTTGCGAAGGAAGATGCTGCTCCCTAGCGTCCAAAGGATTTGAAACTGACTCCAGAAACCTGTGCCAAAGAAAGAGAGTCTTTGAAAGAAAAGCCAAGCCATAAACTCATGGTCCTTTACAGAATTTCATCTAATGTACCAGCTCGTTTTTATCTGCTCAGATATTGATCATGTTCCCAGTGGATGTAACTCAGGTTCTCCTTCTTTGAGGTCTTCAGTGAAATTAAAAGTATGCAGTTCATTAAAGACCTGTCTTTCTATCTTCTCCTCCCCCCCCCACCCTTTTAATCTTTTGGCTGGGTCTTGATCACTGACAGCCAATTATCCCCATTCGATTCACCATCTGTTTCTTTCTTTTCACAACATCCTATATGCTGTGTCCTCAGGAAGAATAAGATATCCACAATATCATGCATACAATGAAAGAATGCTCAGAAGCCAGTTAAGTAAGTAGATCATTTTCTAAACCTCGCCTTGTATGTATGTATGTATTTATTTATTTATTATTGAATTTCTATACCGCCCTTCTCCCTGAGGACTCAGGGCGGTGTACAGCCAGAATTAAAAAACATGCAATACAAATATTAAAAAACAATTAAAAGATATATAAATTTGGCCCAATTAAAACTCACTACCAATTAAAACATTTAAAAATTTCTTCTTAAGCCAGCCCGGCTTGCTTGAAAAAATGGGTTTTAAGGGCACGGCGGAAGGCACTGAGGTCTTGGATTCCCCTTATCTCTGGGGGCAGCTGATTCCAGAGGGTAGGTGCCCCCACAGAGAAGGCCCTCCCCCTGGGGGTCACCAGCCTGCACTTGGCTGATGGCACCCCAAGGAGGGCCTCTCTGTGGGAGTGCACAGGTCAATGGGAGGTCGTCAGTAGCAGCAGGTGGTCTCAAAGATAGCTAGGCCCTATCCAATGGAGCGCTTTAAAGGTGATAACCAACACCTTCAAGCGCACCCAGAAGACCACCAGGAGCCAGTGCAGCTCGCGCAGGAGCGGTGTTACATGGGAGCGCCATGCTGCTCCCGTCACTACCCGCACTGCTGCGTTGTGGACCAGCTGGAACCTCCGGGTGCTCCTCAAGGGGAGTCCCATGTAGAGAGTGTTGCAGTAGTCAAGGCAAGAGGTGACGAGGGCATGAGTGACTGTGCACAGGGAATCCCGATCAAGAAAGGGCCGCAACTGGCGAATCAGGCGAACCTGACAAAAGGTCCCCCTAGTTACAGCTGTCAGATGTTCCTCCAAGGACAGCTGCATATCCAGGAGGACTCCCAGATTGCGAGCCCTTTCTGTGGGGGCCAAAGACTTGCCCCCAATAGTCAGTGATGGAGTCAACTGACTATATCGGGATGCCGGGAGCCACAGCCACTCAGTCTTGGAAGGGTTGAGCTTGAGCCTGTTCCTCCCCATCCAGATCCGCACAGCCTCCAGGCACTGGGACATCACTTCAAGGGCATCATTGGGGTGGCCTGGGGTGGAGATGACAGCTGGGTGTCATCAGCGTACTGATGGTATCTCACCCCAAAGCCACGGATGATCTCACCCAGCGGCTTCACATAAATGTTGAACAGAAGGGGCGAGAGGACTGATCCCTGTGGCACTCCACAGATGAGAGGCCTCGAGATCGACCTCTGCCCCCCTGCCAACACAAACTGCGGCCGGTCAGAGAGAAAGGAGGAGAACCACTGCAACACAGTGCCTCCCACCCCCAACTCTTCCAGCCAGAGCAGCATGATACCATGGTCAATGGTATCAAAAGCCACTGAGAGATCTAACAGGGCCAGAACAGAGGAGCAGCCCCTGTCCTGAGCCCTCCAGAGATCATCAACCAATGCGACCAATGCTGTTTCCATGCTGTGCCCAGACCTGAAACCCGACTGGAACGGATCTAGATAAGATGTTTCCTCCAGGAATTGTGGGAACATGACCACACTCTCAACAACCTTCACCATAAAGCGAAGGTTGGAGACAGGACGGTAGTTGGCCAATAATGCCGGATCCAGGGACGGCTTCTTGAGGAGAGGCCTCACCACCGCCTCTTTCAAGGCAGCGGGAAAGTGGCCCTCACTCAGCGAAGCGTTGATAACACCCTGGAGCCAGCCTCCTTAAAAGTAATTTCAATTTGCAGATGATACTAAGCTGGCAGGGATAGCTAACACCCTAGAAGATAGACTTGAACACTGGGCCCTATCCACCAAAATTAAATTCAATGTAGAGAAAAGTAAAGTCCTACACTTAGGTAAGAAAAACCAAAAGTGCACATATAAACTGAGTAAAACCAGGCTTAATAGCAGTGACTGTGAGAGGGATCTTGGAGTCTTTGTGGACAACCAGCTAAATATGAGCCAGCAGTGTGCAGCAGTAGCCAAAAAAGCCAATGCAATCCTAAATTGCATTAACAGAGGGATACAATCAAGATCAAGTGAGGTACTAATACCACTCTATAAAGCCTTAGTAAGACCACAGCTAGAGTACTGCATCCAGTTTTGGTCACCACACTATAAAAAAGATGTTGAGACTCTAGAAAAAGTGCAGAGGAGAGCAACCAGGATGATTAGGGGACTGGAGACTAAGACATATGAAGAATGGTTACACGGTGCCTCCCACCCCCAACTCTTCCAGCCGGTGCAGCATGATACCATGGTCGATGGTATCAAAAGCCACTGAGAGGTCTAACAGGACCAGAACAGAAGAGCAACCCCTGTTCCGAGCCCTCCAGAGATCATCAACCAACGCGACCAATGCCGTTTCCATGCTGTGCCCAGACCTGAAACCCGAGTGGACTGAATTTAGCTATCTGGCAAAAATGTCAGAGTCCTAATATCTAGAATTTTAATGGAAGGTCATAGTGTACAAAGTGACGGTCACTTTCTTTGAGTTGAGTAGCCCTAAAAACCCACGCAAGTGAACAAAGGAACGAAGGAACGAAGGAACAAATGGAATGAATGACTCAAAGGGAGGGTTACAGCATTTGGACTCATGCAACACAGTGCACTTTCTTTAAGTATTCATCACTGATTCAATCCTATGTCAGCATTTTTGTGTTGGTGGTGAGAGACCACCAGACCACCAAGCAGATCAATTCTGACTTGAGTTGCTTCTATTTATTTGAAATCTTATGAAGCTACACATGTGTGTGTGTGTGTGAAATACATATACATATGCATGTATTTCATACATATATAGTATATATATTACTATACAAGCCTATATACATTCCATATGTGTACAAGCCAAGGGTGGGTTCTACTTACCTTTACTACTGGTTCACAATGGGGCACATGCGCAGAAGCATTTTGATGACATCAGGGTCAGTGGGCGGAGCCTCCCGCCGGTTTTACTACCGGTTCTACAGAACTGGTGTGAACCAGGGGCAACCCACCACTGGTACAAGTTAGAATGAGGAAGCAACCTCTGGTTTGGTTATTCATAACATGAAAAGATTGAGGATAGGTAACAAATAATGTGAAGGGTGGAAACAAAAGTCACCCAGAATATTATGGTGTGTTATGAGCACATGGGCAGGGTTACCATAAGGCCTACAGATGCTGATAAATTCCTGAGACTCTTCCAGGAAAGGCAGTGTCAATTAATCTGCCATTTTACATTTCCTACAATGCCTTTGAGTTTGTGAAGTTGCTTTGCCTGGAGGCATTCTGGGAACACTACAGTAAAGGTCTCTTACAACCTTGGGATACACCTTGAAAATATTGCTGAAAGTATAAGAATGTTGATGCTGAGAAATCACTTTCCTTCACTTCTCTACTCACCCTTCTTACACCGACTTGGTTAGCCCCAATGTTGTGAGCTGATTTTATTTTGTCCAGTTTTAATCAAAGTTTCACCAATGTGCAAAGTTTTATTGAACTGGATTATTACCATCATGAGTATTTGTTCTTCATTTCGTCTTGCCTCATTACTCACCTGAACCATTAAATTCAGAATACAAGTTAAGTAGATCCATGTATAACATTTGGCACATACAAACATTATTTTGCAGTTGCCTCATTAGCAAAGCATGATTGTCTCCCAAATTAACCCATATTCCTTTGTTTTATGGTGATAGGGCATTGGTAAGGGTTATATATGCAAAGTCTTTTCAACAACTTTTGTACCACTTGGCTGAATGGACGTTCACACAGTTTTGTTGAGAATGAGTCCCCAGACTGACAATGATGAGATAATCATTGTTAAACTTAACTCCCTTTATACAACTATTATATGGTCTACTATATTAGGTCTATTATATTAATGTATGTTTGTACCTCTTTCCTTTAAAAAAAATATTTCTCTGATGTTTTACATTTCTTGTTTCCACAAACTGGAGAATGATAGCTCATTGTTTTGGCTACATTAACCCTTCTTGGTCTACTTATTTTATTTATTCATTTATTTTATTAAATTTTTATACCGCCCTTCTCCTGCTGGACTGAGGGGGGTGAACAGCCAAGAATAAAAAACATCCAATACAAAATTTAAAATTATTAAAAGAATTAAACAAATTTTGGCCCAGATTTAAAACATCCCAACTAAAATCCGTTACAATTAAAATATCTAAAGGGGGGGGGGGGGGTTATGCCAGCCCAGCTTGGTGAAATAGAAAAGTTTTGAGGGCACGGCGAAAAGCACGGAGATCTGGTATCCTACATATCTCCGGGAGCAGGTCGTTCCAGAGGGCAGGTGCTGCCCCAAAGAAGGCCCTCCCCCTGGGGGTCGCCAGCCGACATTGCCTGGCCGATGGCACCCTGAGGAGTCCCTCTCTGTGGGAGTGAACTGGCCAGTAGGAGGCTATCGGTGGCAGAAGGTGGTCCCGTAAGTACCCAGGCCCTGTGCCATGGAGCGCTTTAAAAGTGGTAACCAACACCTTGAAGCGCACCCGAAAGACCAACGGGAGCCAATGCAGCTCACGCAGGAGGGGTGTCACATGGGAGTGGCCCATTGCTCCCATAATCCCCTGCGCGGCCTCATTCTGCACCAGTTGGAGCCTCCGGGTGCACCCTCTCTACCCCATGTAGAGAGCATTGCAGTAGTCCAGGCGGGAAGTGACGAGAGCCTGAGTGATTGTGTGTAAGGAGTCCCGATCCAGAAAAGGACACAACTGGCGAATCAGGCGAACCTGATGCAAAGCCCCCCTGGCCACAGCCATCATATGCTCTTCTAAAGACAGCCATGCATCCAGGAGGACACCCAAGTTGCGAGCCCTCTCCGAGGGGGCCAGTAACTCACCCCCAATAACCAGCGATGGCACCATCTGGCTATATTGGGACGCCGGAAGCCACAGCCACTTGATCTTGGAAGCGTTGAGTTAAAGCATGTTTCTCCCCATCCACATGGCCTCCAGGCACTGGGACATCACTTCAAGGACATCATTGGGATGGCCTGAGGTGAAGATGTACAGCTGAATATCATCAGCGTACTGATGGAACTCCACCCCAAAACCACAGATGATCTCACCCAGCGGCGTCACATAAATGTTGAACAGAAGGGGTGAGAGGACCAACCCCTGCAGCACCCCAACAAGGCGCCTTGGAGTCGACCTCTGCCCCCCTGCCAACACTGACTGTGACTGGTCAGAGAGATAGGAGGAGAACCACCGTAGGATGGTGCTCCCCACCCCCAACCCCTCTAACCGGTGCAGCATGATACCATGGTCAATGGTATCAAAAGCCGCTGAGATATCTAACAGGACTAGGATAGAGGAACAACCCCTATCCCGAGCCCTCCAGAGATCATCCACCAACACGACCAATGCCGTTTCCGTGCTGTGCCCAGGCCTGAAGCCGGATTGGAGCGGATCTAGATAGACAGCTTCATCCAGGTACTGAGGAAGCTATCACGCCACCACACTCTCAACAACCTTCGCCACAAAGTGAAGATTGGAGACCGGACAATAGTTAGCCAAAACAGCTGGATCCAGAGAGGGCTTCTTGAGGAGGGGTCTCACCACCACCTCTTTCAAGAAAGACACCCTCACTCAAAGAAGCGTTAATAATCCCCTGGAGCCAGCCTTATGTAACCTCCCGGGAGGCCAGCACCAACCAGGAGGGACACGGGTCCAATAAACATGTGGTTGCATTCAGCTGTCCCAGTATCCTGTCCACATCCTCGGGAGCGACAGGATCGAACTCTTCCCAAATGACATTCTCAAGACTGGCCTCCATTATCCCATATGTACCTACCCAGTCAGAGACCATTCCCGAATCTGAGTGATTTTATCGTGCAGATACTGGACAAAATTCTCAGCCCGACCCTGTAAGGGATCCTCCCACACTCCCAGATGGAGGAGGGAGCAGGTCACCCTAAACAGGGCGGCTGGGCGGTTATCTGCAGATGCAATAAGAGCAGAAAAATAGTTACACTGGAGGTGTAAGGAAGCCTCTTAAGGTTGGTCCACCCCTAAAGGCCCCTCATGCCCAAAAAGTGCCCAAAAGATGTAATAGGCACAACCGATGTAGCTCCAGCAGGTAATCTCAGCGGCGACCAACAGAGGGCAGAGATGGTCCATTGGTACAGCAGGTCTCGAAATCGCCGTCGGTGCCAGCAGAGCAAGACCAGAGCCAGCGAGCCACCTCCAACTCCCCCCGACTCCGCCACCCCCGACTCCGCCACTCTGGCTCTCCTCTTCTCCATCCAACCGGCCTGAGACCCCCCCAGACTTTCCAGGAGACCCTCTCCGACACTCCAGGAGAGGGTCAGCATCGTCTCCACTCCTCGACCTCTCAGACTCCTCGACCTCTCAGACTCTGCTGCTCCAGACGTCTCCAGGGCCTCGTGGCTCCGTCGCCGAATGCCAAATTCCATTGCTGAGACCCCGGATGCTGTTTGCCACTCGCTGATCCCCGCAGTAGCCATCAGTCTTGCCCCTCACCCTGGTATCAGCAAGCAACTTCAGGGACTCACAACGACCCCTGCAGTCCTCTGGTAAAGCCTCTCTCCACCCATGTCGGGGGTGGCAAAACAACTCCCCCACAACAATCCTGTTTAACCAGACATTGCTTACCTTCGGCAGAAGCTCAGCACGTGGTGGCCATCTTGAAGGTGGAAAATGAAGTTCTTACAATCCCCTTTCCATTGATTTTTATTCTTCAGCTACCTTCATCACTTTCCTAGCAATAATCATTTTATTCATCACTTCAAATCAGGTTCCTATCTTCCTGATTAGAAATGAATATTCCAAAACCATAAGTTCAAAACTTGCTTCAATGTTTGGAAATATCAAGATTTACTAGGATTCTGTGTGGCTTTTATACCTCCTTTTAAAGGTAGAAGAAGCATCAAGTTGCCACCAAGAGATTTGTTTGTTTTGATTTGTTTTGTTTTGTCTCAATGAGAGTTAAAACAATCCCTTACTTAGGGAAGCCATATATTCTTAATGAGCTGGAGCAATTGATCTCTTATTGCTAGTATTGCTAGTACCACAAAAGAAAATGCCTTCAGTTTATTCTTGGTGTTCTATAGAATTGGAGTTGAATTGAAATAAGGAACAACTTTCTACAAATATATTGCTAGTTGTGAAGAATGTCGTTCTACAGAAAAAAAATCAGGAGGGACATTCTCTCACATGTAATTCATTTTGTGACTCAAATAGATGATTTAAAAAAATTGAAAGAAAGAAGAAGCATTCAGAAGCATAGGTAGCATAAATAATTTTTTTTTGCTGTTGAACAAGATTCTCAGACTGACATGAGGCCTGAGCAGGCCTCTGGCAGGCCTAGGGCCATTGATCTTGCTGTTGC
This sequence comes from Arizona elegans, assembly GCA_022577455.1. Classification (NCBI taxonomy): domain Eukaryota; kingdom Metazoa; phylum Chordata; class Lepidosauria; order Squamata; family Colubridae; genus Arizona; species Arizona elegans. Next base: position 118,489,618 of record JAKOOJ010000003.1, read on the forward strand.
AATTTGGCGAGATCCAGCCATGAATGGTGTGAATGGGTTTTAATTGTTTTTAATGGTTTAACATTTAATGTTTTATATATGGTTTTTAAATGCATTGTAAGCCGCCTTGAGTCTTCGGAGAAAGGCGGCATACAAGTTAAACAAATAAATTAATGAGAAAATCTGGGTCTGGAATGGCTTCAAACATGAGGGTCAGTCAGTTCATGGTAGAGTGAGATGGATGGATGGTCCCCCTTCATAGCAACTGAGCAGATTTCTATTTTAACTCTAGTAATGTTAACTCTAGTAATTAGTTCTAAATTTGCATTGATACATGTAATGTTACATGTGGAATTTCAGGTAAATTGTGTTCTCTTCAGTTGAACTGCTTCGAAAATGGAAAGCAAAAACGGGGAAAATGGAAGATCTTCTGATGATTTTATATTTCAGTGAGTTGATTGATTGACTGATTGACTGATTTATTGATTGGTAATTAACTGTGTTTCTGTTATTCCAGGATCTAATTCAACTCTTGTTAAGTCAGACATCAGTTTCTAGTATCTCCAATCTGAAGAATTAGTTATATATGTAAGAGACTCAGGCAATTTGATGCAATTTTTTTTTAATTCTACCCACAACCATAGTTCTCCCTATTATTTCATAACTCATTTTCAGAAGTTTTTCAAATTCAAGTGATCTGGCAGTAAGCTTTCCTAAAGAAACAAAAGCCCACATCACCAGTGAAAGTCTTATTAGAGGCAGGAAAGACTTATTGGAAGCACAATACCTTTCTTAATTATCCTTTTTAAGAATGCCAGATCATGTTTGGAACGATGGAATTTGCTGGGGAGTGGGTTGGTGCTGAGATGTTTTGACATTCCCTGCCCTGTCCATGTAGGGAAAATGACTCAACTGATAATTGAATCTAATTTCAACTCTACTGAGAAGATATTGCTTAGCTCTGTGCAGGACTAAGGGGCCTTAGAGATGATTTACTCCACAATGGTTTTTTTAACCGAAGGAAACAGCTTTGTGAGAAGCAGTGGTGGGATTCAATTTTTTTTACTACTGGTTTTGTAGACGTGGCTTGTTGGGTGTGGCTTGTTGGGCGTGGCATGGCATGGCTTGATGGGTGTGGCTTGGTGGGCGTAGCAGGGGAAGGATATTGTAAAATCTCCATTCCCACCCCATTCCAGGGGAAGGTTACTGCAAAATCCCCATTTCCTCCTGATCAGCTGGGACTCAGGAGGCAGAGAGTAGATGGAGATGGGGCCAGTCAGAGGTGGTATTTAGTGGTTCTCCAAACTACTCAAAATTTCCACCACCAGTTCTCCAGAACTGGTCAGAACCTACTGAATACCACCTCTGATGAGAAGGTAGTCATTATTGCCCACAGATATTATTCCCAAGTAGGTTTTGCTTCTCAAGTATTTGCCTGAGAGTATCTCATGTGGGCCTAGCTTTCATAGCTTCCATTGTCTGTTATTTGCATTTGAAAGAAAACTATGATCCCATGCTTACCTTTTAAGGAGAACCTGCTTCTCCCAAGTTCTCTTATGATTACATTGGAAAGCTAGTATGTTGGTTAAGGGGCTGTGCTAGGGGTGGGAAGTCCAGTGAGTCTCATTTTCATGTATTGTTAAGTAATCCAAAACAGACATAGGGAATTTATTGTGAATTGTTTTCATGTTTTCTTTCTTAGATATGGGGTAAATTGCAGTTTTAAAACTTTAATAATAGTAAATGTACTGTCTATGCATTCACATGTGTATATATTTTAGATTAAGAAAGATAATGGCTATAATATGGAAATCTGTCTTCAAGAAAAATGAATCGATCCAGAATTTACATTGTCTGCTAAAGCAGAAAACACTAGAATTATATATATATATATATATAAAGGAGACATAGAATGATCTAAACCAATAAGATATATTTTTATACCATGATACCAGGAAAGATCTATATTTTGATCAGATTTCTCTCACTTGACAAATGAAAATCATATGGATGCCTCTTTGAAATTCACTCTATCCAGTATATCTTTCAGAAATACATTGTAAAGCCGTTTGACAGTTTCCAAAGTGAATTACAGGCTCAGACACATTCTGCCCCTTCCATGTGTAAACAATGTTGAACACAGATATATTCACAGATTTTACTTGGAATTGATCAGGGTCCATTCTTTGTTGTCTTTCTAGGTATTTAGCAGAATGCAGTTTTACATTGGTTGGTTTGACCTGATTGTTTTCCTCTTCCTGCTGTGAATTCAGAGATTTTTTTTTTATAGGGCAATCTGAGAATATTAAATAAAAAGACAATACCTGACTCCCATAAGGAATCAATGACTCACCTGTAATAGAATGATTTCCAGGATGTTACATACATTACATACTGTAAATAGAATGTAATGCTACATTGGTTTACAGTTTTTTGCATGCCATATAGAAGCCACCATAGTTCCTCTTCTATGCCTGAAATTTGGTTGAGAACTTTCTTTAAACTGGTGTCTTGGAATGAAATAATGCTCAGTGATGACACAGATGCTAAAAAGGACTTCTGAAGACATGTCCTCCAGCTTTCTGACTGGTTTCTGTGCTTTTAAAAAGCCTGTATAAGAATCATCAATGCTTTTGTACACATGTACTGTATATATTGCATGAAAATCATTATGCATGTTTGCACTAAATTACTTTAATCTATGCATTATATTTTATACCTTATATATTCCCAGTCCCTAGTCATCTCACAGTTGGTCTATTGTAATGTGCTCTACATGGGGCTATCCTTGAAGAGCATTCGAAGGCTACAGCTGCAGAGTGTGGTGGCGCAGGCAGTTTTGGCATTTGCTCCACAAAGGCCCCTGTAACATCACTACTCCATGAGCTGCATTGGTAGGCACTCTGCTTCTGGGTGCAATTCAAAGTGTTGGTGATCACCTATAAAGCCCTTCATGGCATGAGTCCAGGCTACTTGAGGGACAATCTCACTCTACTGGGATTGGCCTGTCCCACTCATGCTGGCAGAAGAGGTATGCTGCAGATCCCATCAACCCAATTATTCCAGCTGGCAGGGTCCAGGAAGTGGGCCTTCTCTGCTGTTGCTCCTGCTCTATGGAACATCTTATCCCCTGATGTGAGGTTGGACCCAACCCTCCCATCTTTTCATAAGAACCTAAAGACCTGGCTTGGGATCCCAATGGGGGGAGAGCACAGTGGAGGTGATTGATTGAGTAATAACAGATCCCACTTCCTCCCCCCGCCCCCCAATCTGTCCCCACCAGTGGTGGGTTGTGCCCGGTTCAGACCGGTTCACAAGAACTGGTAGTAAAACTGGCGGGAGGCTCTGCCGACAGACCCGGATGTCATCAGGAAGTTTCTGCGCATGTGCGCGGCCCCGTTGCAAACTGGAGTAAAGCTAAGTAGAACCCACCTCTGGTCCCCACCCTCCCCATGTGTCCTTGGTTTTAATCTTAATTTTAATCTTAATTTAATCTTGTTTAAATGTTGATTTATTTTATGTCTTACCTTATGTTAAGATGGGCAGCCAATAAATTTTAGAAACAAACAAACAAATGAATAAATAAATAAATAAGTACAGTACATGCATTTTTATAAAGAGAATCATGTTATAAAATATGTTTGTCAAAAGTCAAAGATAATTGCATTCTCTTTCATCTATTAATTCAGGAAATGTAAATTATGGCAGATCACTCCATGTTAAAATGTGAATCAAACTAATTTCTCTGCACTTCAAGGAGGCTCAACAGGAAGACTGTGTTCATAAGTACTGTACATTGTAGTGGGTCTGTGTTTAGGTGTGTATGTACATGTACACACACCCACACACACATATATATAGCCAAATAATGAATTGATCAAATATTTGTATTTTGAATTGCAGTCTTGGTTGATAAATGCCTTATCCAACATTGTTTCAAGTTAATCACATCAACCTAAAATATCCAGTAAGTGTCCACCTGATCCCATCCTCTATACATCATCTTGCAGCCAGTTATTCTTAATGAAGGGGTCAGGGGACAAGATGAAAACAACACCTTGGGGATACAACAGAAGGAAAAAGGTTGCCAGGGCAAATTTGTGCCATTATGAGGAAAAGGCCTATGAAGATTTTTTTTAAAAAAAAGGTCACAGAAAGGAAAAGAGGAGTAAAAATCTTGTTGTTACTATCAGGAATGCATGAAAGTCAAGCAAATTTGTTTGTCTTAATTTTAAAATAAATGACCTCTAAGCCTTCTCCTGGCCAATGTAATGGGGTCAATTTCAAAACAGCAACAGCAACAACAACAACAAAAAAAAACAATAAATAAAAAAGAGCATTACTCAATAAATAAGGATAGTCTTTATTAATTCTTGCAGGAATGCACATTTGTTGTACACATTTCCCCATCCCAGAATTGATTAATAAGCATACTGTAATATCATCGGTGATCATTGCAGTAAGTATACTGTGAAAGAGAAGCACTGAAGGCTTCTAATTGTTTTCTTCTGTTTCTCTCTCTTTCTCACTTGCTTTCTTTTTTGTGTGGGGGAGGGGATGCTTTAAAATAATGGTCCTAATCATTAATTCCTTTGGTGTTCATTTGAATTACATCAATCACTGCTAACTCGTTTGGTGTAAACGAAGATGTCAGGGACACTTCTGAGGGGATTCTTTTCAGTAAAATGTGTTCATTAGCTGCATAGAATCTTAGCTTTTGGTGCTGGTAGAAAAACTAAGAGGAATTTACATCTAGAGTTTGCTAGATTTATAGGACCACAGTGTTTTCAGTAGCCCCAGATACATGCTATTGTGCCTTTCCTGGTGGAAACTTGATTGCATGTCTGGTCCCATCCTCTATGACAGATTCCTGTCCCAGTTCTGCTCCTTGGTCTCTTCTGTGGAATTCTGACCTTAGCCTTCTGTATTCATATATCTATTGTAATCTGCTTCATGTGCTTATTTTGAATCTACAACAACCTTCTCCAGGCTGGTACCCATCAGAGGACAAAGACCATAGATAGAAATACATTTAAATCCCTGGGGGACACCAGCCTGACCTAATGTTTTGAGATGCTCCTTTCAAGCTCCATGAACATCTATGGGTGGAGTTGCTTCCCCCTCTCAGTAGTAGGGCAAGCTGTATAAATATGTGAGTGTAAACTCCAGCTTTTACACTTCTAAGGGCAAAGATGGAGTTCTTCCCAGTTAGAAGGAGGAAAGATTAACAGATTAACAGAGTTGGAAGGGATTTTATAGGTCATCTAGTCCAACCCCCGCTCAAGCAGGAGACGTTACACAATTTCTGACAAATGGCAGTCCAATCTTTTCTTGAAAGTCTCAAGTGATGAAGCTCCCACAACTTCCGAAGGCAAGCTGTTCCATTGTTTGATTGTTCTCACTGTCAGAAAGTTCCTCCTCATTTCTAGGTTGAATCTCTCCTTAGTCAGTTTCCATCCATTATTCCTTGTCTGGCCTTCAGTGCTTTGGAAAATAGCTTGTCCCCCTCCTCTCGGTGGCAGCCCCTCAAATATTGGAACACTGCTATCATGTCTCCCCTCCTTCTCTTCACTAGACTAGCCATGCCCAGTTCATGTAACCGTTCTTCATGTTTTAGTCTCCAGTCCCCAATCATCCTGGTTGCTCTCCTCTGCATTTTTTCTAGAGTCTCAACATCTTTTTTATAGTGTGGTGACCAAAACTGGATGCAGTACTCTAGCTGTGGTCTTACTAAGGCTTTATAGAGTGGTATTAGTACCTCACTTGATCTTGATTGTATCCCTCTGTTAATGCAATTTAGGATTGCATTGGCTTTTTTGGCTACTGCTGCACACTGCTGGCTCATATTTAGCTGGTTGTCCACAAAGACTCCAAGATCCCTCTCACAGTCACTGCTATTAAGCCTGGTTTTACTCAGTTTATATGTGCACTTTTGGTTTTTCTTACCTAAGTGTAGGACTTTACTTTTCTCTACATTGAATTTAATTTTGGTGGATAGGGCCCAGTGTTCAAGTCTATCTTCTAGGGTGTTAGCTATCCCTGCCAGCTTAGTATCATCTGCAAATTGAAATTACTTTTAAGGAGGCTGGCTCCAGGGTGTTATCAACGCTTCGCTGAGTGAGGGCCACTTTCCCGCTGCCTTGAAAGAGGCGGTGGTGAGGCCTCTCCTCAAGAAGCCGTCCCTGGATCCGGCATTATTGGCCAACTACCGTCCTGTCTCCAACCTTCGCTTTATGGTGAAGGTTGTTGAGAGTGTGGTCATGTTCCCACAATTCCTGGAGGAAACATCTTATCTAGATCCATTCCAGTCGGGTTTCAGGTCTGGGCACAGCATGGAAACAGCATTGGTCGCGTTGGTTGATGATCTCTGGAGGGCTCAGGACAGGGGCTGCTCCTCTGTTCTGGCCCTGTTAGATCTCTCAGTGGCTTTTGATACCATTGACCATGGTATCATGCTGCTCTGGCTGGAAGAGTTGGGGGTGGGAGGCACTGTGTTGCAGTGGTTCTCCTCCTTTCTCTCCGACCGGTCGCAGTTTGTGTTGGCAGGGGGGCAGAGGTCGATCTCGAGGCCTCTCATCTGTGGAGTGCCACAGGGATCAGTCCTCTCGCCCCTTCTGTTCAACATTTATGTGAAACCGCTGGGTGAGATCATCCGTGGCTTCGGGGTGAGATACCACCAGTACGCTGATGACACCCAGCTGTCATCTCCACCCCAGGCCACCCCAATGATGCCCTTGAAGTGATGTCCCAGTGCCTGGAGGCTGTGCGGATCTGGATGGGGAGGAACAGGCTCAAGCTCAACCCTTCCAAGACTGAGTGGCTGTGGCTCCTGGCATCCCGATATAGTCAGTTGACTCCATCACTGACTATTGGGGGCAAGTCTTTGGCCCCCACAGAAAGGGCTCGCAATCTGGGAGTCCTCCTGGATATGCAGCTGTCCTTGGAGGAACATCTGACAGCTGTAACTAGGGGGACCTTTTGTCAGGTTCGCCTGATTCGCCAGTTGCAGCCCTTTCTTGATCGGGATTCCCTGTGCACAGTCACTCATGCCCTCATCACCTCTTGCCTTGACTACTGCAACACTCTCTACATGGGACTCCCCTTGAGGAGCACCCGGAGGCTCCAACTGGTCCAGAATGCAGCAGCGCGGGTAGTGATGGGAGCAGCATGGCGCTCCCATGTAACACCGCTCCTGCGCGAGCTGCACTGGCTCCCAGTGGTCTTCCGGGTGCGCTTCAAGGTGTTGGTTATCACCTTTAAAGCGCTCCATGGCATCGGGCCTAGTTATCTTAGAGACCGCCTGCTGCTACTGACGACCTCCCATCGTCCTGTGTGCTCCCACAGAGAGGGCCTCCTCAGGGTGCCATCAGCCAATCAATGTAGGCTGGTGACTCTCAGGGGGAGGGCCTTCTCTGTGGGGGCACCTACCCTCTGGAATCAGTTGCCCCAGAGATAAGGAGAATCCAAGACCTCAGTGCCTTCCGCCGTACCCTTAAAACCCACTTTTTCCAGCAAGCCGGGCTGGCTTAAGAAGAAATTTTTAAATGTTTTAATTGGTTTGTATTTTTAATTTTGGGGCAAATTTATATATATATTAATTGTTTTTAATATTTGTATTTCATGTTTTTTAATTCTGGCTGTACACCGCCTGAGTCCTCAGGGAGAAGGGCGGTATATAAATATAAAATAAAATAAAATAAAATAAAATAAAATAAAATAAAATAAAATAAAATAAAATAAAATAAAATAAAATAAAATAAAATAAAATAAAATAAAATAAAATAAAATAAAATAAAATAAAATAAAATAAAATAAAATAAAATAAAATAAAATAAAATAAAATAAAATAAAATAAAATAAAATAAAATAAAATAAAATAAAATAAAATAAAATAAAATAAAATAAAATAAAATAAAATAAAATAAAATAAAATTAAATAAAATAAAATAAAATAAAATAAAATAAAATAAAATAAAATAAAATAAAATAAAATAAAATAAAATAAAATAAAATAATAAAATAAAATAAAATAAAATAAAATAAAATAAAATAAAATAAAATAAAATAAAATAAAATAAAATAAAATAAAATAAAATAAAATAAAATAAAATAAAATAAAATAATCCAAAGTATTTCCTGCAGTTAACGGGAATTTTAAGCCTCACTTAGTCTGTCATCACTCATACCCTAATACCTCCTTCCAACTGCAGTTAATGATGCTTAATAGATCTTAAGCAAGATTCTTGTTGCAGCATCTAGCTCTGGAATGATGTCCTCTCCCTCCCCTTGAGATTTGTGTGGTTTCCAGCCTTGTGACATTTGGGAAACTGTTAAAAAACCTGATTGCTCTCCCAGGTCCAGGGATGAGCAGAGTGGTTGGGTGGCCCAGTTTTAGTGTAGGTTTTGTTTGTTATATCTGATGAATGGTTTGGTGTGCTAGTATTCTTTTTCATTTGTTATCATCATAAGTTTTTCTTTTCTATTTGTCAGTCACCAGAGTCCTCAAGGAGTTGGCTACCTTATAAATTTAGAAATGAATAAAATTGGGAAGTAAAAAAAAAAAGACATTTTAGGATGAGAAGTTTCATCTCCATTTGTACAGTCCATAGCTGAATTTTTAAAAATGTTTCTGGGAGAGAATCTTAACTTTAAACCAAGATGTTTTTAGGGTATGGAGGATTGCTATCCTCATCAAGGCAAGGCAGGTAATTAAAAAAAGGAAGCATTTTCCAGAGACAAATCTCTTCTTTTTGACTGCACAGTGGAAGCTCCAAAGGCTTGCTTGTTGAAGGCAGCTGGGGATATGTACATTTGAAGGCTGCAACTTGAGGAGGAGGATAATTAGGCATCCTTTCACTGTCACTTCTGCCACCTCAGGATAAGGTGAAACTCTTATATGTGAAATTCAGAAGATCTTTTGTTCTCCTCAGATCTCCTCAATGAAATGACTGAAACATCAAACATACTGAACACACCAGCGCTGCAAAGTTTTGGATGTATTTCTCCTACAAGCAATGGGCTGATGCTCAGTATGAAGTTGTGGCCTCAACTAGATTCATTGAAATGATGTACATCAAGCACAAAATTTTCACATTTCAGGATGTGCCAGGCTTCTCCATCCCCATTGGATACTGAGTTGTCAAAGAGGGACCTAGAAAGAACCAAATCTCACAAGACAACTAAGCGTGACTAGAGACTCTGCAGTGGGGGAATGAGAGCCCCTATTCAACTAACTGGAGGGAAGGCAACAGTAGTTATGTTGCCGTAATTCGAGGATCAGACTCAATAATGGATTTAGACTTTTTATATTCAAACAGAAGATTGTTTATTTACAGAAGGCATTCTATATTCACAGAGTGATTGCAGATAGAAGCAAGGAGAATGAGTGTGCATCATCTTTTATACCAGAGAGGCGGGATTAGAAGTGGGGAGTGGCTAGTGAAGAATACATTAGAAATGGGAGAATAAGTTAACTCTTGACACTCCATGGATATATGTTTCTTTCATTCAAGAATGAGGCATTTACACATGACAAGTTATAACTCAGCCTTCCTCCATATAATTCCCTCCATATATATTGGGTTTAGATTCACAACCTCTTCTCTTGTTGATTGTTAGGGAATATAGTCTCTAGCCCATTTTGAAAACCATAAGATAGAAGCTACCTCTCCAACAGAATACCATTTGGAGAGGCAGTTCTTGTGTTAGTTTTTCTACCGTGCTCATGTTTAGTAAATTTAAAAGCCACCCAATTCAAGAATTAATGGAATGGAATGGAATGGAATGGAATGGAATGGAATGGAATGGAATGGAATGGAATGGAAGAGAAGAGAAGAGAAGAGAAGAGAAGAGAAGAGAAGAGAAGAGAAGAGAAGAGAAGAGAAGAGAAGAGAAGAGAAGAGAAGAGAAGAGAAGAGAAGAGAAGAGAATGAGCTGGAAGAGACTTTGGAGGTCTTCTGGTCCAGCCCCCTGCTCAAGCAGGAGAACCTATACTATTTCAGATATGTGACTGCCTAGATTCTCCTTAAAAACATCCAGTGATGGAGCGCCCACGATTTCTGGAGGCAAGCTTTTCCACTGGTTAATTGTCCTCACTTCTTAGGAAGTTTCTCCTTAATTCCAGGTTGCTTCTCTTTTTGATTGGTTTCCAGCCATTGTTTCTTATCCTGCCCTCCAGTGCTTTGGAGAATAATTTGACCCCCTCTTCTTTGTGGCAGCCCCTCAAATACTGGAATACAGATATCATCATTTAGACTAGCCAAACCCAAATCCTGCAGCCGTTCTTCATATGTTTTAGTCTCTGGGCCTTTGATCATCTTAGTTGATCTTCTTAATTACTCCAGAATTAACCTTACACTTAAAAATGTCTTAACTTAGTTAAAAAAAAAAAAAACACTGGCCAACTGGTCTCCAAGTTTCCGGCACTCCAGTGCATTACATATGTAAATAGCAAGTGAAGTCAGGGATGTAGGCTTCACTCAGGTCCGGGTTTAGCTGGACATTTGCATGCCCACCACTGATTGGTGGATTCAAACGGAGGGAAATGTAAAGCGTTGTCAGTGGCTGAATCGGTGGGACTGCTCCCTTTAAAAGGGAGTGCTGCCGGCTAAGCCTTGGCAGAAGTCACTCACTTAAATAAAGAGCTGAAGTTACTGCATCACCTCCTGCCTCTTCATTGCCTCCCACAATCTAACACGGTGCATGCATGCACGTGCACACACATGTTCCAGTTTGGACACTAGGTGCCGAAAAGGTTCGCCATCACTGCTCTAGCTATTGCTTTTATTCTATTGTATAAAAAATATGGGTGACAAAATAGAGAGAAGAAATTCCCTCTATTTCTTATTTCTACCTCTATTCTGGCTTCTAGTCAGACCACCATTGCTAATCCTAGTGTTAATACACATGTTTATATTAAGATATAGTCCTTTATTATTTATTTATTCAATGTTTCAATGCTCCATTCTAGTGCCAATCACCATATTATTTAAACATACTTAATAATATCATCTTTCAACCTCTAATCTTTCCATCTAGTTATTATTTTATAGAAGAGTGGGTATTCTTATTTCTACTTCTATTCTAGTTTTTAATCAGGCCATCATTATATTAAAAGAAAGAAAGAAAGAAAATATTTCCTTTCTATCCATCATTTTAAGAGTTTCCTACTTCACTAGTATCAAATGTGTGAAATGGTCAGCACAGAACCAGCTCTTCAGAGCCAGCTGCTCACCCCTGCTGAGGTTGGATGGTGTCTGAATAGATTCCAAAGGGCCCAATTAATCCCCTTATGTCTGTGACCCATGTTTGAACAGAACTAATCACCATCAGTTGTTATAATAATATTGGACTGAAATGCTCAATTATGTACAGTTCTAGCTATGGAATGCCTAGGATTTTGTGTGTGTATTTGTGTGTACATACATGTGTGCACACAGACATGTATGCAAGTATATATGTGCACATGCCTTCTGTCCTGCAGTTGGAAAACTGTAATAAACTTGGCCTTTCTTTCCAGGAGCATGCGAGATTTTTTTTAAAAAAATGAAAAATGTGGGTTTTACATAATTTGATTTAAGTAGATTAGTGAACTAAAAATTTAATTGCAGATTAAAATCCTTTTCAATTTGTTACGTGGATGGTATTTCACTGGTCACAGATAAGCGATCATTTCAATGTCATATTTAATGTTGGAGGAGGGGAGGAACTAAAAGTTTTTCTCTTTGGTATCCAGAGTTAGCAACGATTTGTATTTCAGAATGAAACCCTTATGGATTTCTCCTATCTACACTAGACACGAGTAATATTGGCTCTCCAAAATTACAGATGAGACTTGAATATCCTCGTGTTTGGAACCCATTTTTGCTCTGCAGTAAGGAAACATTTCATTCATGTTTCCACAGCAATGAGAGGGAATGAGTATTAAACTCATTTCCTTTTTGCCATGAATAGCAGCTTTTCTTCATTAAAAGGTAAGGCATCTAAGTTTACAGAGAAATGTCAGTATTGCTAAAGCCAGTTACTTCATCAACTCATTCCTTTTCAAATGCTGGACAATCCTATCATATTAATGTTTAATGACCAGTCCAGAACTATTCATGGTTTGGAAATAAGATATAAAGTCGGACACAATTAGATAGGCTTAGTGGATCTCAGAACATATAGTCCTTTTGTGAGTTGTGCCACAATCATCCACACTTTCAAAACATTGTCAGTTTTGCTGCACTACAATTTGTAGTGATCTCTCCCTCCCTCCCTCCCTCCCTCCCTCCCTCTCTCTCTCAAACCTCTGCATTTGTCTACTTTTAATCATGATTCGAATGACAATTAAAGCAAAAAATTAATGTTAAGAAAATATAAAAGGAAGGGGTTCATCTGGATGCATTTCAATCATCCAGATTGAGTTGCGATGTGGACTTTATGCACATCATTCTTCTCTTATAATGCCCTTACCCCCCACAGTCAGTAATTCTTTTTGCTAGTCGGCACTCAGCCATGTGTACATATACTCAGCAGGTGTGTGCAGGAATTGAAGGCAGCAAAGGATTAATATTTCCTTAAATTGCCTTTAGCTCCCTGGAGTTCAAAGAAAGCCATGGAAAAAGTGGCTCGAGGTGATGCTTACAAATTCTGCCCCATTTTTTTTTTTTTTTTTTTTTTGTTTTAGCAGACGCATTTCTGCAGCAGGAATAATGACTTACTGTGACTTACTGTGACTGGCAGTGTTATGTTTTCCAGCCTGTTGGCTCATAATAAAGGTTCTTGTTAACACCACTATCAGTCCCAGTTAATGCCTGCACTAAGAATATAATACTGGCGACGAGGATGGGATTCGAACCCACGTGTGCAAATGTCTTTGCTGAGGCATATCAAAGATTATGAAGATTTGCAAGAGTAAAGCCCTGGCTCTCTTCTGGCCTTTGCTCTCCCTGGTGCATCCATGTCAATTAGCCCTGACTTGCTCTGCCAACTGGAATGGGGGTCTCAGAGGGTCCTGCACAGTGGTGAAATCCAATTTTTTTTACTACCGGTTCCGTAGGCGTGGCTTGGTGGGCATGGCATGGCTTGATGGGCGTGGCTTGGTGGGTGTGGCAGGGAAGGATATTGCAAAATCTCCTTTCCCACCCCACTCTGGGTCCAGCCAGAGGTGATATTTGCCGGTTCTCCGAACTGCTCAAAATTTCCACTACCAGTTCTCCAGAACCTGTCAGAACCTGCTGGATTTCACTCCTGCAACCCCGGGGAATGGTTGGTGGGTTGAAGGGCACTTGCTTTGCCTTTTTAAATTGTTCCTTTTTAACTCTCTTTGAACTCTTACTTTGTCTTTAAACTACGACTTTTATATGATTTTATTGTTTTATTTGTAAATTACTTAAAGTCCTGGGTCGTATAGAAATTTGATTGATAAATTAATAACAATAATAATCTTTGCATGCTTTTTGCTTGTCTCCTTTTTGCTTTCAATCTTTCAAAGCAAGTTGACGGCCACTTGCTCCTCGTTCTCTTTTTTCCCCTGAAATGAATGGTTCTTTTCTTATTTCACAAGGACAGTGATTAATCCACTGAGCCAATTCTGCTTTCTCTTGAAAGGTATTGAACTAATGTGCTTGGAAAAAGATGAAGAGGGGGAAGAAAGGAAGAAAAAAAATCTCCCCCTTTTAATGGCAAACAATAGAGTTTAAATTCATCCCAACCCCTTTAACATTGTTTGGTAATTAGTGACAAAGGACTTCTGTTCAAGCACAGAAAAATATTTAATAGCTACCCTATCAATCTGGAATTCATTTACCAGCCTTGCTCTCGAGTCTACCAAGCCCAAAAATTATTTTGGCAGTTCCGTGTTCCTTTCTCCATTCTGCATCTCTCCTACTGATTCAGACACAAGAGTTCAACATATGCTAATACATTTTCTTTTGCCCCCTTATTATTCTTTCCATTCCAATGGCATGTTGGAAAGAAATTATGCAAAGGAATTTGAGACCCTTTGACTATCAGCAAGATAATTCTCTGTAAACGAAACAGAATGGGACTAAATTTGGTGTGACAAGAGAAGCTAACCAAACAAAGATTTAGTTTAAGTCTCAATCATATCCAGCTGAGAGCTGCAGAGAAAAACATTTTAGGGGGAAAAAATTCCCAATGCATTTTGCAATAGAAGAAGTTGGTCAGTGACTCAGGATATTATGGAGTCTTTGGTGCTTCCTGGGCTTGGTTATTTGCTGGCAGACATTTCATTACCTGACTTTTAATGTTAGTGAATGTGGTAGTTGTCCCCTGTTTATGTACAGTAGCTTGCCCTGTCAGTGTTGCTGGGGTGTAGTCTCCTTGGTAGTTCCTTGATTAGACTATTGTTTTCTGCTTGATTGTTGTCTGCTTGATTGGTTATCTCCTTAGTAGTTTCTTTATTAGGATATTGTTTTCTGTTTGATTACTTGTCTGATGTTAATCCCTTCTTATCTCGATGTTGGTGGCTGAAGATGATGTGTTCTGTCTTTTTTATTTTCTTCTTAGCCTTTTATTGTCTCTTTTGAATGGTGTGCAAATGTTGTTTTATCTTTATATGTCTATTGATGGCTGATGTGTCTGAAGGCCAGATGTCCAGGAATTCCCTTAGCATTCTTGGATTTAGCTTGGTTTACAATACTCACAGTTTCCCAGTTGAAAATATGGCTGAATCTGAGATGAAGGAGTTTTCTTCATGTCTTGTGACTGGTAGTTGGTGATCATGAACACACTCATAGAATATATATAGACATACAAAGACAGAATATGCTCTAGAGAACGATCTATCATCTATCTATCTATCTATCTATCTATCTATCTATCTATCTATCTATCTATCTATCTCTGTCTCTCTCTCTCTATCTATCTATCTCTATGTCTAACCATCTATCATCTATCTATCTATCTATCTGAGTGTGTATATATAAATCCTTTCATTCGCCACCATCCAATCAGAGCTGAAGAAGCTTCTTGGATGAAAAGCAAAATATCTTCAAAGAAGGATCAAAAAGTCCAGTTGCCTCTTGTAAAACCATCTTTGGGACAACCATGACCTGGATGACTGAGTATCTCCATAAACACATCCTTTGGTCATTCATTTACTCTATTTGACTTAAAATCTGAGAACTGTTGATTACCTGGATCTGTCAGTTCTATGTATGAGAACAATAAACCAAAGCAACAAATGATGTGCCCTTGCAATGATTTTTGATAGCATATTTCGTACTTCCTGGTTTCTATCAATAATTCTTTAACTGCTTTGTGAGAATTTAGAAACAGCCACCAAACTTTGGAACCTATGCATCATTTTCAAGAATATGAATAGTGAAAACAGGCTCTTTCTGACTGAGGTTAGCAAGGTGGAGCTCTCACCTCACAATCAGGAGGCCATGAGTTCGATCATAGGTAGCAACAGGTATTTCTCTTTCTGGGCACAATGAATAATTGTCAGCTGCGAACTCTATGTAGGTGTCAGGAAGGACACCTGCCCAGTAAATGCTCAAGCTCTATTCAATTGCTCCAATCCACTCTGAGGAAAAAATTACAGGGTCATTAAAAGAAAAAAACCACTTGCACTTGAATTATTAAAATTGTTATTATTATACACACAACAATATAAAATTACATCTGATTTTCTCAGAAATATTCTGATAGCCTTTTCTTCTTGACCTTGATTAATGTCTAGGCTCTGCAATGTATGAATCCTTGACCCAATAAATTTTAATTAATGTTGGGGCAAATCTTCTCTGAACTTCAGAGAATCAAGCTACCAGTAAAGAGCTTTCTAGTTCAAAGCAATCTGAAATGGAGACATTTGATCTCTTTTTCAGATAACCTGTTTTTCTACAGTAGTTATGCTACTTGCATGTGCACCAAGATGCACGCATAACAAAAGATTGCCCATGTGAGAAAAAAAGAAGAAAATCACATTGTACATTTGCAAAGGTCATGTGTAATAACTATAATGGTAATCAGGCAATATTTCTGAATGAATGATTATGGTATAACTGGAACTGAGGTGGTCATCTGTAGCTTCTGATAATGGAACAACTGAAGTATTATTGAATCCTATAATTTTTCTTTAGGAATTCATCTTCAGTCCGACATGCATTCTTGCCAAAGCTGAAAGCATATTAATGAGTGTATAGCAGGATAACTTTAGTTTATGAAATGCAGGAGGAAACAAAAGGAAAAGTCTAGAAAATAGTGACACAATTGTTTACTAACACATTTTTTTTTTATTTCAAAAAGAGTTCAGATGTTTACATGAGTTATTTACATCAAGTGACCAATGGAAAAAGCTAAATGACTGGATTCAAGCTCTGAATATTTTTAGTCCCCGGCTTTCCCTAATAAAGGATTAAGTTGTCCTAAAAGTGCTTTTTTTGAGAGAGAGAGAAAGCTGAAGAAACTTCTTGGATAAGAAGCAAAATGTCTTCAAAGAAAAACAAAAAAGTCCAGTTGCCTCTTGGAAAAAAAGCACCTTTGGGACAACCATGACCTGGATGACTGAGAATCTCCACATAGACAAAGGACTAAGTTTTTTATCTGGCTAAACAACTACAGGCTTGAGTGAATCACAAAAGAGATAATTTACAGTGCTCTACTCTAGAGCTAAATGAAAACTTACCATAAGACATTTTTGTAAATTAGATTTATGAGTTTTTTTAAAAAAATAACTTCTCTATCAGGAAAGTGAGATCATTTTTGTTGACTCTTCTCTGAATTTACTCTACCTTTACTGTCTACCCCTTCATGATATCCCTGAATATTGCTACCAGGCAGGAGACAAAGATGATGCACAAAGCAACATGTATTCAATATCCTGATCCAATGCTCTTGTGAGTTGTAGTGATAGCTTTAAAAAAAAAAAAACTGCCAAGGAACAAAGAAACAAGGAAGCAGTGACGTTAGTTTCTTATTGTTACCTAAAAATTGTTGAAGAATTTGCTCTTCTTTTGAGATATTTGATGATACCAACATCCTTTTCTTCCAAACTGAAGCAAAATATGGAATGAAGAATTTGAATCTATATCTGCACAGCATTTGCACTCATAAGAATAAATCTGCATAACTTGATTTAATTTCCATGTTGTCCTTCAATATGCCTATACTAATCTTTGTCCATTTCCTGTAAGTATTCTTTCTCCTTAAAATACTTGGTCACATTTTATTTTGGATTATTTTAATGTGTAAATAAATCTGCATAACTGGATTTAATTTCCATGTTGTCCTTCAGTATGCCTGTACTAATCTTTGCCCATTTCTTGTAAGTATTCTTTCTCCCTAAAATACATCGTCATATTTTATTTTGGGGTTTTGTTTAATGCACTGTGTTTAACCGAACAATTAAAGCACCCCTGAAAAGTGTCCCCTGAAAAATAATCACCATAGGCTCTTTTACAACCTGTGGACTTCAACTCCCAGAATTCCTGAGACAGCTCAGAAATTCTGGGAGTTGAAGTCCACAGGTTGTAAAAGAGCCACATTTGCCCACCCCTTAGCTAGAGTATTGTGAAGTTCTTAGGTTTTTCCTGATGACAAAGAGATTATAGGCATAAAATAAGAACATATGAATCATATGAATATATGAAGCAATGTACCACAATGAATAATTCAGGATGAATCAAATTGGCCTATAAAAAAGACCAAATGAAGAATCTAAAATAGGAATGGCAAAACAATGTATTACATGGCCAATACTTAATTTTAAAAAAAATTAGCAAGCAAAATAGATAACAACAAAACCTGGCAATGACTAAGAAAAGGAAAGTTGAAGAAAGAGATGGAAGAGCTAATTCTGACTGCACAAGGCAAAGCCTTAAGTACAAATGCATACAAAGCTAGAATTGAGAACTTAGTAAGAAAAGAAGCTGAAGAAACAGTAGGCCACCTATCCCAAAGGTGCTTTTTCAAAAGACAACATCTTCTTTGAAGATATTTAGCTTCTCATCCAAGAAGAGCTGAAGAAGCTTCTTGGATGAGAAGCGAAATGTCTTCCAAGAAAAACCAGACAGTCCAGTTGCCTTTTGAAAAAGCACCTTCGAGACAACCATAACCTGGATGACTGAGAATCTCCATAGACAAGTAAAACATCTAGTTAAATACTGCAAGAAGATTGCCCAGTCTGACTACAAGCTAGAAACAGTGGTCCATTGCAAGATCAACAAGAAATACCATTTACCCCCCAAGCAAGAACTAACAGAACAAGATAGACAAAGTAACAGGAAATAAAGAAGCTAAAGAGCTCTGGGAATGTATAATTCCAATAGATAAGCCCCTGCCACCTAACATCTCAGAAATAACAATTATCAGGAGGAAAAAGAAAGTCTGGATAGTGAATGCGGCAATAACTGGGAACAGCAAAATAGAAGGGAAATAACTGGAGAAAATCACAAAATACAAAGATTTGCAAATTGAAATAGAATGACTGTGATCAAAGAAAGCAAAGCTAGTACAAATAGTGACAGGTGCCTTGGGTGCAATCCCAAACAACTGAATACCATCAGCATTGAGGAAAATCACCATCAGTCAGTTACAAAAGACAGTTTCACTTGAAAGAGTTTACATTCTGTGATGATACCTCTAATACTGTAAAATCACCACATCTGCCTATTCCAGGTCCTTGGGAAGGACTCAATAGTTGGATAAAAATGCCAGATACAGTCTAAACATCTGGTAAACTATACAATGAACCATAACAATATAGGAAACAGTCCAAACAGCAGAGGAACAAAAGATCAACTTCCATTTTATAAGATGATATTGGAAAAACTGGAAGAGAAGGAAGAGCAGGGGCAGGTTTCAATTCGGTTCGCTTGTGGGCATTTGCGTGCTCGCGCCTGTGCACAACACTTCCACAACCGTGCAGAAGCTTCTGCCCATGCGCAGAAGCATCCAGGTGGGTGGGCGGAGCCTCCCGCTGCCACCGATCTGGGGTGAACCGGTAGCAACCCACCACTGAGGAAGAGCAACTTGAATGTAGCATGGATTGATTGCAAGAAGGCATTAAATTCCCTGCCATATGACTGGATTAATTAAGCACCAGAAATAACAGGAGTCCGTAGAAACATCAGAAGATTTGTGCAAAGATCAATGGCACAATGAAAAAAAAAACAATTGCTGTTTAATGTTGACAGTCTGGGAGAGGTTCTTGGGAAGGACTCAACAGGAGAATTAAAATGCCAAATCTAAATATCTGGCTGATTGTGGATCAACCATAATAATCATAATGGGGTTGTTTGGGCATTGATGAGAAAGAGGTACTTTGGCAGCTTTAGTGCCTCCATACTAAATAATATAGACTATTATTTTTAGCATCTTATGGGAATTATTTAAACAGTCTTACCCACAATGTTTCTGCCAGATGTTCTGGGAATACAAGTCCCAAAATTCCCTATTAGCATACTCTAGTTGAGAAAGGATATTCTTGAAAATCAAGACATTTACATGTGTGTGTGAGGGGTGGGGGGGGGAAGAGAGATGAGATAACGGACAAAAATGAAGTCCTTAAAAATTAGACCAATGGCTACATATAATGGAGTTCATTCCACATTTGCAGATCAAGGATGGACCCTTCCTAGTCTTAATTGGTACATAAATTACCCTTCTCCATCTGTCCATGCTAATAGCTGGAGTACTTCATGGACACCAATGGAGAATATATTTCAGAGTTAGGGAATTGATTTCTATAGATTTTATTGTGCAACATTACAAACAAATGAAGGAGAGCTTAAGTGTTAAAATGGACATTTCCCATGCTGTTTGTTTCCATGGTTTTATGATGCTTTTTGCAATATCCATTCTAATACTACAATATATTATTTGAATGATTTGAGGAAGACGATTTGAAGTTCTCCTACATGTGAAGGCCAAGTCCAGAGACCAAGACAAGGAGACTCCCAAGAATCAAACACCAAGTTCTATCATTAGGATGATTAACATCAAACAACCCAAACTGTAATACTGTCTGCCATTGGGGGATTTTTTTTTTTTTTTTTTGTCACTAGCTACAAAACCCCATTTAAATCAGTTGTATTATGGCCAGCTGGAGTGATCTTTCTGCCAGTCCAATTAATTATGCAAATACTGATTCCACCATGGGAATCTAGTAGAAGCTGCAATGATGTGAAAATGACAAGATTGCGTTGTGATGTCACACCACAAACCCTGTCTTCTTATATTTGTATTTTGATGTGGGACCCAAGTCAAATGATTTACGTTGTAACAGGTTTCATCCTTTGCCTACCTTGCCTTCTCCTGCAGATGCCCTGATTTCCCTACAGATGTTCCAAGGGCAATGTGTGTGTGCTTCACACTCATGCCATCTTGATCAGATATTATTTGGCTAATGGGATTGAACTAAAATGCAAATTTGGGGGGAATAAATGGGAAACTATTTGAATAACTGCCAGTCACATTTAATTTCTGATGGATTTAGGATGGTATACAAAATAGGGAGAAAGCAGGAGTCCCGCCTTGCTTATTTCCTGGCGTTGTCTACTATGTCCAGGGCTATCATGCTGATACTTAAAAACCCCACTAAAATGTATTTTAGGGTATTTGTGTTAATTTGCTTAACATTTGTATTTAGCCATTCAGCAGCATTAATTAAATGCCTTTTGAATGTTCAGCAATATAAAATGTACATGAATGGGAATGAAGTGATCTGACCTCAACTTTCACAGATAAAGGGAAATCAAACTTGAACATCATCTGGAAAAATTGGGATTTATTTTTTGGCATCCTGTGTTACTTCCTCATGCCACTTAAGAAGGAGAAAAATAAATCATGGGCCTTGCAAAATTGGGTGTCCTAATCTAAGCTCTTTGCCATCTTCTTCTGCCTTCCTAGTGTGCAAGAGGGAGAGGAACATTTTCTCTCATGGAGAAAAGAAGACAAGTCATATAATTCAAGGAAGTCTCAGACTGACCTTCTTCTATTCAGATTAGGCTTGAAGGGGTTTGTACTAGCAAGACCAGGGGTGTCAAGTTTGTGTCGTCACGGCAGCGTCACGTGACATATTGTGATTTTTCCCCCTTCGCTAAACCGGGCGTGGGTGTGGCTGGTGCATGATGCATCCGGCCTGTGGGCCAGGAGTTTGACAGCCCTGAGCTAGACTTCTCCCCATATTTTTCTTAAGGCAAAATTCCCAGAATTCCCCAAATAACCAGAATTACCTAACAAAAAAGGAGGTGGAGTTGCATTAAATATAAAAGATCACTACATCTCTACAGAAATGCACAAAATCAAGGATGAAAACCTCCTAGAATCCATATGGGTGAAAATAAAAGGAAAAAAGAATGGCATTACTATGGGCGTATACTAACAGACCACCCAACCAAGCAGGAGAAATAGATGAGCTTTTTGCTAACCAGTTAACAAATGTACGTAAGAAAATACTACAGCAGTAATGGGGGACTTTAATTACCCTGATATCAGCCGAGAGACAACTCTGCAGCCAAACAGATTCCTAACCAACCTATCTGACAACTTTGTCACCCAAAAGTTAGAGGAGGAAACTAAAGGAAAAGCTATACCGGACCTAATTCTTACTGACAGAAGTAAGTGATAGAAGGAGTTGAAGTTACCAGAGTGACCATGTCATATTGGACTTCAATATTATGCAAACACAATCAATAGAACATAATCCAACCAGTGTCTTAAACTTTAAAAGAGCTGATTTTAACAAACTCACCCTTGTGAACTGAACTAGACAGCTGAATAAATATCTTTTTAAAAAGGCAATGGCAAACCATTTTTATACAGTTGCCGAAGTAACAACAAAAAATTACCTTAAAAACTCTTGACAGGTTTTGCTTTTACTTCTTTCTACCATTATGAACCCCTATTCCAGAATTTAGAGCTATATAGAAATGCTTCTTAACATGAACAGGATTGGGGGCCCAAAAAATAAGGGGAAGCTACAAATCTGACACTGTCTGGCAGGAAATAATTATATTCTGGTAAGGGGCAGCTGGTTAGTGCTCTCTTCCTCTAGCACTGTTTCTCTTTTCTCAAATGCATAGATTTATAATCTTGTTTTTGCTTTCCTCAGAAAGAATTGGAGAGAAGTAGGGAAGGTAAACGTGCTCCAATCTTTAAAGGTCTTTAGCTTACTAAAACAAAGAAGTCAAACAAAAAATATAAATGGTTTTTAAAATAATTATTTCATTTTGATTTATATCTGAGTGTATAATCATTCCTGTTGTTTTGTTTTGTTTTGGAAGTCTTTCTCTCCAAATTACTCCCCAATTGTTTGGTATGTGGCTCTTTGGTTCTTACAAGCTGAGATACACAAACTCTGCCTAGACTTTAGCTCTTATAACCATTCATTCTATAGAGAGATGGATCAACTCTGAAAAACTTTGCGTATGCCATCATGTAATCAAATGCTTCTGAATTCTAATCTACTTAGCAACTTGGCAAAATTCTGTCCACTTCATTTTCAGAGGGTTAAGCTAGTTCATTTGATTATGAATAGGCATTATCATTATAAGAAGGTCAAGGGGTACACAATTCTCTTTGGAGCTTTTATTTAATTAAAAAAAAACACTAATGGCTGCTGTCAAATATTACTATTGTTGAATAACTGCCATTAATGTTTAATGGGTATCTTGAAAAAAAATCTTGCCAGTATTTGAAAGTACTGTAAGAAATTCAGTATCCTCATCAGAAAAAAAGTGATGTGCAGATCCATACAGATTAAACTAAGATGTTTGTATTAATTTTGAGTATCAGCATTACTTTGGAACATTGCAATTCAGGGAATCAGATGGGATCCGGTCTATGGAAATAGTACTTCCCTGGCTATCTTCATAAATAGATAATTAGCTGTGGGAATCTCCTGGAAAATAATTCACTAATAGTTCAGTCTTATACCTGTCAATTGAAAAGGGTATTTGGGTTCAGGGAAGTGGATATAGGATGGGCATTGTAATTTTGTTTCCTGGAAATGAGATATATTAAGTTCAGTGGAATTTATTTTTGAGTCGATAGTGTATGTAAAGGACTCTGCATTTCATCTTAGCTTTATGGAGTCTTTATCTCCTTCAAGGCAAGCTCAATTTTTGGTGACTTCATGGACACACTGCAAAATGGAAGAGGCTTCCATTCTCCAGAATGTGTTTTTTGACTGTAGATTTCAATGACGCTGGTGCTTCTCTTTGGAACAGATGTGGTTTTATAGCTTCAAAGGCACAGCATTAAGTTCTGGATGTGACTATGTTCAAATGTTAGCAGTCTGGTTGTTCTTTTCAGCTGTTCATGATATCCTTAAAGCCAGCTAAGAGAATAAACAGAACTGTGGACTCTTCTAACCACATTTACTTGGTGCTTTGTAATGACTGTGAATATCTTATTACAAAATGTTGTTTAAACAGAGGATTATGGGCTTTTGAAACATATGCTAACCACTTGTTAGGCTATCACGGGGGAATCGTTTTAGCTAACAAACACATATTGCCAGAATCATTTGTTAACTGACCTTGATTCCTATAGCAGCAATGGCAACATGGCTGAGCAAAAACATTTTAGGACAAAATTCTAGCCAACTGTATCTAGAGTTTTTCTATAATTGAGAAATTGGGTTTTTTTCCTCCCCTTCTCTTACATCTACAATTGTGGGAGAGTGTTGATCTTTTTATTTATTTACTTATTTAAGCATTTTGTATACCACCCTTCAAAACAATGCTGCAGCTTACTTCATTCACCTCTTCAGACTTACGTATGGAGAGTTTTGAAGTAAGTATGGTTGAAACCTTCCATTTTATTCTCTATGGTCCAACCTTAGCATAGCATACAAGAGTGGTAAAACACATTAGTGTGCAACGTGAATATGAAAAAAGACAACTGCTCAAAATCAAAAAGAAAATTTCACCAAATGACTAAGGAGATTTTTCATGATTTTGGAAGTTTTAAAGTTTTGCTTTCATGGTGTGGAGACAATAACTTGGTCCTTAACACAAATAAGACCAAGGAGCTTATAGTGGACTATAGAAGGAATAGATCAGACTTTCACACCTGTATAATGCGGATGGGTGTGGAACAGTGGTGGGTTGCTACCGGTTCTCCCCGGTTCGGGAGAGCCGGTAGCGAAAATCTTGATGTGAGAGCGAACCAGTTCGCTCTGACCATCAGCTGGGCCCTCCCGTCCACCCCCGCACCATACTTACCTTTATTCCTTTGTTTTTAGCCCAGCTGTAAGATGTGGCAGAGCGGATTGCCAGATCTCAGCTATATTAAAATTCAATGTGCTGGCGCGAAGTGCAAGTTTGGCGTGGGTGAGAGCGAAGCAAGCACGTGTGCAAAGCGAACCAGTGGTAACACCGGTTGGAACCCACCACTGGCATGGAACTCCTTTCAGCAGTTCCTAGAAGGTTCCACACCTGTTTGCACTATTCAGGTTGACTCTGAGAGCACGAATAAACCTCCAAGCAATCCTAACAACTCTCAGAAAGAGCACCAACAACCAGGATGACTGCAAGAAATATAAATTCTTCCATTCCCCACCATTCAGCCTGCACTGAAGAATGCTTGGATGAGAAGTGAAATGTCTTCAAGGAAAAACTAAGGAAGTCCGGGTTACCTTTTGAAAAAGCACCTTTTGGATATAGGAAAGAATGTGCCAAGGAGATGTGAAAAAATCCATATGTGCAGACATCTGGGAAAGTACAGAAAAGGCACCAGCATTAGTGTGGGGGCAAGGGTAAGAAGGAGATGAGCAACCAATGAGTCCAACCAATCTGGACTGAGCATCACTTTGACCCTGTTGCCAGCCCACTGCAATTTGGGCTGCATTTTTTTTAAGTTGATGTAACATACAGTGGAGCAAAGTGAGGAAAAAAAACCCCCCAAAGAATATAGACTCATACGTCTGGAAGGGATCTCACAAGTCTTCTAGTCCAACCCTCAGCTTAGGGCAGAAGACCTTATACCATCCTAGGCAAGCTATTCCATTGATTAATTGTTCTCCCTCTCAGAAAATTTCTTCTTAGTTTTAGGTTGGATCTCTCTTTAACAAGCATCCACCCGGGGGTGCTATTCAGCAGGTTCTGACAGGTTCTGGAGAACCGGTAGCGGAAATTTTGAGTAGTTTGGAGAACCGGCAAATACCACCTCTGGCTGTACCCAGAGTGGGGTGGGAATGGAGATTTTGCAATATCCTTCTCCCAGGAGTGGGGAGGGAATGGGGATTTTGCAAAATCATTCACCCAGGAGTGGGGAAGAAATGGGGATTTTGCAAAATCATTCACCCAGGAGTGGGGAAGAAATGGGGATTTTGCAAAATCATTCACCCAGGAGTGGGGAAGAAATGGGGATTTTGCAGTATCCTTCCCCTGAAGTGGGGTGGGAATGGAGATCTTCCTTCCCCTGCCATGCCAACCAAGCCACGCCCACCAAGCCACACCCACAAAACCGGTAGTAAAAAAAAATGAATTCCACCACTGCATCCACCCATTATTTCTTGTCCTGCCCTCTGGTGCTTTGGAGAATAAATCAATCCCCTCTTCTCTGTGAAGCAACATAGGCTGCAGCATGGAATTGTTAAAGTTCTTATAAAAATGGAATATGAAATGACCTTAAAGAAGCAATCACATTCAATTTTTATACTTAATCCATTCATACAAGGTACAAGATTATTGCAGTTGCTTTCTGATCTAGCTGAGCAGACATAATGAACAATTCAGAACTAAAAACACTGCTTATGTTAAAGTCTATGCTTTTAAAATGTGTGAACTAGCCTAATGCAAGGGCATGTTTACAGCTTTCTGAATCAATGTTCATTGCTTTCACAGATGCTGTTATGAAAATATTTTTTTCTATCTCTTTATCTCTGTCTCTTAACGAGGTTTTAAAAAGAATAAGGTATTTCTGACTGATAGATGGATAGATTTTGATCTCCAAGTCGACGTTAGTTGTAACCCACCCTGTCATTGAAATAATCCAAATGACTTCATAGATTCTAAGGTTTTAATCACTTTGTGATGTCAATGGAACTTTTAATTAAATTTTATTGATTCTCTGATAGAAAGCTACTCTATGTCCATTCTCATCAATGCAGATTTTGTACTGAATTCAGAAGTGCAGGTTCAGAAAATATAAACAACAACCTGGACTTCAGAGTAAGAGCAAGCTGTTGTAAAATAAAAAACACGTGATAATTCAGAATAGCTCCTTTGTTTACTCCTTATATATTTTGTGCTTCTTGCGGGTGAAATAATAAGGTAATAATGATGTTGTGAGATTTGAATTTTCTGTGTCATCACATATCAAGCTGATGATTTCACTGATGTTCTTAAAAGGAAGACTACCCATTAATATAATTGTCAGTTCCACAGAAGACTTGATATTGATTCAGGAATTTGCAAGCTGCTATTTAATTTCAGTTGTAAGCAGATTCAGTGTTGTCTCAAATATTGGTGCTTATTCATGACTTTCATTCAACCATTGGCATTTATTCTGCTTATACATAGGATTTGCTTCTATTTTATGAGAGCGAAGGAGGATTTACATCTTCTGGTAGAGACAATACACAGAGGTATTTGGACTGTAACTCATCCCATGTATTTTCACAGATCTTTATTTCAATTATCTCTGCATTTATCACTCCTACTTCATCCAGATTGATTCAGCTCTATTGCACTTTGAGAATGTTCTTGGGGGTGATTTTGCCCCTATAATAACCATAATAGGAGAAACAAAGATGAAGTATGTTGGGATTGAATTGGTGTCAGGCACAGTCGGACAATATGTTAAATTATAGTTAGATGTATTACTCAAGCCAATACATAAGAATCTAGTTAACTAATGTTCAACACTAAGTTGGCACTAGATAAGAATCAACAGAATTTAAGAGGGGTTGGACTTGAAACATTTGTAGGAGTATAATGGCTCTAGACCAGTGGTGAAATCTGAACCGGTTTAATACCAGTTTGTTGGCTGTGCATGCGCGCTGCGCACCAATTTTTTTTTTTTTTTTTTTTTACTTTTTACTTTTACTTTTTAAATCACTTTTAACTACTGGTTCTGGAGAACTGGTAGTAAAAAATTGCTAAAAAAAAAAAAAACAAAGTTCTGTGTCTCATTCGTCATCTTCAGGCTGGTGTTCTCGGCTTCATGCTCCTGGAAGCACAAAGCCGAGAACACCAGCCTGAAGATGACGAATGAGACTTCGTCGAAACGTCGCAAAGACACTTCCAATTTTACGTGGGAGAAGACCCGAATAACCAAAGACCTACATACAAACACCCGCGAAAACCTGAGAAAATATATATATATATATATATATATATTACTACCGGTTCGGCGAACCAGTAGCCTTTTTTATGATTGGTTCGGGCAAACTGGACCAAAATGGTAGCATTTCACCCCTGCTCTAGACTAATGACTTGCTTAACTCTGCCCCCTGGCTCTGCCTGCTTTTCTACATCTGGATGTAGATTGAATGAAGGATTTCTTAGGTTTATTTAATTATTTATTTGTGCATTGTATTTATATGGATGTCTGCCTCAAACACATGACTCTGGGCAACCTACAGAGCACAGCACTCCGGTAATTTAAAACCTATCTGTTTCACCAATAAAAATCTATGCTAGCCACAAAGGGTTGCATTGTGTTGGATACATTCTCCAAGCCCTTGACTCCTGTAGGTTCTTTCTTCCACTGCAGCAGGCATGAATTTTATTGTTGACTGCTTTAAATTAATACCCCTTTATCTATAAACAACATTGTATTTCTAACACATAATATACATATAGCAACAACACTTAGACTTGTATCTGTAGTGCTTTACAGCCTTCACAGTGCTTTACAGCCTTCTCTAAGCAGTTTACAGAGTCAGCATATTGTCCCCAACAATCTGGGTCCTCATTTTACCGACCTTGGAAGGATGGAAGGCTAAGTCAACCTTGAGCCAATTATGATTGAACTGCTGGCAGTGAGCAATGACTTAGCCTGCAGTACTGCATTCTAACCACTGTGCCAGACACATACACACATGCATATCATTTATAAAGCCACCCAAATCAACAAGTGACTCTGACCAGCAAACAAGATCAAATAAAAATAAAAACAATTACATCATAAATACAAAAAAGCAAAAGACATCATTGCCAAGAAAAATACCCCAATTAACAGTACTAATACAGCCAGGAAATGGGTCTTTTAACACACCTGGAGCACCTGACACAGGCCCAGAACCAAGTCTTTAGTAACTTAGGAAGGCCAGCAGGGAATCCGGTCTTTAGTGCCTTACAAGAGGCAGACAATCTTAATTATAAAGATTGTCAAAGAACGGAGAACTGCTGAAATCACAACCTTTTCCATTTGCCTGTTGAATGCTACAGTCCTCGGGGAAAGAATGCTTCACACCAAGGTGGGTTAATCACCAGGTTAAAACGTAAGGCATTTTATGCTTTGACTATAAGTGAAGTTTTATTCCATGAAGAGCTAATGTGAATGAAAAAAGAAAAATATCTATATAGTGACTTTAAGTAATGCTTAAAGTGGAAAGGTGCCTATTTGCCCCAGAATATTTAAATAGCCTCAGAATGGGTTGTAATAAGATACTATGAAAATTCATTGTTTCTTTAGAAATGCTAAGATAGTAGTTATGTTTTAACAATTCCTATAACTAACTTTATTTTCTGGAGATTAGCTAGTAAAACAATATATTATTGCGGAATCTTTTAAGTGGGCAGTTCTTTTATGAGGCTTCATAAAGTTATATAAAGTAAATTACTAATCACTTGTATAAGTGGGTTGGAAATCACAATATATTTATTTTATTGCTTTCAGACTGGGAAATTCTGAAATACCAATACTGGACTGAAATGAATACATGGTTGCCTTCATAACAATACAAATTTGTGGCTAGAAAGATACACTCAGGAGCCTGAGTGGCATAGGAGGCTAATGCCTCCTACTAAGGCAGCATTTAACATCCAGCTGCCTGCAATTACTGCGAGTTCAATTCTCACCAGGTTCAAGGTCGACTCAGCCCTCCATCCTTTCTAAGGTGGGTAAAATGAGGACCCGGTTTGTGGAGGCAATAAGCTGACTTTGTATAAAAAAGAACTCCGCTTGGGGGGGGGGGCAAAAGCCCTACTAAGCCGGTATATACGAAAAATTGAAGGCTATTGCTTAGCACATTGTAAGCCGCCTTGAGTCTCCAGAGAAGGGCGACATATAAAAAGAAATAAAAAAACCCTACTAATTCCAGGTTCAGAATTGTACACTTCTAATTTTTAGGAAATGGAATATTTGGATGATGAAAACGTGAGCTTCTAGTGTTCAGAACTTTAACTCAGCAAGTCCCGTACCCTTCTAGATATATTTTATAGCAGTCTACTCTATCCTGATATCTTCCAGCTGTCTTGGGACTGAAAATCTCAGAATATTCTGCCAGAAATCTGACTAGAAATTCTGACAGCTGTTCTTGTAGATTGGAGAAGTCAAGGTGGGAATTTGGGGAGTTGTAGTCCCTGGCCATCTTGAAAGCTTTGGGAGGGAGAAGTTACAGTTCTTGAGGGCTAAACCTTCTTATAATTTCAGTTCCAATATATCTGGAACAGGGGTGAAATGCTACCAGTTTGCACCGGTTCGGGAAAACTGGTAGCGGCGGTGGGTGGTTCGGAGAACCAGTAGCGGTGGCAGTGCGAGGCTCGCCCACCCACCCGGATATCATTACTTCCTAGTTTTAACCAGAAAGTAACCTGTTTTTTATCCTCTGCACATGCACTTCTGAACCGGTAGGGAAGGTAAGTAGATTTCACCCCTGATCTGGGGAGGGCTATTTCAGAACATCAGAAACATGGATACTCCTGCGAGCGTTTCTTCACTTCAATGGCCAAGCTGCTCAGGTCTTTCAAAACTGGAGTGAATAAAAAGAGGCAGGTTATATTTCCATGAATAAAAAGAGTCAGAGAAATAGCATCTGTCACAATGTGGAAGTACATTGTGACACTGTTGAAAAATTGCCTTCTTTAAAAAAAAAAAAAAAAAAACCTGATGAAAGAAGTGGATTCCTGAGGGAAATTCCACTTCTTTCCTTTCTTCCAAAGGAAGCCAAATGGTAAGATATAATGTGGGCTGAAGCATATTTATTTGCAGCCTACAAGAGCAAAAATAGATTTAAACAATTGTTCTGCTACCAAAGCAATTTAATATTATATGTGCATAGGAAAAAGGCATCATAGAATTTTCACGAGGTTTTGACATCTTTCTAATTAAATAAAAAATATCATTGGCAACATGCATTTTAAACCAACTTCTTTCCTTTCTATGTTTTACATCTCTCGTTTTGCATTCTTGGCAGATGCTGAAAAGCACTCTTTCCTCAAGTGTGCCTTGGCATATTTTCTTACTGGCCCAGCTTTTTTTGCACAATTGTATTGTTTATTCTAAAATGGTTAACATGCTTTTCCAGGATGTACTCTTTGCATAAAGGCCACAGCTTTCCTCCAGAATATTTTCCCAGGTTTGTGCTAATTATCATGAAAGACCTTGCTTCATATCACCATCTAGTGGCTGCAAATAACATATCGTTTACTTCACTCTCACAGACATCCTTAGCTGTTAGTAGCACTGCTGTATGTCCTCTATAATGTAGTTTTAAGATTCTGGAAGGTTACTTGGTTGAGAGTTCCATAGTCTTTAAGTGAATATATTGAGGAATGATTTGAAACTCTCAGATATCAAGGCTTTGGTTGGGATAGCAATCACTTAATTCAATTAATTCTACATGGGGCTCCCCTTGAGGAGCACCCGGAGGCTCCAACTGGTCCAGAATGCAGCTGCATGGGTGACATGGCACTCCCATATAATACTTCTCCTGCGCAAGCTGCACTGGCTCCCGGTGGTTTTCCGGGTGCGCTTCAAGGTATTGGTTCTCACCTTTAAAGCGTTCCATGGCTTAGGGCCAGGGTATTTACGAGACCGCCTGCTGCTACCGATAACCTCCCACCGGCCAATACGCTCTCACAGAGAGGGCCTTCTCAGGGTGCTGTCGGTCAAGCAATGTCAGCTGGCGGCCCCTAGGGGGAGAGCCTTCTCTGCGGGAGCACCTGCCCTCTGGAACGAGCTACCTCCAGGAATATGGCTGATTCCGGATCTCCGCATCTTCAGTAAGGCCCTGAAGATGTTTTTATTTCAGCAAGCGGCCTGGCCTGAATAGGTTTTAGGTTTTTTTTTAATTGTATTGCTAGGGGTTTTAAATTGGGGTGGCCGTTTAATTTAATTTATTTTTAATTATTTTAACTTTTATATTGTATGTTATTTTAATTCTTGGCTGTTCACTGCCCTGAGTCCCTTTGGGGAGAAGGGCGGGATATAAATTTAATTAAATAATAATAATAATAATAATAATAATAATAATAATAATAATAATAATAATTTCAGTGAATTCCTATCTGAAGAAGACTCGCAAGAAATCTGGCCATGATTCAACAAAAACTGGTCCCAGCCTGGGGAATACATACCGTATTTTTCAGAGTATAAGACACACCTTTTTCCTCCCAAAAAGAGGGTGAAAATTTGGGTGCGTCTTATACTCCGAATGTAGCCCTGCCCAGCCTTGCAAACGGAGATTTCAGAGGCTGAAAGAAGCCTCTGAAAGAAGCTTCAGAAAAAAAAGCCTTTGAAAGGCTTTTATCTAAAATAATACAGCAAGCAACAAAAGAAGAATCAGTAAAGGTTCTAACCAAACTATGCTAACAAATCTGGAGAATGACATAATAACCAACAGACTGGAAGAGGTTAATCTATTTACCAATACCAAAGAAAGGAGATTGAACAGAGTACAGATAGTCCTTCAGAATAAAAACCTCTGAAAGAAACTTCAGAAAAAAAAGCCTCCAAACAGAGCTTCAGAAAAAAAGGCTTTTTTTCTGAAGCGCTGTTTCAGAGGCTTTCAGAGGCAGAAAAAAAAGTTTTTCCTGAAACAGAGTTTCAGAAGTTTCAGAGGAAAAAAAAAAAAAACAAGGTACAGAGCTCACAACCAATGAACCTGTGGGAACAGGTGATTGGGGGTATTCTGGGAGGCTGATCCACCCACCAATCAGCTTTTTTCTTATTTTCCTCCCCAAAAACTAAGGTGCGTCTTGTACTCTGGTGTGTTTTATACTCTGAAAAATACAATAGTTGTCCTCTAGTTGTCTGAGTAGGAATTCAGTAGGAAGGTTCTTTGCCTTCTAAAGGAATATTAGCCTCTTGTGTGATAAATGGATTTTTTTCACTATACATCCTGAATGATCACTATCAGGATCTGCCTCTTATATTCTAAAGATTCAAAATACCAAAGCCCATTAGCTGCTCTTCTGAAGGTGAGCTGATTAGCTTCCAACTCTGCTTTGGTGCAAGTAATGGTGCAAGAAAACTGGAGATAAAAGATAAATGATTTCTCATTAGTGAGGACTCCTATTCACTTCCTTGTTCCTCAGCATTTATATTCTCTGCTGAAGTCAAGTTGCCCAATCTCCTTGTCCCATTTCACTCCACTTTGTAAATGAAACCAGATGACTATCCTTCTTTGATAAAGTCAAGGCACCTTGGTCCCCGTCAGGCCCACTAGATAGGTCAGGCCAGGAAATCACAGGAAAATTGAAATTACTTTTATTGGCTCTAATAACAAAATCTTGTAGGTCAGATTGCACTGTGCCCCTTTCCCCTTTTTATTCTCCAATGAATTAGGTTTCTGATTGACTGACTCCCAAATATTATCTTATTGCTCTGTTTTAGTTCCCTTTGCCTAGGTAACAGTGCCTGTATATTTCCATCAAGATCGTCCTCCTTACTCTCTACACCACCTCACCACACTGTTACCAAGGTCTTTTTAAAATGAGTGAACAGATGTCCACACTCCAAAACAAATGTAGAGAGGCAATGAAAAAGACAAGGAACAGGGCATTCGGTGATGATCTTTGTGTTGCCTTTGACCACTTTGAGAGAACCCTGACAACACAAGGAACAGCCTAGTCACTGTGTGGATGACTAACTAACACAGCATGAAAAGGTTGCTTAAACTTCTGGCAGGGTAAAACTGGTAGTGATATGGATTTTGTCAAGAGAGGATACTGGAATCAAAGCTTGTTTCATTTTACTTTATATGTAGGTAATTCAGGGGTGAAATCCAGCAGGTTCTGACAGGTTCTGGGGAACCGGTAGCAGAAATTTTGAGTAGTTCGGAGAACCAGCAAATACCACCTCTGGCTGGCCCCAGAGTGGGGTGGGAATGGAGATTTTCGAATATCCTTCCCATAAGAGTGGAAAGGGAATAGGGATTTTGCAGTATCCTTCCCCTGCCACGCCCACCAAGCCACACCACACCCACCAAGCCATGCTCCCAGAACTGGTAGTAAAAAAAAAGGAATTTCATCACTGAGGTAATTACATGTGTCTCCCCATCCCATCTAGAATTCATGTCACCCAAAGTTTGATGGTCAAAGGTTGGTTTTGATTGCAGAAGAATCCAGGACCCCTATCTGGAAGTAGCTGAGATAGCAGTGAAAAATGATCTCCTGTTAAAGCTAGTGCCAGCTTGAGAAATTAATATTAGGGCCCATGGTTTGATAAAGATAGAGATTTTATTTTTTTAAAAAAAATGTGGTCAAAGGCCAAGAAAATGCCTCAGAAACTGGTGTAATCATACATAAAGTTCTTGGACAGAACATGATAAGGGAGACTGCCTTTCTAATATAATGCTTTTTAAATAATTTTAAGGATGCTTGAAAAATCTGATCATTGTGAATTTTAATATAAACTAATCTGATCCTCACCTCCAAAGCAAAACCGTGGATCAAAGCTTGATTCACAACCCTATCATGGGGACTTCCTGATCATTCAGGTACAGGCTGCATCTCAGAAGAATAGCAAATCATGTTTTTGAAATGTGTATTTGAATGTGTGTTTTCATGCAAATCCTTTTTTTAAATTCCTCTCCCACAGATTAATGAAGAAAGGGAATGCAAATGACTGGTTGGCAAACATATGCAAAAGTGATGTGAACTGGAAATAGATTAATTTCCTAACTCCTGTTTTTATCACTCCATGCTCCACCAGCATGTTTTTCAGTCTCAAGTAAATATCTGATCAAAAGTTATTCGTCCTGCCACCCCACCCAACCCCACCACCATACATAGAAACACAAAAGGGTTGAATTTAACAAGCTCAAAAACAGTAACTGTGAGAGGGACCTTAGAGTCCTAGTGGACAATCACTTAAACATGAGCCAGCAGCCAAAAAAGCTAATACAATCCTTGGTTGTATAAACAAAGGCATAGAATCAAGATCACGTAAAGTATTAGTACTGCTTTATAAATCTTTAGTAAGACCACAACTGGAATACTGTATCCAGTTTTGGTCACCACATCACAAAAAAGATGTTGAGACTTTGAAAAAGGTGCAAAAAGAGCAATTAAGACTATTAAAGGCCTGGAGAAAAAACATATGAAGAATGGTTGCAGGATTTGGGTTTGGCTAATCTAGAGAAAAGGAGAACTAGGAGTGACATGATAACAGTATTCCAGTATTTGAGGGGCTGTCACAAAGAGGAGGAGGTCAATTTATATTCCAAAGTAGCAGAAGACAGGACAAAAAATAATGGATAGAAACTTATCAAGGAGAAAAGCAACCTGGAATTAAGGAGAAGCTTCCTAACAGTGATGACAATTAACCAGTGGAACAGCTTGCCTTCAGAAGTTGTGAGTGCTTTATCACTGGAGGTTTTTAAGAAAAGACTGGACAGTCACTTGTCTGAAATGGTATAGGATCTGCTTGAGCAGGGATCCCTTTCAGCTCTATTCTGATTGATTGATTGATTGATTGATTGATTGATGTCTATGGTCATTCTGTTTTCACATGACTATCAGTTTTGGAAAGACTTCTCCTCCCCTGATTATTATGATCTTTTAAAATGTATTGTAATAACTGAACTTAAGTTCTATCTCAAGATTCCCTTGAGGTTTTGAAAACAGATTATATATTTTATCAGAATTAAGAGTTGGAATTGGTCTTCGAGAGGATCATTGTACTGTAACAGTGTCAGAGTTATTTGTTTGCTATTCTACCAGACAAATGGCAAATTTATGGTGCCCTATCTTGCAATTGTTTCAAAAGAAGAATTAAGAAGCATTGGACAGAACATACGAGGGCTTTAATTTTTTTCCCCCTAACAATATTATGTCTTCTCTGTCCCATCTAATTTTGCATCAGTTTGAATGTGAATCTTCAAAATGAGGAAATGCTTTGATCCGGCTAAATGAAATTGACTGATGTTTTATGAAACATGTCTTTTAAACACAGAGCTAAGAGAAAGACTGTGTTAAAGGATTTGACTGAGGCAAAATGAAACATTTTTCCTTTTTTGGTTTGGCCAGTACCCTGGAGAAACTTTGAAGAAAACAAGCCTTTTGGTAAAGTTAATCACTACTTCCCAAAAGAGAAATTTCTATGCCATTGTATAGATGAAAGATTGGATATGGAATTTGGGAAGAAATTGAAGGACCTATCAGATCAAAATTTGAAGATGTTAGATAGGTTATCTCAAATGACAAAACCACTGATGGCTGATTTATATATATGATAGAACACTCCTCAATGGCTGATGTCTTCCTTCTCTTAGCAAACGTTCTCTTTGAAGGAAAAGACTAATAAGGATACATTGTCAGAGTCTACCTCTATTCAAAATATCAGAAAGGGTCAAGCAGACATCAAGTATGTATGTAACAGTAACATGACAGACAAGAATTATTTTAGATTGTAGCAGGAAATAAAAGCCAATCAAATCAACCAAGTGGTTTCCATCCCACGTCACATGAGGATACTAATGACTTCAATGGATGGAGGATGCAAATGTCGCCAGTTTATGGAATATTATAAACTTTCCGACAGACTCACTCCTTTCTTGTTCATTGCTAGCTTGATTTCCTCAAAAATGTGTCCAGTGCTTGACGTTTCTAAGGTTGTCACCATTTAAACAACCTGCCTAAATGTTATTAGTGCTATTAATATTCTTCACAGGATATATTCTGAGAGGGGGAAAATAAACAGTGAAAATGTGCCTTGATGCTCCAAAACCAGGAGATGCAGCCCCTTTGACTTGCAGCTGCAAAGTCTACTGTTACAGAGAACTTATTTTCTCCTGTTAGCTGTTACATACACATTCCTAAGATGATATGAGTGACAGTGTTGAGATGTGGAGAGATTTCTGGACATAATCACCTGTCCTGTCCCAATCTTCCACTTTTTTAGGGCTGTGTCCTCATTTGAATGAAATCCTTAAGAACATGCTTTCTTCAAATTCTTAGGAAAGCTTTCAAAAGATGCTTTTTACAATTGCCCATACTATTCTCTCTTACACACACACCGACACATACACAAATGCACACACACACACACACAAATGCACACACACACACTCATATTGTATCTTGCTGTTATGTTGAGGTTGACTCAGCCTTCCATCTTTCCGAGGTGGTGCTGACTCTGTAAACCTGTTAGAGAGGGCTGTAAAGCACTGTGAAGTGGAATATAAGTCTAAATGCTATTGCTATTACAATGTAAATACTATATATATATATATATATATATATATATATATATATATATATATATATATATATATTTATTTCCTGAAGAGTGAGGATGGGGTTTGGGGCAGGGGTGGGTTCTACTTACCTTTACTACCAGTTTGCAACAGGGCTACGCGCATGCTCTTCTGTGCATGCGCAGAAGCGTTTTCATGACATCAGGGTCAGTGGGTGGGACCTCCCGCTGGTTTTACTACCGGTTCTATAGAACCAGTGCAAACCAGGGGCAACCCACCACTGGTTTGGGGTTTTGTAAAAACTTCTGAAGTTCTTTTACTTAAAAGCTCTTGATCACTGCAACAAAGGAAACCTGTCAGAGGTGATATTTCTTTCGGAGGAGACTTTGCATTGTGTAGTTAGTTGAACAACTTCATGTTGGCGGAATATTGATATGCGGAGAGAGATTGGACAATTTTTTTCCATGAGGCAAACATGACAGAATTCATCAGCCGAAACACAGAATGCTGCCTCTGTGACAAGAGCAAGCCAAAAGCCAGATTGATACAGATCTAGAAAATCTGTATCATCCAGGTGTGTCTGGATCTGAACCACCATTACCACCTTTGTTAGAAATAAATTGGAGTCCACAGGAAATCACTTATCACCTTACATCGACCAAGTGTCCCTTAGTTAGATATTACTAGCTGTGAAGATCAAGGTTAAAGAAAAAGCAGGCCTTACCAGTTACTCCACCCACACCGTGAAACATGGAATTTTTCATTAATTACTAAACATCCTCCTAACCACTTTTATGTAGAAGCCAAACCTCACTCTCAGTGTCATACTCCTGTCTTTTTATACAGTTTTTGGTATTCATAAACATGGATATGGGCATATCTTCTTCTATATCCACTTGTGTATGAAAATATTTCATGTTAGCATTAAGCAATTTCATGGGGCGGATCATCAGACAAGGAATTAAAAATAAATCTGCCTACACTGTTAACACTTAAATGGAAATCTATTATATGGTACCATGTTTGCAATTTGGTGTATCGTTTTGGTTTATGAACCTCAAAGAAGCAATGCTATGCATAAATTGGTATGTTGGATCCAGGTTCCAATCGCCACTTGAAAAGAAAGAAAGATGATCTCTAAGTACAGTGCAGTGGAATTCTTAGGAAAGATGTGGATTATAAATATAAGGAAAAAAGGAAAGTGACAAATGGGCTGAGAAAGACTGAAAGACAGGCCTCTTTCAGAATATTAGAAACAGAGGTGGCATTCAGCCGGTTCGGACCGGTTCACCCCAACTGGTAGCAGAAATCGTGGGTGGGCCTGCCCACCCACCCAGGCTCTATGCCATCCTATTTAGGCACATTTTTGAGGCCAAGAGCATGTGCGGAAGGCATGTGCACAAACAAAACACATGCGTGGAAGTGCGGGTGAATGTTTGGAAGACAGGCACATGCGCGAACTGGGTGTGCACGAGCACAAAACGAGCATGCACATGGCAAACCGGTAGTAACATAATCCAAAACCCACCGCTGAACAGAAACTGAAATCATTCAATTAATTGGAGTTGGAT
Organism: Arizona elegans; assembly: GCA_022577455.1. NCBI lineage: Eukaryota > Metazoa > Chordata > Lepidosauria > Squamata > Colubridae > Arizona > Arizona elegans. The sequence goes on from JAKOOJ010000003.1 coordinate 118,527,712, forward strand.
TTAAGGAGGATTGAAAAAGGAAAAAGACCATACCATACCATGCTTTATCACAACTATTTTTGTGTTCTTACCTCTGACCTAGTTCTACTTTATCCATATGAAAGAGAATCTGATTATTTTCAGGATACCCAAAAGCTTCTATTGGAGTCCTCAGAAAAGCCATCAAGCATTCCTGTTCATGTAAAAAATGGAAATGCTGCATAAAGATATTTGAGAGTTTGAATGTCTGTTACATTTGTATTTCATATCTCTTTATATGTCATTCCATTGGCTGTTGTGACACAAATATGGGGATATCAACATATATACGATATTGGGTTCCATTTTATGTGACTAATAGCCTGAAATTCTGTAGAGTCTGATAGGTTTTGTATTATTTCTCATGAGGTTCTTCAGTCTCATGATAGCAAAGGAAGTCAGTATCATCTAAATATCCTTTTGCCATTTACAAATAGGATAATTACCCCCCAACGAATCTGATTTAAATGCTACTCAATTTAGAACATAATCCTGCACTCAAAGGTATGCAAATCAATAAGAAGCTAGTTTGCCACTTTTCACACAGACAGAACAATGATCTCAGTCAGTGTCAGCATTTTTTGAGGGATTTTTTTTTTTTTTTGAAAGTCTGTAAAAATCTATAGGTTGTAATCCTATCTAGCTACTTCCCAGGCTGGGCACTCATGGAGGGAAGGCAAGGGCCGAGGGATAGATGAGAAAACATGCATCATGAGATCACAACCTAAATTCCACTTCTTTTGTACTTATCTGGCAACATTACCTCCCAAGTGCCTAAGGAATTTGTGCTGCATTATGATGTCGTAATACCCATTTCATAATTTTGATAAACTCTCAGTCTGCCTCAGGTAGTCCTGTGAATACTTTTTTTTCTGCCTCAAGCAGGATTTTTCTAAAATACATGTGTATATATATTTATATATAAAACCAGCTCCCCACTCTCTCTCCTTGAAAATGAAGTTTCCTGTCATTTAAAATGGAAGCATACTGGAAGAAGAATTAAAATAATATTGCTCCTGAATCTCTTATTTGGCGGTCCACCTCATCAGATATGTGTGTCCAATGATTCTGATTGGACCTTTTTGACCCATTCTTCACATATGAGAAACTGGCTTTGTTGAACATCCAGATGTTTACACCAAGTATTGCTCATTTAAATCTCTTCCCTTCCCCTTTTGTAAGTAGAATTCCATAAATTCATGTACAGGGTTGAGACAGGTGAATAAAATACAAAAGAATGAAGTTTTATTAACATTATTATGACCACTGGCATCCTAAAATAGAAATATGAAGACCCTCCATATTTTCATTATTAAATGTATATCAGTATTCTCTTTCCATTAAGCTTGTCCATCTTCACTCTAGCTGATGGAAACAGAATTATTATTTCTGGTAAGGTTTCTTTATTGAAAGTAGTATTGGATGTTCTGTTCTTTTTTTTAAAAAAAATCAAATGATAAAAATATAGACCCTGTAATTAAACTGCCATCAGCCTCTGATAAGTCATGAATGGCAAACTGCATCAAATGAGCAAATAAAAAGAATAGAGTGGGACAGGAATACAAAGAGCGGCATTGTATGACCATCATATGGAAATATTAAATGAAATAAAGAAAACATAATAGCCATCATAATAAAGTCAGAGAAGTACTTTTGAGATTTATGTTCAAGCCATTATCTGTGATGGGGAGAAAGCATTCTTGAATCTCTGTAATTACTTGCACTCTTCTGAACTTCAGGGCAACATCCTCTCATCTCTTATTTGTTCTTCATTGCAGTTCCATTGATTAGCTACTTTAATATTCTATCACGCTATTTCACGATGGAAAAGGATTGTAAAGGTGGCTTTGCCACAAAACAGGTTACAATCTGCTGCATGTATGTCAAAATAAAATGGTCAATGGCCAATAACCTAAGACTGTGCATCCTATCTCCATTTTCTTATGACTGACTGAACCCAACACAATTCAATAGGACAAATAATTGGATTTTGAGTATAGATTTATGCTGGAAATGTATTTATTGTTTCACAAGTATTCTATCTTCTTTCGGGAGCTAAAAGAGGTCATCAGTTGAAGGGGGTAACTATGGCGCTTTCATCTTTTTTATCAGAACCACAACATGACTTGGGTTTGGTGGAGAAATGGCTGTTTCAAGAAAGGAGACTAATAGGAGGAATGTCCTGATGATAACAGCAATTAAGATGCCTAGAACAGTTTAAATGATGGCTGGTTGGCTAGTTGTCGAGGATAATTTAGGGGATTCCTGCACAGAGCAGGAACATCATATAAGATTCCTTAAAACCAGGGGTGAAATCCAGCAGGTTCTGACAGGTTCTGGAGAACCGGTAGCAGAAATTTTGAGTAGTTCAGAGAATCGGCAAATACCACCCCTGGCTGGCCCCAGAATAGGCTGGAAATGGAGATTTTGCAATATCCTTTCCCCACTCCTGGGGGTGGTGGAATGGGGAGCCTTGGTGGTGCAACAGACTAAAGTACTGTTAAGTAACACCAGCTGCCTGCAATTACTGCAAGTTCAAATCTCACCAGGCTCAAGGTTGACTCAGCCTTTCATTCTTTCGAGGTAGGTACAATGAGGACCCGGTTTGTGGGGGCAATAAGCTGACTTTGTATAAAAAAGAACACCGCTGGGGGAGGGGGGCGAAAGCCCTACTAAGCAGGTATATACAAAAGTATGAAGGCTATTGCTTAATGCATTGTAAGCCGCCCTGAGTCTTCAGAGAAGGGCGGCATTTAAATCGAACCAATAAATAAATAAAATAAATAAATAAATAAATTTTGCAGTATCCTTCCCTTGCCACGCCCACAGAACCAGTAGTAAAAAAAAATTGGATTTCACCACTGCTTAAAACTCCTTTCCAAGGAAAAATAAGCTATATACATTATCAGCACTAAGTACCATCATCAAGTGGGGATTTGAACCTGGGTCTCCCTAATCCCAATCCAACAATTTTAGACTTCCTATATACAAGCAATATAGAACTACAGGAGGACCGGTGTTTAGTTTGCATTTTTTTATTAAAATAATCTAAAAATGGAGGCTGGTATGTCTTGAAACCTGTCAAGTACCATGCAAATTATCATGCTGTCCTAGATGTGTCCATTTTGACCTGAACAGCTGAGCAGACTGAACCAGGAACTCTTTGCTTCATCTGTGATTTAACCTATGATTTGATCTACACTCAAGATATATCTCATCCAGTTCTTTCACATGGCAAGCAAAGGCACAGGATAGCAGTGGCAGCAACATCAACGACAGCAGCGAAGGACTTGTTTGAATGACCACCTTCAATGTGGATGTAATTAGGACTCTGGTGTTCAAGCGGTAGCTGTGCTTTCCAAAGCCCACTTCGGTGTATGAAAAAAAGTAAGACAAGAACAAGCTCTGATGTCCCACGACTCTGCTAGTCTAACCTGCACTGTCAAGAGGTTCTTGTAATGAGGTCCAAGCTTTTTTCTTCCTAAAGTGAAGCTCAACTTAAAGATTTCCTGCCTGTAAAATGGGAAACCCTGCCACCCTTCCCTGCATCTGATTAAAGCAGATTGGCTCATCCTGCCCTATGGCAGGTTCCACCCTGATTAAGGCATGAGAGTGTGGGCAAAATGTGACCTCTGAACCAGTGGTGAAATCCATTTTTTTTTTTACTACTGGTTCTGTAGGCATGGCTTGGTGGGCGTGGTGTGGCTTGGTGGGGCGTGGCTGGGGAAGGATGCTGCAAAATCTCCATTCCCATCCCACTCCAGGGGAAGGATACTGCAAAATCCCCATTCCCACCCCATTCTGGGGCCAGCCAGAGGTGGTATTTGCCGGTTCTCTGAACTACTCAAAATTTCTGCTACCGGTTCTCCGAACTACTCAAAATTTCCGCTACCGGTTCTCCAGAACCTGTCAGAAACTGATAGATTTCACCCCTGCTCTGAACCTTTTGCATGGAAAGACTGTGCCAATTAAAACCCATTTTAATTGAAATCACTATTTCAGATTCCTGGAAAGAGGTAGGGTGAACAGGACATCCAACACTTCAAGCTATGAGCCAAGGAAATGCTCATAAGTAATTGCAATGACAAGGTCATTAAATTTAAATTGGGACACCGATTAGCTGACTTGTGCAGGAGGCTTTGAAGGGGCTCTTTCAAAAGCTGGAAGAACAAAGCTTTGCACGTGTGGCAGCACATGCCTTGTTGTCTAAGAGTGCTACAAATAATATCCCAAATCCCATCATTTTCAAACATAAACAGACTTACAATTTGTAAATTTAAAGCAGGCATGGCTAGTAGTATGCCTAAAATGAAAACAGAGCAACACAAGGATCACATTTTGTGGGCCTTTCCTAACATGATATCTTTGTGCATCAACCAAAACCTTCCCCAGCATTTTAATCACAATTTCAGAGAAAAACTAGTGTCCGGTAATGGTTAGATTGGTTACTCACTTTCTCTTGGTCTTAGGAAGGAGGCAATGGCAAAGCGCTTCTGAAAAACCTTGCCAAGAAAACTGTAGTGACTTGTCTAAGAAGTCTCTGAGAACTGGACACAATTGTGCAGACAGAAAAAAAAGACTATATTGGCAGATTACTTATTTTATTTATTTATTTTATTAGATTTATATACCGCCCTACTCCCAAAGGACTCAGGGCCGTGAACAGCCAAGAGATAAAACACAGAGATTACAAAATTTAAAAACAGTATAAAAACCTAATTAAATAATTTTGGCCCGGAACAGATTAAAACACCCCTAAAGTTTTAGACAAATTTAACATTTACAATTAAAAAGGGAGGTTAGGCCAGTCCAGTCTGTTGGAATAATAAGGTCTTGAGGGTACGGCGGAAGGTGCGTAAATCCTGGATCCTCCGTATCTCTGGGGGGAGTTCATTACAGATAGCAGGTGCCCCCACAGAGAAGGCTTTTCCCCTGGGGGCCGCCAGTCAACACTGTTTGGCCAACGGCACCCTGAGGAGCCCCTCTCTATGAGAGCGTACCGGCCGGTGAGAGGCTATTGGTGGCAGCAGGCAGTCCCATAAGTACCCCGGTCCTAAGCCATGGAGCGCTCTAAAGGTGGTAACCCAAACCTTGAAGCGCACCCAGAAGACCACCGGGAACCAGTGCAGCTCACACAGGAGAGGTGGGAACGCTATGTCCCTCCCATAACCACCCGCGCAGCCGCAGTCTGCACCAGTTGGAGCCTCTGGGTGCTCCTCAAGGGGAGCCCCATGTAGAGAGCATTACAGTAGTCCAGGCGGGAAGTGACGAGAGCATGAATGACTGTGCGTAAGGGACCGATCCAGAAAGGGACATAACTGGCGGATCAGGCGAACCTGATAAAAAGTCCTCCCAGCCACAGCCGTCAAATGCTCTTCTAAAGACAGCCATGAATCCAGGAGGACACCCAAGTTGCGAGCCCTCTCCGTGGGGGCCAACAACTCGCCCCCAATAGTCAGAGATGGCACCAGCTGACTATATCGGGACGCCGGAAACCACAGCCACTCAGTCTTGGATGGGTTGACCCTGAGTCTGTTTCTCCCCATGGAGATCCGCACGGCCTCCAGGCACCGGGACATCACTTCAAGGGCATCATTGGGGTGGTCTGGAGTGGAGATGTACAGCTGAGTGTCATCAGCGTACTGATGGTACTTCACCCCGAAACCACGGATGATTTCACCCAGTGGCTTCACATAAATGTTGAACAGAAGGGGCGAGAGGACCGACCCCTGTGGCACCCCACATATAAGGTGCCTCGGGGTCGACCTCTGCCCCCCTGCCAACACAGACTGCGACTGGTCAGAGAGAAAGGAGGAGAACCAGCGTAACACAGTGCTTCCCATCCCCAACTCTTCCAACCGGTGCAGCATGATACCATGGTCAATGGTATCAAAAGCCACTGAGAGATCTAATAGGACCAGGACAGAGGAGCAACCCCTATCCCGAGCCCTCCAGAGATCATCAACCAACGCGACCAATGCCGTTTCCGTGCTGTACCCAGGCCTGAAGCCCGACTGGAACGGATCCAGATAAACCATTTCATCAGATTAGGACCAATTGTGCCATGGCGGCACAGTGGTTAGAATGCAGCATTGCAGGCTGACTCTGCCCACTGCCAGGAGTTCGATCCTGGCCGACTCAAGGTCAACTCAGCCTTCCATCCTTCCGAAGTCGGCAAAATGAGGACCCAGATTGTTGGGGGTAATATGCTGACTCTGTAAACTGCTTAGAAAGTACTGAAGAATCATTACAAAGTGGTCTATAAGTCTAAGTGCTAGTGCTATTGCTACTTATGAAGATGATTCAATATCATTAGTGCAGTCCCTTTTTCTACAGAGTTAAGGTATATGGTACATGTAAGTATTTGTGCAATTGATTCAGTTACTTTAAAGAGTTTTACTGAAGAAGCAAAGTTCTTCCACAGGAAGAATCCCAAATCTTTTTGCCACACTTCATTTTGGAACTCCCTATCAAGGGAGGAAGGGAGGGAGGAAGGGAAGGTGGAAGGAAGAAAGGAGAATCAATTACTGATGTCCAGCTATGCTAAATAAAGATAATGGTCCTTGTTTGCAGATCACTAAGTGACAGTTTATTAAATAAACCATAACTGCTTGGATTCATGCATTTTTGTTTGTTTGTTTTTTGTTTTTTGTTTTTGTTTTTTTTGCTTTAATTTATATGCCGCCCTTCTCCGGAGACTCAGGACGGCTTACAATGTGCTAAGCAATAGCCTTCATCCTTTTGTATATTTATACAAAGTCAGCTTATTGCCCCCACAATCTGGGTCCTCAATTTACCTATCTTAGAAAGGATGGAAGGCTGAGTCAACCTTGAGCCTGGTGAGATTCGAACCTGCAGTAATTGCAGGCAGCTGGTCTTAATAACAGGGTGCTTTAGACCACTGTACTACCAAGGCTCCCTTGGTAGTTTTAATCCATAAATCATAATTATTTATTTATTTATTAGTTTGATTTATATGCCGCCCTTCTCCGGAGACTCAGGGCAGTTTACAATGCTTTTAAGCAATAGCCTTCATACTTTTGTATATACCTGCTTAGTAGGGCTTTTGGGGGACCCCCAAGCGGTGTTCTTTTTTATACAAAGTCAGTTTGCCTCCACAATCCGGGTCCTCATTTTACCTACCTCGAAAGGATGGAAGGCTGAGTCAACCTTGAGCCTGGTGAGATTTGAACTTGCAGTAATTGCAGGCAGCTGGCAACTAAGTACTACTTTAACAGCACTTAGTCCACTGCACCACCAGGCTCTCTATAAATGATAATGATATCATTGAAAATGATAAATTTATAAATGACTAATTTTGCCAAACAGAAACCTAAATAAACCACTTGTATAGTTTAATGCAATGTGTGAATCAGTCACTGCAGATAAAATGCATGAGAGAACTGTGCATGCAAGTTTTGGAATTGCTTTCTTTTTTTAAAAAAATAACCTAAAGCTAAACAATTCTGGATCAATATTAAAACACAATTGGAACAAATAACAACTCAAAAAGTACCATTAAAACCAGAAACATACTTATTAAGAATACCTACACATAAATATGAAAAAGAAATAATATATTTAATAACACATATCTTGACTGCATCAAGAATCGCATATGCACAAAATTGGAAACAAGAAGAAGTCCCAACTCAAGGTAGAATAGTATCTAAAATTATGGAATATGCTGAGATGGATAGACTCACCAAGGAAATTCAAGGAAAGGGAGAATCTGAATATTATTTGGTCTGGCAAAGGTGGTATCAATGGTTAGAGGGGAAAAAAAGAAAGAAAGAAAAATCAAATAAAAGGAAGATCTCAAAAGAGTAAAATAAATTTCTATATCAAATGAAATTTAATAAAGAAATACCAGATATCAATAAAATAATATCATTATATAAGGTGAGAGAAAAAATATATACTGAAGAATATAGGTTATTGATATTGTAATAATTCAGACATTACATGTAGATGTCATTAAAATGATGCTTGTTGTATATTGTTTTACTTGTATTTATAAATGTATTTTTTGGTTTCTTAAATTAATAAAAGTTTACAAATTAAATAAATAAATAAAATAAATAAATAAAATTCTTAATAAATACTACCATCTATGTGTTTTTTTTTTTCTTCAAACAGAAAGAATGACAAGATGCTAGATTAAAAATGCTCGTTCTCTGGATCAATCCTTATTTTTCAAAAGGTCTCATATTGGAGCAATACAGCGATGACATTTTAAGCCACCTTGAAAAAAACTTTACTTTGAAGGGTAGTATATTTAATTCTGTTTTTAATCTTTCGAGAAATTTCAACAATGCTTCCATAGATTACATGGTTTATGCTTCCCCATTAAGAGTATGTCCTGTATTATTCATTTAAAAATAATAAGTTCTTTTTCAGACCAAACGGCTGCCAAGAGAAGCCAGGTTTTGTTTATGCATTTTTCAGCAAAAAGTGGATCAGGTGGGTGGGGGGAATGGGGCGAACATCATCTGAATCCTTACAGTTCTTTTGTGCGTTCCCTTTATCAGGAAAAAAAAAAAAGGAACACGAGCAGCCTAGAGAGAAAGCGGCAAAAATCAGACTGTGCTGCATTTCTTCAGAAGAAGAGCCCACCGAACGTAATGCTTTATTATTATTTGCTTTCCCCTTTCCTTTCTCTTCACTCCTTCGGCTTCAGCTCGCTTGAGATAAATATAAAACAGAAACTGAAACGTGGGTGCAAACAATATTGGGAATACGCTACCCATCTGAAGGATGTTATTATTATTATTTTTTAAAAAATCAGCCAAAGTGTAAATAGAGAGATTTCATATTATAGAAAATATTTGGGCATATTGTAATACCATTCTTTAAGTGACTTTCTCTCCTCATCTTCCTCCTCCAGTGTATTTTGGCCTGAGGAGGGACGTATATCAGTCTGCAAATTTCATCACCATATTTTATAGAATAATAAGGATGGAAAGGACCTCTGAGGCCTTCTAGTCCAACCCTTTGCTTAAGGCAGGAGATCTTATACCAGGGGGTGAAATCTAGCAGGTTCTGACAGGTTCTGGAGAACCGGTAGCGGAAATTTTGGGTAGTTTGGAGAACTGGCAAATACCACCTCTGGCTGGCCCCCGAGTGGGGTGGGAATGGAGATTTTGCAATATCCTTCCCCCTGTCATGCCCATCAAGCCACACCGTGCCCCCCAAGCCACGCCCACAAAACCGGTAGTTAAAAAAAATTGGATTTATTTATTTATTTGTTTGTTTTAATTTGTATACCACCCTTCTCCAACAGGACTCAGGGCAGTGAACAGCCAGAATAAAACAGAACATACAAAATTTTAAAACAGTTTAAAAAAAAATTAAATATTTTTGGCCACAATTTAAAACAACCCAATTAAAATCAATTAAATTTAACCGAAACAGTGGGATCAAGACAGATTTCACCACTGTCTTATACCATCCTGGTCAAATGGTTGTCCAGTCTGTTTTCATGACCGTATCATCTAAACATTTAATCTGGGCCTTTCCTTGTTTTTATTCCTGCTTTTATACTATTTGTTAACAGAGTCTTCTGGGGTAAAACTCTCAAAGGGTAACATTTAGAATAGTAATACAGATGTGATTACTCAGTACCAAAACAGAGAAAAAAAGAAGAAGAACAGGAGCTTATGCCTTTTTAATTCAGCTTTTCTTTTTCTGTGCAATCTGACATCCTTTCTGAGATATTTGCCTCTTAAAATAATTTAAAAATGCACCAACTTGGTTACATTTTTAAGTGGGGTGAAAAGAGATATTTTCTGTCATTGTACCTTGGCTTTCCAAAACTCTCCCAAATAGATCCACCTGGCACTTACCTGTCCAATTGCATACAATACTCATTTTCTTTTTTTAATTGTTTAATAATATTGAAACGAACAGAGCTATACACACATGAAAGTATGCAATAAAAACAGTCTGGAAGTAAAGCAGTCTATCCATCCCTCACTGTGTGTTGTGACAAACCTGTATATAATTAATGGAGAAAATATGTTAGCATATATATTCATGAGAAATGGGGCAGCTTGGTATAGTGGTTAAAGGAACTGGGCTAGAAACTAGTCTCGTTCTAGTTCTACCTTAGGCACAAAGGCAGTTGAATCCTTTTAGGCCAATCACTCTTTCTCATCCCTAGGAAGAAGAGCAGAACAAACCCCATCCCCAAAATGATGCTGGAAAACTCCAGGACTATCTGGTTACCAGGAGTCAAGACTATTTGAAGATGCACACATATGCAATCATTTTCCCAAAAGACAGTTATTCTGTACAACCAGCAAAACTGCAAACAAAAATGTGCAAGTTTGGAGACATGCAAAATAATGAACAAATTATTCTGTGATCCGTTTAAAAAAAATTCAGAGCTGATCCACAAATCTTGGCAAATTTGCAGAATCGGAGAAACCCCAAATATCAATGGATTCACCCATCCCTAAAGTAGAGAAAGCATCAATACCGCCTTCCTTATCTAGTGCTCTCCAGATGATTCTTGCCTGGGGGGGCGGGGGGTGGGGTGATGAAGTACTATAGTCCAAAACCTGTGTGAAGGGGATGTAGATTTCTTTGAAAAGGGAAAATCAGAATAGCCTTCTTCTCATATTCTAACGCTACCTTAAATAACACAGAAAGAGGGAGAACAAAACAAGCATCCAATCTTCTTCTCCAGCCCTGTTCTAGAAAAGATTTAGAGGTTTGCCTGGAACACAAGGTGGGTTGCGATAGGAAGGAGGGAAGGAGTGTAGTTAGAGTTACTGTTTTCTATTCTGTCTCTTTGGAAGTAATTTCTGAATGCCTGAGTTTTGCTTATATGCACTTTGCATATATAGGACTCAGTCTCTCTCTTTATACATATGTGTCTATGATCTTGATATACCTGGGAAACAACTCTCTTATTTTAGAAGGCTGGAGATACGCCAAGAGTTTTCTATTTTATGTTTACTTCTTCTGACCAACAAAGAGGAACAGGCACAGAATCTGAAAGAACCAGGTGCCTTGGGAGATAGGGAAGATTAAATGATAGGATTTGAGACCTTATGAAAAGAACAAGCTGAGTGCAGCCAAGTAGAGACGTTTGATTTGGGGTGCGGGGGGTGACAAGCAGCTTTCTACAAACAGTAAATCCTGTAGTTAAAAAAAAAAACAACAACTAGATGAACAAGGCAGAGGGGCTGGCAGTTTATGAAAGATGACCTAGAAGTAGAAATTATATATTCTGCAGCATTCTGCACAGTACATGGATGGGAAGAATAGCCCCAAAGTAACTTGTGGGAGCTCTATCAAGAAAAGTAAATTACCTTAATTCTATTGAATTTTATTGCTGCCTCCTCCTCCCTTTTTATTTTCTTTTTCCTTTCTCCACTTTTAATTTTCCTTTATTTCTTCTTTGCATGTATTTTAGAATTTCAGAATCAAACTCCTGGCTGTACGCAGAGTTAGCCTGCAATACTGCATTCTAAGCACTGCAACACCACGACTCTATAATGTGACACTGTTGAAGGCTTTGCTGAGGTCCTGTTGTGCCAGATCTCCAGCATTTCCCTGATCTGCTAAAGCAGTAACTCTATTAAAGAAGGAAATAAATTTTGTCTGGAATGATTTGTTTGTGACTGTCACAAGTAAATGCCTTATTCTCCTTTATGTAAATAATATATGACCAGGGTATCAGGGGTTAACTTATTCTTCTCTATTTAATATATTCATACTTAACCACTCCTATATCTAGCTCCACCCCATGTATATATAAGGAGCTGTATGCTTTCCTTCTGTGCTTCTATCTGTGAATATTCAGTGAATATAGAATGCCTTCTGTAAATAAACAGTGCTTTATTTGAATATCTAATTCTTAATCTACTTATTGAGTCTGATCCTGAAAATATCGTAACAATCTGGTAGCAGAGGATGGTTTAATTGACTCAATAAAACTTTAAATATGTCTGAGAGAGAAAACTCCAGAAATAAAAAAGAAAGACCCAACACCAGGGCATACAGCAAAGAAATGGAAGCAGATCAAGAAATAATCGATGAGTCCACGAATACAATATCGAGAGAATCTGAAGACTGCACTACTGACAATGAAGAAACAATGGATGAGACTGATGACCAAGAAGAAAACGAAATAGAAAACAACGAACTCAGGTCAGAGATACTAAAACTCTTAAAAAGCCAAAAGAACGATGAAAATCTCATCGCGAACCTCCAAGAAATATTAAAAAACAACAGAGCAGCGAAAGAGAAGCACATCGTTACGAATAAATCTAAAGACTCAAAAACGGTGAGCGATCTGCCTGAAAATAAAAATACAGCGAAAAAGAAAACTAACAGTCCCGCGCAAAATTTCGAACGGCAGCCATCTTGGTTTCAACGGACCCCTAAGATGAGCGAAGCAGAGCCAATCAGAAAGCTAGATTCAAAATACCTGGCGCGAAAAGCCTTACTCGATGCAAGAAATGAAAAAGAGAAAATTTACACCTCAGAAGAATCAGACACAGAGATTGAAGAGACTTCGATAGATATGCAAGTAAAATCAGCAATGAAAACGCTCTTTGCTGTTTTTGGACCAAAATTGAAAATCACTAAAGAATCAACAAAAAGGCAAGCAAGCAAACAAACATCTCAGAATCCACCCACTTCTGTTCAAACGACGAAAGTGCCGACGCCTGAACCCAGAGAGCCCTGCAGATACCACCCCACGCCACAGACGATCCCAGGGACCAGCGTTCTCAACCAAAGAAAGCGAGTGCCTGCTATCACCAGGACTCCCAAGATCGAGCCGGAGACCGATTCCTCAGAAGAAGAGCGATGCGAGGGAGCTGCGGCAGCGAGAACCTCTCATGACGGCTTCAGGAGCGAAATGAACAACGCGCATGTGCAAGACTACACAGACAACTTCGAAGGACATGAAGAACAGAGAGAACCATTCAGAATCGTCGCAAGCATACCCACGCCATTTTGTAACTTTCAACATTTGCAAGACCACGGACTACCTCCAGTTGTAAGTAATGGATCCAACAATATTGGGAATTTACCCAATGATTTCCCAAAACTGAGAATAGATGGCATTAATTTGCAAGAATGGTGTCAGCAGCTCCAGGTTGTCTTTCTAAAAGAAAACTTATTATGTTTTATCACTATTCCCCCAAAAAGACCTTGGACTCTAAAATTAGACTGTCTGCACCATAGGGCATTTTTCTTATTAATTTCCAGTATATCTCCTGCCATGTACCACAGTATTAAGCAAAATCTAACTGTATCAGAAATTATTCAATGCATGTTTAAATTGTTTCACAGTGAAAGTGTAGCCACTACAACTAGAATGTCTAAAGATTTCTTCTCAGCTAGGATAAAGCCAGGGGTTACCATAACTGAACATTTAATATCTTTAAACAAAATTAGAGCAGAACTGCATTTAAGGGGGGAAATAATTTCAGATCAAACAATGAAGAGTGTTATCATTAACTCACTAGACCCATCGTGGGATAACTATATACCTCATTTAGACACAATCAATTTAGGATATTTATCCGTAGAAAGTCTATCTAACAAGCTAATATCTGAAGATAATTCAAGGAGAGGTCGTTGTAACAATCACACGGAACATAAACAATATAAGAGGGTAGTTTTTCAAGAAAGATATCATGAACCAATAGGATGCCACAACTGTGGATCCAAAGAACATAACAGGAGAGACTGTCCAAAACTCCTCAGAAATAGAAAAAATCCTGACTACAGAAATAGGTATCAAAACAGACAGTCATCAATTGATAGACATAGATATAGAAGTCCACCCATCTATAGGGAACATAGAGGGGGCAGGGATAACTCAAAAGATAGAAAGTCTGGTTCACTGAATGGGTTAAACAAACATGACAACACTAACATACAACAGACAGAGGACAATGATTGGCTTATCGATTCTGGAGCAACCAACCACACTACAAATAATAAAAATATACTATCTTCATTTGTAGAGGATAAATTCGTAATTAAGGTAGCTAATCAAGAGAAGGTTCAAGTCATAGGTAGAGGAAATATAACCTTACCTGGTCTAGGAAAAATAGAGGGGGTATTGTTAATACCTGAAATACCTCATAACATACTTAGTGCAATAAAACTAAGCAGAGATTCTGGCATAAATATTGTGTTCTCAAAAGGAAAAGCAACATTAGAGAAAAACAGAACAAACATAGGTACTGTGATTATTAAAGGAGGTCTACCTTATCTAATGACAAAAGAAAAATGGTTACACAACATTGATTCCAACATGGAAGATAACAATAACATAGACAACGAAAACAGTAGTAATAGTAACAATGAGGAACATGAGATTATTCACAATCACAAAGACACACACAACAACAAAATACCTAATATTGGTAAACCAATTCATGATGAGTGTGCTCATGTCTTACATAGGAAATTAGGACATGCCAGTTTTCCTGTAGTTCAAAAGATGACTGAACATGCTGAAGGTGTTAAAATAAAAAATTGTAAAAACTATTTGGAATGCTCAGTATGTAAATCTACAAAACTCAAAACTAGCCCCAAACCCAAAAAATCAACAAGATCAACCAACAAAATTTTTGATTTGGTACACATGGATCTAGTTGGTCCATTAACACCATCAGTCACATATAGAAAACGTTATTTCCTAACCATTGTGGATGACTATAGTCGTTATGGCTTTGTCTATACACTAAAGCACAAAGATGAAACTTTTCAGAAATTTAAGGAGTTTTACAAATGTATAGAAACACAACATAATATTAGAATAAAACAAATTATGACAGATAGGGGATGTGAATTCATGTCAAAAGAATTCTCCCAATGGCTTAAAGACAAAGGGATGTTACATTACACGTCTAGCCCTTTCTCTGCATTCCAAAATGGAGTGGTAGAGAGAAAGAACTCGACATTACAAACCATGATTAGATGCACATTAGAAGATGCTGGCTTAGGAAAACAATTCTGGTCAGAAGCTTTACAATATTCCAATTATACACAAAATAGAACTTGGTCCAGCATTGTTAACAAGACACCATATGAAATGATGTATAATAGGAAACCCAAAATAGCTCATATGCACATATTTGGAGTCACTGCAGATGTACACATACCTAAGCAATTAAGACGTAAAGGTGAGAACGTATCTAGGAGACTCAGGTTCATGGGTTACGAAACAGGCACAAAAGGGTACAGATTTATCGATAATAATAACAGATTTATAGTTTCCAGAACGGCTGTATTCCATGAACAGGCCAACTGGTCTAAAATACATCTTAATGAAATTTTCCCAAACAACTATACAAACACTAAACACCAAGAGGAAAGAACTGGAGAAGAATACAATCACAACATACATAAAAACAAAAACAAAACATGGACAAACAGTCAATACAAAATAAAGACAGATTCATTAACAAAAAAGGAAGCTAGGTATTTACATGACAATGATAGTAGACCAAAAAGAACAATCAGGAATAATAGAAACCAAATACCAAACAAATACAAAGATTATATAATGTATATGGATGGAGAAACATCAACACCAAACACATACGAGGAAGTGCTAAAACTTCCCCCCGAAGAAAAGGAAAAGTGGGAATCAGCCATGACTAAAGAGATGGATAGTTTGCAGAAATTAAATGTATTCACACCTACACATGCACCTAAAGATAAAACTGTTATTGGTACTAGGTGGATATATAAAATCAAAAACTTAGAAGGAGGCAACACCTTATACAAAGCTAGACTAGTTGCTCAAGGTTATGCACAAAAATATCCCGAGGATTACACGGATACATACTCTCCCACAGTAAGAACTGAGAGTGTTAAAACTGCACTGGTCATAGCATCAGCACTTAACCTTGATGTATTCCAATACGACATACAGACTGCATATCTACATGCAAAATTAGATAAAGAGATATATGTAAGAGCGCCTCACAGTCAATATACAAACAAAAATGAAACGTGGTTACTAAATAAAAGTTTATATGGGCTGAAACAATCTGGCAAAAGATGGTATGAATGTTTAGTAAAAGTGCTCAAAATTATGAATTTTAATGCCACTACTGCTGATAACTGTTTCTTTGTTAAAAAAGAGGATGACTCTTTAGAATTCGTGTTAATTTATGTGGATGATATTTTGTATATAGGTAAACACAAAGAGAAGAGAGAAACATTTGTAACAAAACTAAATGAACATTTCTCTTTGAAATCATTAGGTAAGGTAAATAAGTATCTTGGAGTTCAAATTAGCAAAACAAAAAGGGGATTCAAACTTTCTCAAAGAGATAAGATTATAGAACTCCTGAACAAATGTAACTTAAACAATGCTAAACCCTGTGATACTCCCATGCAAACTGATTTCCTGAGGAACACAGATGAGTCATCCCCTGAATTTAAAGATAATACTCTTTACAGATCAGTCATCGGTTCCCTTCTATATATCTCCAATTGGACCAGACCCGATATCGCTTTGCCTCTCAACTTGTTGTCTAGACACGTCAGCAAACCACTAGTATATCATTGGGAAGCTGTCAAAAGAATATTAAGATATTTGAAAAATAGCTTAGATTTTTGTTTATTATTGGAACCCAATAGTGACAAAGAGCCCATCCTCACATGTTACGCCGACGCAGATTGGGCTGGCGACACCACATGTAGAAAAAGCACATCTGGTTATATAGTTTTTCTTAACAATTGTCCAGTTTACTGGTATACTGGTAAACAAGACTTAGTAGCCACATCAACGACTGAGGCAGAATATGTCTGTTTGTCTAAAGCCTCAAATAACCTCATATGGTTTAATGACTTGTTGTCAGACACCTGGATGAAACCTTCATTACCATTTATCATACATGAAGATAATAAGGCTGCTATTGAAATATCTAGATCTGATGCCATTGGACAAAGATCCACACATATAGATATAAAATTCAAACATGTGAGGCAGTTATCTCAAGATGGATTTATTAAAGCAGTCCATTGTGAAACGTCAGAGCAAATTGCTGACATATTAACAAAGCCTTTACCCTCTAAGCAGCACAAATATTTGACTTCTAAGTTACAAGTTTTATATTGTTCAGAATCTGAATGTAATTATTGTTATATATCGAATCGGCATTTAGAGGGGGATTTGTCACAAGTAAATGCCTTATTCTCCTTTATGTAAATAATATATGACCAGGGTATCAGGGGTTAACTTATTCTTCTCTATTTAATATATTCATACTTAACCACTCCTATATCTAGCTCCACCCCATGTATATATGAGGAGCTGTATGCTTTCCTTCTGTGCTTCTATCTGTGAATATTCAGTGAATATAGAATGCCTTCTGTAAATAAACAGTGCTTTATTTGAATATCTAATTCTTAATCTACTTATTGAGTCTGATCCTGAAAATATCGTAACAGTGACAACCACATGCTGGTTCTTATTAATTATAGCATGTCTATATAACTGGATTTTGACTCTTCTTAGTTGCTCCTTCTCTGGGTTTCACAAATTAAAAGATAACATGATCACTTTTCCCCAAATGCCAGTCACCTTTGTATCTTCAAACAGATCCTCTTGGTTGTTAAAGCTTAGTTTCAGGAGATAAAAACTCGTGAGGTTTTTTTTTCTTCTTCTTCCACGTTCTGACAAATGAAATTGTCAGCAGGAGGGACAAGAATTTAGTTGATAGTTGGTATGATTTAGTGTTTTCATATATCATCTTCTTGAATTGTTTAAACTGAGTTTACAAGTTTTTGTATTTATTTATTTTAAAGTCAGTTACAATTAGTAATTAACAGAAATTTTGCCCATAGAAAGATTGTGGAACATCCCGATTATTAACATTTTTATTGAGTGATAAAGTATAAAATACAAAATACAAAAAGCAGTGGGGGAGAGGGAAGGGGAAAGAGAAATGAGGAAGGATAAGAAAAAAGAAAAAAGAAAAAAAAACATTGGCTTCTGACTCTCTGTTACAGTAAAATAAGGCATTAACATCAAATCAGAACTATTTGCTTTTTCATAATAATATGAACAAGCCATTTCTATAAAATTCTATCAGTCTAATCAGTAAAACCCAAAGTCGGAGTTTCATTCTTCTCCACATCAAGCATGAACTTCAGAAGCTGTCTCCATATGGAAACAAAAGAACTTATGTTCTTTTCTTTAATCAAAGTGGTCATTTTTGCCATTTCAGCCAACTCCATCAATTTCTGAAACCATTCGTCCATAATAGGAATCAAAGTGTCCTTCCATTTTTGTGCATACAATAGTCTTGCTGCTCTCAACATATATAATAATAAAGTTCTGGTTTTTTTCCAATTCTTTTTCCATTAGGAAACATTTTGGTTTCATTTTTATCTCCATTTGAACATTCTGAGGACTCACTTATAAAATTATTTGGACAGGTCCATGATGCAGTTAGGAGCAATAAAGAAAACAAACTCAAAGCAGGTGTACTTCATACTATATAATGCAATAATCTCACACAAAAAAATTCTTCCCTTGTAGTCCAATCTATTTATATGCAGCATTTTATGACTTGTTCAGGAACAGGAAATATTATAATTTTGCCTCAAAAAGGATCCTCTAGAATTCGGTATCTCTTCTATCTGTCATACAAAGTTAAATCCTGTCAATTTCTGACTGAACAATATTTCAGGAGAATTTACATAGAGGGAGCATCACCCCTCAAAAAAGCTTAAGGCAAACAATGACTTTGATATATGAAAATTAATTCCAGCTAAAAGACACAAAGGAAAAAACATACAAGTGTATAGCTTTCATATATATATGTATATATGTATATATGTATATATGTATATATGTATATATGTATATATGTATATATGTATATATGTATATATGTATATGTATATGTATATATGTGTATATATATATATATATATATATATATATATATATATATATATATATATATATATATATATATATATATGGTTTAACCCTCTCAATTCTTGCCATGCTATCTCAACATGATTGGGTGGTGGGCAATTTAGGAAAGGGTGAGTGAAAAATGTATACTAAGAGTTTATACTCCCAATTGTTATTGTTTTTAGTTGCGAAGTCATGTCTGACCCTTCGTGACCCCATGGACAACATTCCTCCAGGCCTTCCTGTCCTCTCTGGAGTCCATTTAAGCTCACGCCTACTGCTTCAGTGACTCCATCCAGCCACCTCATTCTCTGTCATCCCCTTCGTCTTTTGCCCTCAATCTTTCCCAGAATTAGGCTCTCCTCCAGTGAGTCCTTCCTTCTCATTAGGTGGCCAAAGTATTTGAGTTTCATCTTCAGGATCTGGCCTTCTAAAGAGCAGCCAGGGTTGATCTCCTCTAGGACTGGCCAGTTTGATCACCTTGCAGTCCAAGAGACTCGCAGGAATCTCCTCCAGCACCATAGTTCAAAGGCCTCAACTCTTTGGCACACAGCCTTCCTCATGGTTCAACTTTCACAGCCATACATTGCAACTGGGAAATACTTCCAGTAGGATTGTCCAAAGTGTGAAGATCATCTTAGATGCCCAGCTAAAGGAAGCAGGCACCTACAATAAATCAGGCAGCAATGGCATAAGAAGATGCTGAAGTTAAATGATCATTTTAGTAACAATATCAACATTTCATACTCTACAAGAAAAGCATTGGCAAACCAGTTGTGTATTTTACCAGTAAAGTATCAATATCAATGAAAATCATTCAAAATAGAAGGCACCTTGGAAGTCTTCTAGTCCAACCAACTGCTCAAGCAGAATACCCATTTCAGACAGGTGGTTGTCCAGTCTTTTCTTAAAAACCTTCAGTGATGAAGCACCTACAACTTCTGAAGGCAAAGCTGTCCCACTGGTTAATTGTCCTCACTGTTGGGAAGTTTCTCCTTAATTCCAGGTTGCTTCTCTCCTTGATTTGTTTCTATCCATTGTTTCTTGTCTTCTGGTGCTTTGAAAAATAAGCTGTTCCCCTCTTCTTTGTGGTAGCCTCTTAAATACTGGAATACTGTATCATGTCACCCCCTAGTCCTTCTTTTCTCTAGACTGGTCATACCCATTTCCTGCATATTCCTTCATATGTTTTTGTCTCCAGGCCCTTAATCATCTTACTTGTTCTTTTTTGCACTTTTTCCAAAGTCTCAACATCTTTTTTGTTATGTGGTGACCAAAACTGGATGAAGTATTCCAGATGTGGTCTTTCTAAGACTTTAGAAAGCATTAGTAATACTTCACGTGATTTTGATTCTCTGCTTCTGGATGGACTTGATTATAGTGGCAATAGGTGAACGGTTGGAAGAGTGGTTTCTAAGAGTCAACGTTGGCTTGGTGCAATGGTGGGTTTCAAAATATTTTACTACTGGTTCTGTGGGTGTAGCTTGGTCGGCGTGGCATGGCTTGGTGGGCATGGCTTGGTGGGCATGACAGAGGAAGGATACTGCAAAATCCCCATTCCCTCCCACCCCACTAAGCTGCTCTGGGAAGGAATCAAATTCCCCCCTTTTCATTTCCCCAAATAAAATATTACTCATAAGAAAAGGCTCCCAGAAAAGCAAGGAAAAATCAAGCTGCTAACAAAGGAACCTGCCTGAGGCTCATTCCACATTCCTGCCAGCTGCATAAAGGAAACTTTGTAAGAAGAAAAGAGCTACTGGTGCTTAGAGATAATAGAAAGTGGAAGCCAGAAGTTTGGCTCCATTTACAAGCAGGCAGAAAACTCATTCAAGACAGGACATTTCATAATGGAAATCGCCCAAGCCTTTTTAGAAACACAAAGCCCATGTTGCACAAACCCCAAAACTTCAAAAACATAGAACCATATAAGAATCCCTCCTCTTATCCAGTTTGTTGTTCAGCTAACCCAGAAACAAACTGCTGAATGTCACTTCGCTTCTGCAAGTCTTGGCTTGTCAATTTAAAGCAACAGCGTCTTGTTTTTGTTTTTGTTTTTTTCTTCTTCTTTGCCAAGCAATCTCCTGGCTGAAAACCAAGCCCTGATTTTTTCCTTCTAGCCAATCAGTTGGGAGGCTTCTTGGATTGTCAATTTAAAGCAACGGTGTCTTGTTTTCTCTCTCTCTCCTTTGTTAAGTGATCTCCTCGCTGAAAAGTGAGCCCTGATTTTTTTTCCTTCTAGCTGATCAGCTGGGAGACTGGGAGGCAGCGAATAGATTGGGGGCAGGGGCAGGCAGTGGTGATATTTACCGGTTCTTTGAACTACTCAAAATTTCCACTACCAGTTTGCAAGAGCCAGTCAAAACCAGCTGAAACCCAACTCTGGCTTGGTGGCACCTAATCAATCAATATAAAAGAGAAGGGTACAGATCAAAATAATCCTTAGTATCTTTCTGAATACATAACCTCAAGAGGGGGAAAAGATCTATGCTGTTCAACCCCATATTCACCCAACTATCCCAAGAGGCCCAATGGCAGCAGCCAAAGTGTAGAGCGAAGGTTTGAGCTATATTAATATGTTCAAAGTAACTTCTTTTTTCTTCCCCAGTCTTCTAACTTTTTCTACAGAATAAATCTTTACTTCCTGAAGTATTTATATACAAGCAATAGAAAATGCATTTGATCTCTCTTCTCAAGATATTCAACCTGGGTGAAAAATCTGATATCTAATATTTAGTCTTTTCCCTGGTGGAAAAGTCTGAAGAAATGTTGGCATCAGTTTTATTGCTTGTATACATTTTGAATGCTTGAGAAGGAAAGGATGTTATGTGTCACTTGGTTTAAAAGTGTGTTCCAGAAGGCAAGCACACAATTCAGGAAAAGTTATGAAGATTGAAACTCCAATATCTAGAGGCTGGTTCTTCTAATCTACCTCAATAAATAAGAATCATTTCCAGAAGAGAAACTGATTTTCAGTGTTGTTGTTTTTCAAGAGAAAATCCCTCTCCATGCCAAATATTCCCAGACTCATGGAGAAATCCACACCGAGAGAAACAACTTGGAAGCAACATGGAACTGAAAAATATCCGTAGACTCATTATTGTCCTGCCAATTCTCTGCTTCATCACTTTGCCTCAATTTTCATTAAAAACAATAAAAACGGCTCTTAGTAGATCTTTTTACACATGTAAAGAATCACTTGCCCTCAAATACAGCACTCACACTCATTCCATTCTTTAGTATTACTTATACTAGTTAAAAAAAGCACAAATGGTTTGTAAGCAAGAGAAAACAGCCTGGGTAATACTTTTCAAAAGCCATTCTGATACATTAGGTTTTTCTTTCAAACCATTTAAGATATTCCTTGCAAAATTCCAATGCAACATTGGGTGTTCCTAAAACACCATACACCCCGGGCCCAAACATATAGTTACATACAGCTGCTGCAATACATTTGGGAACATCTTATCACAGCCTTTCCTGACCTACTGCTTTCTAGATGTTTTGGACTACAACTCCCACATGGCTTTCAAGTCTTACCTCTATCTCTGTATTGCTCTGCTGCCTATTAACTATAATCCTTTGCCACTGCAAATAAAAAGAAAATCAATGGCAGAGCATCTAGCTGTGTATGAAAAATCCTAGCCTCAATCCTCTTTCACTGCCTCTAGAGTCCCCTCCAATTGTGAATAGTGCAATACTGAATGTGGTCAGCTCAAAATTGACTTTGCGGTTTTCCACCATTGTGAAGTAAGGAAAAATGCAAATGAGAACTCTGATTGATTCGTTCTATTGCCCATTTGTTCACTTTTTTTGACTATCCATGGCGTTCTCCAGAGTCTTCCCCAACATCAAAGTGTAATGGTATTAATAGTTTTTATACGACCACAATTGAGCCCAAAATTTATGTTGCTAAGTGAAACATTTGTTTTTTGTTTTTTGTTTTTTGTTTTTGTTTTAATTTATATGCCACCCTTCTCCGGAGACTCAGGGCGGCTTACAATGCGTTAAGCAATAGCCTTCATACTTTTGTATATTTATACAAAGTCAGCTTATTGCCCCCACGATCCGGGTCCTCATTTTACCTACCTTTGAAAGGATGGAAGGCTGAGTCAACCTTGAGCCTGGTGAGATTTGAATTTGCAGTAATTGCAAGCAGCAGATGTTAATAACAGTGCTTTAGTCCACTGTACTATCAGGCTCAAACTCGCTAAACAAACTGTTTAGGGAGTTTGTTCCATTATACAACTTTTCTTGCCACATTTGTTAAATGAATCAGTGCAGTTGTTAAATTTGTATCCCTGTTGTTAAGGAACTCTGGTTTCCCCACTGACTTTGCTTGTCAGAAGGCCACAAAAGGTGGTCCCTGGGACACAGCAAACATTTTAAATGTGAATCAGTTGCCAAGCATCTGTAAATGTAAATCACGTGTACCATGGGGATGCTGCAAGGATCATAAGTGTGAGAAAATGGTCATAAGTCATTTTTTTCAGTGCTGTTGTAACTTGGAATGGTCACTAAGTGAACTGTTGTAAGTCGAGGACTATCAAAGTACACCATTTGCTTCCATGAGGAAGACAATTGTCTGCAAGCTTCTGACCCTTGTAAATATAGATGCACCATGGATATCTTTTCTAAAATCTTCATGGCTGCTCCACCAAGTGCCACTCTATAGTGTTTCTATTGACTGCTGGTTCCTTTACTGTTGACACTCAATTCCAAAAGATGAAATTAACCTAAGCACTATTTTGCTGGCAGGTAAAATTAAATATATTGTACAATAATTTGCATAGTCAGTTAGATATTCTTTTTTTGGTACCGATATATGAACTAATTTCTTCCATTCTGGTGGTCATTGTGTCCTTTTCCAGATTTGCCAATATAGTTTGGTTAGAACCATTCCACATTTTTCTCCTCTTACTTGCCATATTTCTGTAGCTATTACATTGGTCCTATCATTCCAACTTCTTAAGGACTGGAATGTTGATCTAACTTCATATTCACATAATAGAGGTTACTATATATTCAAAGGTCATGATTCCTAAACTGTGTGCTGTGATGCCATAGCATGTCATGGCAAACTCACGGGAGCACTATGAGATATTTTAAACTTTTGAATGAAGCACAAGAAAACTCAGATTTTATTTTATTTTATTTTATATTTATTTATTTATTTATTTATTTATTTATTTATTTATTTATTTGAGAACTAGCTCAAGGTAATTTACAGTTTTTGCCCACTGACACCATGAAAACTTTACTATAAAACTAAGGATACCATGCACTAAGAAAGTTCTAAGATACTTCTAAAGTATTGTCGATACTTCTACTGCATAGAATCAGTGGTGGGATTCAGCCAGTTTGCACCACTTCGGGAGAACCGGTTGTTAACTTTCTGAGTTTGACAAAGTGGTTGTTGGAAGAAATCATTAGGGCAGAGAACCGGTTGTTAAAATACTTGAATCCCACCACTGCATAGAATCTCAGTATATGTCTTCCAACTTGGTTTGATATTCTTTAAATCAGTTATTATCAATCCTTTGGCATCTTTTAGCATAACAATTCAAGGCTAGAGTCTCCTTCTGAATTCAGAGATCTTTTGGAAAACTTTCCTTGATTTTCCATGTCTGTTTCTATCTTTCGTTTGCAGATATTGTTGTAATATTGCTTCTTGTTTCTTCTAATAGTTCTCTGAAAATCTTTGTTAAACTCATTCTTGATTTTTTTTGCCTTGCCTTGGCCTTCCCTTCCCTTCCCTTCCCTTCCCTTCCCTTCCCTTCCCTTTCCTTTCCCTACCCTTTCCTTCCCTTCTATCCCCTAACCTCTCCTTCCCTTCTCTTCCTTCCCTTCCCTTCCCTGTAATTCCCACTGTCTGTTTTGGCATCCAGTTTCATTTTCTATATTATTTGGTCTTTGACAGTCTTTTCTCACATTGATTTTTATTTCTTCAGTGTCCAATGCTGGTAGGAACTACTCAGGGCTGTGAAGAGCAAAAAGGCAACAGAACACGATGCAAAGGCAGCCCAACACTCTGTGTCAGCCAGACCTAGAACATTGAACTTAGCTCCATTATTATTATAAGAGGACATCGGGCTTTTGTCAACTGATCCAAAGGGAATCAAAGAACTGCATCTATGTCCCATTTTTTTACTGCGATTTGGCTGGAGCAGAGATAGGGATGGGAGAACACTATTTTTACACAGGGCAAAAGGGATTGATGACTGCTGCTGATTTGGGAATATTCTATATTGATTTTTCTCACTTACCACATTCCAGGAGGTTTCTAATATTGTGTAAGCAAAGCCTTAATTGTGTATGTATATCCATGTGTTCATTTATTTTGTTTTCCTGGATAACTGCTGATGAAAAATGTGTTTGGAGAGACAGATTGTTTTATGCGTACTGGGGCTCTTGCAACAAAATAAAATAAAATAAGAGGGCATGCTGTATAATTACACATTATGCAAACATAGCCTACTTTCTCAAGCTACACTATTTAAGCCCAAAATGCATGCACAAAAATGCCCTTCTAGGATGAAATATATCAATTGCATGACTTGCACTGGCTATTTTGATGCAACTAGGGAATTGTACTACATGCTAATCAAGAGCCTTGATGGTACAAGTGGTTTAATGCACCCTGTTATTAACACAGCTGCCTGCAATTTCTGCTGGTTCGAATCTCTCCAAGGCTCAAGGTTGATACAGCTTTCCATCCTTTCTAAGGTAGGTGAAATGAGGACCCAGTTTGTGGGGGCAATAAGCTGACTTTGTATAAAATATACAAAAGAATGAAGGCTATTGCTTAACGCATTGTAAGCCGCCCTGAGTCTCCGGAGAAGGGCGGCATATAAATCAAATTAAAAAAAAAATTGGTCTTTTGTTACCCATGTACCATTGTTAGAAATGCAATACTGTAATGACTGCAGTAAATTATAACATGGGTGTGTTAACAGAACAGAACAGAACAGAACAGAACAGAACAGAATAACAGAGTTGGAGGTTTTCTAGTCCAAACCCCTGCTCAGGCAGGAAACCCTGCAACATTTCAGACAAATGTTATTTGTCTGAAATAATAATCAGAACAATTTTGAACTAAAAACACTCAAAACCATAGAAACAGTAGTAGATTTTAGGAGAAACCTTCCTATACTATGGTACCACCTCTCACAATACTAGACAACACAGTATCAACAGTAGAGACCTTCAAGTTTCTAGGTTCTATCATATCTCAAGACTTAAAATGGACACCTAACATCAAAAACATCACCAAAGCATGCGGAACAAAGAATGTTCTTTCTGCACCAACTCAGAAAGCTCAAACTGCCCAAGGAGCTGCTGATCCAGTTCTACAGAGGAATTATTGAGTCTGTCATCTGCACCTCCATAACTGTCTGGTTTGGCTCTGCAACCCAACAAGACAGACACAGACTTCAGAAGATAATTAGAACTGTAGAAAAACAATTGCTACCAATCTGCCTTCCATTGAGGACCTGTATACTGCACGAGAAAATATCTACAAGCCCCTCACATCTTGGACATGAATTGTTTCAACTCCTACCCTCAAAACGACGCTATAGAGCACTACACACCAGAACAACTAGACACAAGGACAGTTTTTTTTCCAAATGCCATCACTCTGCTTAACAACTAATTCCCACAACACTGTCAAATAATTTACTAAGACTGTATTACTATTATTGTTCTCATCTTTCCTATTACCTATCTCCTCCCACTTATGACTATAACCATGTTGCTTGTATTTTTACAATTTATATTGTTCTGTTTGTTTCCTAGTATGATTTGATTGCTTATTAGTTACCTATGACTATCACTAAGTGTTGTATTTTGTGATTCTTGATGAATGTTTTTTTTCTTTTTCCTTTTTTTCCTTTTATGTATACTGAGAGCATATGCACCAAAGACAAATTCCTTGTGTGTCCAATCACACTTGGCCAATAAAGAATTCTATTCTAAATGATTGTCCAATCTCTTCTTAAAAACTTCCAGTGTTGGGTCATTCATAACTTCTGGAGGCAAGTTGTTCCACTGATTGGTCTAACTGTCAGGAAATTTCTCCTTAGTTCTAGATTGGTTCTCTCCTTGATTAGTCTCCATCCATTGCTTTTTGTCCTGCCCTCAGGTGATTTGGAGAACAGCTTGACCCCCTCTTCTTTGTAGCAACCCTTCAGATATTGGAACACTGCTATCATGTCACCCCTGGTCCTTCTTTTCATTAAATTAGACACACTCAGTTCCTGAAACCGTTCTTCGTATATTTTAGCCCCCAGTCCCCTAATCATCTTTGTTGATCTTCTCTGCACTCTTTCTAGAGTTGCAACATCCTTTTTACATTGTGGCAACCAAAACTGGATGCAGTATTCCAAGTGTGGTATACATTAATTAAATATAGCTATTGAAACATATGCTCAATTTAGATTTTTTAAAATTGTTCCCTTTTCATTTAAGTCACCTCCTCCTCGTATGTATCAAAATTCATATGTGCAGCAGTGTTCATGGGGAGGACAGCAGGGTTCAGAGTGTTAAAAGCAGCTTCACTGCATTGCAACAAAAGTCCTACTGCTTTTCTACATGTATTGTGATGTCGCAGCAAGCGATGTTGTTTTTGTTGCTCTGATGAAAGAGGTGAGAGCATATCAATACCACTGCAATAGGAATCACTTGTCCCATTTGAGAAATCCAACTATCAGATGAAGAGAAATGCTCTACAGTGAGTTGTTTCACCAACTCACCACTAAAAAGCTTCTAACCACGAAATTAAAAAAATATTCAGTCCTATTTATCAGCATATTTCATAAGATTTTATCTGCTGGGGATCTAGGCAAAGGATATAGTCAGTTCAGAACCTGTTTAAAACAAAATGTAAATTGTTCCAAGCTGGTATCAAAGAGTTCTTTTTTGCAGTCAATGCTCCAGTGCATTCCAGGTCATGTTTGTTTTATGTGAGCTTTCATATATTGTGTATTACCTTTTTAATGAACACTTGGAAGCTGGTTGTTATCATGCTATATAGCAATCCTGAAATTTCTAATAAAGAAAAAACTATAGTAATAGAACCCAATCATAGAATTGGAACTAACTTCAGATGTCTACAGGTAGTCTTCGACTTATGATTCATTTAACAACTGTTCAAAGTTACAGTGTCGCTTACAACTTATGAACATGGCAGTGTCCCCATGGTCAAGTGTTCAACATTTAGGCACTTGACAAACAGTTGCTATGTGAGGACTTGCCTAGCAAAATTCAAGTTAACACATCTATAATTTCTGGAACTGTTGACCTCACCCCATTCCTAAGAGGTCTGTAAGGGGTGTGCATAAGCGCACCAATGTGCCTACTATCTCTGTCCTACTGTCCCCATTTATTGTATCCTTATCCTGTATTCACAATCATGTTGATAGTTATATCTGTTATCTTACGTGTTTGACAGATAGATAGATAGATAGATAGATAGATAGATAGATAGATAGATAGTTCTCCAAGATCTTCTGTGACTGCTTCCAGGAAGTTTAGGATGTAATTCATCTTGTCCTGAAGTTTTGATTTCACTTAAATTACCCAAATCTTCTTTTAACTTCTCCTTGTCTGTTTTCAACTTCAGTGTCCTCTTTTATCTAATAGGAAAAAAGAGGCAATTAAGACTTTATTTCCTTTCTGAAACAGATATAAAACACAAGTTAAGACACTCTGCCTTCTCATCACATGTTACTAATTCATTCCTTTCTCCTCGCAACAGATTCATTGCCTTCTTTTTTCTTTCTGCATTATATGTCCCTCCTTCCATTTCGTATTTCCAGTTCCTTCCATGTACATTTTTGAACGCTTTGTGTATCTATATTCAACTTTTCACATTATTTCCATTCTGGATCCTGCATGTCTTATGTCTGATTAAACAAAATACTTTCTCTCCCTCCTGTCAGGGTTCTAAGTAACACCCCCAAATGAATCAAAACTCTGAGGCAGGCATATTCTTCAAAGTATAGATTTATTAGGGGTCATATTGGCCCATCTGGAGAAACCCTCAGGTTTCTCCTTAGTTAAAAATACACTTTTCCTCCCCTTACCCATGCAGTCCATCACATGATTGGACATGGTCCAATCAGGTGACAATCCAAAGTTCATCTGGCCTGACATCCCGCCTCATTGCACCTGGTGGGAATGTCCTTGGTTCTCAGAAGAAAGAATTTTATTTTGGTTACATCCCCTTGCTATTTCTACCTCCCCACCCCCTTTCCCACAGCTTGACCGGCCTCCACTGTGGCAGCCCTGATGATGCCAGGGGAAAATGGCTCCAGGGCTGACACCGCCCTCACAGTGGTGGAAATCATTTTTTTTTACTACCGGTTCTGTGGGCGTATCAGGGGAAGGATACTGCAAAATCTCCATTCCCACCCCACTCCAGGGGAAGGATACTGCAAAATCTCCATTCCCAACCCACTCCAGGGAAAGGATACTGCAAACTCTCCATTCCCATCCTACTCCAGGGAAAGGATATTGCAAAATCTCCACTCCAACCCCATTCCAGGGAAAGGATACTGCAAAATCTCCATTCCAACCTCACTCCAGGGAAAGGATACTGCAAAATCTCCATTCCCACCCCACTCTGGGGCCAGCCAGAGGTGGTATTTGCTGGTTCTCCGAACTACTCAAAATGTCTGTTACCGGTTCTCCAGAACCTGTCAGAACTTGCTGAATAGCACCCCTGCTCCCTCCCTCCCTTCCTCCCACATTTCTTCCTTCCTCCCTCCCTCCCTCCCTTCCTTTTTGCTAGAACTTTTTTATTTTTTCACAAGAAGTTGCCAGCCTGCCTACAATATAATTAGAAATTTGGCAGACATTTCTTCTGGATATCCCTTGTGATGACTGAGTGGAAAAAGGAGCTGAGGTCAGGTTCATTCCTTTAGTTTACTGCCCATTTTAGAATTGTTTTAAAGCAATTCTTAATGCTGCTTTACCATGGTATAGAATTTAAATAACTGGCCATGCAGCTTGATAGATAGCTTCATTCAACAGGCGTGCAATGATAATTAATGGCCAATCCAGTATCTTAACCAATAGTTACTGAATAGCATACTGGAGAGAAATGAATAGGTTCCATTTCAATCCTTGTAAAAGTTGTTGGCTAAAACATTTCATTAAGCCAGCCTCATAGATGTGAACTGTCAAAATATTTTAACATCCCCTTCTGACCTCCAAGCACTTTCCTTTTCCCTTTGCTGATTGCACTAGCCATGAACACCCTTGTACTCACAAATGACAACTTTAGCTACTAGAATTATTGCTCGAATTAATTGCCCAGAAATATGCTTTTAAACCTTCCACTCCATGTCACAGCACATTTAAAGGGTAACCTGTGTGGTTGTTTTTATTTTTTTTGGTGGGGATTTTTTTTTTTTTTACATGTGCTGTTTTGAATGGCCTTTTCCAGTTTATGTGGCCATTAACACCCTATTGGCACTGTCAGGGGTAAGACACTCCTTTTCCTTTATGCATCCAGAAAGAAATTCAAGGAAATAATCTTTCAGGCTTCATGGTAAGATGGTTCCGCTCCTTCTTTTTGCATAAACAGCACTGCACTAAAATTAAACATAAAAAAGATAGAAAAGGCAGCAGTTTGGTCAATGAAAGATGGAAGCATCCAAATACTGAACACAAAGTAAATTCTCCTGCATCATTATGTACATAAAAGGAAGGGAGAAAGAGTAGTGGGGATGGAAAAAATTTCTATAGTCAATGTGATTATATCAGCACTCTCACTGACCTTTGTTTACCACCATAGAGGTTGCTAGCCAGATTAGCGCTTTGCTTTCCCCAAATTATGCTATATTCTTAATTATATTGTAATTACAATACAGGGTGAGAAGATGATGGTGCCAGTTTGAAAGTCTGCCACTTAATTGCCCAGCAGTTAAGTGAGTTTCAAATTTTTTTACTATCGGTTCTGTGGGTGTGGCTTGGTGGGTGTGACAGGGGAAGGATATTGTAAAATCTCCATTCCCACCCCACTCCAGGGGAAGGATACTGTAAAATCTTCACTCCCTCCCCAATCCAGGGGAAGGTTACTGCAAAATCCCCATTTCCTCCCGATCAGCTGGGATTTGGGAGGCAGAGAATAGATGGGGGTGGGGCCAATCAGAATTTTTACTACCGGTTCTCCAAACTACTCAAAATTTCCGCTACCGGTTCTCCAGAACTGGTCAGAACCTGCTGAAACCCACCTCTACTGCCATTGTAAAATTAGGTATTCTCCCCTCCCACACACACACACTGTTCTTTTCTCTTTTTGAAGTCTTTCTATCAAAGAATTCCAGTGGCTATTTAAAAGTTGATGTCTTCTTCTAAAGTCAGTGTTCACCTGCAAATTGAATAATCCCACCTCATCCTGAGCATTTCCACCTCCCCTCTTAATGCTTCTTCAACTGCTCTCTCCAAGACAGTGGGGAACAGTGACAAGAACAAGAGAAGTTCCACTAACTTCTTCTCAAGGCAGGAGTGCAGAGTGAGCAGAGGGCAAGTGAATGATCAATGAAGACAGATTCATGGAGGCAGGCCAAACTCCAGGATCAATGTTTTTGTCTAATGCCTAATCTCAGATCTGGGCCTCATCTGGTGATAGAGCTACTCTTGCCAAAATTTGGAATCTGTACAGTGCTACTTGACATTACAATTTCCCCAGCCACACCAATAACGCAGAGAGAGAAAGATTTTATGAGGTTGCTATAATTATAGCTCATTGATTAAGTTTTGCAGTCTTCCAATTTCTGTCTAAACATAGATAAAAGAAGTGAGAAATGACTCTCTGCAATATGATGTGATAAAAGACTAATCTGAAAGAAGCAGAGACCTTGGTTTTATTTTTCAAAACATTCCTGGAAATCCATTGCGTTGAATAACTTCCAGCTTTTCTCCACATTATTATTCTTGGAAACAGTGTTTGAGGTTTGTGCTGGCATCTCAGGTCCAGGGATTAGGAACAATGAATACAGCTTCAATAACAGGGGCAGAATTTACATACTGAAACCAGTACATTGATGGAGTCTGATTTTAGGTTTTGTCAAAAAAGATACTGAAGATACATGTGTGTGCTGGGTAAAGTCTCTAGCATTCCTGCTTGAAATCTAGTGGGTTTATTTCCCAAAATTTCAGATGAGAAAACCAAATCTTAAGAGGTTTTGTGATCTCATCTGTTTCTGCCTATTAATTCATTTTTTAAAAAATTAATCTTAATATCCAACAGGTCATCACACAGCAGAGTGCACACAGATTTCATACGGCTAAGGGCAGTACTAGTCAGTGCTGAAACCCACATTTTTTTACTACTGGTTCTGTGGGCGTGGCTTGGTGGGCATGGCAGGAGAAGGATACTGCAAAATCTCCATTCCCTCCCACTCCTGGGGCCAGAGGTGGTATTTGCCGGTTCTCTGAACTGCTCAAAATTTCTACTACCAGTTCTCCAGAACTTGTTAGAACCTGTTGGATTTCACCCCTGGTACTAGTCCATCAGTGACAATGTAGTGGTTCACATAAAGAAAAAGATTGGGATCGTATCAAAGAGCTAAGAAGGGTTAGAACTGGTGTGTTTTTGGATCAGAAACCACCAGAAAAGTCCTGAACTGTAGGCTGGTTTGGAAAGTCAAAAACATATCCCAGAAGTTATCATGGTTTAAGCTTGACTCAAAGGCACTTTATCTTTCACATTTTTCAAAGACATAGCTATAACTATAGACACAGAACATAAAATAATAGCACTTGTCGGAAGATTCATCATTTCTTCCATAGTGATTAATGTACAGATTTCTTGTAGAATGGAATGAGACCAAGTTTGCAAAGCAGTACCTTAGTTTTATAATGTATTAAGTAGGAAAACCAAGTGGAAAATGGCTCCTGGAACCTCAATCCCCAGTACTAATAGAAGCCACAACAGGCACTTGTAATAAAGCAGCATGTTATCAAGAAGATGGAAAAAGGGAGTTAAAATTGAGACAGTCAGCAACAATACAGGCAACTGGCCATCTGCCTCTTCCAGAAGGATCTGGCCAGTGGTGAAATTTAAAATTTGTTACTACCGGTTCTGTGGGCGTGGCTTGGGGGGGTAATGTGACTGGGTGGGCGTGGTCAATTTTTTTTTTTACTTTTAAAACCATTTTTTCTACAACCTCTTCGGCAAAGAGGTTGTAAAAAAAATGTTTTCAAAAGGCTCTGACGATCCCAGCTGAGTTGCCTGATCGACAGAGGCTTTTTTTCTTTTTTTTGGCCGAAGAGGTTGTAGAAAAAATGGTTTTAAAAGAAAAAAAGCCTCTGCCAATCAGGCAACTCAGCTGGGACCATCAGAGGCTTTTAAAAGCATTTTTTCTACAACCTCTGAAGAGGTTGTAGAAAAAATGCTTTAAAAAGCCTTTGACGATCCCAGCTGAGCCGCGTGATCATCAGAGGCTTTTTTTTTTTTTTTACTACCGGTTCTCCAAACCACCCGCCTCTATTGCTACCGGATCAGGCAATCCGGTCCGAACAGGGAGCATTTCACCCCTGGATCTGGCCCATTTTTAAGGGTGTGGGGTTTTTTTTGGTCAGGTTATTTCTCCAACACCAAATATAATCTGCTTTTGTTCAGCTTCCAGAGAATTATCCTGGAGACAAAGAAATTGATAAAGTTCTGAGCCTCATTTCATAATTTCTTTCTTGCATTTTGTTGGGTTGGAAAAAAAACATATTTAATGTTAACTAACTTTTAATACATTCTCAATATGCAAATGAAATGTTTAAGTGGATGAGCTTTGCTCATCTTCAGCACTGCATTTAGGGTCAATAAAAAGTTGTTTGTGCTGTGAGACTGACAATTGCCTTAATGATATTTTTTTTCCCCTGCAAAGATCTTGAAGAATTTAATAATAATGATAATGATTAAAATCAACACTTGATAAAATGCTTTAACTCTGCCTCATTTCATTTTGACATTTTGGATTACAAATGTCTAGATCATCCTAAACAGTTAATATAGGATAATT
The DNA here is from genome assembly GCA_022577455.1 of Arizona elegans. Classification (NCBI taxonomy): domain Eukaryota; kingdom Metazoa; phylum Chordata; class Lepidosauria; order Squamata; family Colubridae; genus Arizona; species Arizona elegans. Next base: position 118,561,669 of record JAKOOJ010000003.1, read on the forward strand.
ATGTAAGAATGTTAAGATATTTATTTATGAATTCAAACCAATACAAAACATTTACGGAATAAGGGATGAAGTTATCAAAAACAAGAAACCCTCCAAATATAAAAGATTAAAGATTACTCAGTTACTATTTGCTTGTTTGTATTATAGTTTTCTTTGGAAGAAGGAAGCACTTAAATTGAAACTTTCTAATACTTAACACAATAAACCATTTCTCTAGCACTTGTTGAGTATTTTCCCCATGCTTAATTCCAGAATACAGTCTTCAGACCATGGACATCCTCAGGGGATTAGTCAAAATCTACAAGATGGTGGGCATGGCACCATGATGGACACCCTGATCCTTTTGTACATTGCAATGTCATTCCTGCCATCTTGCAAATGTACACACACACATACAAACACACACATTCACCCAGATATCCTCTGCAGACGTTACTGCCTCAGGCACATTTTTGCAGCTTCCAGAGTAGCCTCCAATTACACTGTTGAATTTGGGTCACTGAATTTCAGTGGCATCTTTTTTTAACAAATAGAGAGCCAGCTGGATGGAGTTAAGCTTCTGCAAGATCCAGCATGTACATTTTGTCTTTGTTTTGCACCAGAATTATTTAAAAAGAGAGGGCAGTGTGTCAGAAGTATCCTCCGTAACCACTTCGATAACATTACCATGTCACTCTCAGATACTCAACCATTTCAAAGTGAAACTTGGGGGGTGAGGGGTGATGTTGCCTATTCCCATTTTTAAACATTAAGAAACCATCTTTTGCTTTTACGACAGACCATGTAATAATGGACTGGATATCCATCTCTCACTTTTGTATTCATGAACCTAAGTCTCAGCCCCTCCTTCTCTATCTTTTTCATATGTATTATTACGACTTTAGTGTTTTCAAACTATAAAGTCTTCCATTTCTTCTCATGTTCAACTTTATTTCTAAGTGACATCACACTTATCACTGCATACAAATAATAGGTGTCAAGCTTATCACAAGGTACTCCTAGCCTTTGTATCTTGTCTGTGCAGGCCTTCAGGAAAGCAAATTGTATGTAAGCTAAGCTTGATTGACAGATTTCCTTTGGCAGCCAGTGTGTTCTAGACATCTCAGCCTTGTGGGGAGTCAGGTGATCTTCTCCAGCCATCTCCCTTCCTCCTCACTCCGCCCCCTGCCCACCATTCCTACACAATTTAGATGACAGCTTGTCTTTCTAAGCAGACTCCAGAAATCAGGAGAGGCCTGTCACCAACTTAGCAGGGGTTCTCCTGGCTTAGATGCCAACAAGAAATAAATAACTGACAGCTGCCTGGGGCTAAGCAAGCTCCTGAAGAGGATTCTGGAAGCTTCGAGGAATATAAAACTTCAGCCTGAAATTCACAGGAAGTACACAAAACAAATGAGTGACAGCAGTAGCTACTCAGTGTGTATACCGCTCCATGGATTTCAATAGTTGCCAAGTTTACTTGCTTGTTAAGGATGTCTAAGGATTGGACACTCTGATGCTGAACTGAATTATGGGAGGACTCATGGGAAGGCTGCAGAAGAAAACAAGCATTTCACTCCTTCTTGGCGGCAATCCGAAGTTTATTAATACTCGGAAGCAGGTCTTACTGAAATCTGTCAGGAAAGGGTTTGCTATTCATTAATTTGTTTTTAAATTATTCACGTTCTACTTTAATCATATGCTAATTATTACTTGTTTAAGTAGCCACCCCTGCCAACATTCCCTCAAATGAAAGGTACTTCCTGTATCTCATCAGAAATGATAATTCAGCACTTCATGATTTACTTGAACATACGAGGATCTGTCATTGAGGGTATTTAATCATACTTTTGGAAAAAGAAGCATGTCTTTATTTAATGTAAATTGATAGTATAATATAGTATAGTATAATTAATTGGAACAATTAATTAGAACAATTAATAAGTGGAACAACTTGCCTGCAGAAGTTGTGAATGCCCCAAAACTGGAAATTTTTAAGAAGATGTTGGATAACCATTTGTCTGAAGTGGTGTAGGGTTTCCTGCCTGGGCAGGGGGTTGGACTAGAAGACCTGCAAGGTCCCTTCCAACTCTGTTATTGTATTGTATTGTATTGTATTGTATTGTATTGTATTGTATTGTATTGTATTGTATTGTATTGTATTGTATTGTATTGTATTGTATTGTATTCTAGTCTAGTCTAGTCTAGTCTAGTATATAGTATAGTATAGTATAGTATAGTATAGTATAGTATAGTATAGTATAGTATAGTATATAGTCTAATCTAATCTAATCTAATCTAATCTAATCTAATCTAATCTAATCTAATCATATATAGTATATTGCATTGCCCTCCCTGCTGACAAGCAGTATCCCTGCCTGAGCTGCTGAATCTGGTGGATGGTTCAGCCAAACCCTAGTTGTGACTTGGAATGGGATGTCTCTGGGGCCTTGGATGAGTGATAAAGTTGTTCAGATTCACTTCTCCTTGGACTCTGATTGGGCTAGGCAAGCTGAGGGATCCTGGAGACAGTCTGAGGGATGAGTTTGAAACAAGAACTCCTGAGAAACTGGAAGAATTCTCTGTGCTGTTACTCAGATTTCAGGCTTGGATCGTACCTAGTCTCTTCCCTTTCAAAGCTACATGAAACCACATTCAAGGGGTGCTTTTGGGATTACACCCAAGGTGCAGTGTTGTTGTTCTTGTTCTTGTTGTTCTTGTTGTCCTTGTTGCATCAAGGTAAAATTTAGGGTTGGAGATGTGCATTCTCAAAAATCTCCTACCTCATTCTGTTACCTATTTTGGTAGAATAAAGTAACAAGCTTTGGTGGATGTTTAAAAATCCAAAGACCTAGCAGACAAATCAGATGGGAATTGTATTTGCTTTTAAAAATGTATGAAATGGCTGAAGAGCCTTCCCTTGCTTTGTTCAATCTTTTAAAAGCCCAGGCTGCTTTCAGCAAAGATCTCTCTTTGCAGAGGATTCTTCTCTTTTTAAGTATTCCTTGGAATGACCAGGTGACTACAACTAAAGAAGCATTTTTTTGTGTGTGTGTTTGGTGATTGCACTGCAGATTTTCTCCATGGCGAGAAATAGAGACTAGTCCAGTGCCAAAATGTAGGAAACATTTTTTGAGCTAAATGTGAATGTAATGTTTATTTTAGAATCCACTTGCAACATTCTAAAATAAAACACGTAGGAATGGAGCCATTGGGGAAAAGATGTTAATAGATGTTCCTCTTCTATAGGGTCTGCAATTCCCATATGACAGCTATCAGTCAATATAACAGTTCTGAGGTGCTTTATGAGATTGTGTTAAATATGTGTACTGTATTTTTCAGAGTATAAGACACACCTTCCCCCCCCCCCTAAAAGAGGCTGAAAATTTGGGTGTGCCTTATACTCCAAATGTAGTTTTTTCAAAGCTTTTTTTCAGCCCCAATGAGGCGCTAACTTTGCCTGCTCCCTCGACTCTCTGCTGTGCTTTAATGAGGTGCTAGAGAGTGAATGCTTTACTCTGACTCTCAGCTGTTCTTTAGAAGCTTTTTTTCAGCCCTAACTAGGTGCTAGCCGAGTGAAGCGATCTCCCCGATGCTTTGCCTGCTTTTCTCATTGCTGCTTCCTCTCAGCTATGCCTTAGAAGCTGTTTTTTATCCCCAAGCAGGGGATAAAAAACCAGCAAAGTAATGTGCTGAAACTGACCAGATTAAGGATGCTAGCCAGATGAATACCTGGTAGGCAGATTTTTTTCCCCTATTTTCCTCCTGCAAAACTAAGCTGCATCTTATACTCCGGTGCGTCTTATACTCCGAAAAATACAGTAATTAGTGACAATTACTGACTGGAAAGATGTTTTCCAGAATTAGAAAAGAGAAAATCCAATGCTAGTACAAAAGACAGAAATGTTATGGTTGTTGTTATTATTGTTTTAAAGTGATGAAATCAGAGTGTTAAGACAGGTAACATTTTTTTTCCTACCTCTTCAGTTTAAGGATGCCCTTATTAGGAGGAAAGCCATATTAGTTTACGGTAACTTCCTTTCTGGATTCTATGTAAGACAAATGAGACAACTTTTGAGCAGAAGAATTAATGCATACAAGTTTGACTTTAGGACTCTAAGCAAGGACAAAGCAATATCAGAGCCTTTGGCCCTCCCAGGATACACTAGTGCAGACCTCAAGGTGACTACATTGGAAAAACAAGACTTTAATAACATGATTGCATGAAAGACTGCTGAACTCACATCAAAAGGTTTCAGACTATCTCAAAAGGTTTCAATAAATATTGTGGGTGTTTAAATGCATGACATTATTAATTGATAAGGTGCTTGTAGGCTGTCTCGCATGTCACCTGCATCTGCATAACTATCTTCCTCTCCCTCTCCTTGCCTCATCCAAAATTAAATCCTACAACTCTCCAGCCACTCTATGCATCTGATGAAGTGAACCGCAATAAAGGGCTTATGCCCTTTATTAAAATGTATTAGTCAGAAGAGATGTTCTCACGTTCTTTCTAATTATTTGACTTTGTCTTGTGAATGACTAAAAAAAAATGAGGTGGTACAAGCTAACCAAGGATTGACAGATACCGGATGAAGATGACTTTGTATAAATATACAAAAGTATGAAGGCTATTGCTTAACGCACTGTAAGCTGCCCTGAGTCTTCGGAAAAGGGCGGTATATAAATCATTTTTTTGAAAAAAAAGATAGGAAATGATACGTTTTCATTTCTTCCCTACAAGTTAAAGCTCTTTTCATGTTGTGCTGAACTATTTTCTATGGCAATTTCCCCAGATTGTGTTGTTCTGTACCAATCCAGGCTATTTCTTTTTATTTTCTCTTAATTCAGTTCTGTTATTACTTCTGCCCATCCTTTTCTGAATTTTGCCTCACTGATGGGGTGGAGAAGGATAAAACATTGTCTTAGATTTGGCTGGAAAAAAAAATATAGAAGGAATACAAGCAGGGGTGAAATGCTCCTGGTTCGGACCGGATCACCCGATCTGGTAGTGATGGACGCAGTTGGTTTATTTTTTTTATTATTTTTTTTTATTTTTTGATTTATATGCCGCCCTTCTCCAGAGACTCAGGGTGGCTTACAATGCGTTAAGCAATAGCCTTCATACTTTTGTATATTTATACAAAGTCAGCTTATTGCCCCCACAAACTGGGTCCTCATTTTACCTACCTTAGAAAGGATTGAAGGCTGAGTCAACCTTGAGCCTGGTGAGATTTGAACTTGCAGTAATTGCAGGCAGCCGGTGCACTGTAACAGTGCTTAATCAGCTACGCCACCAAGTTTGGAGAACTGGTGGCAAAAATCCCTGCGGCCTCCCGCCATGCCCAGCTGAGCCATGCGATCATCAGAGGCTTTTTTTTTTTACTTTTAAAAGCATTTTTTCTACAACCTCTTTGGCTGAAAAAATGCTTTTAAAAGTTAAAAAAAAAGCCTCTGACAATCCCAGCTGAGTTGCCTGATCTTCAGAGGCTTTTAAAAGCATTTTTTTCTGCAACCTCTTTGGTGAAAGAGGTCGTAGAAAAAATGCTCTTAAAAGTAAAAAAAAAAAAAAAAAAAGTTGGCCACGCTCACCCAGTCACATTATCCCCACCACTACCAAGCCACGCCCACAGAACCGGTAGGAACAAATTTTACATTTCGCCCCTGGATACAAGGGATAGGAGTATTTGTAAAAAATAATTCCTTGAGTTTCAACTCAAGTTCAAGTGATTTCAAATGTTCATCCATGTAGTTATCAGCTATGGAAAACTAAATGTCTCTGAGAAGCTATTGTTTGTTCTTAACATTCTTCTTTGGGACTCTACTGAGCATGAACATCAAAGGTTGATTATCATGACAGTGCACTTTGATTTTTAAAAGCAGCAGAGTCCCCAAAAAGATATGTTCAGGACAAACAAATAAAATGACAAATTCAATGACTATCCCTATATGCAAATGTATCAAGAAGTCATTGCTTGATAGAACTCAAAAGTCTTGTAGGAATGACCCAGCAGAATGCAGTGGAATTTGTATCAGCCACATGATTTGAAATCATCTGTCAGCATTCAGAACAACCCAACTCCAATGAAAAACTCCAAGACAGGCATCATCTCAAATCTTCCACTTATTAGAGCAGGTATACTGGCACATCTGGGAAAACCCGAATCTGAGAGTTCTGGGTTTTCCCTCAGAAAATAAAAAGCCCAAAATCCAGCCCTGGCACCCATCAGTCCATCACATGGCCCAATCACCATCCTTTACAACTTGAGACAGCACTGCAACCCTTCCTCCTCCAGATGCAGGAACACCATGACCTTGACCAAAAAGAAGAATGCTATTATGTCTAGCTACAATCTCTCTACCAAATCCCTCCTCCTACTTTCCCAAGTGCAAGAAGGTGGCAGTGTGGAAGCTTCCGGTGTTAATATGGCTTCCAAAGCTGACATCATCCATTGCCGCTGCTTCTGAGATCCACCCCTTTTTATTCCCCTTTGATTCTTATAATTCCTATCCAACTGTGGGAGTTGCAGTCCACGCGAAGAATATCAAGTGGAGGAGGCACTTATGCCGGAATAGAGAGAAGAACGTGGTTCCCAGAATATGGTCTATGAGTGAAACTGCCGAGAGAGCGATGTAATCGTCTCTGCAAATCAAGATGAGCTAGCTGGCCAATGAAGCATGTCTGGCATTTTATTTCTCATATTGTTTGGAGATAGGGATTGAGCTGAGTGCATTCAGCAAATAAAGATCAAATAACCTGCTGTGAATAATGTTTTAAACCCGGGTTCCTATCAGGATCTCGTTATAAGCCCATATACTCCGTTGGATAAAAAATAAGTTACACATGGCTGGAGGCAGTATTGCTTTCTATGGAAGATGAAATCCGTTTTGAAATCGAAAATGTTTAGCGGGCAGGAGGCTGTATATTTTTTTAATGTTTGAGCTGTATGAAAGTGCTCTATCTGAGTACATCTAGGAGATTTTAGCAGTGTTTCATCTGGGTCATGCTGGGATCTGGGGAGCTGGCTGAAACAAAGAGCAAGATAGCGCTAGTGGGAGAACAAAGGGGAAATCTGTCCAATGAAGAAATAAGAGTTCCTAGTCCCTAAGTTACTGTGAAAATGAAATTAACTCTTGATCCAACTCCTGGTTGTCAGAAGCCAGGCAATCAATCTTACAGAACTGCCTATATTAAAGTACATAGGAACTTAGGCTAGTGTAAGGGAAATTTCTGAGTTGGTCCCCTGCTTGTGGCAAATACTTACGCATGCTCAGAGCTACATTTTTAAGTTCTTGAACAGAAAAGGAAAAATAAAACATGTCATTACTAATGGGAAATGGGAAATTTGGAGTGGAATCGATAATGGAAGACTGAAGGAGCCTGTCTAGTCACTTGAATTAACCACATTGATAGAGATGATTTGCATGGTCTGCCATACCAATTTGCTAGTATAACAAGAGGATAAAAGGAATTTCAAAAGAAATAGTTAATGAAGTAGCGATTGGATGACTTATGTGTAAATATAATGGAATGGTACCACTGTTTCACATAGCATTCCTCAAGGATATATCATAGGTGCAGACATTATTATGTTCTACTCAAAAGAAAAACAGCTACTGCTTTTGGTCAACATTAGAGTTTTTCTCATCCTTATTATGCGTGAAGCCATCATGGTCTGCTAGGCCAAGTATAATTTCCCAGTTATTCTAGAGAATTCTAGGGAGTAATTTTTCCTGCTGCACAGCCTCACCTCTCACAGAAATTGGTGGGGATAATAGTGGAACTCCTGAAAGAAAGGTGAAATACAAATGGAAGAAATTAATAAATGAAATTACTGGCTATAAAATTGTAGTGTTTTTCCGTACTAATGAATCTGGAATACAACTGAATATTCTCCCAATGAGGCCTAGTTAGATTACTGTTCTAGAGCAAACTAGTGCCTAGGTTACTTGCTTGGAGATTATCTGATTTTTTCCTATGTTTATATATCCAGGATTGTAATTTATGTGCTTTTCTTCTTCAGGCCTTATATGGATGAAGAAACAAAACTGCAAGTAACACACATGGTTCTTTAAAGCCAACATGAATTTTGTGCAAATTTAGATACAAGTGGGGAAATATCTTACTTAATTATGCCAAGGAATTGTTTTCTCTGCATTCTATTATATTACTGGGTGGAAAACACTTGAAAAAAACTTGAAATACACTCTGCCCAATAAGAGTTTAGCACTTCCTGTTTATTAACCAATATTCAAAGCCTTTGATCAAGAATATTCTGATCTAGATCTTCCTAACTGAGAAAAGATAACAATCAAGGGAAAGTGACATCCTGAGACGAATATAACTTCTCTTTCTCTCTCTCTCTGAATATAACATTGCTGTGTGAATTGATAGCCCTTCTCACAGATATTTTTAAACTGAAGTTCATGGACCATTTTATTAGTCACCTACTGCACTCTTTGCTCAACCCGCAACTGCTGTCCTTGCCCTTCTAGCCTTGACAGTGAATCAGCTGCTGGCGTTGGCTATTTCTCATTGTGAAATAGCTGAGCCATTCTTTTGGAGAAATACATTAGAAATCTTTGACAGCAAAAGACGTCTTCCAATAACCATTCATGTTTCAAATCTTTTAGTATTTTGACAAAACACTTTCAAATTTCTCTCTCCAAAGTAAAGGATGTGAAAAAAAAGGAGGTTGCAGAAATCCAGATATTCATCTGGAGTGAATCCTGCAGTTCCATTTGTATTGATAATAATCATCAAGTCATCTTCTGTCCAATTCTAGTTGGCAAACAGAGGCGATATAAGACTTGGAATTAATGGGGATGATCATTAAATGTAAACCCAAAGACAGATGTTTTTCCATCTCTCCTCTGAAGCAGCTTTAAGAGGTACAGGGGGGAAGGAAACCTAACCTTCCAGCTGTATTCATTTTGCTGGTGGATGTTCATAAATGAATCCAGTTCAATATCACCATTTGAATGCTTGCCTGATTTTAAGTCTGCAGTTTGTGAAGGACAGTTTAGGATTAAAAAGACCATGAACATTATGACTATGAAAGTAACATTTTTATGAAGTAATGTGAATATTATATGGTATGATGTGGCATGATAATAATTTTATTCACATAGTAATCTCTCATGTTGTTTGCTAAGACTTTTAAAAACATTCATAATATAAAAATTATCCATGAAAATACTTCAACAAAAAAGAGGTCTATCCCAGTTCTCCTTAGAATTCTTAAAGGCACTTGTGAAATAGAAAAAGGGAGAAATATATAGAAATAAGAGTTCAGATTTCATAGCGCTCTAGCCGGAAATATACCTTAAACACCATCGACAGCAACAGTAGCAACAACAAAATAGGTGTGTGCTATACTAAGGCATTGAGAGTAAAATATAATCCACTCCAATGGGAATATTTTTTTAGTTGGATAGAGGAGGGGAGTTGGTTTATATCTGTCAACAATAAATTTGGCATAGTTGCACTAAACATGCAAAAAAAAAATCTCTGTACTTTTAAAGTTGCTAGTTGCCATGGTGCATTATAAGCTTGCTAATGTCACTTGATAATTGGAAATGGAAATAATCCAATAGCGACTATTTGACAAAGCAGAGCTGATGTAGAAATTTCTGTCCAGATGACTCAACCATAAGGGGAGGGGACCTTCATTGGCTCTTCATCACACAATACATCTTCCCACAGGCTTCTAAAAGGGTAAAATGGGGCTAGTGTAACTGTGTTTTTCTGCTAATTAAAGATTGTTCTGTTACATCCACATTCTGTAGTGTAGATGATTGCTGTTGACAACATTGCCAACTGCCATGTTAGATTGCTTACTGAAATACCTAGTCCAGCATCATTCAAAACACAAAGACCTTCAAGTCAACAAAGCGATGAGCTAATCATATGGTTTCCTCTGAACTCACTCCCTTCAAGATTCCAGCCATTGTGTCATTTCAGCAAGTAATCTTATATAAAAATGACACATACGGAATGGATTCAAATGCATGCTACATGGGAAAACATGCCTTCTGAACAGTAATGTGGTTAATGCTAAACCGATGATTTACATGCATACATTGGGAAAGGAGTAGGCACACACAGACCCTCATTCACTCAGTCCCTTTGGCTTCTTCCCAAAGGATTTTTTTTTTCAGTAAAAAAAAGGGAAGCTGAAGATCTACAGTAATAACTACTTGGGCGACAGAGGCTAAATGGTCACCTATGCAATGGAAATAGTTGTATGGATCAAATTGAAAATAAATTAAAATTTTGTTCAAGATCATGTTTGTAAAGAAGAAAAAAATAAACTAGAGATTTATTTTTTTAAAATCAAGCATGGGAGAAATAAAAATGGCAAATTCGTCTGTTGGAATCTGTTGTCTATGCAAACCTCCGGGATGTCCACCCCCGCACATATTTTTTGCATTACCCAACTGTTTCATTGAATTTTCCATCTGACACACAATATTCCATGGCTCAGTCCGCCACATTTTTTAATTTAATTCTATTTTTGTTTTCCTCAGACCTAGTGGTATTCCTGTCTAATTTCCCAGTGTCTCTATAGCTCCATTGTCAATGCCAGCCACTAGCTGACTTCACTGATAAAGGAACTGATGCCTATCTGGATAACAATCACACTAAAATAAGTTTTACTACTTTCGATCGCTGATCAGGTATGAATGTGGATGGAGATCCTTCACAGTATTCCTTAACAGTAGTTGCCTGGAAATGAATTGTATTTCCTGAGCCATTTTCTCCCTGAATTTGTCTGCAGAATGTGTACATTTCTGTTAGATTTATATCTGGTCTATTGTTCAGGAACTCAAGGTGGTAGATATAGTGCATCCTCCTCCCATTTGTCTTCATACCTTGTAAAGTTAGCTGGATAGAGAAAAGTGACTAGTCCAGAGTCACTCAGTAACTCATGGTTGAAGGTTGCCTGGCTATGGCACACCTAATCCCCCATTTTAATCGGTATGCTACATTGCTATATTGCTAGATACAATATCCAGAGCAGTGTTTCAGCCACCACATTTTAATGCAGGGACTGTTAAACATATATTTTAAGCTTTTGTTCTTCCCATGATACCTTACACTGCAAAAAGAGTGAGAAGAAGACATTTCAATAAGCTTTAAATCAAATAACACTTTCTCACTGCAAAAAGTCCGCATATTATATTCTCAGGCAATTTCAGGTATCAGCATACTAACCTTTTCCAAGGGATTAATTCCCCCCACTTGAAAACAGTTAGTCAGATTGTCGCACACTAAAGAATCCTATTTGTTTATTCTGTTTGTATTGATAATTACTAGGCAATTGGTTAACTTAACCTATCTTTACAGAATACTGAAACCCCTCCATGAATTCTCAAATATTTAACTATTGGGCTAATTGGCTTTTGATCATTGAACTAATAGTGCAAAGGACAATACGTGTAAAGGAGTAACATACGTGGCAACATAAAAATGTAACTATCCAAATAAAGAACTAATTACATAGCATAATATTACTAGGATGAAAGTAAATGGGTAAATGCTATGAAATCAATACAATACAGAGTTATCAGTTTGATGATTCAGCTGGCAGTTACATTGTGCCAATGTACATTGTAACATTGTGATATAAATTCTGCAACTTACACACACGCCCCACACAATAAAATGGTGCATCTCTCTTTTTTAAAAAAGTAAATATTTTTCTTGAGATTAAAAGTCGATCTACCACATTGGAGGCAATATTTTAAAATCTTGGAAGAGGGGGCTTCTGAGTTGTTTGGGATTTCTCTTCTCTTTATCTAGGAGCTAGAGAACTCCTAATAAATGAAATGCACACATATATTTTAATGAAATCTGAATTGGATCTAAGGAATCATTAATATATTAAAAGTGCAAAATTCTTGTTCTAAGAGAAACATGCTTTTCTTATTTTCGTGTTGGTGTTTTTCCTAATCTGGAGCATGAATGTAGCATGATAGCAATCAGTAATACAAATGCAATGTCACCATTAGTTCTGTAGCTTGTATATAAATGTCATGAGTGTAAAGAAAAGTGGAAGATGGAATGGATGACCCTAATCCTTGGGCCGCAAATGTTTGAATGGCCCCAATCCTTTACTAAATCCCAAAGTGGACTCCAGTAGAAACTTTCTTCCACATCCTTTCACACTGATTCCACTGATTCCACTAGTCTTACAGATCTAAAATATGAATGGGAAAATCATCCCAATCTGCATATTTCTAAGCATTCTATATTGTGTGTGCATTTTATTGTATCTTTAGCACCTCTAAATTGTGTTATCCCTTCCTCTCCCTATCCTTTTAATGTATGCTTTATTGAATGTTTGATATTTTTAAAAATGTTCTGTTGTATATAATGTTTCCTTTCTGCACAATGATTGGAGATATGCACTAGTTCAAATAGCTGGGCCATTTTGGAGAATTTATGTCATTCTCTGAGGTACACCAGTCTCATTTGTCTCTCCAAGAACTTCCTAAACTCTTGTGAAAACTTTGATACTTCAGGTGCCTGGAGAAATGCAGACAGTTTGCCAAAATTGTAGCTTGGTGTTTACTTTTCCATGTAGGATTTAATTTATCTCCTTCTACCATTTTGTACTTTATCTCTGTTTATTACATTTTGGTTTGAAATAGTTTTATGTTTAGTTCTCTTATTAGTTTCTGTGTCTTAGTAGTTCAAAGAACCTTCACTGTTTTACCTCTCTGGATTCTTCGCAATGTGTGGGTCTCTTAATTTATACAAACTGATGTTGTGTGTATATGGCAACATAATGCTATAATTAATCCAGTGTTTAGTAATGAACTATTAATAAAGTGAACTTTAATAATAATTGCCCATCATCATGAAACTATGGTAAGATGTTACAAAATCATACAAAACAAAATTAGAGATGAAAGAAGCAGAGCTGCTGTTGGCATAACCAGTTACTTTCTCCTCCAAATATCAGACATCCACCTTCTGAGGGCAAAGGTACCATTTAGAGGTAGACTGTGTAGCTTCACCCTAATTCTGAGACTGCTAATTTTACATTATAAACTGTTCAGATTCCAATGCTTGAAGCAGCAGAGAAGCATTTGTAATTACTTCATTCATTCATACAAGGTATCATGCTGATTGCCAAACTATAATTTGAACTTAACCTTATGTACATCTACAGCTAACTACATCTAAAGAAGTTCCAGTGATAATTAAGTTTCATTGTCCATGTTAATTCAAACAATGCATTAATTAATTTTATATAGGAATGTGCAATGGTAACAATGGTGGGCTGCAAACGGTTTAACAACCGGTTCTGTGAGCGTGGGCTTTGCTAATAAGCTTGTGTGCAGCATTCAAAATACAGCAATTTGAAGCTCAGCTGCTTACCTTCTAAGGCAGCCCCAGTAAACAGAAGAGTGGAGGTGTGGAAATCAGCTGTGCCATGTGAATCAGCTGGGGTGGGGCCAGCTGATCATCAGAACTACCGGTTTGCCTGAATCGGTCTGAACCAGCAGCAGCCCACCACTGAATCGTAATATCTTCAAGGGAAAAAGGAGGGGAAGGGAAGGGAAGGGAAGGGAAGGGAAGGGAAGGGAAGGGAAGGGAAGGGAAGGGAAGAGAAGAGAAGAGAAGAGAAGAGAAGAGAAGAGAAGAGAAGAGAAGAGAAGAGAAGAGAAGAGAAGAGAAGAGAAGAGAAGAGAAGAGAAAAATAGTAGAGATTGGTGAGTTTATCTGATTTTCTGGAGAGTTTGAATTGTCTATATGTGTGAGACTGAATGACATAGACTTGTAAGTGAAGGCTGATATGGGAAAAAGACAAAATGAGAAAATAGGGGTTTCTTCTAGCACATGATGAAGCCTGCCTAAGAATAAATGTTCTATATTTGGAGAGCCACTTAGCTGCCCACCATTTTATCTCTTTTTGATCTGACAGTTTCTTCCTTTTTTACAAGAGTGCTTCAGACAATCACCCCCGCTCTTTCTTGTTCTTATCCTGGTCAGCTGTTTTCAGGAATCTCTGAAAAGGGTAGTGGTTTGTAGGATGAAAGGAGGGCAGCAACAATATACAGTACATCTCTTTGCTTGAAGTGAGTATATGAAGAATACTTTTTCAGAGGCCCTGGATATGGGACAGAAATCAGAACTCTTGGTCCATGATAATTTGGTATGATGAGGGGTTTTTTTTCTTGCCTTAAACTTTTTTTTATTATTTTTTAAATATAAAAATGGGGGGGGGAATCTTAGCACCCCCAGCTGAGCTTGAGTCTGCCTGATCTATCTCTTCACAGAATGATAGCAAATTTGGAAGAGACTGTTTAGGCCACTGAGGTCAGTGGACAGACAGCAGGGACTCAAATTAAGGCCTCCCAAAAGGAGGCTGGGTAGCCTCTGAAGATGAATGAACCATTTTCCTTGTATAAGTAGTTTCACTGCCTAATAGGCAGGAGTGTCAGGCCTGGAAGTCATATTTTTCGTTGGGCCTTCAGGCCTGCCACATTTACTACTGTGGGAAACAGGGAGGGGGAATTATATGGAGCCAGAGTGATGTATAATCATAATAACATTCCTTTCTCAGAAAGTCAAGGTCATCTTGTTCTGCACCTGGAGGGCTGGAACTGGGAGGCATCTCCAGCTGGGATGATATTTGGATTGCACCGTGTGATGGACATGTGGATGATGGGCAGGGACTTGAACTTTCTTTTGAGTGGGGAAAACCTGGAAGCTTTCAAATTCGGGTTTTCCCAGATGTGCCAATATGACATCTCTAATGAAATGGAACTTTGAGGAACTTCTAGCCTCAGAGTCTTCCTTCGTTGGGGGTGTTACTTGGAACCCTGACAAGGAGTACTTGAAGTATAATCAGGGAATACTTATTTATTTTGAGTTAATTTAAATACTCATACAAAATTAATCCCATCATATAGTAAGGTACAGAGGGAACTTGCTAACAGTCTGGCCAAAGTTCTTTATGATCCTTGAAAAATCTTGGAGAATTAACAAAGTACAAGATAAGAGATATCCTGTTTGCCAAACAGAAATGTGTGTTGTAGGGAGAGATTTCAGGGACTTACAGACCAAACAGTCTCAGATTAATACCATCAGAAGATCCTAAATAGATCTATAAGCAAGTACCTGTAGAACAATGACATTCCAGAAGTCAGCATGGATTTGTTAAGCATAAGTCTCAGCAGACAAAGTTTATCTCAGTTTTCAATTAAATAACTTGTTGAAGACTAAAGACATAATTAAATTTCCATTACAGTGAAATATATGATGTAGTACTCCATGGCATTTTGATTAGCAGGATGATCAGATGGTATCAATTAAAGGAAATGCATAACTGGTTCAAAAATCTTAAATACCGTAGTTTCATGAACAATTCCTTATCAACCTGGACTGAATGGTTCCATAGAATGCAACTTTTTATTAATGTTTTGGATGAAAAGGTGAAAAAAAAACCTATCAATTTTCTGTCTTCCCATAAAACTGGGAAGACAGAAATAATAGCAATAGCAATAGCAGTTAGACTTATAACCACTTCACAGTGCTCTACAGCCTCTCTAAGCAGTTTACAGAGTCAGCCTATTGCCCCCAACAATCTGGGTCCTCATTTTACTGACCTTGAAAGGATGGAAGGCTGAATCAACCTTGAGGCGGTGAGACCCAAGCTGCCAAACTGCTAGCAAAAGTAGCCTGCAGTACTGCATTCTAACCGCTGCGCCACTGAAGCTGTTATAAAATTTAATAAAATTTAAAGCAAACTTAATAGGCCAAAGAAATAAGCTGAAAATAACAATGAGTTTTGGCAAAGACAAATACAAATGCTTTCATTTATGAAACAACAATCAAATGTACAAATATAACATAGGGAACGCTTGGCTTAGCAGTAGTACCTGTGAAAAAGAGCTTGGAATAGTAGTTGCAAATGAATCAGTCGTGTGATCCAGCTACCAAAAAGGAAACTGTACTCCAAACTGAATTAATCAAAATATATTTTTATAATCGCAGAAAAGAATAGTTCCACTTTATTCTGAATTATTCGTCCTTCATATTGACTATTACCTTCTACCAGGCAAAATACTCTAAAATAGATTCAAATAAAACAAACAGAACCAGAGAAGAGCAATGAGGATGATCAGGGAACCAGAAAATAAAATCCTATAAAGAGAGATTGAAGAATTTCATAAATATGTTTGATCTATGGGGGAAAAAAATGCCAGAGAAGGGATATGATAGCACACTTCAAAGAGAGGATCAAGGCCAGTTTTTAATCCCAGTGGGAAGGACATGGAAAAATGGTATTAAATTACAGAAAGGCAGAATCTGTTTCAACGTTAGAAAAAAAACATCTAAACAATACAAGCAGATTAATAGTGGAACCAATAATCCAGAGAAAGTCTGAGGGTGCAGGGGGAGCATCCCCTATATTGGGTATATTTAATAGAAGGCTACATAACTATCTGTCATGAATACTTTAATTTCTGTACTGAGCAGAAGGCTGGACGAATGGCCAAAGTGACACCTTCCAATTTCAAACTGCTGTTTTCTCTTTCAGTCAGAAGTTGTATCTTAAATCCATTATTTATTTATTTGTTTGTTTGTTTGTTTGTTTATTTATTTATTAGTTCGATTTATATGCCGCCCTTCTCTAGAGACTCAGGGCGGCTTACAATGCGTTAAGCAATAGCCTTCATACTTTTGTATATACCTGCTTAGTAGGGCTTTTTGCCCCCCCCTCCCCCAGCGGTGTTCTATTTTATACAAAATCAGCTTATTGCCCCCACAAACTGGGTCCTCATTTTACCTGCCTCGGAAGGATGGAAGGCTGAGTCAACCTTGAGCCTGGTGAGAATTGAACTCGCAGTAATTGCAGGCAACTGACAGCTAAGTGCTACTTTAACAGCAGTTTTAGTCCGCTGCGCCACCAAGGCTCTTATCCCACTCCTTTAGTCATGGTGGTAGAAAATAGGTCTTGACCTTACTTTAGATTACATCCCTTTAGATACTTGAAAACTGCTATAATATCTTTCTCAATTGTGTTTAAGTTTAGCATATGCAATTCCTTATGTCTCTGTTAGAAGGGTTTAATTTCAAGTCCTTTGCTCCTTCTAGTTGGCCTTCTGTGAATAATACTGTATAATACACTTCCCCCCCTTACCGTCCTTCCGTAAGATTGCATGCATAGAATCACCTTCATGCGGCATATTGTTTCTCTAAACGTGAATGCATATTTTCATTGCCTGTCCATAGATGCACCTGAAAGGTTAATAGAACTGAGGTGCGTCTTTATTCTTGCATCTTTATTAGTGGTGTATGCATGTGTTTCAGAGGTGGGTTTCAGCAGGTTCTGACCAGTTCTGGAGAACCTGTAGCAGAAATTTGAGTAGTTTGGAGAACCGGTAGTAAAAATTCTGACTGGCCCCGCCCCCATCTATTCTCTGCCTCCCAAGTCCCAGCTGATTGGGAGGGAATGGGGATTTTGCAGTAACCTTCCCCTGGAATGGGGTGGGAATGGAGGTTTTACAGTATCCTTCCCTTGCCATGCTCACCAAGCCACACCCATAGAACCTGTAGTAAAAAATTTTGAAACCCACCACTGATGTGTTTGTCTTGTTTCCATTTCTTCAAGCAGCCTCTCTCCAACGGAAGATGTAGCTACATGTATTTCAGGAGCTGACATACCCCAAAAGAAAAGTGGAATAACTAATTTAGCTTGAAGACAGAAATATGTCCCATAAAATTACTGAGATGTTCTGGATAAATGGCATTAGAATTGGTGTGATTGCAAGAAAATGGCAAATTTCCTCCCTAGTCTTAGTTTGATTTGGATTATTTCTCCCATAACCCCAGTGCGATGTTTGACTATTCTCCATTTCTTCCACATGGTGACAGCCTCACAGAGCCAGAGAAGAAACTGCCAAGTATCTGATATACAGTCATCAATGATTGGAAATGTGATCATTAATTCCATAGTCTTCCAGACAAGGCAATAGAGCAGTGAGTGCCAGCTGCCAATGAAATACTGTGCCAACAGAATTATTGCTGATCTTAGCTTTTCAGTCTTTGTACATCACTTGTTCCTCCCTCCCGTATGAAAAAGCTTTGAAAGATAATCAGTGAAAGGGATGCTGGGTTGAACCATGTTTCAAACAAGACCTCCTCCCATCTCCCTCTCTTTTCCACAGCTGCCTGTAATAGTTAGGAGAAAATGGAGCTTTAATTATGGAATGTACAGATCAGTATCTGAAGGCTGTCTTGGACTTCCTTGTATTCTTTTATGTTCATGGATTTTAAAATTTTCTTATGTACATTGCTCTTTGGCTATCCAGGAAAGAGCCAATAAATGTTCTGCACGTGTCAATATCATGTTCAGATCAGACAATGGGTTTGATTTCCCCTTTGAAAGTGCACTGGGCATCTAGACTAGCCAGATTTGAACCACTGTTTTGAACAATGAACCACATCTACATCCTGAACCATTTAATAGTTAGCTTGGTACTACAGAGATTTTGAAAATACTCTTTGGGAAATGATTGCTGTTAAGGGATGAACAACAAGCATATCTCAGATGTTAACTATTCATAAAGTCACAAACAATCCCTTTGGGTATCCAACTTATTCAATAAAAATGCAAATGGGAGTCCTTTTCAAGATCCTACCAGCTCTTCTTCCATAGAGCTGCACAAGCTTTCTTCTATCAGAGAAGGGATGCTCTGGAAGAGAACTTCTGGGTAGATATCTACCAGTGTACCTCATCATCTTCATCAAGTCATGCTCTTCACTGATTTTGTCTGGATATAAATTCTCCCAATCAGTCCTGCCTTCCACATCTAAACTTTTCTGCCTATTGAGTTATCTCTTGGCTGCTTGCCTGCCTTTCCATCTGCTATTTTTTGTGTTAGGGCTCCACCCTCCCTTCTGATGTGAGTTTGACCTGTCCCCATGAACTAGCAATCATATAGCAAGCTGGGATGATTATTAAGCCCACCCAGCTAAGAACTTCTGGAGACGATTATTACTTAGTTGCTTGTGGTGTGTGTTTAAAATGTGCCTCCTACCGCTCCTAAAATAGTTTAAATCAGCTCACCACAAACAGTAAAAAAAGCAACAACAGTAACATCCAATTAACAAGTGTTTAAAAAATACAATTAGAACATCACAGAAACAGCGAGGCAAAACCTGTTCCACAAAAATGTAAGTGTGCATTTCATAAAAACAATACCAGAAACAGCAACACCAACATAATTATCACATTGTGTTTTCTACAAAAGTGTGTTCTCCACATGTATTTTCCATTTGTGTTATTTAGCAACTAATTTGGAGAAATAAGTAGTCCCTGATATGACTAGAACCATGGATCCTCTCCAGGGGTGGGCTTCAAAAATTTTACCAAGGGGTTCTCTGCCCGGTTGCTGGGTGGGCATGGCCATGGTTGGTGTGGCCTAGGCGGCCTCCTGCACTACAGTGGCGGGGGGATTTTTGCTCTGGAGGCTTGCCCCCTGGGAGGGCAAAAACGGCCTCCCCAGGCTCCGGAAGCCCTCTGGAGGCCAGAAACCAGCCCCTTTCTGGCCTCCAGAGGGCCTCCAGAGCCTGGGGAGGCCTTCCTGAACTTCCAGTAGGCACATTTTTCACCCTCCCTGAGCCTCTGCGCACACCCTGCACTTACCTGCATCCAAAACGGGCCGCATGGGGACTTCTGGGAGATGGGATGGCCAATTATAGATAAATGAGAGTATATTTTAGTGTACTTAATATATATTATGTAGAATATATTTGATTTATTACCATTAAAAAAGAAAGAAAAAAGTCCAAACTCTCCACTAGCAGCCAGTAATAAGGTCAATTCCTTTAGCAGGCCTGAAAAGGGACTGAAATTAATCTCCAACTGTACTATCCCCAAATATCTCCAGTTACCCCCCAACATATCTTAAGCTGCCCAGAATCACTTTGGACAGCATGAAGGGTAGCATGCAAATTTAAGAATAAATACATGACGTTGACAAGCCATCATGAATATTTTGTTAGAAGGTGAGTTTCTCATAGCCGAAGAGCCTGTTTTTCCACCTCTTTCCACCTGAAAGAAAACACTAACCAATAATTCAACTTCAGATCTAGTGTGAAAAGTGTGAATTCTCCTTGGACACATCCCAGGGAGAAAGAGGGAGCTGGAAGGAACTTGCCCTAAATAACTCAATAAGAGGCTTGACAAACAGTTTTGTGGTTCTTCCAGAATCCCTGCGGAAGCCTCCATTTCTTTGGGAAAGGCCATTAACATTTGTTTAGTTATTTTGAGGCAGAAATTGGCAAACTTTAATCTGAGAAATTTCCTGTAATTTATTGACACTTACACATCTTTTTTTCCCTCACAGAATCACTGCTGTTTTTAATTAGCACAAATTAATCAATAGCAGAGGCCATGCTGAGTTCCATTCAAATGCAGGTGCCAATTGCCAATTGCATGCTAAACACAACAAAAAGTGAAAACGAACATTTGAGATGAAGTTTTCAGGAGACAGGCTTCCTCAACAAGGCAAACATACTAAACAAGATGATGTGGAAACCTGAAAAAACTACTCAACATGCTGCAGGCTTCAGGTATAATTTTCATTACATTTTACATTTGGATGTCATTAAACATTTGGATGCTGTTCCAAAATAAGACAGAAGTGGGGTGCAAAATGAATCGGTCAGACTTTTTTGGGGTGAAATATTGATTGTTACGTTAGATTTGGCAGTTGGGATATGGGGGAATCAAAAGACCATTTCACTCAATCGGTTTGTATATACTTCATTCAAGTCAAATCAAAATATTTTATTATGATCACTGAGCAGAAAATGCATACCTCGTTTTTTTGTTCTCCAGCATTGATTCCACTGGGCTCATGGCAACCCATCATCTGACCTGCCTATAATCCCAATTGATGAATAAAGAACCAGAAAGCAGTTCTGATTGCCACTTTATTGTTCTGATTGCCACTTATTGTTAATAAGGTGTTTTGCATTAGTTATGTTTCTCACATGTTCTGAGTTGTGCAGCCATATAAATGCTTTAAAAAATGAATAAAGTCCAACATCAACCACATATGTAGGTTTTGCTAGATACACAGTGAAATCAAAGCTGAGAAAGACTACCATATACTCATCTGTTGGGTATTAGAAGCTCACTTTCTGTGTTGTGACACCTGCCCTCTGGAATGAGGGTTCTTCTGCAATCTGCTTGGCCCCCAGCCTGCTGCTCTTTCTTGTAGGCAGAATAACAGAGTTGGAAGGGACCTTGGAGGTCTTCTAGTCCAAACCCCTTCTCAGGCAGGAGATACTATACCTTTTTAGACAAATGGTTTCCAATCTTTTCTTTAAACCTCCAGTGTTGGAGCATTCACAGCTTCTGGAAGCAAGTCATTCCACTGATTAATTGATCTAACTGTCAGGAAATTTCTCCTTAGTTTTGGGTTGCTTCTTACCTTGAGTAGTTTCCATCTATTGCTTCTTGTCCTGCCTTCAGATGCTTTGGAGAATAGATTGACTCCATGTTCTTTGTGCCAACACCTTAGATCTTGGAACACTTCTATCATTTCAACCCTAGTTCTTCTTTTCATTAAACTAGACATACCCAATTCCAGCAACTGTTCTTTCTATGTTTTAGCCTCCAATTGCCTAATAATCTTTGTTGCTCTTCTCCCTTATTCTTCTGAGAGTTTCAACAACTTTTTTACATCATGGTGGCCAAAACTGGATGCAATATTCCAAGTGTGGTCTCACCAGGGCATTATAAAGTGGTACTAACACTTCATATGATCTTGATTCTACCCTTCTTTAATGGAATCTTGAACTGAGTTGACTTTTTTGGCAGCTTCAACACATCGCTGGCAAGTGATTGTCCTCTTTAGGACTCTAAGATCCCTCTCACAATTACCACTATTGAGCCAAGTACCACCTATATACTATACCTGTGCATTTGGTTTTTCTTGCTTAAATATAGAACCTTACTTTTTTTCATCATTAAATTTCATTTGCTTAGATAGGGCCAAATGTTCAAGTTTTCAAGTCTCAAAGCTTTTGTCAAAGACCTTTTTAAGTGGTTGCTACTCTCTGGTTTGTTCTCTTTTATTCTTAAATATTATTGTATTCTTTTATTCTTTTTAATCTTGCTTGTGAACCACCCAGAGTCATTGGGAGTTAAATATTATGCAAATAATAATAATAATAATAATAATAATAATAATAATAATAATAATAATAATTTTAGAGAATGAGAAACTCAAGATCTTGTGGGACTTTAGGATTCAGACTGACAGGCACTTGGTCCACAACACACCTGACATAACAATAGTTAAAAAGAAAAAAGTATGGTTCGTTGACATTGCAATACCTGGTGATGCATGGATTGAAGATAAACAGCAAGAAAAAAATCACAAAGTACCAGGATTTGCAAATTGAAGTTGAGCGACTGTGGAAAAAGAAATTGTGTGTTGTCCCGATTGTAATTGGAGCCCTTGGAGCAAAACCCAAAGGGCTACCCCGCTATTTAGAAATTCTAAATTTGCTTGAACATTTTGACTCTACAAAAAACCACCTTACTCGGAACAGCTTACATCCTCCGATGATACCTTAACAGTTCCTAGGTCCTTGGTTAGGACTCGAGCTGCTGAGCTATTAACCAGCCTCAAAGGCTGTGAATCTCACTAAAGATTAAATAATAATAATAATAATAATAATAATAATAATAATAATAATAATACCACCTTACTCGGAACAGCTTACATCCTCCGACGATACCTTAACAGTTCCTAGGTCCTTGGTTAGGACTCAAGCTGCTGAGCTATTAACCAGCCTCAAAGGCTGTGAATCTCACTAAAGATTAACCAATAAATAATAATAATAATAATACAATAGACTAGATACCTATTCATCTTGTCTTCTCTACTTCTAATAGCACTCCAAATTTTCAGCTGGAGAATCTGCCATCTTGATTCTTGATAATTGGGATAAAAACCATGATTTTCTTCACGGTTTCCATATATCATACCATCAACCTATTTCCCCCCAATAAAAGCTCAATATCCATAAGGTTGTGAATGTGCCACTGACAGAGATGGCATCCCATATTCCCTAAGCTAAAATGTTACCTAGATGCCATGATGAATAACCTGAGGTTCAGCCCCAACAAGATGAAGTCTTGGTGTTCAGTAAACAATTTGACCTGAGAATAGGAGTAAAAACTTATTTTCGAGCTCACATATTATATTGAGATGAAAGAAAAATTAGGTTTTGTATTATAACAGATTTACCATATTTTTCAGACTGTAAGATGCACTGGTGTATAAGATACACCAAGATTTCAAAGAGGTAAGTAAGAAAAAAAAAGGTTTTTGCCCTCCCCCAGCCCCCAGGACCACTCTGCAGGCCTCCCAAACCCTCTGCGCAAAATTTTGCAAAAATGGGATGAGCAGGTCGGGGCTTCAGGAGGCCAAAAATGGCTGTATTCGGTATATAAGATGCACCAACATTTCCATCCTCTTTTAGGAGGGAAAAAAGTATGTCTTATACTCCAAAAAATATAGTATTTCATCTAATTTTTCTGAGAACCTGTCTTAAATTCAGTTTTTTTTCAGATAAATATAGTATATGACAGACAGTTTGGTGTAGTGATTAAGGTATCAGGCTAGAAACCAAGAGAATGTGAGTTCTAGTCCCATGTCAGACATGAAGCCAGCTGAGTGACTTTGGGCCAGTTATTCTCTCTCTCTCTCTCTCTTAACCTTAGGAAGCAAGCAAGAACAAACTCACTTCTGAAAATCTTGCCAAGAAACCTGTAGGGACTTGTCCAGATATTTGCCAGAAGTCAACACTGACTAGAATGCACAAAAAAAAAAAAAAAAACCTCATTGAAGAAGGAATGCCTTCTTGGATCTGGAAATGTAGGGAATAATAACAACCAGGAAGGGCTTTGTCTAGATATGCCTTGAATATTTTTTATCTTTGAAGTTGTAAACAGTTTGCTATCCGGATACTCTTCCTGTAGCCTGACAGTAACATACCATCTTCATCAGATGGCTAAATAACCCATCTCAGAAGGCAACAGGTTAAGAACTATGTAAGGAAAAGTCACTGTACTCTACATGTATTTTAGCAATAGCAATAGCACTTAGATTTATATACCGCTTCACAGTGCTTTACATCCCTCTTTAAGCAGTTTACAGAGTCAGCACATTGCCCCCAACAATCTGGGTCTTCATTTTACTGACCTCTGAAGGATGGAAGGCTGAGTCAACCTTGAGCCAGTGAGAATTGAACTGCCAAACTGCTAGCAGTCAGCAGTCAACAGAATTAGCTTGCAGTATTGCATTCTAAACACTGTGCCACCACAGCTCTTTGTTACTTTGTCCTGGCATGCTGGTAAATTGTGTATACATGACAATGTTTAATTTCATGGCTATATACAATGTTTGACTTAGAGTAGGAAGCTCTAAGCATTTTCCTTGTGCTCTCCAATCTTTTGGAGGAAATATAGCTATTGTAGAATATATTCTTCCCCCACATCCAAAATAAGAAGCTACATTAATACTTTGATTAGACATTGGTTAGACAAGGGACTAAACAGTTAATTCAGTTTGTTCAATAGGAGCAGTTCTGATGGACAACTATGCCATTGATTCTGACAGTGTATTAGTTACATGAGAAAGGCTGTACAGACCAAGACTTACAAGCATCATGCCTGAGTCTTACTGCCTTGCAGCCTTGCTTCTGAGGTACTCATAATTTCTAGTAACTCCTAATTTGATGGAGAAATACATCAGCTTTGTAAATGGAGGTGTTCAAGGAATGCAGACTTGCTTACAGAAGCTACAAATATTCTTTTACTTACACTAACCAGAGAAGATGGGGGGAAATCAGTTAGTGTCATTGGAGTGATGCTGAAATTGTTAGCAATGAGATATTGCTATTCCTTAGAATCAAATGAAAACAATACAAAGTTCTGAAATAAATCTCCAATAGACTGTCGCACAAATTAGCCTCTTCTTAATGCTGTAAGCAAACTTACAGAGAAATTATCCTTCTCCTTGGATATCTCACCCCAACTAAAGATGGAAAAAAGGTTAGAGAGTTTTTTATCTGCAGCCTAATTCGTTTTAGAAGACATAATAGACTAGTCAGCCTCATTCTTATGATCTTGACAGATTATCATACTTATGGGTTTTCCTGCCATAGTAAATAAGCCAAAAGGAAAGGAACACATTTCCCCATAATATGTTGTTTCAGAAAATGTGTAAATGATGCTGCCTTTGAAGTTCAGAGTTGGAATGCTAATTGTTCAATCCTTGCTACTTGTTCTGTATTCTGAAGGAGAAATCTTCCACTCTTAGAACAGCACTGACCAGATGCAGAACTTCTGTTCTTGCCACTCATAGTAGCATTATTGTTAGTATTGATAATATTCCAATATAGCTTTACTGAGATGTTTGCATTTGTAAAAGTTCTCTCAAACAAGGATGGGTAAACTAAAAGGCAAGGCTGTTATTCCATGGATGTCTGCTTCCACGTAAGCCCCATCAAGCACAGTTGGAGGTTTAACAGCATAAAAATATACTGTATATAGGACACACTAAGCATTTTAATGTCTGCTGCATCTGCATGTGTTTTTGCCTAAACTATAATGTTCATTTCTGTGTACACCTCATGAGACAGGAAAAATAAGTCTTACCCGGGCTTCCATTGGACTGATGGTGGCAGTCTTGGTCTAAGACACCTGGAAAGTGACATGTTCGAGAAGGCTGACCACTCCCTATTGATTGATTCTATTGATTATGTGCATCACGTGGCTTTTTATTCCTAGGAACTATATAGATTTCCTCCATGCCAATCTATCCCTAACCTGTTCTTTCAAGTCTCCAGTAGTGTACTCATACCCATCATAACTGAGACCATCCACCTTCCTGCTGCTTATCCTCTTCTTCTCTTTCCTTCTACCTTTCCCAACATTAGAGCCTTTTTCAGAGAACTAGCTCTTTGCCCAATGCATCCAAAGTAGGATAATTTGAGCTTAATTTTTTGTATCACAAGTGAGAACTCTGGGTTGATTTATTCAGTGACCCACTGGTTTGTTTTCATGGCTATCCACAATGTTCTAAAGAGTCTTCTCCAGCACCAAACTTCAAAGGCCTCGATATTCTTCTTGTCCTGCTTCTTTGAAAAATCCAATATTCATTTCCATAGAGTGTCACAGAGAATATCATGGCTTGTATGATTTTGATCTTTGCAGGTATTTTGCAGACACTTCGTAACATTTAAATATATTTTAAATATATTTTCCCAGTTCTTAACAGATGCTCTACCACATACTAGTCTGTGGAGTATTTTTTGATCATTCCCTATTATCTTTCCTGAAATATAGTGAGATGTGATGCTATTTATTGATTGATCATATTTCTATTCCACATCCATTAAAACAATTCAGTGGATTACATAAATAGACAAACCAGATTAAAACATCTCTACTGGAACAAAAAACCACAAAACAATAGAGAAAATAAACAAATCTGAAAAACAAATCTGAACAACAAATAAATAAAACAATTAAAATGGAAATATTTGCCTGCTGGAAAGCTCTCCAAAACAATTTGATCTTCCAAAGGACCAACAAAGGGGAAAGCAGTCTGATCTCCACAGATTGGAATCTATTCTATAAGATCAGCATTGCTACCAAGAAGCATTGGCCTCTTGCTTCAATTCCTAAAACACCCCAGGATTTGCAGAAGTTTCTTTGAAGTATATCTAATTGGATTATCATGGGAGTAAGGTAGGTGGGCATGAAATACCCAATTGCTAAGCCTAGAGGTCATTGCCACACTACATTTTGCTTATCCTCCAGTGTTCTAGAGCATATGCAGTCCAGCACATCATAATGATTCACTCTTATGTTTGTTTAGGGAGTGGCTAATAGTCATATTACTTGTTATAGTCACTACAATGATGCAACAAAGGCAAATATGATCTGCCTTTTTGACTCTTCTCCCATCTTGATTCTAATTCAAAACTCACCCAACGTTGTTTGGTATCATAGATAGGTTGAGAGAAGGAGCATTATGATGCAGCATGTCTAGGAATGTCCCATTTAACATTATGCAATTGCACATCCAGTGCTCCACGCTCTTTCTTGATTTCTTCTATGGACTTCCAAGGAAAGGCATCTCGAGAGAACAACTTCCACTGGACCTTTCCAGATATGCAAGTGTAGCCAGAAGGCTTCAGAGTGAAGGAAAATGTGTAATGGAATACAACCTCAGCAGTGCCATCCTCTATTACAAAAAGGAAGTTTAACATATTATCAAGAACCTGGAACAAAAGGTTAAAAACAGGAAGTGTTTAATGGAGGAAGAAAACTTGAGAATTTGTCAGGTAAATGTGGCCCAGCTTTAGTTTCCATCACTACAGTTCCACGAATTCAAAGCTCAGTTCTCCATTCTGGCACAACTGCGTTGTCGTTAAGGTAGGTCACACAGTCAGTTTAATCTAAGTCAAACCCTTCTATTTTCTCCATAACAACCCAGTGAGGCAGGTTGGGTTGAGGGGGAGTGACTGGCTCAAAGCCAAGTGGCTTCTTCTATCCATCAGCTTCTTATTAATCTTACCCAACATTATGCTACCTCATAACTCATTATCTCTGTTTACTCGTTATGGGGAAAAACAGGGGTCACCCATCAATTGGTTTCCATTTTAACTCATTCTGTCTGCTACATCATGTGAACGTGTGAGCAATAATCACCAAGGGTCAACATTTTTGCTTTCCATTATCTGACTTTGGCTGATGATGATGTATGAAGCAGAGAGAGAAGAGATAGCTTGGTTTTCATAGGTGAGGTATTGACCCTGCTGGGCTTAGTGTAGCATGAAACTAGTTTTGACTAGTAAACTGAATAAATATGTTTGGAAAGATGCAGAGGGATAATATATATGCAACACCAAGGTGCTATTTTTATGAAATGATTCACCAGAGGGTTAAGCAGGAGCCAAACATATTTAGTCTGTGATGAGTTTCAGCTGAAAAAAAGGAAGCTTTTCATGGCCTAATCTTCCCCCCCCCCCCCCCCCCCATTTGCAAATGGCAGCCTCCTTTGCTTTGCCTTCCCAGGGACAATAGAGGAGCATCAGTTAGAAAGACCGGCCTTTGCAGACATTCAAGTCACACTGCCCAAAGTCAGGCCAGCTGAGATAGGGCTGGGGTCTGAGCTGTGAACATAAGCTTATTAGAATTCCCAAGGGGTGAGAACCTGGATTCTAACCAATCATACTTTACCCTCTGCGTAGGCAGCTAGCAAGATAAATTCCCAAAGCAGCCTAACAGGCATGATAATTCTTGTTTTATTTTCCTTCAGAAAACAGCACTGTTCAGTGCTGACAGACTGTTAAATTTTCACTTTGACAATTCACATTGGAAAATGTTTCCAAAATGTTTGGATTTGATCTCCTTTTTCACTCTGGCTTTCATTTCATTGTGTGTGTGTGTGTCCCTTCTCTTTTCTACAAAGAAAGAGAAGGGAGTGGGAGAGAGAATAAAAAAGCCGCAGAGACTTTTTGAGAAATTGTCTTTATGCATACGGTAAAAGAAATGGAATAGAAATAGGAATGTGTGTACTGGCCATATTTCCAGACTGTAGCTTACAGGTTACAGGTGTAAAAAGACAAGCTGATGTAGAGGTGGAGGGAAGTTAGCAGCAAAGGGAAAAGGGGATGAGTTCACAGCAGCTGAAAGTAGCCAATAGAAGCTCGGCTGATTCAAGCCCTGTCACAATTACCACTGAAGCAATGTATGTGCATATAGCAAGCCAAGAAGATGAAAATACAGATAGTCCATGACTTATGACCATTTTTAGTGACTATTTGAAGTCAATGTGATTCAATTAATGATCAGGGTAATTTGCTTAATGACTATAGCAAAAATGGTCGTAAAATTTTGTGCAAGTCACTTAACAACCACTCGCTTAGCAATGGCCATTCCAGTCCCAATTGTCGTAAATCAGGGGTGTCAAACTCTCATTGTCACATGACATTATCGTGACTTTTTTCCCCTTCACTAAATTGTGTGTGGGCGTGGCCAGTGCGTGATGCATCTGGCCTGCAGGCTGCAAGTTTGACACCCCTGTTGTAAGTCAAGAGTTACCTATACTGTTTTCACATTGGATAAAAACATCCCAAAGTCAAGAGGCTTGGTAATAGGCCAGGGAAAAGAGAAAGGCTGTATCATTTTGAACATCCTTCAGGAACAATTAGGCAGGCACCTCAGCCAAAATTAAGATGTACCTTCATAGTTATAGCTTACATTGATTTTGGACACCCATTTTAGCCAAGGTTATATTTAACAAAGGGAATATATCTCTAAATAATATAACCATAGATTATTTTGGAGCCATCTTTATTAAGTACTAAGTCATACCATATCTGGATTGCAAAAATCTGATTGATCATTAAAACATAGAGAAAACTCTTAACAGATTATTGCCATTCTGTGGTCATTCAGATTTTTGCAACAATGGTATAGTATTCTATTCCTAGAAATATACTTTAAAATAATATACAGTGTATAGGACCGTGTTGGCGAACCTATGGCACGTGTGCTGGAAGTGGCACGTAGAGCCATTTCTCCAGGCACACGGAGCCGTCGCCCGTTGCTCTTCTGGGTTCCAGTGGACCGGGCAGCTGGGTTTCATGTGCACTGGCAGGCCGGAAACCGGAAGAGCAGCCGCCCATTGTGCATGCGCGCTCCAGAAAGATGATCTCCCTGTTTCCAGAGTGCGTATGCATACCGGCCCAGCTGGTCTGGTTTCTGGCGCTCATGCATGTGCAAACACCAGCACCAGGCTTGCGTGCCAAAAGATGCAGAGAGGGGATCCTGGTGGTCACTTCAAAGGGAGCAGAGCAAGGTAAGCCAGGGCTTCCCTCCCTCCCTCCCTTCTTGTGCAATCCCAGGCAGTCTGGACCAGCAGCCGGTGAAAGCGGGGTGGTGGTGGTGGGCTGCCTGCACAACTGACCCCGTGGCCTGGTCTCCTCCCCACTGGGAGCCACCATTCCCTGGCTGATGGCCACTCTCTCGGCTCTGCCAGGAAAGCTCTGAATGCGTGGCTTGCCTGGGCTCCTCCCTACTGGGAGCCACAGGCTGAGCAGGTGCAGCTGGTGGGGCTTTGGTGGACCAGAAGCTGGTGAGCTACAAACACACAGCTTGCCTGGGCTCCTTCCCCCTGGGAGCCACCATTCCCTAGCTTGGCGTGGCACCCCCACCTGACCCCCACCACTGCGCTGCCTGTGGTTGGGCCAGTCACCAGAACCCTGTCATGCCCGCGGCTGTGCCGCAGGCCAAGCCAATGCTGGGTAAGGAGCAACAGGCAGGGCAGCCAGCCACCCAGCCAGCAAATGCTGCCCCAAGCACCTGAGCCGGCCGGTCACTCTTGCCCTTCCCTCTGCAGCCTGCGGCTCCCAGCAAAGAGGAGCCCAAGCAAGCTGCGCATTCGGAGCTTCCATGTTGGGGCCAAGAGCACTTCTGCTGTATGCCGCCGTCTCTTCTCTGGGGAAGAAGCGAGCTGCCAGAGGAGCAGGGAGCTGGTTGGGTGGCCTCCTCTGACCCAGCTGGCCTGCTCACCATGATGCTGGTGACAGTGGTGGCTTGCTTTCCTGCCCATCTCTTAGCGAGGAAGCTTCCCAGCCACTCGCTTCAAAGTAGCCAAGCCGTTCCCTTGGAAGCAGGCGCCCCGAAGCTAGTGATTGGCAGCCTCTGCATGGAGCTTTTGACCACCTCTCCGGGAAGTTTCTTCACAGAGATGGGCAGACACATGCTGTGTGCGCTCTTGCCTCACTCGCTTGCAAACTTGCACTGCATGTAGGGAGACTGAGAGCTCCGCTTCAGCTGCCGACTGAAAACAGCACTGAGCTGCAGAGAGTGGCAAACTCCAGAGCTGAAAGAGGCTGAGGAGTGTCAGGGCCAGGATTGGAATCAGCCGGGGGAAAAGGGAGGTGTGTGGTGCCACTCCCCCTACAAGCACAGCCTCCATCTGCCCATCTCTTGGCGAGGAAGCTTCCTGGCTGCTCGCTTCAAAGTAACCTGGGGAGAAAGAAAAACGGGACTTCTGGTCCCACCGGAAGTTGGCAAACAGACCGTTTTCGGCCTCCGGAGGGCCTCTGGAGAAGTGGGGAAGGCTGTTTTTGCTCTCCCCAGACTCCTAGAAAGACTCTGAAACCTGGGGAGAGAGAAAACCTGGCCTACCAGGCAATCACGTGCCAGGAGCAGGGGGAAACGGGGGGGGGGGGGTCGCACATGCATGTGTGGGGGTGGGGCACATAGAATTATGGGTGTGGGCATGCACATGCCTGACACACACACATCCTGTGCTCTCCCCTCTCCTGGCACGCAATGGCAAAAAGCTTAGCCATCACTGGCATATAGCATTAATGTCTTCATTTGTTCTGTGCAATGAGCAAGGAATTGGCCATGATGCTTTAATTGACTTCTTCCAATGCTTTGATTTTATCATTCTATTATCCTTATCTGCTCTGTAAGTCTCAATATTGACTACTTTATTCTGAGATAAAAGCTTGAATCTCAAAACACTTAGTGTATGTTTAGCAAAGGATTGGAAGAGACAGTATTAAAGGCATGATCAATCTATCACTTACCAGTTGCTTCCAATAAAACTGCACAGCACCATGTTGGGGGGGGGGGGGGTGTAACATTGAGGCAGGATGAGGCAAGATGACATGAATAATTCACATAATTGACCATACCGCAGGCAAGATACCTGATGGATCTACACATCAGATGGTAATCTTCTGCAATATAGACATCTGCTATATTTTCACAAAAACTGGCTTAATATTTGGTCTCAGCAAATACTCGTAAGTCGTAACTCAATATTCATAGAGAAGAGAAAAGAAAAAATATAACTGCAACCAAATGCTGGAAGTCTCTGCACATGTACATTATTTTAATTTTTTTCAATGTTCTTTTTTTTTTTTTCAAAATATCATCTTGCTTACTTGTTTTTAATCCTACTGGCTGTAGTTGCCCATTGCATTACATTGATAGGAGTTTGTGATATCATCTTTATTAGGCTATGCATTGTTTGACTAGCAAAATTGCACAAGTCATCCCAAATCAATATGACTAAATGGCACTAAGGGTAAATGAGGTTGAAAATAATTTGAGTGCCTTTACAACAAATGCAGAAAATCTCGGAAATGAAGAGCTATTTTTCAACCCTCCACAAAATTAATAGGAAACCTGAAAGTCGGGCCCAACTAAAATAATAATTTTAAGAGGCTTTTAAGTAGAATAGACTCAATTTACCCAATTTAATTTTTTAATTAGTATTTTTTTTGCCACTAACAGAAATGAACCCCATGCAAAATGAGATTGTATGGTGACAATTTCTTGGGGATGTGCAAACTGAGGAAACTTCAGAATCAATGAAAAACAATAAATCAGTTTACATCATCTTTGAAGTTCCACATAATTTTTCTAGGCCCCTTTTTTCTTTTTTTAAAAATGAGAATAAAGGAAGATTCATTGACGGATTAACAGATCATAGCAGTACAATTAATTCAGCTAAAGGCATTTGCACTGACGTTTATGGTTCTTTTCCATTCAGATTTGAGATTTAAATATCTCAGGCGTCTTTGACTGGGTTGATACATTATCTTCTAAGCCATCATGTGGTTTCAGGAATGATACCTAGTGTTTGGTCTGGTTCTTATGTTATACTGCATTGAAAAATCATTTTATGTTTCTTTGGCAGTCACAAATGATACAACCAAAACAAAGGCAGCGATACTTAGATTGTCTTTATTTATTTATTTATCTATTTTAAATTTTGTATTTTCGTGTTTTATCTTTTGGCTGTTCACCGCCCTGAGTCCTTCGGGAGAAGGGCGGTATAGAAATCTAATAAAATAAAATAAAATAAAAATAAATATTTGCTTCTGCTCTGTAGGATCTCAGTCTTTCTGCTAGATCACCGTACAATTTAATGGAACTCTTCTTCCTCACTGTCTTTACGCCAGGTATAAAAGATTGGAATGGGAGATCTTATTTATTTATTATTATTATTATTTATTAATCAAATTTCTATACCGCCCTACTCCCGAAGGACTCAGGGCGGTGAACAGCCAAGATAAAATACAGATAATACAAATATTAAAAATCCCTTAAAATTATTAAATATTTCGGCCGAAACACAGATTAAAACACCCAATTTATAAAATCACGAATTAAAAAATTTAAAAGAGGGGAGTTAGGCCAGGCCAGCTTGCTGAAATAGAAAAGTTTTGAGAGCATGGCGAAACGTGCGCAGGTCCGGGATCCTCCGTATCTCTGGGGGGAGCTCATTCCAGATGGTAGGTGCCCCCACAGAGAAGGCTCTCCCCCTGGGGGCCGCCAGTCGACACTGTTTGGCCGACGGCACCCTGAGGAGCCCCTCTCTATGGGAGCGTACTGGTCGGTGAGAGGCTATTGGTAGCAGAAGGCGGTCTCGTAGATACCCCGGTCCGATGCCATGGAGCACTCTAAAGGTGGTAACCAAAACCTTAAAGCGCACCCGGAAGACCACCGGGAGCCAGTGCAGCTCGCGCAGGAGGGGGGTCACATGGGAGCGCCACGTCGCTCCCATAACCACCCGCATGGTCGCATTCTGGACCAGCTGGAGCCTCCGGGTGCTCCTCAAGGGGAGCCCCATGTAGAGAGCATTGCAGTAGTCCAAGCGGGAAGTAACGAGAGCATGAGTGACTGTGTTTAACGAGTCCCGATCCAGAAAGGGACGCAACTGGCGAATCAGGCGGACCTGATAAAAAGTCCCCCTGGCCACGGCCGTCATGTGCTCTTCTAAAGACAGCCGTGAGTCCAGGAGGACACCCAAGTTGCGAACCCTCTCCGTGGGGGCCAATGACTCGCCCCCAATAGTCAGTGATGGCACTAACTGACTATATCGGGATGTCGGAAACCACAGCCACTCGGTCTTGGATGGGTTGAGCCTGAGTCTGTTTCTTAATTTAATTTAATTTAAACTGTTATTAAACAACAATCAGACAGAAGCTTAGAGGCATCCATTTGAAAAAATATCTGCTAGCAGAGCCAGAAAAATAAAAACACCTGGTACCTCTGCACAATATGGGTCCTACTCCTTTTTAATGTATATCATGTGGGAAAAGGGGGCAGGGCTTCAACTGCATGGTTATGGCTACCGTAATTTATTTTATTTATTTATACATCAAATTTAGGTACCATCCCCCCCCCATCTTATTCTCAGAGTTACTTTTCTTGGCATTGACTCCCTTCAGACCACCGATATGGCAAAAATAAAGCTGTTTGTCTTGCTCCATCATTAAAGTCAAGAATAACCACTTTACTAAGGAAGCTTGCTGCTTTCATTTGAGGACAACATTGATTTTGAAGGGAATACTGTTCATTGAGGAGGAAATTTAATAAAACAACATGAAGGCATCACCCCTTTTTCTCTTCATTGCAGCAAAGGAAGATAAAGTCACTTGAGGTCTTTCCCCCCTGATTCTTGGCAGCAGGGGCTGCAATCATATTTTGGCAGGGTGGAAATATTTTCCTAGTACTGGAAAATATACCATGTGGGTAGTGGAAACCTCTTTCTAGAAATAAGAGTAAATAATAATTATGACAACAATGCTAATTCAAAAGCAGGTAACAATAATATTATTCTCAACCACCATCTTGTGATTCCCCCTCCAGACATATTTCTAAACATCAAATATCCCAAGTTAATCTCTCCTCCAAAATGAAAAATTACAAGGGATGAGAACTGCTACTAGGAGGCTAAGCTATAACTGCTGCACCGTAACCTACTATTACTATTACATTCATATTGGAAGCATCTACCGATGCACTTACAGCTTGAAAGAATTAGCTGGTGACATCACCATTGCCCAAGGTATGCCCATGGAGACCCTTTTCATGTCCCTGGTATTTTTCCTTCGAAGTGATACCTATTTATTTACTTGCATTTGCATGTACATGTAACCTAAAAATGGAAAGTGAGTTAAGCAGAGAGGACAAAAGCCTGGAATCTTATCAAAAAGTTTGCTTCAAGAGGTACATAAAAAAGGAAACAAATCCTTAAGGATCAAAGTGACCCTGAAACCTGCCCATTCTTGGAGTCCTCCTAGATCTGGACTTGGCAGCTTTTGTCTTTCTAGCTATTCCTTGGCAACCTAGCTTAAAAGGACATACTAGAAGTAGGTAAGGTAGTGTGTGTGAGAGGGAGGGAAGGAGGGAGGCAGGGATGGAGGAAGGAAGGAAGGAAGGAAGGAAGGAAGGAAGGAAGGAAGGAAGGAAGGAAGGAAGGAAGGAAGCTGTACTGTCTACATGAAAGAACTATCAGTCAAGCGCTAAAAACAGATATCTAGGCTGAGCCCATTTTCTGAGGCAATTTTTCTTAAAGGTGCTTCTGGGGAGTAGTGCCCACAAAATCATCTGAGGGGGTCCTCAAAATCATAATCACAATTATTTGCCAATCTATTTACAATGTACAATGTTTAAAATCCCATCAAACAATTGAGAGAAGTAGTAGCAGCTGCAAATTCATCAATTTTAATTTTTAAATACAATAAACATCAATACGTTTAACCCATACAGACATAAGCTCTTTTGGGGTGAGCTCTCTCTTTAAAGCAAGAAGGGGTCCTGAAAGAAAAAAGAAACACTGCTCTGAGGTACTTCTTCTTTTTTTTAACTAATTGTATGCTTGGTCCTCTCATTGTGCATCATTCTCTATTTTGCTCTGATGCCAACCAGTCGATCCCAGGATTCTAGTAAACAATAAAATATATCCTGGAAGCTTAAAATCTGCCACTGATCCAGATTCCTGTGGTGAAGAAAAATAGCTATTTCAGCCAGTAACAATGTGAATCATTTCACTGGGATCAAATTGAATTATGGCGGAGCAGGAGTCAGTATAGAAGCAGCTTGGCTGCTTCATAATTCACCTTGAAAGGATTTTTTTTTCTTTTTTACTCTCTTCAACCATTTTCTGTTCCATTTGGCAACGAAAAACTTCAAAGGAAATGGCAACCATGCTACAAACTCATTTTCCATTTAGGAGAGTAAGTGAGAAAAAGCAAAAGAGGGATTGCTTCAGTAAGAGGTTTATTTAACATAATAGGCAACATTTATATTTTTGGTAAGCTGCAAGCCATAAATTGAATGCTTAATGTAGTCCATAACACTGCAGAAAGGCAACTTCAGAGTTAGCATAAAAATCAATTTCAGCTTTTATTTGGCTGCTGCATAGCAGTTTAAAACATAAACTGTAACAGAACTGTGGATAACATCCAAGCGTCATAATACCCCTTTGCTCCAAGCAAACCAATAAAAAAAAAGACCTTCCTGTATTTAAAATGCACTCTCTCGCATTTGGATATACTTCCACGATCCCTAATATTGTTCCCTGTTATTGATCGTTTTATTTTTTTGAGCACAATATCTGAGGGAAAAAATGTTTTGTTTCTTCAACTCACCTTTGCAGCATGAGGGATGTGTTCATGGATTGAATCCCATGGCTCAAGGGAATTATTCCAAGGTCAACTCTTTAACCTCTTACTCACTTTTCCATTAACAAAGGGAGCACATAACCAGCTACCCCGAACTTCCAACGGTTTGTTTATAGCACTGAGGGACAGTGGTTTGCATCAGATATCAGGGAAAAACAGAGAACTAGAAATAAGTAGGACTAGAACAGACCTGGGCATGTTATGGCCTCCTGGGCATATCCTGCCCTTTGGTTGTCCCTGTCCAACTCGCATGAGTTCAATCAAAAAAATCAAATATACATAAACTGCATTGCTTTATTTTGAAGGAAACTTTTTTTTCAATTTAGGTTTTGTGCATACGCCCGTGTGTGTGTGTGTGTGTGTGTGCCTATGCACGCTCACAGTATTGATTTGGCCTTCTACAAAAGTCCCAGTTTCTCACATGGCCCCTTGGAGAAATTAATTGCCCACCCCTGGTTTAGAAAAAGAATGGGGTTTAGTTAATCATGTTTGCTTGCATGCCAGAGAAGCAAGGGGGAAATCTTTAGTATTAGCAGAAGTGAAGCCTGATCAGGAAAAACTTGTTCCCTGTATCACCCCATATCTTGGGTGGAATTTCAATTCTAAAAATTGTAGCCTGTCTCCTGTCCTTCCTTGATTTGACACTGCAAATTGTGGCAGTGATTGCAAGGGGAAAAAAAATTCAAAAAAAATTGACCATTCCTATTGAGGAAAGATCTTGTCAAAGGCATTCTCACCCTTCTACTGTACAAGGGCAAGTATTCAGAAAGTTCACTTACTGTGCCATATGGCACTTGAGTACAAAATATATTAGGAGCCTAGCATTTTGTTCCTGCCAATTTTAGTGAAATTTTGTTGTGGTGCTGTTGTTAAACTAATGGCATAGAAACTATATGCCTTGTTGTCCATTTTCAGAACTGCTGCCTTATGACAGTAAGCATGAGCAGCCTGAAATCCTAGGGCTACTTGTGACTCTCAAAACTCTCTACACCTGTCCCCCCATTTATGATATAATTCTCCACAGTTTGTATACTTCATCTATAGTGAATTCCGCCACCCTACTCCTGTTAAATGGGGTATTGCCAGCCAAATGAAATGTTGCCTACCATCTTATGGAATAGTATGATAACCAGGTTTGGCCAAGCCATAATAATATTACTTTAGTAGGCTTTCACTTTTATGGTTAACTGCAGTTTTAATAATCCCTTGGAATACAAGGAGACCAAATCTGTCAAGTCTAAAGAAAATCAACCCTGACTATCCTTTGGAAGGACAGCTGAAGGTCAAATATTTTGGCCATCAAATGAGAAGAGAGGACTACTCAGAAAAGACCCTGATGTTGGGAAGGATTGAAGGCAAAAGGAAAAGGGGATGGCAGGGGATGAGATGGCAAGACCATGTCATCAACACAATGAACGTGAATTTGGGTACTTTCTGGGAGAAAGTGGAGGTCGGGGTTCTGGCATGCTATGATCCATGGGATCACAAAGAGTAGACACAACTTAGCGACTGAACAAAAATAAGCAGTTTTAATAAATCTATTACTATTATTTGTTTGAGTTCTTAAAGATTATTTAAAGTATCATTGATTTTGTTTGTTTGCAGCCTTGAGTCAGAGATCTAAGGTGTACATAAACATTTAAATTAAATAAATGGCATTTGTCTGCAATCTATGAGGTATTTGACATTTGAACATCTGACCTTTCTCAGGTGTACAGCTCCCTTTAAATATTGTTATAGATTGCAGACAAAATTCTCTTGGTGCCAGGAAATGCATGGTGAAATAAACCTGAAATGAAAACTACTCATGTTTGGTAACATGGTATATTGTCAACAATTTTGTTTAAGAACAGCTTTAAGATATGCTTAAGGGCCTTTTGAGTACAAACTTCCTTGGTTAATAATTCACTTTTATATATGAAACATCTGCATAAAATCAGCCACTCACTCAAATCCCAAATTTCACTCAAGAAAAGCCTCAAAAGTTTTGGATAAAAATTTGGTGGGTTATGCAGAATGTTTTGAAGAAAAAAATTCAATTTTCTCCTCAATTGTTTTTACTGGGTATAGTTAAGGGTTTTACATTGGGTGAAACAAAGTTGATATTGCATATGATAACAGCAGCGAGATTATTGATAAGTAAATATTGGAAAAATGAAGTTTTGCCCACTATCGAGGAATGGACATTGAAGATGGCCAGTTTTGCAGAGATGGCGAAGATTTCAGCATACTTAAATACTGTTCACAAGAGACTTATGAATGGGAATGGAAAAAGTGGATAGATTATGTGCAGAACAAATACCAAACCAGGAAGTATCAAATAGCTTTTAATTGAAAATGTTATATTAAGATAGAAATATTTTAACTTAGTGAAGATGAAAAATTATATGGGGGATGGAAGGGTTCAAGCTTTATATAAAGGGTTTTTTTTTCTGATGTGAGTATATTCTGTGGAAGTCCGGGGGGAGGGGAGGGTTAGGGAGGGTTAGGGAGGATGAGGTTGGGGAGTTTGGGGTGGGTTGAGGGGGGGGGAATGGGGTGAAAATGTAACTGTAAAACTTTTGCAATAAAAAGAAAAGCCTCAAAAGTTGAGGTTTGTTGTCC
The DNA here is from genome assembly GCA_022577455.1 of Arizona elegans. Classification (NCBI taxonomy): domain Eukaryota; kingdom Metazoa; phylum Chordata; class Lepidosauria; order Squamata; family Colubridae; genus Arizona; species Arizona elegans. The sequence goes on from JAKOOJ010000003.1 coordinate 118,600,811, forward strand.
TCATAACCCCCATTATTTGAAGAATCGGTGCTAAGAATGCATTAAAATTTATTTTGATTACCTTATTTTCCCAAATAAAAGTTTTTGCTCCATTTCTACATCTGCTGTGTAAATATAAATATGCTATGTAAAACCTTAAGTGTCTTTTTAAAAATATTTTTCACTATTCATGATTGCAAGTGATTTTCTCCTATGCTTTAATAACTATATTTATAAAAATAGACCACTTAGTGTATATACACTTTTCCTTCATTACAGACATGTCTGTAAGTTTATTTTTACTTGAATCCATGCTGGAAATTCTACAGTGTGGGTTTTGTTATATGATTTCATTCTGATACTAATATAAGTTTGGTAAGTGTGAATTAAATAGATCCAGATAAAATTCTACTATTTACAATGACAGGTGTTTTTTTTTTCAAAAAATATATTAGAAAAATGTAACTGCCTAATTATTTTTTTAAGGAAAATGTGTACCTAACATAATGGATCTTTTTCTTTTCCTTTTAAAATGTGTGTGTGTTGAAAACTAATACCAAATAAGAAAAAGCAGATCAAAGCTCTGTATCTTTTGTTTATTCTGAGTTTGGAAGAAGTGATAAGTCTCTGTCCATGTAATTTTTTTTTTTTTTGCTGCACTCATACATACCATTGCATTAATTTGCAAATCTTGTTTTTAATAGTCAGGAAATTCCATGTTATTTTAATGTGTCTTTATCCTAAAATGCTTACTTCCATATGAAATGTAAGGGAAAAGATATGAAAACAAAATATAAAAGCATAAATCTGTTATCTATCTATCTATCTATCTATCTATCTATCTATCTATCTATCTATCATCTTATCTATCTCTAGTATCTTGAAAACTATGGTTTATATCAGAGGTCTTCAAACTTCAAGCTATGCTGGCTGGAGAATTCTGGGAGTTGAAGTCCACAAGTCTTAAAGCTGCCAAGTTTGAAGACCTCTGGTTTATATTTTAAAATCCTGTCAGGACTTTAAGTCATGTTTCCCTGTTCAAAACCACATTCACCAACATGGATGGACCCACATAATACATGCAAACATCCCTTCCATCCTTACCTTTCCAGCATAATGAAGTTGCAACATCTTTGAAGGTTGTCCCTGTCAATACGGAAAAAAAAATATTTTACAGAATTGGTCTCATCTTAATATAATAATAATGTAATATAATAACATAATATTATTTAAATCTTTTGACTGTCTTATTATAACAGCCATGGTGTAAAAGTTAAGGCACCATGATAGAAACCAGAAGTCTCTGAATTCTAGTTTTAGGCACAAAGCCAGTTGGGTGAGTTTGGGCCACTCACTTTCCTCAGCCCTGGGAAGGACACAATGGCAAACCACTTCTAAAATCTTGCCAAGAAAACAGCAGTGATTGCACTAACTGAAGTCACCAAGAGTCTACAATGATTTGAAGTGCAGTCATCATCATAATCATCGTCGTCATTGTCATCATCATCATCAAAGTTACTACAATCCTGATTTTTCACTAACAATCCATTTTCCATATAAAACTTTCTCATGTGGAAAAAGTTTATATTCCATGAAACAACTGAAGACAATGTAGGTGAAAAACCTTACATAAGAAAATCCTTTTATTTTCATATGTGAAAGGGGGAAAAAAGTGAAATATTTTTTTTAAAAAAGGGAGAAAACTGAACAGAAAAGTGTGAGAAATCACAAATGGAAAATAAGAAAAAGCACTGAAAACAATAAGAAATATTTTTTTAAAAAAGATTTTAAAAGAAACAAATAAAAAAAACTAAATACAACAATAAATGTAACAGGAATTTGAAAATAAGTCACAATGAAATTCAGTACGAGAACTCTGCAGTCTCCAGCCAAGATATCCCATCTCTTTCTGAAAATATGAGAAAAATATTTAAAAACTTCTACTTCTTTACTCAGCTCAGAAAAAAATAAGCTTCTCTGCGGCCTCTTAGATCATAAATCTTATTCACTCCAGGATCCTGAGATAAACAAAAAAAATTCAGGATTTTTTTTTAAAAAAAGCAACAATCCCCTTTTATTTTGCTGCCAAATGAGCTTTACTGAATAGCTTGCCTTGTGAATGTTTTGTAGAAACAGATCTGAAACAATCATTAGCTTTTTCTGCTTGCTGACATAAATGCAAGATGCGAAACTGTGCTCTAGATCTGAAAAATCTCACAAAAATATGACCGAGTTTTTATAATGAATAGAAATGGAAGCCTAGATAATGTTTAAATTTCTGGGTGATAAACCACCTGCAGTTAAACACAAAGATCTCTTGTATAGATTACTATAAACTTATCTTGCTGGTGGTTGTAAGTAATGCTTAAAAATCATAAAAGTATCCCTATTAATTATAGATGCTGCAAGGTTTCACTGTTTACTCTCAGCACTGTTCTGATGACTCTGCCACATTGCTTATCAGCTTTCCAAATTGGATAAGTCTTCTTTAATATGATTTGTGAAGGTTTGTGAGGTTTTTACCCCACTATTTTCTGTTTGAGAGAATCAAGTTCTCTTCTTCATCTCCAAAAAGTTTGCTTTTGCCTCATCATTCTCCCAAGAGTCATGGAAGGAAGAATAATAATTGAGACAACCCATGTATTTTTTGACTAAGCATGTTTTTGAAGTCCTTTTCAAGTCTGTCTCAGATAAAGGTTTCTCCAGCCACCCTGTAATTCTAGGAAAAGGTATAGCTGCTTTAAAGAATGGTAACAATTGCCAAGCTCGTTCTCCAGTATACTCAAAACATCTTTTTGTAATTGAATCTGAAACAGTTCTAATATTGTTTTTGTTGTTGTTGTTAGTTGTGAAGTCTTGTCCGACCCGTCATGACCCCATGGACAATTTCCTCCAGGCCTTCCTGTCCTCTACCATCCTCTGAAGTCCATTTAATCTCATACCTACTGTTTCAGTGACTCCATCCAGCCACCTCATTCTCTGCTGTCCCCTTCTTTTTTTGCCCTCCATCTTTCCCAGCATTAGGCTCTTCTCCAGTGAGTCCTTACTTCTCATTAGGTGGCCAAAATATTTGAGTTTCATCTTCAGGATCTGGTCTTCTAAAGAGCAGTCAGGGTTGATCTCCTCTAGGACTGACAATTTGATCGCCTTGCAGCCCAAGGGACTCGCAGGAGTCTTCTCCAGCACCATAGTTCAAAGGCCTCAATTCTTTGGCACTCAGCCTTTCTTATGGTCCAATTTTCACATCATACACTGCAACTGGGAACACCATAGCCTTGCCTATAGACACTTTTGTTGGCAGGTGATGCCTCTGTTTTTTAGTATACTGTCTAGATTTGCTATAGCTTTCCTCCCCAGGAGCAATCATCTTTTAATTTCTTGGCTGCAGTCCCCATCTGTGGTGATCTTGGAATGCAGGAAAATAAAATCTGTCACTACCTCCATTTCTTCCCCATCTATTTGCCAGGAATTGAGAGGGCCAGATGCCATGATCTTAGTTTTCTTAATGTTGAGTTTCAAGCGAACTTTTGCACTCTCCTTTTCACCTCCATCAAGATGCTCTTTAGTTCCTCTTCACTTTCTACCATTAGAGTGGTATCATCTGCATATCTGAGGTTGTTGATATTTCTCCCAGCAATCTTAACTCCAATTTTTGATTCATCTAGCCCTGCCTTTCTCATGATGTGCTCTGCATATAAGTTAAATAGGCAGGGCGACAGTATACAGCCTTGCCGGACTCCTTTCCCAATTTTGAACCAATCAGTGGTTCCATGTTCAGTTCTCACTGTTGCTTCTTGACCCGCATATAGGTTTCTCAAGAGACAAATAAGATAGTCTGGTCCTCCCATCTGTTTAAGAACTTGCCACAATTTGCTGTGATCCACACAATCAAAGGCTTTAGCATAGTCAATGAAGCAGAAATAGATGTTTTTCTGGAACTTCCTAGCTTTCTCCATGATCCAGTGAATGTTACACACTGTTAATATATTAATAATTATATGTTATTAATAAATAATGTTAATAATGTATGTTAATATCTAATATTGTTAGTGTATATTAAAAGTACTCAAACAGTGATTCTTTTTCTTTCAGTGGTATCTGGACCATTTCTTCTGTGTTTGGTTGCAGCTTTAACTCATTATATCAGGGTTTCTCAACCCAGGCAACTTTAAGATGTGTGGACTTCAAGTCCCAAAATTCCCCACCCAACAATTCCTGGGGGCAAAGGTTCACATATCTTAAGGTTGCAAAGGCTGAGAAACACTGTTACATCATTACAGCTGTTTATGACATTTATATCTATGGCATGTTAGCATCTCTATCATTTTAATGATGAGCTTCTAAAATGTTGCTTTTATTCATATTTGTACTTGGAACTATTTAGAAAGCCTCTATGTATGAATCCAGGTTTGTTTCTGCCTACAAAAAAAAAAAAAAGCTTGGTAGCATATTTTCCCCACCCTCCTCAATGCTATAATTTATAAATTTATCAGAAGAAAAGAGAAAATAAATCTTAGCATCTTCTGTCATCAAGCATTCCATTTCTCTAATTAACATTCCCACTGACCCAGAGATAAATTTTTGTGTAAGTGACGCAAATAACCAGAAATAGAGCACTCTGATGTCTACCTGTTCACAATAATGGAAGTTTTGGGAGTTTTTTTGTCGTTGTGTGCTACTAAATTAATTATCCACAATCCTAAAATCTGCATAAATATTCAGAGTTCTTTTCTTTTGATTTACCTTTGGATAGTGAACAAGCCACAGAAAAATCTTTTCCATCTTCATTGCTGAATTTGGAATTTAAATCATCCAAACTACCAAGGTTGATCTTCCTTAAAGTGTGAATAATCTGCTATATAGCTCTACCCCTTTGCTTTGGCCAAGAAAGAAATAATCCCAGTTCCAATTCACCAATATATGTTGATGGATACATTACCTGCTTGTCTGTTATTTTTATGTGCTCACCCATTATGACTCCAAGTTTACCTTCATCTTTAAATAATAATAACAACAATTATTATTAGCTACATCAACAGTAACTCTAATAAAGAATCTGGCTGGAAATGGGGGAAAATGTTCTTAGCAAATACAAATACATTGCAGAGTTCTTCGGTAAAATTGGGAAATTTCATTTCAGCTAGTATATGAGATAACTGAGAAAAATGTATTTCATCAAGGTTGAGATAGCTGTGACAACCATGCTGATGAGGTTTAAAGCCCTTCTAGACCAAATTAAATCAAAAGAGAAAAGAATTATGCTAAATTAAGGCATGTATATTTTCACATGTAATTCAGTAAGACTTACTTCTAAATAGACAGATTGCACAGTAATAATTTGAGTGCACATCTACCAAGCAATACATGCCATTGCACTCAGCAATGGCTTACAAAAGACCTATTCTTTCTTTTTCCCATGGGTAATGGGTTGATTGATGGAAATCCAACCCAGGTTTGTGGCAGATGTTTTCTCATATTTTTAAAAAATATGTGCCACACACATTTTGAATATTTTTGTATGTATTTCTGTACACAACTTGCATAAAGACCCACAACTGACACTCTGCAACCAGCTTTCATTGAAAGAGAAAAAGCTCCCTGTTTGACCCAAATAATTCATGGCAGAAATTGACCTCAGGACAGAGAAGAGAAGATTTAGATGCACACTAGGAATGAGGGCTTTGAAGTTTGGGTTCCTTTGTCTGTATTTTGATTGCTTGGCCATGGGACAGCAAAATTTGGTTGTATTATAAACTCAGCGAGGGTCGGCATGAATGAGGAGATGGCTTATAACACGAACCGTTTATTGACAACAAAGGCAACCCCTGAACAGAAAATCAACATTAGAAAGAGTTGACAGCTCTTATATACTGAGCTGTCAAAAACAACAACCAATAGCGAAACCTTAATTTTCCCGCCTGAAGGGATGCGGAAATAAACCAATCAAACCACTCTATGCTCTACGCTCCTTCAGCAGCTCCGCAGACACAACAGGTTGACATTTTTTTTTACTTCAAGATGGGAGGAATCTTCTCAAGTGGAGAACCAGACTGAGGAAGACAGCAAGAAGCCTCAGGAAGCAAACTCCCTTGAGGACTCCTAAAACCCCCCAGAATTAGAGGCAAAGTGACAAAATACAAGGTATTTGTACACACCGGTTACTACCATGCAATGAAATAAATGCAAACAACAAACAAACAAACCCTGTCCATCATTGAGATTTTCCTGAAGTTCTCTTCATCTCCACCTAGAAGAATTTCTAGCCAAATTCTTTCATCAAAGATAACTGGTAGGGGAAAAAAAGAAAACTTTTCTGACCTGTGTTAAGTTTAATGACTTAGAGGAGGCATCTCCAAACTTGGCAACTTGTGGCTGGCTGAGAAATTCTAGAAGTTGAAGTCCACAAGTCATAAAGTTGCCAAGTTTGGAGATTTCTGACTTAGGGTGCCAAAGGCCAATGCTATATGAAGGACAAGAAATTGAATTTAAATGGTGATTCCCATACTGGGAGTCATAACAAGGTCCAGGATGCTAGAAAAACTGCCTAAATATATCCCACTGAAACTGTAAAACAATTAGCATCCTTATCCCCCCACCTTACCTGATTTAATAGTCCATGTTTTCATTTATTGTTCTATTGCCCTCAAAGATCTTTTTAACATTTCTACAGTGGCACAAGCTTTTGTGTTGACAATCGAAATGTGAAGCTTAGGGGACCCTATACAAAATGTTTTTGTTAGCAAAATAGTTGAAAACAGACTAGGGTGGGGTGGGCAGAAGTTGTGAAGTATCACAGTATAAACATGGAAAGATTCTGCTGAAACATTCAACTGCAAAATAAAGAAGGATCTTAAAAACTACTTTTTAAAGCCAAGGCTGAGCTGATTCATTGGCATCCTTCAGTTTCAAAAGACTATGGTATCGTGTTCTGGAAAGAGGTCCTAAAACAGCATCTAGTGTGACTAAAAAGGCCAATTCGAGAGTGGCAATCCCTTCTACACTGAGGGCAGATACATTCTGTCCCCTGCCCAGCCCCCATATTTCGCTGGTTCCCTGACTGCCTCTTTGCCTCAGCCTGCCGAACAAGTGTCTCTTCGAATTGGAGAAGGCCATGCTGCGTATTTAGCCTCCAAGCTGAACAATCAGAGGTCAAGGTTTCCCAGTTGTTAATGTCCATTCCCAGGGCCTTTAGTCCCTCTTGCAGATATCCCTATATCGCAGCTGTGGTCTCCCTCTGAGGCACTTTCTCTGCACTAATTGTCCATACAGGAGTTCTTTCGGAATCCGACCATCAGCCATTCTCATGACATGCCCAAGCCAGCGTAGACGTCACTGTTTCAATAGTGTATACATGCTAGAAATTCCAGCACGTTCCAAGACTGCGCTATTTGGAACTTTCTCCTGCCAGGTGATGCCAAGAATTCATTGGAGACAGTGCATATGAAAGGTGTTCAACTTTCTCTCCTGCCGTGCGTAAAGGGTCCAAGACTCACTGCAGTACAAGAGTGTGCTCAGGACGCAAGCTCTCTAGACCTGGATCTTTGTATGTTCCGTCAGCTTCTTATTAAGCCATACTCTCTTTGTAAGTCTGGAAAATGTGGTGGCCGCTTTACCAATATGTTTATTCAGCTCGGTATCTAAAGAGAGAGTATCAGAGATAGTTGAGCCAAGGGACACAAAGTCATGGACAACCTCCAGTTCTTATGCAGAGATTGTAATACAGGGAGGTGAATCCATGTCCTGACACATGACTTGTGTTTTTTTTCAGGCTGATTGTTAGTCCAAAGTCTTGGCAGGCCTTGCTAAAACTGTCCATAAGTTGTTGAAGGTCTTCAGTAGAGTGAGCAGTGACGGCAGCATTGTCAGCGAAGAGGAAATCCCGTAAGCATTTCAGCTGGACTTTAGACTTTGCTCTCAATCTAGAGAGATTAAAGAGTTCTCTGTCTGATCTGGTCCGGAGGTAAATACCCTCTGTTGCAGTTCCAGAAGCATGTTTCAGCATGACAGCAAAAAAGATCCCAAATATAGTTGGTGCAAGGACACAGCCTTGCTTCACTCCACTTCGAATATCAAAGGAATCTGATGTTAAGCCATTAAAAACTACAGTGCCCTTCATTTCCTCATGAAAGGACCTGATGATTGAGGAGCTGAGGTGGACATCCAATCTTGGGGAGAATTTTATAAAGGCCGTCCCTGCTAATAAAGTCAAAAGCCTTCATAAGATCTATGAAGGCTACAAAAAGTGTCTGTCTTTGTTCCCTGCATTTCTCCTGCAGCTGTCTAAGGGAAAATACCATATCAGTAGTGGACCTGTTGGCTTGGAATTCACACTGTGATTCTGGATAGACTCTCTCTGCAAGCACCTGGAGCCTCTTCAGTATAACACGGGCAAGCAGCTTTCCTACAACACTGAGAAGAGAGATGCCGCAGTAGTTGTTACAGTCACCCCGTCACCTTTGTTCTTGTACAGTGTGATGATATTTGCATCCTTCATGTCCTGTGGTACTCCACCTTCACTCCAACAAAGACAGAAGATTTCATTCAGTTCAGTGGGGATGTTCTCTTTGCAACACTTCAGAACTTCGGCAGGGATGTTATCTTTCCCGGTGCCTTGCCAGAGGCAAGGGAGTCCAGGGCTGCATTTAGTTCCTCTAAAGTTGGTTCACTGTCAAGCTCCTCCAAGACAGGCAGGCACTCAATGTTATTTAATGCTTCTTCAGTTTTTCTGGAATATAACTCAGAGTAGTGCTGCACCCAGCATGCCATCTGCTGTGTTCGGGCCTGGATAACCTCACCTGTAGCAGACTTCAGAGGGGTAGATTTCTTCTGTGTTGGACCTAAGGCCTGCTTGATGCCATCATACATCCCCTTGATGTTACCTGTGTCAGCTACTATCTGGATCCGAGAGCAAAGCTGCAGCCAATAATCATTAGCACATCACTGAGCTGATTGATAGAATTGAATAGATTAACAGAGTTGGAAGGGACCTTGGAGGTCTTCTAGTCCAACCCCCTGCTTAGGCAGGAAACCCTACACCACTTCAGACAAATGGTTATCCAACATCTTCTTAAAAACTTCCAGTGTTGGAGCATTCACAACTTCTGGAGGCAAGTTGTTCCACTCATTAATTTTTCTAACTGTCAGGAAATTTCTCCTTAGTTCTAAGTTGATTCCCTCCTTGATTAGTTTCTAGCCATTGCTTCTTCTCCTATTCTCAGGTGCTTTGGAGAATAGCTTGACTCAGGGGTGAAATCTAAAATTTGTTACTACCGGTTCTGTGAGCGTGGCTTGGTGGGGGGGGGGGTTAATGTGACTGGGTGAGCATGGCCATTTTTGTTTTACTTTTAAAACCATTTTTTACATGTAAAACCATGTAAAAAATGCTTTCAAAAGGCTCTGACGATCCCAGCTGAGTTGCCTGATTGTCAGAGGGTTTTTAAAAAAACCCTCTGCCGATCAGGCAACTCAGCTGGGATCGTCAGAGCTTGGATCGTCAAAACCATTTAAAAGAAAAACTTTTTTTCTTTTAAATGGCTCTGATGATGCAAGCTGAGTTGCCTAATCGGCAAGCAACTCATCTGGGATCGTCAGATCTTGGATTGTCAGAGCTTGGCTCATCAGAGGCATTTAAAAGAAAAAAATTCTCTGATGATTGTGCGGCTCAGCTGGGCATGGGGGACAGGGGCAGGGATTTTTGCTACCAGTTCTCCGAACCGAGCCGGTCTAAACCGGGAGCATTTCACCCCTGGCTTGACTCCCTCTTCTTTGTGGCAGCCTCTGAGATATTGAAACATTGCTACCATGTCTCCCCTAGTCCTTCTTTTCAATTAGCTAGTATGGTATGGAAGGTGAATTCACACCTCTCCAAATCTATGCTTTCACACTCAAAATTTACAGCTTGAAGGTTTACTTTGCTTCCAGGGGTAGATTATAACATCTACCAAATCAGTACACGGTATTCCTCTAGAGTTTTGGGATGAAAGTTTCTATAGAGAGAGGAAATATGTCAGTTTTTCTGCCCATATTCCCTTTCTAGAGAACCATATTACTACATCAGTACCAGAAAACTAGCATTTTGTCAGAGCTTTAAAATAAAAATTAATCAACTCCCTCTCCTGGCAAAGAATAATAACATTGCAAAATGTCGTAGGAGAAGGGATAGTGAACTAAGTCTAACCTCTTTGAGTGCCATTGATCCCCTCAGCAGGTGCTGGACATAAATTGAGAAGATTCCTGTGCATAAGATTTTAGCAATTAATCGGTTTAATTGAAATTTCATATCTTGTCTTTCCCACCTGGCAGATAAGTGGGAGGAACAAAGACAAGACATCACTAGAGGTGAAAAATGTATATAAGTGAAATATATATATAAAATGAAAGATGCATCAAGGGATGCAAATACAGCTTAGAGCTAACCCCTTCCCCACAGAAGAATCAGCATCCCAACAGAAAGGTCCCATTCCTCTGCCCCAAACCTTCCCCTTGGAGAAGATTTCCTCCCCTTTGTGGGAGGAAACAGCCTAGAATCGATGTCCTCCATAGTGTCTCTTGGGCATCAATGTAATGTAAGCCTTCCTTGACTCTGCAGACTCTGCCCTACCTTATTTGTTAATCTAGTTTTTAGATTTGCTTAATTAAAAATGACAAATGGGAAGCTGGCATGCTAAAAAATCAAGTATCACTTTATTTGCAAATCTCTATATGGATGCCAAAGGCAATCTCATCATGAAAAGAAAATGTTACATAGCAAAGGTCAGGTTGTTTACAAACGAAGGTAAATGTACTTTGGAGTGGTAAAAATGGCCAGAAAGTTTAGTGGAGATCAACCTGTCTGGTTCTTTTGGTATGATTGTCATATTTCTTGTTGTTTCTGTTGTTATTGCTATATACAGTATTTCTTCTGAAAAATGTGTTTGTTGATAAATTAATTTTTTTAAATAAAATCAATTTAAGCTTTAAATTGCCAAAGCCTAAGAATTGTCTAATTATTTATCTCCATATTTTTTGTTCCAAGCAAAACTGTTTCTCATCAACTAAATATTGTCGGGTCAAATAATTCTAATTCTGTCATCTGCTTGAATAATTCCATTGTCATAATGCTCCAATAATTATGGGGAAAACTGTTGTTGGCTTATTCCATATCTCGGTATTTTAATTGCTAAGTCCTGATATTTAACAATTTTTTCCAGTTCCTTTTGAGCTACACTACTGTCATTTGCCAGCAGATCTGGAGAACAAAACATCTGGCCAACAGATTGGAAGACAGCACTCTATAGACCAATACCAAAGAAAGAAGACTTAACAGAGGGTGCAAACAGAGGGTACAATATCCTTAATTTCACAGGCTAGCAAAAAAAAAAAAAATATTGAATTTTAAGTATTCCAAATGGTTACTTGTGTTTGTTTGATTTTTATATTTCAATTAATGGCAGGTCTGGCATGGGGGACCCTGACAATATGTATAATACCACCAGCATAACCCTTGGACATACTACAGCCACAAGGTGGTATCCCAGAGAAGGGCTAATGTTAGTAGTAGTAGTAATAGTGGTAGTAGTAGTAAAAATAGTATTAGAAGTATTTATTTATTTATTTTGTCAACAAGTACAAGGAAACAAGTAACAGTGTAAACATAGACATGGACACATGAAAAAAATTGGCACAAATAAAAGGATATAAATAGGCAAAACATAGCCATAAACACATAGAATGATTACATATAAATGGGGACAGTAGGACAGGGACGGTAGCAGAGGTGGGTTTCAGCAGGTTCTGACCAGTTCTGGAGAACCTGTAGCAGAAATTTTGAGTAGTTCGGAGAACCAGTAGTAAAAATTCTGACTGGCCCCGCCCCCATCTATTCTCTGCCTCCCAAATCCCAGCTGATCGGGAGGAAATGGGGATTTTGCTGAAATATCCTTCCCCTGGATTGGGGACGGAATGGAGATTTTATGGTATTCTTCCCCTGGAGTGGGTTGGGAATGGAGTTTTTACAGTATCCTTCCCCTGCCATGCCCACCAAGCCAAGCCACGCCACGCCCACTAAGCCACACCCACAGAACTGGTAATAAAAAATTTTGAAACCCACCACTGGGTCACGGTAGGCGCTCTGGTGCGCTTATGCACACCCCCTTAGGGCATATGTTTCAAGTATGTTTAAAGCTCCCTTCAGCTTCAGAGTCACAGCAATTTACAATAGAACAAGAATTAAAATAACCATGGAGCAACATATGAACAGATAAACATCTCTGCATGGCAGCTACTTTGCTAGAGTTTTCATAATATGCTTTCTCAAAGGCTGGGGAGCTCTGGGACAGATTCAAATGGAAGGCGTGGTTGAATTAAACTTACCTCAGTCCTCCTATATTCAAGCAAAGGATCCCCAGTAATTAATTGATTACTGCTTCTTCCAACACTCATTCTGTTTTCTCCCTGTCTTTATCATAATTATACTACTCCCTCTCTACATGTGGCATATATTGGGCTAAGTAGTGATCAGTGGTGGAGTTCAAATTTTTTTAACTACCGGTTCTGTGGGCACGGCTTGGTGGACGTGGTGTGGCTTGGTGGGTGTGGCTTGGTGGGCATGGCAGAGGAAAGATACTGCAAAATCCCCATTCCCTCCCCACTCCTAGGGGAAGGATATTGCAAAATCTCCATTCCCACCCCACTCTGGGGCCAATATTTGCCAGTTCTCCGAACTACTCAAAATTTCCGCTACCGGCTCTCCAGAACTTGTCAGAACCTGCTGAATACCATCCCTGGTAGTGATCCCAAAATACCAGGGCAAAAATGTATTAAACCAGAGCAAATTACTCACTATAATTTTTGACACAAGTGATGCTTGAAGACACTCTATATATCTCCCCAATAAGCTAAAAATAATAATTAAAAAACCTCTTAGTCCTTTTCTATTTCTTCTTGCTGTACCCATTTATATTTATCAGGTTATTTTAGTAGAGTTGGATTATTCAGCAAATATGCACAGAAGTCTTTCTAAAAGGGGTCCCTAAATTTATAGTCTATGAACAGGATCTCTTTTGTTGAATCAGTACTCAAGTAGTTACTGGATTTCCTTTGTCAACTAGCTTTAGTCCAGTGAAAAGTTATGTTCCATGTTTTGCACAGTATTGGGAACTGAAAAGAAGAACTAATCATGTTTTAGCAAATCTGAATAGATTTGGATTTCTGAAAATATTTAGTCTATCACTAACTATCACTTCACTCTGGGAAACCCAGAATTTCTTTATCACCAGAAGCTTCTATTTTTTTTATTTTTTTTAAATTATCTGACAGATCAAAGTTCTTAATTTTATCAGTTTCCAATCTCTTTTCACTAAAACATTTTATACATGCTTTCATCATCATCATTTATTTATTTATTTATTTATTTATTTATTTATTTATTTATTTATTTTTCATATTTCTATGACGCCCACTTTCCGAGGACTCTGGGCGGCTTACATCAAAGACAATATACTAAATAGCATATTGCCCCCAACAATCTGGGTCCTCATTTTACCCACCTCGGAAGGATGGAAGGCTGAGTCAACCTTGAGCCAGTGAAATTTGATCCGCTGATCTGCTGAACTAGCAGTCAGCTGAAGTTGCTGCAGTACTGCACTCTAACCACTGTGCCACCTCGGCTCTTTTCCATATCACTTAGGAACATTCACAGGAAGCAGGGAAATATTTGCAAAGTTGCCATCCAAATATTTTATTCAAATACTATCGAAATGACATGCTGCTTCAGAAAATACATGAGTCCCTTCTTGTGAAAGCATTCCCTTATCTTAAGAACATCTAAGTCATGAGCTCTACTATCAAGTAGGATGGTGTCCAGAAAGTTCAATGTTCTCATCACTTCCACAGTAGAGTGTTTTCCTCATTTTAGCTTTTCGGTGTGTGAACAGAATGCCGTCATGAGGGACTTCATACACCAGATGTATAATTCATTGAAGTTAAAAAGAGAGACTCAACCTAGAAATAAGGAGAAAACTTTTTTGACAGCGAGAACAATTAATCAATGGAATAACTTGCTTCTTGGAGTTGTGGGTGCTCCATCACTGGGGGTTTTCAAAAATAGAAAACTATTTGACCAGGATGATGTAAAGTCTGCTGTTTTGAGCAGGGGATTTGAGTAAAAGATCTCTGAGGTCTCTTCCAGTCCTATGATTCTGTGTTCTATGAAATAATGCTTCAACAATTTCTTGAGCATAGAAGGCTGTTCTGGGACAAGAAGGATTCAAAACCAGATGCGCCTTGATGTAATTATATTATACCATGAAGTAAGGGCAACCCCTGAGACTTGCTGTGACAGAGCTGTCTTCTCTACTCACTCTCAGCAAACCCATAGTATTCTTTTAGTAACTTAGTCTGACCTATGAGTATTGGAAGTACTGATAGATTTTTAGAACGCTGTTCTTAGCATCTACAGAAAATATGTCTGCTCTGTGATGGATGCAGTTGTTGAACATACACAATGGATAGCTCACACCAGTTAAAATACTTTCCTCTGCCTTCATCACTCCAAAGTCCACCAAACATAATGTTGTAGTTATTTCTGTAAATGATACACATGTCTGAAACAAACCATTTTTTTTAGAACTTTGATAAGATAGCACAACATTGTCTCACTGCAAATATCCTGAAGTTTTAAAAACTTAGTTTTTTTGTTGTCAAAGTGCTGGATAGCCAGGATCTCTGCTGCCTGTTGTCATTTTAAAGAGAAAGATGGAATTTTCAGGAAAGGATTTCCTGGGTATCTCCAGGGCAAGCATATATTTCACAATAGTGTCTTACTTGGTTGAGAGTATGAGACGCTAGAAAATATTCAAGCTATCTTTAGAGAGAAAGGTACATTCTATTGATTTGTTGCTGCTGTGATGCATGACTGTGTGAAATGCAAGAGTGCATTCTGCTACAGCAGCAACATTCTCTGCTTTGCTGCCTGGTTTCACACACAAGCACACACAAAATGCTCCATTTTTTGCAGAACAGCTCTCTGTGAATCCTTTCCCATGCTTCTTAGAAACTATGGGGTCTGCAGAAACACCAAGATAGATAGATAGATAGATGGATAGATAGATAGATAGATAGATAGATAGATAGATAGATAGATGATAGATGGATGGATGGATAGATAGATAGATAGATAGATAGATAGATAGATAGAAGATATGATAAATGAGAGAGAGATGTTAGCTGTGCAGACAAATACTCTACCTAGTTGTCTTACATAACTTTATAAACATTAGAAATTTTGCTCTTCGAATCATACATAACGACAGAGTTTCATGTAAGTGTTTACTGTATTCATTGTGTCTTGAAAGGTGAGCCCTAGAAACACTGAGCTTAAGGTACAAAACATATCACAGAGACAGTTTCAAGCAGGAAAGGGAAGGATGGATGAGCACTAAGTATCACCCTCATCCTCAGTAAATAATTAGTAGCTATAAGTACTATATACTTTCAATGTTATATATTTTATAGTTAGAAATGAAAAATAATTTAATTTTTTATTAGACCTAGTCTTGATTGAAGGATAAGTTTTGGTTAAAGTTATGTCTTCTATCTCGTTTTTATATTTAATGTTACAAGTCCAAGCAGTTGTTCTTGAGACAGTGCGGCCCTTAAGTAATTTTCAATCTTGAGAAAGACCTTTCTGAACTTGCTACTGTCACCAGAATAATTAAAAATAGCAGTGTTATACACGCATCTAAAGAGTAGAAGCCAGGGAATTATTTCTATTAACAGGTGTGTTAAGTCTTTCACAATGTTTGATGTATAGATCTCTTCATGAAATATAAAATAGAATCATACCAATTGCCAAGACTAAAATGGGACTGAGTAGAATTTCATAGGAATAAGGAGTATAATTATACAAGAACAATTATGTGCAACATTCCACATGTAACAAGAGCCTTATTTCTCTCAGGTACTTCATCATATTCCTAAGTAAATATCAGTAAATATCATCCACAGACAACAATATGTTGGCTCCAAAGGTAAACTCTGAATTAGAGATTCTAGCATGAAAATCATGGGTAAAAATGGGCTTTGGTTGCACTTGTGGCATACTTCATTATGTGCCAAAACTGACAGTAGTTTTCTTGCCATTAGTAAAGAATTTCACCAAGGCTGGTAATGAAATCCACATTTATATCTTACTAAAAAGCATTACTGTATGTAAAAGACTTGGTTAGCCAAGGCCATTATGAATATCAAAAGTCAATATACATTAGATTATATGATTTGAACCTCATTGTAAGGCCTATAGCCATATATTACCAAAGATCTTGTGTCTTGCAGCCCTTAATTCAGTGAAACAATATATCATAGAGCAACAATTCTTGAATCAAGGTACCTCAAATAGACTAACTTACTAACTTAAAACCCTAGACAAAATGGAATCAGTGTAGAAGAAAGAGGAATATCAAGGCATTAAAAACAAAATTCTAGGGATTGAGAAAGAGATTGACTGGTTTACTACTGAGATAAGGTGCTTGGGTAGGGAAATGATGGTGCTCTTCAAATACCTGAAAGGGAATAACATAGAATAAGCCTCAAATCTGTTGTCTCTCATGCCACGAGTAAAGAAGGAATCATGGTTTTAAGTAACAGGAAGGTAGATTCTGATTTTATGTTTTTAAAAAAATTGCTAATGATAATAGTAGTTGGACCATGGAACCAATTATCAAGGAAGGTGGTGATCTTCCCTTGGTTGGAAGTATTCAAGAAGAGGCTGGACAGCCATCTCTCAGGACTGCTTAATTTGAATTTTTGCACTGAGCAGAGGGTTGGACTTGATAACCTAAATAACCCTTTCCAACTCTATGATTTATGAAATTGAGCCCAGAAACAAATAAGCAGACAATTAAAAACAATGCTGGCATTCTCTAATCCTATCTAATTATGGTTGCTTAACAAAAGTCTGATCTTTGCATTCAATAATATTTGAAGTTTCACAGCAGCTGTGCATAGAGAATCTCACACTTGACTTGAAAGTGAGCTGAGATGTATGGGCTTTCAGGCAGTTGTTCAAGTCTGTGTCCATGTGAGCATAGTTCACATTTACTATGTTATATGTTATATCAGACATCAACCTATACATCGCACCAGTATTGTGGTGTGACACATTTTTGTGAATGACTAATGCACCTTGGAGATAGACTTATATTCATCATAAATTTAGGTGAGATTTCTTTTTAAAATATTGTTTTGTTAATTTCAAGTGCAGATCAAATTTCACAATGCAGGACCTCTTGCAAAGTAGCTAAAGATACTTCTCAACACAAAATCATAGCAACAAGCTAACAAATAAGGAACAACATACCAATAGAAAAAACAACAAATACATACCAATATAACAAACACTTTCTAAACAACTACTTTCCATTTATTTTTCACATCAAGAATAATGGAATTGCTAAATCCTCCCAAATAGATTGATAGTGAGTAGGTGCTGTGAATTAATGAGTGTCCCTATTTACTCCAGGAAAGAATGAAAACCAAGTTTCCAAAAAGTGTGTTTTTATTATCCTTGAATAAACTCTCTCTTGGTGTGTTTCTTGTGGAATGGCAAGGAGATTTACTTCACTCACACAAGCGCAGACACAGACAGGTATGTCTAGACTAGAGAAAAGAAGGACTAGGGGCAACCTGGCAGCTGTGTTCCAGTATTTGAGAGGCTGCCATAAAGAAAAGGGGGTCAACCTGTTTTCCAAAGCACCAGAAGACAAGACAAGAAACAATGGATGGAAACTAATCAAGGAGAGAAGCAACCTAAAACTAAGGAGAAATTTCCTAACAGTGAGAACAATAAACCAGTGGAATGCCTTGCCTTCAGAAGTTTTGAGTGCTCCATCACTGAAGGCTTTTAAGAAGAGACTGGACAGCCATTTGTCTGAAATGGTATGGGGCAGTGGTGGGATTCAAGTAATTTAACAACCAGTTCTCTGCCCTAATGATTTATTCCAACAACCAGTTTGCCAAACTGCTCAGAAAGTTAACAACCGGTTCTCCCGAAGTGGTGCGAGCTGGCTGAATCCCACCATTGGTATGGGGTCTCCTGCTTGAGCAGAGAGTTGGACTACAAGTTCCCTTCCAACTCAAGTTCAGACACAGACACACAATCCTAAAAACTTTATCAGCTGTAAAAATATTATCCATTTGCTTCATCAGTTCCTGATCTTCCTGTTATTTTACTGAAGCAAAACCAGTCTACCGCCTGACAAGATTGATGATGACCATTCAGTAATGACCAGGACATGGGACAGAATGGGCTTTTCCTCCCTGCAACTCTATGGGAAATCTCATTCAACCAAGTAAGATGTCAGTACACAAAGCTTTTCCCTCTGGAGATTTGGTTTCAAATGGGATTTTTTTAAAATAATAATACTGTTTAAAAATCCACTCATGCAATGTGTTTATTATTCTTCTTTCTTCTAGCTCATCATAATCTTGCAGACGAGCTACATGTATGTCAAAATAGAGGATTTCAGACAAAATTTCACCAGGAAGAAGAATGACAGAGTAGGAGGTGTTGCCTGTCAGATTTTCAGATGCATTGACAGAGTTGAATGGAGAAATATTCATGGCATCCCTGCATGGCCTCTCTTTGGTGCTGTAGATCTGTCCTTGACATTTATAAGCACCACATATTTCAAAAAACAGAATATAGGGACCAAAAGAGGGTAGATTTATTCACAGGAACACTGTGCTTAAGTAATTGTTCAAGATAACTATGACTGTTTGTTTAAAAGACAAAAGGTTTATATAGAAATGAAAGAAAAAGATGTGTTGAAACAGTGATATTTTCATTTTTGCTTGTTTTGGTGGTAGCTGTGCTGCCAAGCATCTGTTGTTATAATACATTTTCTGCTGACATTATCTTACAATTATTGTTTGGGAGTAAAAAAAAATATTTACATTTGCAAGAATTTAGTTGATATTACTTTCTGAGCCCATTGACATGTCTTTGAAAGAATGTAAGAAACCCACTGGATCAGATCAAGGGTCTTTCTTGTCCAGGACTTTTGTCAGTGGTGGGTTGCCCCCAGTTTGGACCAGTTCGCAAGAACCGATAGTAAAACCAGCAGGAGGCTCCGCCCACTGACCCTGACATCATCATAGGTGATCTGCACATGTGCAGAAGAGGGCGTGATGCGAACCAGTAGTAAAGGTAAGTAGAACCCACCCCTGACTATTGCCCCACCAAGATCATCTAGATGCTAATAGCAAACCTACAAATGGAACAGAACACAATGGCATTCTTCCAATTACATTCCCCAGCAGCTGGAGTAGTATTATTTAGCACCATTATGATGTTATAAACTGCTTAGAGTCACTAAGCAGTTATGTAGAAATTTAATAAATAAATAAGGTTAAAAACTCCTGTTACTCTTATTATCCCTAATTTTTCAATTCATCCAAACTGCAGTTGGCATGGGGTGAGGGGAATCCACTATCTTTAACTTTATACACTTCTTGCTATTGTCGGGGCAAAATAATGGCAAAAAAATCTCTAATCATGACTAGGATTCAATGAACCATTAGAAATTTTGGCAATTCAGAAGTAACAATAGCACTTAGACTTATATACCAATTCATAGTTCTTTGCAGTCCTCTAATGGGTTTACAATAGAAACATATTGCCCCAAACAATCTGGGTGGTCTTTTTACCAACCTCGGAAGGATGGAAGGCTGAGTTAACCTTGAGCCAGTCAGGATCAAACTACTGGCTGTGAGCAGAGTTAGCCTGCAATTCTGCATTCTAACCACTACACCACCACAGCTCTCTGATATGCAATCCTATGTCCAAAATATCATTTCATGACTGGTTTGACTCTTTAGGATGGGTTCCATTGCAGAGTCAAAAGAAAAGGCAAGCCAGAAATATCTGGGCATACAGAACGTTAGGCATTATATTCACATTATGGATGAGCAAACTGTTTCATCTCCAGAGATTTTAGCTAATTTTCAAATATTCCTCCCTCCCCCCACCCTGAACTCTGGACTATAGAAAATAGCCCATTTCCAAGACACAAATCATTTTCTCTTCCAGAACACTTGCTTGCTGAAAACTGCTGCATCACCACATATATTTGCAGAAATGAAACATTTTGAACATGCTTAATTCTAATGCTCAAATAATTATAGGTGTTTGTCCTTTTTATTATTATTTTTTAATGCTCATAGCTCAAGAGAATTTGGCAATACCTTACTTCCCAAATATTACTGTATCCTCCAGAAAGACTGAAACTATAGATCCTAGAATTTCTTTGTCAGCATGTTGTTGTTGCCTAGATCTCTGGGAACCAATTCCACAATAGACCCAGAAGCCATGAAGGAAGATACCGATCATGATCACTGTATGTAAGGCAGAATTTTTACTACTTTCGTGCCTTGGCTATTTTTCCAACCGAGTATTCTCCTCCTCTCCCCAAAGCTGCTATTTGTTATTAGTAGCAATTTGGGGCACAATAACAGTATTAACAGGAATTCTGGGAACTCAGTCAGTGGCTCAGTCACATGTACTGGTTGTTAGGATGAAGATACACATTTACTGAGGACACAACTTCACAACATAGCCCTGATCTCATGGCCGCCCTACTGGTAAGGCAGGGTGAAATCAGGCTAAAGTGTTCTAGCATGAAGCCGGTAGTTTCCATTCTATGGTATCAGAAAAACTCCCATGTGGTGTCCATTCAGTGGTGGGTTTCAAATTTTTTTACTATTGGTTCTGTGGGCGTGGCTTGGTGGGTGTGGCATGGCATGGTATGGCTTGGTGGGCGTGGCTTGGTGGGCATGGCAGGGGAAGGATACTGCAAAATCTCCATTCCCTCCCCAATCCAGGGGAAGGTTACTGCAAAATCCCCATTTCCTCCCAATCAGCTGGGACTCGGGAGGCAGAGAATAGATGGGGGTGGGGCCAGTCAGAATTTTTACTACCGGTTCTCCGAACTACTCAAAATTTCCACTATCGGTTCTCCAGAACTGGTCAGAACCTGCTGAAACCCACCTCTGTTTCCATTTCATATCAGATGGGGAAACAGCCTTCAGAGCAGGGGTGAAATCTACTTACCTTCCTTACCGGTTCGGAAGTGCATGTGCTGCATGCACGTGCTCGCTTCGCTTTCCCGCGTGCATGCATCACATGCACACGCAGACCCTCTGCACATTTGCAAAACCTTCTGCGCATGTGCAGAGGGTAAAACACATTACTTTCTGGAAGTAATGACACCCAGGTAGGTGGGTAGAGTCTTGCGCTGGCATCGCTACCGGTTCTCCGAACCACCAGCCACAGTCACTACCGGATCGTCCAATCCAGTCCAAACCAGGAGGATTTCACCCCTGCTTCAGAGGTTACCAATCTGCTGAGCTTCAATTGGCCATTCCTTGAAATGCCCCCTCCTGTCCAACTCTGCACCTCCATGTCCATTTTAGCTGTGATTTGTCAAAGTTAACAGAAGCTGCACTGGCACAGCTATTTCTTCTAAATGTCTATGGAGATTTTTTTTTTTTAATTTGATTTATATGCCGCCCTTCTCCGGAGACTCAGGGTGGCTTACAATGCGTTAAGCAATAGCCTTCATACTTTTGTATATTTATACAAAGTCAGCTTATTGCCCCCACAAACTGGGTCCTCAATTTACCTGCCTTAGAAAGGATGGAAGGCTGAGTCAACCTTGAGCCTGAGTCAACCTTGAGATTCTCAGCCATCCAGGTCATGGTTGTCCCAAAGGTGCTTTTTTTCAAGAGGCAACTGGACTTTCTGGTTTTTCTTGAAGATGTTTCGCTTTTCATCCAAGAAGTCTTTCAATTCAACTAAAGAAGTTTCTTGGATGAGAAGCGAAATGTCTTCAAGAAAAACAAAGGAAGTCCAGGTGCCTTTTGAAAAAGCACCTTTGAGAATCAGCTCTTTCTTCTAATTTTTTATACCAAGAGATATGGATATTGACTTCATGGAAGACCAATTAAAGGTCTTCCAAGAGAGTCTCATTGGCACACAAAACTAAGGGCTCTATAGGACTCATGTGGCAGCCACCTTTTCCCTTTTTGTACTGTACAAGGCTGACCTCTTCTTCCAGAGGTTAGCAATCGCATTGTCTTTTCAGAACTTCTACCTGCTGCATCATTTTTAGTGCTTGAATGCAGATTAAAGATTGCAGTTTAATATGCTGAAAGTTCTGGACCATGTAAAATGTAAAGCATTCTCTAAAAGGCTTCTAGAGCGGTTCAAAGCAATTCCTCAATCAAGACTATTTGGAGACTTGGAGGAATCAATTGATGGATCATTTTTCTTCCAGTAGATGAGACTGCATGAGATGCATAAGAATGACAAGGATTCCACCAGATGTTGCCTGAAACTACCCTGTGTTATAATGTGCAGGAAGAGCAACACTAACCAGTCCTATTGTCAAGGTTAGGTAAAGGTAAGCTGTAAAGTTGACAGTGGTGTGTTCTCCTCCCAACTCAAGGTCATGAGGAAAACTTATGTCCGTGGACATGAAGAAAAGTTCTATGGCACAATTTATTTAAAGAATCGCTCTGAGTCTATTGTATATTTATCAATTTAAGCAGAGAAGAAAAAAAACCGAGTATGTTGTTAGTACCACTATAATTGATCTCATCCCACAGAATTTTCTGACTGTCTTTTCATTCATTTTGATTCTGATTCTGATTCACGCAGAGAATAAGCTTATTCATTTTCTGGTCATTCCAAATTTGGTTGAAAATTCATCACAGGATAAACTGGACAGCTTCAACTGTTTTCAGATTGATCTGGACCTCAGGAAACTAGGAGCAAAGCTAGAATTTGCAAATCAATACGCAGGAGGATATTGATCTCTACCCAAAGTTAAGCTTTCCCACATTACAGGAAGGAAAGGTGTGTTCCTTTCAACATGTTAAGTTCTTTCTGTTCCAGGTCAGAGTTGAGTCCAGGCTCATCTTAATAAACACAGTCAGTTCACAACTTGGGTCATTGCCTCCTCATAAGTGAGCAACATAGTGCTTGCCTTTTCTGGCCAAAGGCACAGCAAAGAAATCTGTCAGCTAATCAGCATTTGCTTGCTTGCCTTTTCCTGCTCACTCAAAAGCATGCCTTAACACACAGATTTCCCCACATCACAAAAGTAAAAGACAATAGATTGAATCATTTTTTTCCTGTGTTTCTATTGTAACATACCTCTATTGTTTTCCAAAATTCTCATTCCGTCATATCAACCACTGTGAATTTGGGCATTTTTTTTTCTAATCCCACAGATCCAGGAATGGAAAGGCATCTCCAGCCAAGAATCCCCTCCAATGAGAACACAGACACCCAAGAACAAAACAGCCATAGCTTAATTGAAACAGTATTTCTGGGTACCCTTGAGGGGTGTGTCAACCTTTCTTGCCATTGCAAATGCTTGTTTTTTTGTCAAAGAGAGGGTTTATCTTGTCTGCTTTGTTTGGAAAGTACTTCTGAATGAGTATACAAGGGAAATGATGAGGAAAACCCTAGGCAAAGAGTGATTAATAATCACAGGTTAACCAAATGTACTTTGGTCTAGTCCCAACAGTTATACCTGAAAAATTCAGAAGTAACATTAGACCAGATATATAGACAGAGACAGACATTACTTCTTCAGCATCAGTTACTTTTCCGTAAAGCAAAAATAATCACAGCTTGTCTTTCTGGATTGCTGCTGTGAGGATGAATGAGCTAAGACTTGGAAAGCTCCATGAAACCAAAGGTACAGTATAAATCACAGTATTTTTGAAGTTGACAGATTTAAACTAGTGTAGCCAGAAGCAGGATTGGTTAACAATGTTAATGTCAATGCAACTGGCAGGTTTATCAGAGAGATTAAGATATTCACTGATGCTTTTTGAGTTTTCTGCTCAGAGACATAAAAATGTAGAGAGACGCTTGTTCCATTTGAAAGGCTTGGGGGGTCATCCAAACCATTCAGGCAATCAGATATCCTGAAAATAAGAGTGCCTATTTAGATTAATGAATATTTTATCTACGGTAGGTCATATTAATAAACAACTACGTTAGGGTCATAGGAAGTGCACCAAATTTAGCTGAATCAACACGTTCAGAGAAAGTAGAAGGCTTACTGGGTTCCCTTTGAAACAATAAGATCTAAATTCTGATCCGTTGACAAACTTGTGAATGATATGGTTTTTCAAAATTAATGCAGAAAGTGAGAATGCTAGCTTGCAAAAATGCATAGCTACTTTTATGGTTTTGTACAGGTTAGTAGCAGAAGGAGGTAGAGGAAGTGAATGATTGATAGGTATAACTTTTAATCAAAGGGAAACAGTTTGCTAGAAGCTCTCTAATCATAATGCTTTAGGGAAAGAATTGACTTAGATTAAGCTTTGCTGCAAATTCTTCAATGCCCTTCATTAGTTTTGTTTCATATGAAGATGAATTGATTTAGTCAAATCAGTATAATAAATTCTATTTCTGGCTTCTCTACTTTTTAATCCCCGATTCTCAATTTTCTAGTTGCTTTACTAATACAGAGATTAGCATTTTCAATTATAAGCATCACTGTTGTATTTTATAATATTCTATTTGTGATGTGCATAGTTTTGTTTTATTTTATGTACTCAGACCTATTGCTATACATTATCAAGAGATCATAAGCATAAGTGGGATTTTCTTTTCAGAAAATATCATATTATTTATCAATTTATAACAAGTCCATTGTAGTTGCAAAGCATAGGATGGTGATAAAGACAGAGTTGTTGTTGGTAGTGTACCCCATCTCTCCCCCCCACCCCATCAACTTTTCAAGACTGCATTTGCAAACAGTCTTAATATCATTTTTTCCAACTGATGGTAGAAGCAGAAGAGAAAGAGAAGGAAAAGCAGAGAAATAGAAGCAGCAGAAGAGAGAGGGATGGAGTAGAAAGAGGTGATGATGGAGAAGGAGAAGGAGAAGGAGAAGGAAAAGGAAAAGGAACAAGAAAAGGAAAAGGAGGGGAAAGAGCAGGAGATGATAGAGTAGGAGCATAAGAAGCAGAGAAACAGAAGTAGAAAAAGAAGCAATGACTTACAACATGGCAAACATAGCTTAGCAAACTATTTTCAACCTGTTCTTTTAAGAATTATGTGCTCAAACCTCTGCCTGGCATGATTTATCTTCTAGATTAAATTTTCATTCATCCTTAATTAAAGACCCAAAAGATAAACTACCAAGTTTTGCCTTCCTAGATAACCCAACCATATATGCTGTTTGTAAAAATTTTCACCCTCCTAACCAAATATACTGTGCATGGTTGAGTCCCAAGGGAAATCCTGCAAAGAGTTTTATACATTATTCTAATTTCTCTTACCATATCTGTTATCCAAAAATCCTAGAGTTGAAAGGGGTCCTTTTGGCCAATTTCTTGCTTAGTGCAGGAATTTCAAATTAATGTCCTGGATGGACGGTTATCTAATCTCCACTCAAACAAATCCACCAAATGACAATCTATCACTTTGTTGTGTCATGGCTTATCATGAAACAGCTCTTATTGTTATGATGCTTTTGTGCTCCCACCCACACCACAACACTTGATTTGAATCTGCTTTCTTGTGATCTGCAGTCATATTCAAGTTGAATCAAATGGTCACTAAAGGCTGCATTCGACTTCTGAATCACTGCAATGTCAGGCAATGTATGCATCTGTCCTTCGGAGATGGTTGCATGGCTGTTGCATGTATATGTCTGCAAATGTTAATGTTCTGGCTAAGGGATGCTCAGATAGGAAATTACCAACAGGACCAACCAATCAGGATGCAGGATATGCACCTCCACACAACACATGGCTCTGGTTTGGAAGTGTTGTAGCCTCTCGGCCCCTCCGGCAGCCAAATCAGATGAGGAGACAGAATGGGAGTCAGGACCAGCAAGAATGGAGCTGTCAGAGATAGAGACAGAGGTGGAGCCTGGGCTGTCCATTAGCTCCAGATGGAGAGTCAACAGCCCCCAGTCCAGATGTAGCTGATGAGGAAGAGGAGGAACAGTTGGGGCCCATGCCTGATGGGGAGATGCACAGAAGGCAGAGGAGAGGAGAGCAGTGGGACTCTATGGGCCAGTCCTCGGGATGGAAGAGCCACCGCTGTTAGCTAAGCTCCACCCTAGCTCTGGGAATAAAAGGCAGGGGGGCGGAGACAAATAGGTGTGGCAGGCAACTATTTGTCTCCCTGTCGGTCAACCACTGACAGTCCAAACTTCTGAATTCTGTCTGGAACTGTATCTTTCTTGGAATCTGTGGCACCGAGAGTCAGGTGTGCCTTCAGAGCGTGTGTGTGTGTGTGTGTGTGTGTGCGTGTGTGTGTGTGTGTGTAAAAAGAGCAGGCGCACCATCCAGAACTTTTGTTATGCATGGTGAGTGAGAGAGACTCCTTGTGTGTGGTAGACATTTCAAGAGGAAAGGGAATGAGCTTCGCTTTCCACAGGCACTTAGAGACTTCATTAGCCTGCTCTCTCTCTCTCTCTCTGTGTGTGTGTGTGTGTGTGTGCGTGCGTGCGTGTGTGTGTGTGTGACAGAGACTCTTTGTCGGGGTTGTTGGCGCTCCTAATAAAGGGAATGTTTAGTTAAAAACAGCATGCTTGTCATGTTTGGGAACCAGGTCAAAACAGGAAGGTGTATGCATTGACCCATCTGCAACTATCTTCAACCCACACTTACCTAACATTAACCCCTTCTCAACAGTATGCATCGATACTTATGTGCAGTAGCAGACAAGTCTAAATCCAGCTCTAGTCACAAGGTAGAGAAAATGAGCAACATTCACCCCCAAATATGTTAGCATTCTCCCTACCATCTCAAGGTAGGTTTTACGGGATTAAGCATATCCTCCATCGTCATGTCTTTCAAAAGACGTCACCAACAACTTTGTTTCCTTTTTTTTTTTTTTTTTTTTGCCATAGTGGAACTGTGGAAAGCATATATTTGACCCCCCACCCACAAATCAGGGGAAGAATGTGCTTTGGAAGACATTCTCTCTATCCCTTATTTTACTGACTTGCTGGAGTAGGGCCTAGGAAGATGTTGATTGCATGAAATGTCACCCAAAGCAAGTTTACATAAGGTGCTTTGTTCTGCTGTACAGACTGTCTTACATTTCCTCCATCGACAGAGAACAGAAAGCCTTCCCAGCATTGCAATCTGAAACCTGCATTCCTCAAGACCACTGCACTTAAAATGTCTGTCATCTACCGGTATTTAGGCATTGCCATTACATGTTGTAGGTTTTCAGTTCCACCAGCACTGTGGATATTTCTTGTATCTTCTAATTAATCAGAACAAGCAAAGATGAAAATATGATTATGATTGTGTAGAAAGTCTACGCAATGTTCTATTAGCTGAGCTTTGGTTCCTTCAGTTCTGAAATTAGGTACAGAAATTTTCAGTTCCATTAACTTCAATAGGGCCAGTGATCTTTTATAGCATCTCAGGATTGAAGCCCAGTCCTTTTATAATGGTTCTGAAGCCAACATAGGAAGCAATTTACTATATGTACTATATATAGTACTCTGAAGAAAGGAATCTGACATATTGATCTAAAAGTTTGCAGAAACCGGAAAGCTTTTAAGTGATTTCTGATAAAAGACTACTCGTTGCAATAGAAAATATTTCATTCATATGCCAAATCTGATGGGTAAGGGATGTTTATTTAAGATTGGCTGGAAATGTCTACATGTAATATACAACCTAGAAATAACTGGTATGAAACATCAGGAGATATCTCTGATCTCCTTCCCGTTGACTTGCTGTAGATCTTGTAGTGTAGGCTGTCACTGAGATGAAAGACATCACTGTTGATTAATATACTCCATGTTTTATTTATTTATATTAAAACAGTTCCATTTTAAAAACAGGATCTCAAGAAGACTAAAAAAAACAACAAAACCCTGCACCCTGCACTATTTAATACTGGTAGCATGCCCTATACCTGTATCTTCCTCCAATAAATATGCTGTACCTTCTCTTGTTAAACCAAAAATAAATGACACCAATAGTGGGAAATGTAGCATAGAGAAAAGATAGACTTCTTCACTTGTTGCATTTTTAAATTTCAGAACTGCTATGCTAAGTATAGGCTACAGCCCAGGGGTGAAATGCTCCCGGTTCAGACCAGATCGCCTGATCTGATCTGGTAGCAATGGTGGCAGGTAGTTCAGAGAACCAGTAGCAAAAATCCCTGCACCCCCTCCACCACCACCACCATGCCCAGCTGAGCCGTGCAATCATCAGAAGCTGTTTCTTTTAGTTTTAAAAGCATTTTTTCTACAACCTCTTCGGCCGAAAAAAACGCTTTTAAAAGTTTTTTTAAAAAAGCCTCTGATGATTGCGCGGCTCAGCTGGGATCGTCAGAGGCTTTTAAAAGCATTTTTTTCTGCAACCTCTTCGGCCGAAGAGGTAGAAAAAATGCTTTTAAAAGTAAAAAAAAAAAAGTTTGCCACACCCACCCAGTCACATTACCCCCCCACACCAAGCTACACCCACAGAACCAGTAGTAACAAATTTTACATTTCACCACTGCTACAGCCCCCAAGTTGAATGGTTTGAAAAGAGGATTTGAGAACTTTACATCCATCTTGGTAGGAACATCTACGGTAGTTAAACTTGGAAATCCAAGCCAGGTTTGATTAATACCAGAAAATACTAGGGCTGTCAGCTAGACTAGGAAGTTTTTTTAAAAAAAAACATCCTGGAAAGGAGATAAATGGCAAACCAATATTTGGCTGCAGTTAACAGAAATGCCCTTTGGACTGCTTGAAGTCACAAAGAGCTAAATCAACTCAAAGGAATTATTTTTATATCAATGCACACAGGATAAACTTCTCAATATTTCCTAATCATGATGGCCATGTATTACTGCATACCCACAACATGTTGGAGAATTTTTTCAGTTTCTGGTTGGCCAATGTGGTTTCTAGAAAAAGCATTAAAATCTAAATAAAACCAAAAAAATATTCAGTCCAAAACCTTCCTGAAGAGTCATATTTATATCAATCATGGGATAATAGCTTCCATGGTACAGGTAAATGTTCATGTGATGTGGCAGCTGACTATCTCTGCAGAAAAATCTCTGCTTCATGGGGTTGAGGAATCAAGACCTCAGACGATGAACAGAGCCTTCTATAAGGAAAAAAAAATTTTTCCTTCATTAACTGTCAGGCTTCAAAAACCAAGAAAAACATGCAGAGTTTCCAGTATTTTAAAATAGTTTCTTTTATTGTTTCTCACCTATAAATAGAAACCTGGCCAAACTAAAGCAACTGTTTGCATCATGAAAGACATACTCTGAGTTTTTTTAAAGATGAGCTTGTCATCTCCCAACCTTTTTTGTTGTCTCTTGGTCCCTTCCTCCTGGGAATCCAAACTACATTCCGCTACATTAACTAATTAATAAACAACAGATATGCAAATATGTAAAACAATAGATCTGAAACACAAAAGCTTCACACTGTGCATGCCCACCAGTAAGAAGTATTTTGAAAGGGACATTTCTTCCTTTTTAAAAGAGAAAACACAAAAAGCCTTCTGTGGAGAAGGAGGTTCAGCTACATGACCACAAAGACGTCGCTAATCATTTACATGAAGCTATATTGCTTTAACTCAGTCTGTGCATTTGCTGCTGGTGGTCATAGGATTACAGGGTCTCCAGCCTTGTTCATAAGCACTGGCTTCCTTGGAAACCAATTTTTCTTTTAAAAGATCTGAGTTTATTTGAAGGATGGGAGACAATGAGATGTTCTTTTGTAGGTAACCCTGGCAACTTCAACTGTCAAACCGTGAACTAGAAAGATTCACTTGAAATTGCCTGTGTGTATCTGCTTCAGATGTTTGCCAGTATAACACCCTTGTGCACATTTCTCTTCATATCATTTACACATTCATTCTCACATTTGACAGAATTCATTTTTTTAATGCCATGATTCCATTGATGTACCATTCACTTTGATCCGAGAACCATCCCTTCAGCTTTGTTCATGGCACCACCTTCCACTGTTTTAGAATAATCCCCTTCGGCCTGCATCAAAATGCTTATCTTTCATACACTCTCCCTTGCCTATCTTACCCTCAAGCCCTTTTCATTCAGAAATAAAACAACGGCAACAACTTTATTTAAAAAGCAGAAGAATGTACAATAATGACATTTCATATGGTAATATGATATTCTAAAAGGATCATATTGAAAAATCTGCCAAGCTGATACGCATCTATAATGATTATTTATTAGTAACACACAAATTAATTTTTCCCATTAGAATGAGGAACCGTCCCTTGCAGGCCCCAATTGACATCAATGGTTCCACAAAGACTTCCTCCTGTCAGCAGAAACCCTGATCCTTACCCCCATTACAGTTTGAACCACAATTCAGTGAAATCTTTAGATGTCAATATGCCTTTGCTCTTGAGTATTAGAGCTCAAAATTAACAAAACAATGGTAGGGTGCAAATACATGCTCAAACCCAAATGTGGTGTGTCTGTCAAGAGTCAATTATGGTTTGATCTGTTCAGTACATTAGTACATTACAGTAGTCAAGTGCCTCATGGCTTAATATGATGGGTGAATCTAGTCAGTTTACCAGCAGAGTATGCAACAGATAAGTTTAAAAATAGTTCCCCAAACCTGTTAAATCACAATTATAGAACATAGAATAACAAGATTGGAAGGGATTTTGGGAGTCTTCTAGTCCAAACTCCTGCTCTAGCAGGAGACCTTATACCATTCTGGACAAATGGCAGAAGCCCCTCAAATTCTGAAAGACTGTTATCATGTCATTCATAGGGGCACTATTATTATGGTAAGCTGCACAGTCACATAGATATTTAGACTGGATTTGGAATTTTGATTCACCTATTGAGTCCTTCCCCAAGCACCTGGTATAAGTAGATGTTGTCAGTGCCACAGGTGTTCAAGTGGTGCTTCAGATCAGGGGTCCCCAACCCCCAGTCGCCAACCTGTTCGGAACCAGACTGCAGAAGTGGTGGCCAACTGCATGTAAACATGAAGGTGCATTTGTGAAAGTGGTATGCACACTCGGGTGAAACCATCTCCTCTCCTGCCCACCACTGTCACTTCCACCGGTCTGCTGAACTGGAAAACTGCTCCAGATGTTTTGGAATTGCATCCAAGTAGCTTATTATTATTAGTGCTATCTTTGCTTTCTTTTAACATAGTTGGCTCTTTCTATTTGCAGGTCTATGTATTTTGTGATTTCTCTCCAATTATTTCTCTTCTACTCTACTGTTTCTTGGAACTGCAACATCTACTAATGCAACTTTTTTTTTCTTCTTATCAATAACTCTGGGATGTTGTGTAGCATGTGCTTTTCTGTTTAAATTCTAAACTCCTCTAACACTTTGGCTTCTTCATTTTTTATTATTTTGTCAATTTTGTGGTTCCACCAGTTCTTGCTGGCAGGCAAATGACACTTCTTGCAGATATTCCAATGCACAATTTTTGCTACTTGGTCATATGGTTGTTTGTTGTCAGCCTGTGTAATCTTCTTGGAGCCACGAACCTGGTGGTCCACTATTTCTTCAGCTTCTTTGCAGGCATGGCAATTACTGTCTGTTGCTGTCTTCTCAATTCTGGCTTTGCACACACTTGTTCTTAAGGCTTGATCTTATGCAACCAGAATTAGCCCTTCGGCCTTTTTCTTTAACTGGACTAGAAGACTTCCAAGGTCCCTTCCAGAATCTATTCTGTTCTGTTCTGTTCCGTTCCATTCCATTCACTTTCCTTCTCTTAGCTATTGCCAAGTCTTCTTGTTATCTGTTTCAATTTTCAATTTGCTTTTAGTTCGTTTTTTTCTGTTTTGTTTTTTGTACTGGCCATGAAATACAGCTAGTCCTCGATTTACAACCACAATTGAGCCCAGCATTTCTGTTGTTAAGTCAGATATTTGTTAAGTGGGTTTTGCCCCACTTTATGACCTTTCTTGCCACAGTTGTTAAGTGAATCACTGCAGTGATTCACTGCAGTTAATAAGTTAATAAGTTGGTTGTTAAGTGAATTGGCTTCCCCATTGACTTTGCTTGTCAAAAGGTTGCAAAATGGGATTACATGAGCTTGGGACACAGCAATGGTCATAAGTATGAAACCAGATGCCGAGCAAGTGGATTTTAATCATATGATCATGAGGATGCTACAAAGGTTGTAACTGAAAAAATAGTCATAACTTTTTTCAGTGTCGTTGTAACTTTAAACAGTCATGTCAAGGACTACCTCCTTATCATGTCTCTTTTCTGTTCCTCGGCTAGTCTTCCTTTCAGTCCAATACAGGGTCGGGCTGAGGATTTTGTCCAGTATCTGCATGATAAAATCACTCAGATTCGGGAAGGCTTGGTCTCTGACTGGGTAGGTACAGATGGGATGATGGAGGCCAGTCTTGAGAATGTCATTTGGGAAGAGTTCGATCCTGTCGCTCCCGAGGATGTGGACAGGATACTGGGACGGCTGAATGCGACCACATGTTTATTGAACCCGTGTCCCTCCTGGTTGGTGCTGGCCGCCAGGGAGGTTACGCGAGGCTGGCTCCAGGGGATTATTAAAGCTTCCTTGAGTGAGGGTGTCTTGCCGTCTGCCTTGAAAGAGGCGATGGTGAGGCCCCTCCTCAAGAAGCCCTCTCTGGATCCTGCTGTTTTGGCTAACTATCGTCCGGTCTCTAACTTTCTCTTTGTGACGAAGGTTGTTGAGAGTGTGGTGGCATGACAGCTTTCTTGGTACCTGGATGAAGCTGTCTATTTCGATCCACTCCAGTCCAGCTTCAGGCCTGGGCACAGCATGGAAACAGCATTGGTCACATTGGTGGATGATCTCTCGAGGGTTCGGAATAGGGGTTGTTTGTCTATCCTAGTCCTGTTAGATCTCTCAGCAGCTTTTGATACCATCAACCATGGTATCATGCTGCGCCAGTTAGAGGGGTTGGGGATGGGGGACTCTGTCCTCCCTCTGAGATAGGAGTCGGTTTTCCTCCTATCTCTCGGTTGCAGTCGGTGTTGGCAGGGGGGCAGAGGTCGACCCCGAGGCGCCTTGTTTGTGGGGTGCCGCAGGGGTCAGTCCTCTCACCCCTTCTGTTCAACATTTATGTGAAGCCGCTGGGTGAGATCATCTGTGGTTTTGGGGTGGAATTCCACCAATACGCTGATGATACTTAGCTGTACATCTCCACCCCAGGCTATCCCAATGATGCCCTTGAAGTGATGTCCTGGTGCCTGGAGGCTGTGCGGATCTGGATGGGGAGAAACAGGCTTTGACTCAACCCTTCCAAGACCAAGTAGCTGTGGCATCCCAATATAGCCAGATGGTGCCATCTCTGACTATTGGGGGTGAGTTACTGGACCCCTCGGAGAGGGCTCACAACTTGGGCGTCCTCCTGGATGCACGGCTGTCTTTAGAAAAGCATATGACGGCTGCGGTCAAGGGGGCTTTTCATCAGGTTCGCCTGATTGGCCAGTTACGTCCTTTTCTGGATCGGGACTCCTTACGCACAGTCACTCAGGCTCTCGTCACTGGACTACTGCAATGCTCTCTACATGGGGCTCCCCTTGAGGAGCACCCGGAGGCTCCAACTGGTGCAGAATGCGGCTGCGCAGGGAATTATGGGAGCGATGGGTCGCTCCCATGTGACACCCCTCCTGCGTGAGCTGCATTGGCTCCCGGTGGTCTTCCAGGTGTGCTTCAAGGTGTTGGTTACCACCTTTAAAACGCTCCATAGCACAGGGCCTGGGTACTTACGGAACCGCCTTCTGCCACCAATAGCCTCCCACCGGCCAGTACGCTCCCACAGAGAGGGACTCCTCAGGGTGCCTTCAGCCAGGCAATGTCGGCTGGAGACCCCCAGGGGGAGGGCCTTCTCTGTGGCAGCACCTGCCCTCTGGAATGACCTGCCCCCGGAGATACGTAGGATACCAGATCTCCGTGTTTTTCGCCGTGACCTCAAAACTTTTCTATTTCACCAAGCTGGGCTGGCGTAACCCCCCCCCCCCATTAGATATTTTAATTGTAATGGATTTTAGTTGGTATGTTTTAAATCTGGGCCAAAATTTGTCTAATTCTTTTAATTAATTTTAAATTTTGTATTGGATGTTTTTTATTCTTGGCTGTTCACCACCCTGAGTCCAGCAGGAGAAGGGCGGTATAAAAATTTAAATAAATAAATAAATAAATAAATAAATAAATAAATAAATAAATAAATAAATTAATTAATTAATTAATTTGTTCTCTTTGGTATTCCGCAACCCTTCCTGGTGTATTAGATGTTGCTGATAAGTGCTACAGCTAGAAGATTAAAGTTGCTAGATTAGCAAGGCTTTAGGAGGTGATCCTGAGTTGGTCCCATTCTCTGCCTCCCTCTAAAGCAGATTCATGCTTAAAGATTGTGATTCAGCAAGACATTTCTTTCAACAGTCTAAGTTGGATAGTCCAAGTGTTTTTCTGAAACAAAGCCCAAACCGAACCATGGCTGTTACAGGCTGTTTTTCATCTGAAAATGGACTCCATCTCTTTGGTGTCAAAACCATAGGAAAGATAATTAAAAACCTACCCTGGGATATATCCACTAGAACTGAAGAGGTATAGACCCATATGTCAGTTATTTAGGGTCATGTGTAAAATTGTGCAAAAATTAACAACACAAAAAAAGTTGGGTTTTTCTCTTCCTTGCCACTGACCTTTGAAAGAAAAGGTTAGGATTAGAACAGGGGTACCATATGCCCAGCTATTTGACTTCATTTGAAACACATTACATCCCAGGATTGACTTGGAGTGCAGCCAGGTTAAAGTCATTGCAATTTATCAATTGTTTGATCTTGCCAGCCATGGAAATAAAAAAATAAAATAAAATAAAATATAAAAATTAGAGAAGGGTGATTGACTGCAATGTGCTGGATTTAATGTAAGCATTAAGTTCGTGTCTGATTTAATTTGAGCACTAAATTTATAATTGACTTCTGAGACCTCTTGACTTCCACACTGACATTTTCATTTTTTAAAATTATTATTATTATTTATATATGTGCAACACCCAGTCCAAGCATTCTAGGCAGCTTACAACTCAGATTTTTTTTAAAAAAGTACAATAAAAGAACTTGAGAAAGAAAAAAAAGCAAAACATTATACAACCAGCCTAAATTCATCTTCACTAAACCTTCATCCTGGAATTAGCAGCATCTATCTGTGACTACCATAGTAAGGTGTCCATGACTCCTCTCAACATCATTTGTAGACTTGCACAAATGATTAAATACTTACAAGAGCAGCAAAACTTGTGAGATTTTGGCATTTCCACAGAAGATCTCGGAGGTGAGGTCACTGACATTGCCAGCAATATCCAGCCATCTCATTAAATTTCAAGGAGCTGTTAATAAAATTGGGAAGGAAAAGCCAGGTGAACGGCATTACGGACTGATGGGATCCATAGTGCTTCAAAAGATGCTTCCTGCCTTCCAGACCTCCTTTGTTCTAAACTCCTGTGACAAATTAAAATGAAAGCCTTGTGGTGGGTTTTATATTTCCTACCAAAATGATGGAAGAGAGAAAAAGAAGTCAAGACCTTTTCATTATAAATGCTACAGCCAAAACGGAATGAAGCTTCCTCCATCACATCAATTGGAGAGTAACTCCTTTCTATTTATACTTGAGTGCTTTGATAGAACTGCACTTCAAAATGAAATGAAACCAAATTCAAGGATTGGGGAATATTATTATTATTATTACCCTGCCCATTTCCTGATTCTAGCCACACATTTGAAGTTGCAGCCCTAATGAACGGAAGACCAAATTCAGCCTGACATTTTATTAATTTATTTAAACATTTTACACAAGACATTACAGAAGCCACTCCAGTCCCATGGGGCTAATTTATTTTTCATTTACATCCCGCCTTTTCTCTGGAAGCTTAAGGCAGAATATCTAGTGCTACCTCCTCCAATAAGTCTGTAGAGTAAATTCGGCTGAAAGAGCTTGGCCTAAAACTTACAGTAGTGGCCAAAATTGTGGAAACCTTTTGGGAAAAGTGTATTTTTGAGATTTGATGGCTAATAACACCACTTTTATTTTATTTTATTTTTTTTTGGAGTTTCAAGATAATCATATTGTAGGAAATATGACTCCTGCAATAGAGTAGTAAATGTTTGGAACATTCTACCTGATCCTGTTGTTAGTCTCCCTAATCCCCATACCTTTTACCTTAAACTGTCTACCGTGGATCTTTTGTGTTTTTTAAGAGGTCCCTAAGGGGGCGTGCATAAGCGTACCAGCGTGCCTACCATCCCTGTCCTACTGTTCCCATTTATATGTACTCATTATATATGTTTATGGCTATGTTTTGCTTATTTATTTCCTTTTATTTGTGCCAAATTTTTTTCATGTGTCCATATCTATGTCTATACTGTTACTTGTTTCCTTGTACTTGTTGACAAATAAATAAATAAATAAATAAATAAATAAATAAATAAATAAATAAATAAATAAATAAATAAATAAATAAATAAATAATATTCCACTGCTGGAATGGCCTGGGAATAGGCCAGACCTTAACCCAATTGAAAAATCTATGGAGCCGACTAAAGAAACTTGTTAGTCAGAAGTGACCCAGCAATAAAACCCAGTTAATAGAAGCAATCATTCAATCTTGGTTTCACATTATAACAGCTGCAGGACTAAAAGATTTGGCTCACTCCATGGGAAGACGTAAGGCCGTAATTCATGCTAAAGGTTACCCAACTAAGTATTAATTGACGTGATCATTTCTGTATATCTCGTTTTTTCTATGGTGATAATTTTTCTATATCTCATTTTTTCTGTGTGTTTCACTTTTCTTCTTTATACTGTAACTGCTATTCTAATAGCAAATCCTTCATAAAAGTTATTGCATTACATTCTTGATTAAATTATCTTTCCATTGATATATAATTTTATGGCATTACTCCAAAAAAAAGCCTGGCTAGTTTTAGAAAATACACTTTTCCCAAAAGGTTTCCACAATTTTGCCCCTACTGTACTCAGTGAAATTTAATGGCTGAGTATGAACTTGAAGCTGGATTTACTAGAGCACATTGGTTTAGATACAGGATGCTGGGAGCAAATGCAACACAGCCAAAATCTATTGTAAATAAAGAGCAAAACTTTGTATGGGTTCACTCTGTGAGACCTGGCATGAGTAATGTTACTCACTACATTTTTGTAGTAATGTAATATAACATTAAAATAGTTGCTTTTATTTTATATTATTTCATCCTTTTGTTATTTTTTATAAATAATACAAGGTTGCAAATATAGCTAATACTTCCTCCTCCTATCTCCCCCACAACAGTAACCCTTGAGGTGGATTGGGCTGAGAGGGAATGACTGGTCAAAAGTCATCCAGCTCACTTTCATGCTTAAAGCAGGACTAGAACTCAGTTTCCTGATATTTAACCTGGTGCCTTAAGCACTAGAGACTAAACTGGAACTCCAGTTGTGGCAATTTGCCACAATCTCAGTAGGGCTACATGCTGATTTTCTTAGAACTATAACTATCAAAGGTCTTATGACTACCTCCAATTTGGCTACCTTCTACGGAGAAATAGATTTATTGTATTGTTATTAATCTGACCTTTTGCAAAGCCACTCTTCTCTATTTCAATATGCTAAGAATTGAAGTACAAAGTTTTTGACTAAGCCAATTAAATGAAAAATTCACACATTAAGAACACCTGTGGTTATGGGCAATGGGTTTTGTTGGTCTGTTATCTACAAAGAGGCTCATTACATACACGAACAAGGCTGTAGTTTGAAGGGGAGCTAACTAGGATGATTTCCATGCTTTTTAACTTTATATCAATGTTTTTTAACTGATATATCAATTTTAGGGATTACTCTATAATTTTCATCTAATTCCTAAAAGGCAGGAGACTGACTATACCTTTGGTGTTCAGGAATTCGGATCTTTAGTGGATAAATAAAAGATCAGGGACCATATGTAGCTTTAGACATTAAATCTTTTACATTAAACCATGAACTATTTATGGTCTAATGTTAAGTAAAGTTAGCTATTATGATTTATCCAACGAACTATGGTTAAAATCAGGACAACATAAGAACAAGAACAGTTTTCCTTCTATAATCTGGGAAAAAAATGAAAGAGAAAACAAAAAAGAAACAGCAAAAGAGAAACATGTAAGCAGCCTTAAAGTTGGGATATACCCAGTAAGATTTCTCATGTATAGTATTTATTATTTTGCAATAAGCAGCAGCCTCCTAAAACATTGCACCAAAAATTATTTTTGACTTCCCCTAAATGGATTGCTAGTTGCTTTCCCCTCATCCTGTTTTAAAGGGAGTAATTGCTGTTTGAAAATCAGAAGGCCAAAAGTGGACTTGAGCTCATAAAACTTGTCCCAAAGTTTGGCGAGACCTAGCTTCTCATCTGATTTCTTCAAGGTCTATGGAAGATCTGTTCCAAACTACAAAAATGTGCAGATGTTAATGAAAGTGTGGTCCACGGACTGAAGTGTACTAAAATTATTTCCAGGTACTGTTTCTTCCCTCACACAGAGAATTTGTTCCCAAGAATCTGTTTTCTACAACATGGTTCTGATACTGGATGGTAGATTGTCTGGAAGAAAATCTGTGAGGGGGCAGCAAGGCTCAAACGCCCTACCCACTTGTTCTTTGAACTTCAGGCAGCTCTGCCACACATTAGACTCAATGGGAATAAAACCTTGTTGCAAACGGAGAACGTGTGACCCTTATCAGGTTTCTGAATCACAAGTCCAAGCCTCCCTTGTTAGGACCTTGGCTGACTTGGATTTCTAGTTGAACAGCATCTGGAAGCCCAACTGTTCACTAGCAGTGCTTGAAAAGAACTGTGTTCAATGAAAACATACATGCTTGATATACAGAGGTGACAGGATCAAACCAGGGGTGAAATCTAAATTTTTTTGTTACCGGTTCTGTGGGTGTGGCTTAATTAGTGGGCGGGGCTTGGTGGTAAATTGACTGGGTGGGCGTGGCCAAGTCAATGTCACTTCTTTGCCCTTTTTTAACCTACAAAACACAACACAACACAACTGGCTCACCCACAATGTAAAAGCAGCTGTGCTAGACTCAAAATGGCCCCACAACAAGCAGGAACCTCACACAGCCACAAAAAGCCCAAAAAACCAACTTTCACACTTCACACACACAAAATTCCACATACAGCTTTGTGAGATTTTGTGTGTTTGTGTAGTTAGAGTGAAACACTACAGAAACACACTAAATCTCAGAAATCTGCACAAATATTATTTTATTTTATTTTTATTTTTATATAAAAGCAGCTAAATTTAAAACTTCCTAAACTTTAAATGGCTAGGTCTAAAAAAAGAACAACTAAAAAAACCCCAATTAACTATTTTTTTTATAGCTCCCAAAGGGGAAAAAAACTTACCCAATAGAACAGAGGTCTCCAACCTTGGCAACTTTAAGACTTGTGGACTTCAACTCCCAGAATTCCTCAGCCAGCTTTGCTGGGAGTTGAAGTCCACAAGTCTAGGCAGGCAGGCAGAAAGAACTGCTCACCGATGAGCTTGATTGCAGGCAGGGAGATTCAGTTGCTTGCTGATGCATGGATTGCGATCGTCATGCGATCAGCAGCTAAGGTAGGTAAGCAAGCTGGAGGCTGGGAGGGAGGGGAGGGAAAAAAAAGAACCTTTTTTTCTTTTACATGGCTCTGGGATCCAAGCTGAGTTGCCTGATTAGCAGGAAACTCAGCTGGGATGTCAGAGCTTGGCTGGTCAGAGCCATTTAAAAGAAAAAAAAGGCTCTGATGATCGCGAGGTTTAGCTGGGCATGGAGGGCGGGGGCAGGGATTTTTGCTACCGGTTCTCCGAACTGCCCGCCGCCATCACTATGTAGTCACCCCTGAATCAAACCCTGCACACACCTGGATAAAAAGGTT
Source organism: Arizona elegans (assembly GCA_022577455.1). Lineage (NCBI taxonomy): Eukaryota > Metazoa > Chordata > Lepidosauria > Squamata > Colubridae > Arizona > Arizona elegans. The sequence goes on from JAKOOJ010000003.1 coordinate 118,640,723, forward strand.
AAGGGCAGTTGATGGGGGAAAGCTTCTGCATGCAACCCCAAGGAGACACTGCTAGTGGCCAGAATGTACAAAGGGGGCTCGATCAGGGGTTGTTTCTACTTACCTTTATTAACAGTTCTCAACAGGGCCACATGCATGTGCAGAAGCTTCTGAGCATGCGCAGAAGCATTTTGATGACATCGGGGTTGGTGGGTGGAGCCTCCCGCCGGTTTTACTACCAGTTCTATAATACCGGTGCGAACCGGGGGCAACCGACCACTGGGCTAGATTGAGGGGGGTACAACAGAAACTCCATCCTGCTGTAAATCCCTTGATCTATTCCGCAAGATTTAGGATTTAAGAAAAGCTACACTACTTTAAGTCAGTGACTGACCCACCCAGTCCATCATCTTGTTGTTGACAATAACTACATCAACAACAGGTTACTTGCTGGTTTAAAAAAAAAATCTTCATTTATTGGTGATATGGAGGAGGTATTTCCTGACATTAAGCTATGGCTTATACAACATGTGCCAATATCCAAAAGATAGTCATTCTATCTAGGAATTTAGTCTGATGGGAATCTGGCCAGAATACTTTCCTTTTCAGGAGGGGCTCTAAATATTTGCTCTACTAATTTTGTCCAATAGGTAGCCCAAAATCAGACCAGAAAGCCCTCATCCCTTGACCAGATCAGACCAGAAAGCCCCCATCTCTTTATTTAGCCTCATCATTTTCTAAATATGAGTCTCCTGCTTCTGCAGATTCACTTATCCCATTTATAGACCTATCCCCTATTTTGCTGTTGTTGATGTTGTGGTTCGAAACTAGGTGTGTTGTTTAGTGCCAAATCGCCTCTCATTGTAATGTATTTCCACAAGTTGCCTGAAGAAGCATGGGGGTCACCTGTCTTCCCCCCAAAGGTCCCTGCATGAGTTAGATTTCTCAAATTAAGGGAGAGGAGGAAGGGTGAGCAAATCTCTGAATTTCTCTCCCTGTGTGTCATCTTTAATTCTATCGATGTCAAAAAGCATACCCAGGAAATCAACTCACAGTCCTAACTCTTTTAAAATAGACCATTCCATTGGCTTTAATTAAAATCTAAAGGAAGTTTTTTCCTCCTACACACCACACCTTTCCATGGTGGTTTGTGTAACTCTCAGATGTTTCCTCTCCCACTGCTGTTTCAAATGTTAACTTAGCCTTATGCAGCCAGCTTGCTGCTTTCCCCTTTCATATACGGTACCAGGCACAAAAATTCTGTGCTGTGTTGGGCGTAAGGAGAAGGTTTTCTCTGGATTTCTTTTCATCTATTCCTTAATAATTGCAGAAAGAAAGAAGCAAGAAGACAACAATGGTTTCTGTGCTGTGCATAATACGCTGCTGGGGGAAGCGTATACATATAAGAGAAAGGAGAGATAGAGATTTCCACTATCTATAGGCATGTAAGCTGATTCTTTACCTAATTAGATTTTGAAAAGTAACCAGATGGACACAGATTTTAATGATGTCTTCATTTGGCACTTTGCAGAAGTGGGCTGGATGTAAGAGATAATTACCTTGACTTTTAGATGTAAAAGCCTTCTATCTTGTCCCAGTCTCCCCCACCCTGCTTTTAGTTCATTTTTAATGAAAGAGAAGAATACTGAAATTCAAAATATCAAATAATAAAAAGGGAAGGTTGACACTCCACCATTTAATCTTTGCTCAGCGACAGCCTGGATTGACATTTTTGAGAATTGGTTTGATGGGAAGCTTGTTTGTTCATAAATTGTCACAAAATGGCATTCAGAATGGAACTCACACTTCTTCTCCACTAGAATATGCGGAGGAGAAACATTAGAGGTTGAAAATAGAATGCTAGAGGAAGAAGAATTTCTGCGGCAGAGGTTCTAATAAAGTTTGGAAATATTTTCTCCCAATTTTCTCTCTCATCTTCTTCACACATTGTACAATAATAACATTGTACATTGTTAATAGAAAATGTGTTCTCTGTGCATGTAATGAAGTTATTTCCCATGCATTTCACTTTCACACTTTGTACAAACCATTGTTTGCTTAAATGTGGTTTGTTAAATAAGCCAAAATTTGGCTGGGTTCAAAATATAAATCATATTTTTAAAACTACAGCAGCTGAATTCATACAATCTGCTAAACTGAAATAAAAGAAACCACATTATGGTTCAGTGGGATGTATGAATCCAATCCCTATGTTTGCAGAGAGTTCAAACAGTGACATAAAAGATGCAAGATGACAATTTTCTTTTGATGGTACAAGACCCTGGATTTTATAGATACACAAACAAGCATAATGCGCATGGAGGCTCCACCAGCCTGAATGGGATGGAATTGAAAACCACAGAATATATTCATTCGGGTAGGGAATTCTAGGTATTGTGATCCAACACTATGCTATGCTAGTTATAGAAACCCATCCTTATACAAACTGTTCATTGAAAACCAGTATCCTAGATCACCAATACTAATGAAACAGAAGTAGATGATTATTATCAGCATGTAATTTAGCAGGGGAGGGGACTTTTCATAGCTCCAGATTCTCCATAATCATGGGACCACCGCATTTAAGGCCCTACTCAAATTTTTGGAACAATTTGAGTAAGGCGTGACTTTCAGAGCACAGACTCTATAGTGGCTTTTGGTTCAGAAACTGGAGAGTAAAGTGCTTTCACAGTAAACACAAGTGTCACTTCAACCTTGAAACTTGTGTTCGGCCCAAGGCTCTTCCTCACTTTGGTGATACTGTGCTTTCTTCCAGTCTCTGACTCCATTTAGAATTTGTTTGTGGGTATGTTGATACAGAAGCTCTAAACCCACAACTTGCCTTTACCAATCGGCATTTCTGCCTGCACATCCTTCAATGAAAGATGGTTTCAGGGGATGGACTCATAGCTTCCTTGCTATCCTGTCTCCTCTCACTGTGTCATCTCCAACTGATAAAACCAACCAGCCAACCAACCACTGAACATCAAGGGAGAGGCTTATATCCCAAAGACTTATAGCATCTGGGCTGATGAGATTGACTCCCATCTATTAGTTCTTCTGGAAAGCAGGCACTTGGATGTGAATGGGACTGCTACTCAATAATTTTTCTTCTGAAGTAATATGGAAAACATTGCTTTCAAGTCAGAGTCCCCCAGTATGCCTTCAGCCTCTCCCAAGAGCAGGGGGCAGGAAGATGGGGGCTCTGTTTTGAACACATATCCTCAGTAAAGAGTTAGTCACACCAGGGGTGGGTTCCACTTATCTTTACTACCAGTTCATAATGGAAGCGTGCGCGCAGAAGCTTCTGCACATGCACAGTTCACCCATGATGATGTCGTGGCGGGTGGGCAGAGCCTCCCACCGGTTTTACTACCGGTTCTAAAAACCTGGACCGAACCGGGAGGAACCCACCACTGAGTCATACCATGACAGCCATGACATGCAGAAAACTCCACACAGCACAATTGCTTTTGCAACTTCCTTTAAATACTACACTGTTATTCTGTTTCTCTGAGAAGTCAAACCACTCCATATAACAAAGCCATCAGTAACCATCCTGACTGAAAGAAGGTCATGAATTAGTATGCTGAATTCTTAATTCCTCAAGTGAGACAAGGTAGGTGAAAAATATTATCTGAAGAAAAGCACTCCCAATCCATGAAATGAGTGACACAGAAGTATTGGATTTGCACTTAGGGATATATTGCTAGAGGTAGCCCTGGCTTATCACCCATAAACTGAGACTGGCAACTCCATCACTAAGCAATGGCATCATATAGCAGAATGTCAGTACATGCTGATGTACTGGTTTAAAACTGAGGGATCAACTTCTGAAATTTTTAAATAATGTATCAGTTTTTAACTCCATGTTGCAACACATTATATTGTCAGAATCCTTTCTAGGCATCAAAATAATAGAATCAAGCACTAGGACTCACTTTCTCCCTCCAGAACAGTTAAGAAAGCAGCAACCAAATAGAAATCCTTTCACTGGCAATGCTGGCCAAAATGTTCCCCAACACCCCATCAATGTGCTGGAAATGTAAACAACATCAGGGAACGTACTACCACATGTGGTGGACGTGCCCCAAAGCAAAACAATATTGGAGTAAAATTAGAATACAATTAGAAAAGATAACCGAACAGCATATAGAGATGAAGCCAGAAATATTTTAATTAGGAATACTCCCAGGGACTTACGGGAAAAAAAATACAATATTTAATTATACATATTATAACAGCAGCAAGAATAATATATGGACAAAATTGGAAAAATAACAATATACCAACAGAAGACAATCTGATTAGAATAGTTTTGGAGTGTGCAGAAATGGACAAACTTACAAAGGAAATACAAGAAAAGGAGGAAACAGAATATTATATAGCGTGGGAGAAATGGTATGAATGGTTAGAGGAAAGGGATAAAAGGCAAGGAAAGAGTAAATGAGGAAGATATAGGAGTGGAAATGCAGTAACAAACAAAAGGAAGCAGAACCGATGCAGATCGTAGGAATGAAATTGTGTACCCTGTTATCTATATGTATATATGTAAATAAATCAATATTAGAATTATATGTATAAAGGATAAATTGAAATAAGGGAGAAAAAATTGGATATGTAAGAAATGTTTACCAATGAGAAATTGTTGAAAAGAAGAAAATTGTAAAAGATTCTTTTTTGTTTTGTTTTTTAAAAAACAAAACTGTTTAATAAAAATTATTTTTTTTAAAAGAAGAAGAAGAAATATTGCATTTCAAGGCCAAGGAAAATCCTTAACCACCATCCTTAAGACATTAGGAAAAGAAAACACAGAGGATCCCAATCCCCAGATCCCAGATGAGGAACCTCCTCCTAAATTAAATCTGGAGAAGAGTTAACTGCTGGTTATTATTCAGCCTGTGCAGAATCCTGAAAACAGTAAACAACAGACAAAACCAAGTCATATTTAAGGTACACAACTGAATAAGGTATAAGCCAAGACAATAACAAATATAGTACACCAGACAGTGTACTGGTAGGGAAACAAATATAACCATTATGGAAAAACGAGAACCATGTTTGCTTTGTTCAAACTGCTATCTTGTACAATTCCTAGAGAAAGAAGTTAGAAATAATTATGTATGATCAAAGATAAGGCTGTTCTTACTCTAAGGCAACCACTGTTTCTCCCTAATAAAGTATGTAGGAAATATGATGTAACAGTTGTGACCAACATAATAAATTATTTGCTTGCTTGAAAGGTTTTATCTTCTCCTCTAAAAGAACACCCTAAAGCTACAGTTAAATAAAATTTCAAAGCAATGCAGAGCTGCTCAAGAGAGAAAGGTTTTCCTACACTTCTGGCATCATGAGCAGGATGATGCAGATCAACAGATGACCACTTAATCAATGACATGATTAAAGAGACGTGGTGGCGCAGTGGTTAGAATGCAGTGCTGCAGGCTACTTCTGCTGACTGCCAGGTGCCAGCAGTTTGGCAGTTTGATGCTCACTGGCTCAAGATTGACTCAGCCTTCCATCCTTCCAGGGTCAGTAAAATGAAGACCCAGATTGTTGGGGGCAATATAGTGATTCTATAAAAACCACTTAGAGAGGGCTATAAAGCACTGTGAAACAGTACAGGTGGCCCTCGACTTACAACAGTTCATTTAGTGACTATTCAAGATTACAATGGCATGTTCTGTCCCTGTACCACGCACACACCCAACCAGTCAGCCGAGGGTTAAATAAACTCTTCAAACACAACGTCAGTGATAAGGAACTTGGCAGCAACTCCATGGCTGCCTGCCAAGAGCTTTTACTCCGATAACACAGACAAAAATACACACAGTTTGAATAGTCCTGTTTGTAATTAAATCCATGGCAAATAGGTGTTGTGTCCGAAGGTGCAAGTGCCTCGCCAGAGATTAGCTTTGTCCGTCACAGAGTCCGAATGGCCACCACACTCCCTTTTATAGCCTGTGGAATGGGTCCAGTGACTCAGCTTAATCTCTGGCACGCCTCCTTTTCTGCTGCTCACGCTTGTCTCTCCGACGCTGGCGTGGGTCCAACCACAATGTTTCTTCGTCACTATCCAACGGCTCGGAAACACCTGGCTCTTGGCCAATCTCTTCTCCTTCGGGAGACAACTGAGGCATTGCCAGAGAGGAGGGTCCTGGAGAGGGAGGCCTGGCTGTCTCCTCTCCTTCATGTTCGGAGCCTTCTTCCTCCGATAAGATAGGCTCGGAGGACAGAGCCACAACATGGCACTGAAAAAAGTGACTTGTGATTGTTTGTCCCAGTTATGAACTTTGCAGCATCCCCATAATGTGATCAAATTCAGATGCTTGGCTCTTATCTTTGAGTTCCAAAGTAAACCTGTCCATTTCAGCGCAAGTTAATATCTTAGCTAATACTTCTTCTGTGGAGGGTCTCTTTATTATGAATAAAATACTCGTATTTACAGTAAATACAGAATATTACAAAATCTGGAATAAATTGTATTCTTGGTTGGAAAGGAGGAGGAATGCTGGGATAAAGGATCATTGATGAGTTGAAAGTTTGGAAATCTTTATGTTAGTTTTCTGCGATAGATAGGAATGAAATTGGTATTGATGTAACTTTTATAGATGGAAGAATTTACGTGTTTGAATTGTGATAGATGGTATATACTTGTATAGCAAAAAAGGAACTGTATTTGTTGCAAGGTAAAACTTGACGGAAATGTCTAAATCGGAAAAGTCACACCATGTCCAATGTTTTTAATTGTATTATTAATAAAAGACTTTTTTAAAAAATTCAGATGCTTGGCAACTCATTCATATTTATGACTGTTCAGTGTCCCAAGGTCATGTGATAATCTGACAAGAAAAGTCAATGGAGAAACCAGATTCATGTAATAACCGGGTTACTAACTTATCAACTGCAGTGATTTACTTAACAGTGACAAGAAAGGTTGTAAAATGGGGTAAAACTCACTTAACAAATGTCTCACTTAACAACAGAAATGTTGGGCTCCATTGTTATCGAATGTTGAGGACTTATCTGTATATAAAGTCTAAGTGCTATTGCTATGATAACTACTACTGATTTTAGCTGTTTTTTTCCCCAGGGACTCCAGCATCCATCCTGCTGAAGATGCCTTGTTAGGGCAAAGACAGCTTATCAAAGATGTTCCATCATGGAGCTGGAGACATAAGTACCTGAGATGTTGGAAGCAGATAAGCATGGGATCCCAACGTATTTGACAATCCCCACCCCCCAAAAAACAGCTAGGGGGAAGGCTCAGATGAAAATAAGCCAGGTCTCGATGTCAGAAAGTCAGTAAAAGTCAGTAAAAGTGGCTGCCAGTCCGGGATAGGCATGGAACAAGGGGAAAACGATGAAAAATAAGTGGGGGGGAGATGTTCTCCAATCCAATAATATAGCATATTATGTATAACTCCCCTTCAGCAACTACAGCTCAAAAGGACAGGAAGTCAGAATGTCAGAATTGGAGCATGTTGTTGTTGGATAGGAAGACACTGTAATGGCTGTGAGTTGGGAGAGATGGGTACCTATAGCAAAAAAAGAAATTTGAACTTGCAGTTTCTGATCAACAAGGATTTAGGAAGGAAGTTACAGGAGGAGACTTCGGGGAAATTGACACAAGCCAGTGGTGAAATCCAATTTTTTTTACTACCGGTTCTGTGGGCATGGTGTGGCTTGGTGGGCGTGGCTTGGTGGGTGTGGCAGGGGAAGGATACTGCAAAATCCCCATTCCCTCCCTACTCCTGGGGGAAGGATACTGCAAAATCTCCCTTCCCTCCCCACTCCTGGGGGAAGGATATTGCAAAATCTCCATTCCCACCCCACTCTGGGGCCAGCCAGAGGTGGTATTTGCCGGTTTTCCAAACTGCTCAAAATTTCCACTACCAGTTCTCCAGAACCTGTCAGAACCTGCTGGATTTCACCCCTGCCACAAGCCTTTAATATATGGAAGAAAAAAGTGGATTGTATAAATTTGTTTTACAGCCCACTGCTTTCTGATTTTTCCTCTCTTTGCTAAACACGGAGCACAGCCCTTTAGGGGTTTTAGCCCTTTAAATGACCTCTGTCATTTAATGAAATGAATACTATGTGAAATCCAGCATGACTTGAAGTTATGGATGAGAGAAATATCTGAACAGGAGCCCATCTTTGGAGCCAGTTTTTACCTCAGGTAGGGAGAGCTGCAGAATTTTGAGAAAATGCTTATTGGAATTGCTTTTTGTTTTTCAGGCTGCTTCAATCTAGTGCTTTGCCAAACTGCTATCTCCTCTTTCTTTCACCCCATTCAGAAACACTGAGAAGTGAAACAGAGGGTAGAGAACAGAAATGTGTCTGTGTCTGTTTGTGTGTGCATGTGTGAGCACATGTGTGAGCCAGTGAAGTTACAGACAATAGGAAAAAAGTATTCAACTTTCCTTCTTTTTTGTTTTTCTTTGAATTCTTTTTCTCTTTCTCTCTCTTTCTCTTTCTCTCTCTCTCTTTCTCTTTCTTTCTCTCTCTCTCTTTCTCTCTCTCTTTCCCTTCCTTCCTTCCTTCCTTCCTTCCTTCCTTCCTTCCTTCTTTCCTTCCTTTCTCATCATAAAATCTCAGTCAACAGCATCCTGGGGACTCTCTTTCCTTATGCTGTTTTATTCCAGGAATTATTGCAAAAATCAAATGAGCAGGCAAGATTGGATGTTATCATTTAGGTTATCATTCTTCAGAAAAAAATCTGAAGATGGAGAATTTCGCCTTGCCATTCTGTCTGAGCAAAGTTTTTTTTTTTTTAAGATAGTTAAAAATTTAAAATATTATCTTACATTTCCCATCATTATTGTAGAAATGTAAGGAGTCAGGGTGGAGGGGCCATCATTGGCCATCCTTTACTCCAAATCCAATTGCATCCTTCATTTCAGTTGCAAGTAATATGATAAAAAATGCTTGCAGACATATCCTTTGGTATCAGATGTGTGTTTGTTTATTGCAGCCAGCTATTATGGTTAAGGTGCTGGCCTAGAAATCAGGAAACAATGAGTTCTCTCACATGTTGTGGGTAAAGCAGGAGGCAGGAGTATTAAGTCTGTTTGCCACCTGAGCTATAAAAAAAGTGGGATTAAATAATGATAACAGACAACAAATCCCTTCTTTGCTAAGAAGCTGAAGAAACAATGAACCATCTAGTTAGCTAGGATTAAAGACTGACTTCAAACAATGGTATGACAAAGTAGCAACAATGATGTATTGGAATATCTGCAAGAAGTATCATTTGTCTGCAATCAAGTACTGGTGGGAACACAAAAGTAATAGAAAATGAAGAATTTATAGTGCTCTGGAACTTTAGAATTCAAATAGGCAAGCATTTGCCACAACACCCCAGACATAATGATAAGAAAGACAAAAATGTCTGGATAGGGGACACTGCAGTATCTGAAGACAACAGAATAGGAGAGAAGGAACTGGAGAAGATTACAAAATACAAGACTGAAGTAAAATGGCTGTTCAAAGGAAAGCACTTGGATGCAGCAGAACTGGGCCACCTCTTGAACACTTTTGGCATTGACAACATCTGCCTACTCCAGGTGCTTGAGAACGATCTGATTAGACTGATGTATATCACATAGAATGAGCTACACCAATGAGGTTTCCCAAATGATTTATGTTACCCAAAATTTTGAATAATATAATATTGCCCAGGTCCTGAATGAGATGCAGCTTTGTTCTAATCTGGTAATGGCATCAGACGTTGAGAATGGGATGAGTGCTGTTGATTTTAAGAATTTTGTCTGTATTTGTTCAAGGATTGAGAAGTTTTTGTAAATACACATCTGAGATCCATATATCAGCATGCCAAGAATTTAGGCCTTGAATAGCTTAATCGCTGCAGGGACAAATTTGCTCCCTGCCAACTAGCAAATTTGTTGATCCCAAGTTTCAATTTGTAGCATGTTCTTTCTGCATAATGCATCTGGGCCCCACGAAGTCTTAACAGCATTTTTCGAAAATAAAGTGGTGGGTGGCTGCAGTCCAGTGTTTTCTTTGAATATGTTCCCATTTGCCCAGAAAAGAAGGGTAGAAGCAAGAGTCTGGAAGAGTATGAAGCCACACCTTGCAAAATTAAGAAAAATGTAAGAAAGTTTGACCTTTGCCAAATGTATGTTTATCCACAACCACCTCCATGATTGCCACCATTTTGTGAGAGTTCCATATCACATTCTCATGTTTCCATATTAAAACTTCCAAAGGATGTTTACTCCGGCTTCCGATTATGTTATGATCAACAAAATAAATGGAGGCATATTTTAAGCCTTCCCTCAATTTCATTGCCTAATTCTGTTTTAGATGAATATTTCATTATTTTGTTAATGGACGTGATTTGGCCAACCCTCTGTGCAATATAATTTTGATGATAACATTAGAAAATGATTTGATGGCTCATGGAGTGATGTCTCTTTGGGTAAATGCGCCATGAACATCTAAAATCCCATTGCTTCCATCTGTTGCTTAATTTCTATTGCGTCTCTGCTATTGGATTGCTTATTTATTCATCTCAAGCAAAGTTGTCAGAATGAAAAACTGCGCTAACAAGAGCACACATCACTTTCCTTATGTTGGTAATTTTAATCTATCAGGTTGTTGCTCTGTATACATGGGTGGGCTTGTCTCAAACACATCTGAAGCATCCCCTTTTGAGGGCTATCATTTTTTATTTAATGTTATGGGCAGGCATTTGGAAAGTGGCCATAGCCACTGAAGTGCTCAGAAGTCAGATCATTTTATGGACTGAGAGGACAGAGCAATCCATAAAGAATGTGTCAAATTAGCCAATGGTTTGCTGTAAGTAAGACACCAATTAATGGGTTTGGATTTAATAGAGCAGAAGATTTACCAGTCTTTAAAAGCTCAACACCAGAAAGCTGTGTTGGGGGGAGGTTGGGGGGAATCATTTATCAGGGACTAAAAGCAATTGGCTTTCTGAGTCCCCTAACCTTCTTATAAATGGCAGCCATCAAAATGCAGAAAGTGACCTTATACCCTGGCATGTTAAGATTATGCTGACCTTTAATGATGTTATTTCTGAGTGTCACTTTTGATCCTAAGGATGGAAAAAAGCAATATGAAATCAGCTCATTTCAAAATGTAAGAAATGGTCTTTATCTGTGTCAGATCATTGGTCCACCAGCAAGCATTATCAACACTGACCGGCAGCATTCTTCCATAGTGCAGTTTTTCCAACTCTGTATGGAAATAATATTGATTGAACTTGAGATCCTAGGTGTGCAAACAAGTATTTGGTTACTGTTTTCTCTAACTGCAGTAAAATAAAATAGCTGAATACCAGCTAGACCAGTGAGAAAAGTTAGGTGTCTGTACGGTCATTCCAGGAGGTGCTATGAAGGGGAAACTGGCCATATCAACGGGGAACACAATATTATTATTATGGTTGGTCACACAGTCAACCAAATGTTTACATTAGATTTAGTATTTTTGTCCCCCTATCAAGTCCTTCCCAAAGCACTAAATAGGCACATGTTGTTTGGTGGTGTTAAAGGTATTGTCACAGGTTGTATGCTCTTCCATGTAAAGCTGCCTTTTGCAATTGAGTGGTTGTGATTTTGTCAATGCTGATGGTATTCAAAGGGTGTGCCAATTGTTAGGTAGTTAATAGGTACCTATTAACTATTGATACTATTGAGACAGCATTCTAAAAAGCAGAGACATCACCCTGCCAACAAACGTGCATATAGTCAAGGCTATGGTTTTCCCAATTGCAATGTATGGCTGTGAAAATTGGACCATAAAGAAGGCTGAGCGCCAAAGAATTGAGGCCTTTGAACTCAGGTGCTGGAGAAGACTCCTGCGAGTCCCTTGGACTGCAAGGCAATCAAACTGGTCAGTCCTAGAGGAGATCAACCCTGACTGCTCTTTAGAAGGCCAGATCCTGAAGATGAAACTTTGGCCATCTAATGAGAAGGAAGGGGTCACTGGAGAAGAGCCTAATGCTAGGAAAGATTGAGGAGAAAATAAAAAGGGGATGACAGAGAATGAGGTGCCTGGATAGAGTCACTGAAGGTGTGAGCTTAAATGGACTCCGGGGGATGATAGAGGACAGGAAGGCCTAGAGGAACATTGTCTATGGGGTTGCGATGGGTCGGACATGATTTTGTGACTAACAACAACTATTGATACTGTATCTTTGCTTTCTTTTGCCACGGTTGTTCTACTTCTATTTGCAGGTTTTTGTACTTTGTGATTCTCTCCATTTTTTTCTCTTCTATTCTGTTGTCTCCATGAATTGCAACATCCACCGTCCAGACTTTTTTTTTTGTCTTTCTTATTAACAATTGTTAAATCTGGGGTGTTGTGGCAAGGACTTGTCAGTTTGAATTCTAAATGCCCAGAGCAGTTTAGCTTCTTCGTTGTTGTTGTTGTTTTTATTACTTTATCTAATTTGTAGTCCCACCAGTTCTTGCTTGCAGGCAAATGGTATTTCTTGCAGATTTTCCAATCCACCATTATTGATATCTTCTCATGATATTGTTTGTAGTCAGTTTGTGCAATCTTCTTACAGTAGCTAAGTAGGGGGTCCACTATTTCTTCAGTTTCTTTGTAGAGAAGGCATTTGCTGTCTGTTGCCATCTTCTCAATTCTGGCTTTGTATACATTTGTTCTAAACACTTGGTCTTGTACAACTAATATTAGCCCCTCAGTTTCTTTCTTCATCTTTCCTGCTCTTTTTTTTTTTAATTTGATTTATATGCCGCCCTTCTCCGGAGACTCAGGGTGGCTTACAATGTGTTAAGCAATAGCCTTCATACTTTTGTATATTTTTACAAAGTCAGCTTATTGCCCCCACAAACTGGGTCCTCAATTTACCTACCTTAGAAAGGATGGAAGGCTGAGTCAACCTTGAGCCTGGCAAGATTAGCCATTGCCCAATCTTGTTGCTATCTGCTTTGTCTGCTAGGGTTTTTTTTGTGTACTGGCCACATATATTTTGCCTTGCCCTCTTTTCTATTCATTTGGTCTGTGTTGTAAGCGAATTTGGGGTCTTTGGTTCTTGTTTTCTTTTGATTTGACATTCTTTTAAACATACTATATAAAACATTGACAAGTTTGGGATTAGATTAAATTAGATTAAATCAAATCAATAAATGTCATAGGAAACAGAATATCTCATCCTTGCTTATATTAGAACAGTTCTGACAGGCGGTGGAATAGTCCAGCAATAAACGCTCTATGGTCAACATAGAAAATTGCTGCACTAATTGTATTGCTACCATGTATCTTTTCCCCAAGTAGAAATCAGAGTCAGTCCTCTCAGTTTTCAAAACTATTTATCATAAAAGAATATGACTCAGCAGCTTGAACTAAACAGCAGAGCCAATGGACAATCAGCCTTAGGAAGAAAGCTGAGTAGATAGATATCACCAAACTCCTCTGTTAAAAGCCTTACAGGAAAGATTACTGAAGAGTTAATGAAATTGGAAGTCCAATCCCATAAAGAAGGAAAAACAATACAATGGCTTGACAATATTGCGCTGGGGAAACTGGGCTGCTGGAGAAAAAGACACTTAGCAAAAATTGCTAACAAGTGTAGTCAGATGTGCCAGTCAGCCTTAGTCTTTCAGCAGGAATGGCTCTGGTTTGCAAATTGGTCCAGGAGTAGTTTGAGGCTTTAAGAACAGCTGAAACAGCAGATGTGTTTCACCCTTAAAGAATGCCAGGAATGAGAATATCAATATGATCAAGCTGCTGCCTTTTGAGGCACATTCTCAAAACAAGGCAGTGTTTGACTAGAATCCTATACGGGAAAGGTGATAATCTATCATTAGCAAAACTGGGTCAGGTCATGCTGGTTCTGATCACGTTTCACCATTCTTAACAGTCAGCATCTTTTAAAAGTGCCATTCTAAAACCCCAATAAAAATTCAACTTAGCTGTAAGTCACTGAAAGTCAATATTATATATGTCCCTCTGATGCACAACTGGGATTAAAAACAGCATTTCAGAATTGATTATAATATAACTTCTTTAGACCTTATAAATTGTATCAAAGAGGCAGACAGTATGAAAGAGGGCTAGACAATATTTAGGATGAACTGAGTGGTGTCTCCCTCACTTTTCTCCTGCTCTCTTTTTGGGGTGCATGGGAGGGGGGAAGAGGCATTGGACTTGTCAGAGAATGTAGATTTAATAGCTGTAAGCTGATGGAAGGTTGTAAGCAGAGGCAACTGAAAGCTGATGCAATGGGAATGATCCAGCATCTGGTTAAGACTCTGGTGGGGTCCACAAAAGACTGCTACCCTTTTAAGAGATGTCTCTATATAGGTGACCATTAGAGGGCATATCTCTCTCTCGTCATGTATCTCATTGCTCTCCTTGTGTCCCTAGCTCTATGATAAGGTATCTACCACATATATGAATGTATATATTTAGTTGTATATAAACCACTGTTAATTATGCTCCTGGGTTTGTCTCATAATTCACACCTAGAAAAGTTGGGATGGTTTTACATAGTTAATTAATATTTTTCTAGTTGCTAGTAATATTGTTCCTGGCCTAATCAGAAAGATGTGGACTCCGCAAAACACTGATAGCACTGTCCTTTATTTATTTTCAATTGGAGCCATGAGCTGAACAATTGAGCCGCAGATGGTCAGGATTTGGAAAGGTCATAGATTTGGTTTGGTTCAAATGCAGCTTCTGCACACAGCCTTGGATATTGCAAACCAGACACGCTGAATTTCCTGGATCGCTAAGAGCGATGCCCTGAAGCTTCATGAGCTTCAACTGGAGGATAGCGTAACAACATTTGAGGAATATGTGTCCTCCTCCACTCACTATACTACTGTGAAAGGCAAAGTCACAACTCTGCTAGCGAAGCACAATCTAGTAGTGCATTGCTGTAGTGCAACAGCAACAGGTTAATGGAAAGATGCAGGATTACTTTTGATTACTGATTGATTAAACCTGCTAGTAGTCTCATGATGTTATTTGATTTCCTTGGAGACTGATGGTTAGTTAGCCTTTCTGGACATTTGAGCAAATTAAGCAGTAGAAGAAGGTATTCCTGGCTCAAGTGTCTTTTGTTTGAGCAACAGAAAAGACATAACTGGAGGATTTTCCTGTTAACAGCTTTAACTGTTTCCTAAGGGTATTTCCATCTGCTTTCTAGCTTTCACAACCAACTAGACTTTCTTACCTTTTATTGCTGTTTTTAGCACAAGGGCCATGACTGGACATAATTCTGGTCAGTGATAAATGGCCAAGAGACCAATTGCATCCAGAAGATAAATCTGTCCTCATTTTCACAAGTGGGCTGACCCCATTTCTTAATGCCTCTGGATGCTCACCAGAGCATTTTAAAAAAAATATTTATTGGGCATGTAAACTGCTCCTGTAGAAGCTAGCTTTGAGTAGCAGACATCTGAACCATCATAAATTTTGGGTTAAAAGTATACCAAAAACATTCAATAAAATAATGGCAAATGCCATTTAGAAAAAAAGGTAATATTAGCCCCAGTTCTCCAATGGTTGCCCTACTGTCCATTATGCTGGGCCAGGTATCAAGCATCAAACTAATATCTGTTTGCAAATTCCCTACTGCATAAAGTAAGCAACAAAAAATGTGTTCCTTGCAAATCAGGATGCAGCAATGACATTTGTACCTAGCCTCTGTTCCAGGCAACAAACTAGTTGCAGGAACAAGCCAGCTTTAGTCTGAAGCACAAATGCCCCTTAGCCTCCAAGATACAGCCAAGATGCTGCAATGTACAAAAACTGTTACAGTGTTCCTCAGGCTATTCCCATTGTCTTTTTAAGCTAGTTTTAATTCACACCTAGAAAAGTTGGGATGGTTTTACATAGTTAATTAATATTTTTCTAGTTGCTAGTAATATTGTTCCTGGCCTAATCAGAAAGATGTGGACTGAGTAGTACT
Source organism: Arizona elegans (assembly GCA_022577455.1). NCBI lineage: Eukaryota > Metazoa > Chordata > Lepidosauria > Squamata > Colubridae > Arizona > Arizona elegans. The sequence continues at coordinate 118,656,633 of JAKOOJ010000003.1, forward strand.
CAACTCCATGAAACTGATGGTACAATTACATGTTCTTATGAATTTCTTTCCCCCTCCCCAAGAATTCACAAATAAATAATTTTGGAGAAACAACAGAATATTGTTTGAAACAGCAACTTCAAGCTCGTCCATAAAAGATAAATGAAGACTGAATAACTGTGACATAGAAAATGGTCTCAGTTGAAATAATGGTGTTGATCCTGGCTTGAATGTGAAGTTCTTTCCCCAGTCCTGCAATATTTGGCATCAATGTTGTTTTTTAAAAAATCTTTTCCTGGGCACAGGTAGTCTTGACATTTGACTGTAAATAATAATACATTTTACATTTTTGCAGTGGTTGTTAAGCGAACTTATAAAGTGAACATGGTGATCATAAAGCAAACCAGTGGTCTGCTATGAGTACAGTTTTGTCAAAAACCAGAAGTGCCGGTTTTCAGCAAAACTATTGTAAAACTTGGTCATGTGACCATGGGATCCTGCAAATGGCCACAAATGTGGCCATGTTGCCAAATAGCCAAAGTTCAGTCACAGGATTGTAGATTGGAGCTGAGTATCAGAACTTTGACTAGGGATCCTTGATCATAACGTTGAGCAGTTGCTTATTGACCAGTCCATAACTCATGAACTACCAGCATTAAGTATGTGAAAATTTGGTCTCTAAAAAGATTCCTTTTGGAATATCTTATGTCTACGAAGATCCTCAGTCATCCAGGTCATGGTTGTCCTAAAGGTGCTTTTTCAAGAGGCAACTGGACTTTCTGGTTTTTTGACTTTTCTGGTTTTTTGACGTTTCTTTCGCAAAAAGAAACGTCTTTTTGATGTTTTGTAAAATGTCAAAAAGAAAGTCCAGTTGCCTCTTGAAAAAGCACCTTTGGAATATCTTAGTATGATAATAATCATGGTTTAAATATGAAACAGAAAATATGATTGACTTTAAGGTCCTTCGTCTTTAGGCAGCTTTAGGCAGCTTAAGTTACTACTTCAACATCAAAACTAGATTCCTGTTGACTTCTTATCTTGCAGTGATGCCTCTGTCTACACCTTTTTTTCATTTCTCATTTTTTTCTGAAGCCTTGCTATTCTTTTTTAAGCCAGAGCACATCTCTTGATATACCTTCATTTCCTAACTAATATTTTATATCAATGATGTTTTTCTTAATTTCCTCCTTTTTTTTTCCTTTAGTGGACTATCAATAACTTAGAACATGTATTGATTGGCAATTGTGTCAAGTTTCTTGAAGTTTTTCTGGGAAATGCTGAGGTTTCCAGGCACTGTAGAGTCTCCCTTATGCAGATTTCAAAACACACCTTTCCTGAAATGAGACTTAAATTAGCCACATGCTCACAAGTTGATCTTAGGAGGATCCTTGGCTGTTTCTACAAGACAGATATTAATGAATTTAAAAATTAGGAGGAGGGAACATTTGAAAGTTTAACAATTAATATCTGCTAAAGTAAACTGAAATATTAACCTAGAAATTAGAGCAATGCATTAACTGCTTTACCATCAAATGCAGTGGACTTGGTTCAATGTATCCCAGTTTTTGGCAAGTTAAAGTTATAGTTAAGAAAGAAACTTGATTTATATATTGGCTTCCTTTTCACCATTCTCTGTAAAAGGCTCAGTAAATTCAACTCATGCTGTTGATGTTCCCTGCTATAAAATTGTAAGTGTGATGCCAGCTCTGTTCCTCTTGTGCTTGCAAAGCTCTTCAAAATTTAAATAAGGAATTTATTTCATGAAAAGGATTGGCTTTTGATTAATGATTTCCTTTTCTTTTGAAAAATGAAATCCCTGAAGTGCTTCATTTTAGAATTGATAGGCAAGTTCTATGTTCTGGAGATGGGTTGTTCCCAGCAGTAGCTGCACAGCAATACTCAGGTATGTTCTAGCACACACAATCTTCCCCTGCATATTGATTGTAGGTAAGAAATAAATATTCATGTTTATTCCCTGCTCCCCAGCCCCATAGCATTAGGCATGATGTACAAAGCCTTATAACCAGTGTCTCAGACTGGAAGGATGGAATACCTATTAAAATGCTTAATGGTGTTTCTGTACTGTCTACCTTCTTCACCCAAACACATATACATTCTATCCACTTGAGTTCAGCCAATGAATAACTTCTGGGTAATGCCTGAGTTACGCTATATGGAAGTAAAATTCTTCATCTGTAAGTAAAAGGTCTGGATGATACTGCAGGATTCATGTTCACCTTGAAGATGATGCACATTCAATTACATGCTGTATTTGTGGATTCAAAATTATTTGCATTCACTACTCAGTGTGTGGATAGTAGTCTTTCTCAGTCTTTCTACTTCCTATTTGTCTGAATAGAACTCCAAACTACATTCCTTGGCTGAACCAAAAAAATTATGTTGTAACCAGGAGTGGGTTCTACTTACCTTTACTACTGTTTCGCAACGGGATCGCGTGCACGTACTTGCTTTGCTCGTGTGAGCGCCTTACTTCTGTGCATGCACAAATCGCTTCTGGTGGTGTCAGGGTCAATGGGTGGAGCCTCCCACTGGTTTTACTACCGGTTCTATAGAACCGGTCCGAACCGGGGCAACCTACAACTGGTTGTAATCATTAGGTGCCGTGATGGTGCAAGGGTTAGAATGCAGTACTGCAGGCTATTTCTGCTGACTGCCAGCTATCTGCAGTCTGGCAGTTCGAGTCTCACCAGCTCAAGGTTGATTCAGCCTTCCATCCTTAGTCCGTAAAATGAGGAGCCAGATTGTTGGGGAAAATATGCCGACTCTGTAAACTGCTTAGAAACTGTGAAACAATATATAAGTCTAAGTCAGTGGTGAAATTCAAAAATTTTCCCTACCGGTTCTGTGGGCATGGCTTGGTAGGCATGGCTTGATGGGGGCGGGGGGGTCATGTGACTGGGTGGGCATGGCTAACTTTTTAAAAACTTTTTAAAGCATTTTTTTAGCTAAAAAAAGTTTAAAAAACACTTCTGATGATCAGCTGTGACAATCAGCTGTGCCCGCAATCATCGGAACCTTTTTTTTTACTTCTTTAAAGCATTTTTTTACTGCCTATTCATCTGAACCGGTAGCCTTTTTTACTATAGGTTCGGGCCGGTTCGCCCGAACCTATAGTAAAAAAGACTACCGGTTTGGGTGAATTTCACCCCGGTCTTAGTGGTATTGATATGTCTGGAAGTTGAGTGATGGCAACTTAAAAAGAAGCCCAGTTGACATGACTCAACTTCCAGACAACTCTACTTGGATGACTGAGAATCTTCATTGACATAATCATTGGGATGTTTTGTTATGTCTAACTGAGTAGATGTGCTAAACTTTGGCTGAACTGGATTCTTGCGATCTTTAGCAAATTCACTGATTTCCAGCATCATATCAGCAGGAGGTTTTTTCCTGAATAAAACGTAGATCAGATAATATTATTTTAGGATGGATGCTCCTAGTTATACACTATGTTAATAAAATGCAGATAGAGCACACCAACTTGTACTTTAGATATTAAAATGTCAACTAGAAATACTCATGCCAAATGCATACAGCAATCTTATATTTGCTCCCACTGACTTTCATTACATTTTTGCTATTCTAGTTCAGGAAATAATCCAGTCTTTTTCTGCATAATTTCCTTATCCTTCGCCATATTCAATACCTCCCACATACTGTCACCTGCAGATTTCATCAACTTGTTTCTGAATAAAATAGGCTTTAACTGGAAGGAGCCTGGGTGCTGCTGAATTTCCCATTCTGAACTAATCAGGCAGATCTTTAGCTGTAGAGCATTCTGTTGCCCTGAAAACACACAAGAGCTCTTCTCGGAGAATCGTTACTGCCTTTTCAAGGAATATCCAGCTAAAGACGTGTGCTGCAGAAGGAAATTGGCCATGAATAGCTTTTCCCAAAGAAACTCTGGGGTCTGCTCAACCGTTATCTGTTAAAACTGCAGATGAGTTGTACTAATTTGATATTGCCTCTATATGGACTCAGATTAGAAAGTGGGAGAAGAGCTATGGTATCACATTGAAATTGATCACGATAAGGATGCCCGGATCTATTTCAGTTCAGAAAGAGTCTGGTAGCACATTATGAGCCTCTGTGTGTATCTGTGTGCATGTGCACATGTGCATGGTTCAGAGGGAGTGTCTGGCCCAAGGTTACACAGCTGGCTTTGTACCTAAAGCAGGACTAGAACCCACAATCTCTCAGTCTCTAACATGGTGCCTTAATCACTATATCAAATTGGATCTCTTGGAGCCTAGCATTTTTATATAATGCGTACATTTTCACGAGTAACAGATCACTTCATGGATGCATGAAGTGGCTTGACTGATCTGAGATACATTGGGAAGAGGTAAGGGTGGGGAACGAGAGGGGAAGACAAGGTAGTTATGCAGATTGGGTTCCTTAGTTTACCAGTGCCTATCAATTGTGAGATAACCTAAAACCTCTAGATATATGTGAGTCAGCTGCCTCCCATTCTATTCTTTTCATAGGGGAGGAGGTCAAGTTATTTTCCAAAGCAGCAGAGGGCAGGACAAGAAACAATATGAATTCTGATATGAAACTTAATTCTATTGTGCAAATCTGTTTGCCCTATCATAGGAGCATTGCTGGCAGATTATGGCACATATCAAAGTAGAAGGAAAGTATGAGAAGATGCCTCTAATTTTGTGTGTGAAATTGCAGGGCTTGTGATGGTGATATTGGTGTAGATGTGGGGGCAAAATCTGGGCTTATTGCAAGATTTGGTTCCCATGTTGGCATCATTGCCATTTGTTTGTTGTTGTTATTTGTCAAGATAATAGTTTGGATACTTGCTTATGTGCAAGTATAGACCATCCATCAAAAACCTGGGAAAGTGTGCCACTGTCTAGTATGTTTTGTGGCTTCATAATGATATGTTTGAGCATTTCACTGAGGTATAGTTGATAACCAAGATTCTATCTCTGAAGTATGTCCTTTAATAGGACTGCCTTTAGAATTTATCTAGCTCTCCTAATTTGTGTATTGAACTTGCTGGGTAGAAAATTCAGTTTTTTGAATACCTGGTTTCATTCCATCAGTTTATTATATCTATCTATAGCATCTCTGTCTAGTAGATCAAAACAAATGTGATTGTAACATAGAATCTGTCGAAAGATAATAAATTTGATAGTATGTTCTGAATGGAAGCTGGAAGCATGTGGGCAATCGGTCATATTTCTCTATAGCATGATGGTTTTGCATCATTTTATGTAGGTTTTTTTGTTAGAAAGTCACAAGCTTAGGTTGGTTAAAAAATAGAAGCTGTTGAAATCATGATGGAATTTGATGAGGTTTTCTTTTTCTATGGGGCCAGTGATGGAAATCCAGACTCCACTGGAGTTGGGTGTCCAATAAACGTAAATAAATATACATAATCAATTGATCTCCCGCTTCTGTGTAACAAAGGGGGCAGAAGTATGACCTTACACATACCGGTAGCTATTTCCACTTCTTTCAACAAATGTTGTTTTCTCACAATAACCCACACAATACAATTATTTTTCAGCCAGTTTGCACATCCTGAAATTTCTCTCTTTATTTGTACAATGTATACAATGTGCTTGCTCTGGATTCTCACTACTTATTTATATAAGGTTGCAATCATTCAATTCCTTTTTCCAATTCAAGTATATATTATTTTTAGATCCATTCTCCTCATTACATCATACAGTCTATCCAACGCTCATTAAAAAGCTTTTTTTCAGTTTCCCAGTTTAACAACATGGCATTGTCTGGCCACAAATCTAGAAGCACACTCATATTCCCAAGCAATACACCTCTAATGCATAACATTCTTTATTCATTTAACTTCATTAAGCAGCTAAATATAATCATACAGCTTTATCTTACTTAATGTTTAACCATTCACTTAACATCTCATTTATTTGAATGCATGTTTTTTCATATTTTACTTTTTCATATTTTTATTTTAATTTACAGCACTCAGCAAGCAATCCCAAAGCTTTTCCTTTGTGTAAAAGAACCTAATTACTGTATTATATACCTTCACTAAATCTAGAAACATATAATAAATGATTACTTATATTCGTATATTTAATCATGGCTTGTTAAGACTAAAAATCTGGTCCGAACACTCCAATGCAACATCAAATTGCAGTCCCTTCCCAAATTGACTTATTGTCCCCAATCATATCCTTTTGGTCACTGAAACACCTACCAGGCACACTTGAAAACTCATCCCATTATATCATTCTATCATTCCCTTTTTTCCTTTATATATAGAGGATGAGAACAGCATTTTTCCATCAGACGCACAGACATGTTCACACATCCACTCTGCAAACAAGCCACATCTATCTTAAGATTTTTCTTGCTACACCACCTACTCATTCATTCCTGCTATTTTTTTCAAGATTCTCACAGCATATGTAACTCCCTCTTCATCCGATCCATTTTTCTCATAGTCCATTCTTTTCCTTTTTTTTTTTTTGAAAAAAAGCAAGTCAAAATAAGTCTTTTTCAGGCAGAAGGCAAGTTCCGCAATCCACACTTGCTTAGTCATGGCAATCTCCATTTTGTAGCAATTATGTACCCATCCATTTGTCTGGCTTCATCTAGCTTTTAAAGGTGTTAAGTCCTTATTTGTCACTTTTCTCTTTTTTCCAAAGATCAAATCTGTTCCAATTCAAAGACAAATTCAGTTTTTTAATTTGTTAATAGTCAATTCATCCAAATTAATCAGTACTAAAGTAAATTTCTTAATGGGTCATTATCCCCTATTGTTACTTTGCAAAATCGTCAAGCCCCACAAATCTACAGCCGCTTTTTAAGGCTGGGGGTCTTATTAGTAAAAATCCATACTCTAACATTGTTTCTCGCCTGGGTTGGTATCACTCACCCGGCATCAAAGCACATCATTCTTTCTTTCTTCTTTCCTCCTGCACAATTCTTTTCCCGCTTTGTCCTAGCTTCATGGCAGCCGCCACGATCCATTCTTGATACTGTTAAAAAAATGGTATGTCCTACTCTCTTTATCCCTTTAGTAATCATCTCAGTCTTTCATCAGAAATAAAACTGATCATGTTTTTGGATTCATATTTATTCTTTCTCATGTATACATATGAATAGACTCATGGTTAACTGCTATTTGAAACAAATATACTTTTTTCCTCTTAAACAGATGCTGACTATTTTCATTCATTTATTCATTCTTGCATCTTTGAGTGGCCTAGTATTTTTTTTCTTTTTTCCCACCTATCCATCCATTCATATAACTTATTAAAATATCTTTTCTCCTGATTGCATTCATTCACAGTATTGCACTCATCACCCAAAACTCATCTCCCATTCTTCCATTATTACCATTCACCATCTACAGGAATGTACTATGCAACTATCTCTAACTATGGATTCCTACTTTCAAAAACATCCACAATACAGATGACACCAATTCCTGCATTTTAGCCATTTGATGCTTTATACCGAAAAATCTCCACCTGCATATAAATATTCATTAACTCTACTCCACTGAACAGACAACCACTATTCAAATCAATTACACCCTTATGTTTTCTTATAGTTAAACAGACACAAAATACATCTATTTTTCTACCCCACATTCATGTTAACTCATGTTCCATTTATTCCTTTATATTCTGAGTCATAATCTTCCAAATGCCATGGCTGTCAACAGATGAGACCATCAAAATTGACTTCTGCCTTACAGTATTACTTTAGTCATCTGAGACTTTCACAAAATACTTTTTCATAAGATAGAGAGGGTGTGGAGTAGATTATTATCCTTTAATCATATCTATGCTACCTGAAGCATTATCTGCTAAAAATAAGGACAATAGCGGTCAATTTATGCTCATTTTGGCAAATACACGGCAAATATAACCAAGGCCCACTTTTACTACAAGTATTCTCACACTATTCTACAAAAAGTAGGTCTTTTATCTGTGAATTGGGAAGCCAAAATACTTTTGACCAGTGGTGAAATGTACAATTTGTCACTACCGGTTCTGCGGGCGTGGCTTGGGGGGGGAGTAATGTTACTGGGTAGGCGTGGCCAACTTTTTTTTTTTAATTTTTAAAAGCATTTTTTCCACAACCTCTTTGGCCGAAGAGGTTGCAGGAAAAAATGCTTATAAAAGCCTCTGATGATTGCGCGGCTCAGCTGGGATCGCCAGAAGCTTTTAAAAGCTTTTTTTTTTCTACAACCTCTTTGGCCGAAGAGGTTGTAGAAAAAAATGCTTTTAAAAGGCTCTGACGATCCCAGCTGAGCTGCGCAATCATCAGAGGCTTTTTTCTTTTACTTTTAAAAGCATTTTTTTGGCCGAAGAGGTTGTAGAAAAAATGCTTTTAAAAGTAAAAAAAAACAGCCTCTGATGATCGTGCAGCTCAGCTGAGCATTGCTATCAAACCACCCACTGCCATCGCTACCAGATCGGGTGATCCGGTCCAAACCGGGAGCATTTCACCCCTCCTTTTGACCCTATTCCTCCATACAGAGGGTAATTGTAGTAGTTACAGACTATCAAGTTTATTGTAGAGTAAACAAACCATTTCTTTAGTTGTAAAAATGCTTTTCTATTTACTTTTGTATTTTGTATCTTATAATATTTTACAATTATTTAGTGGTTAAAATATTTTGATATAGTACTAAAGAAAAACAAGCACATATTTATGTTTTGTATGTATGTGTATAAACTACACAACACATACAAACACACACATATACACTTAAGATGCTGGGCTTTAAACCAGGAGATTGTGAGTTCCAGTCCTTCCTTAGGCATAGAAATTGGCTGAGTGATTTTGCTGAGTTGCAAGCCAGTCACACTTTCTAAACCCAACCCCAATCTCACAGGGTTGTTGTGTGGAAAATAGGAGGAAGGAGCAAAATATGCAGCATATTCAATTGCACAAAAATGTAGGTAGAATATAAATTTAATATATATAAATATATATATAAATCCAAAATATTTAAAAATACATTTAAGCAAACTTAAAAAAACACAATAACAAGCATGAAAAATATTAAATAGAAACTTGAAAGAGTACAAGTAAAGTAAATCCAAAGTGCCTTATAAATGGAGAAATCCCCCTTTATTTTTTTAAAAAAAATTGCCTCAATTCAGCATCACATTAACTTCTTTGAATCTTAATATTCTTCAGAGGCCTACTGTTCACCATACTAAGAATATTCAACCAATAAGAAGCTACAAAAGTATATGTTTAAAGCATACATATTAATATCTTTGCATCATTAACATAAAAAGTTGACAACCATCCTTTGTTAAGCATCTGTTGGTAAGATGCCTAAAATAACCTCCCAAACATCTGATTTTACAATTGTAAGAAATTATTCCATGCTTTTTTTCACACTTTAGGACAGAGATTTTCTATTTTTTTTAAGTTGTGAAAATCTGAGACCTTTAAACTTGTTCTTTAAAGAATTAAAAATGCCAGATGACCTGATCAAGAGGCAAAACACTGATGACTTGAAAAAATAAATCAAACAAAAAGTAAACTATTTATTGAAAATGCAACATTAATATTTCAAAAACATAAACATATACAAAAACATAAAATCGAATTTTACAATTAGCAGGGAGGTTAATGTTTTACTCAAACTAATCATTGTTCAGTGATTGCTTTTCATGGATAACAGTTCAATATTTGAAGCAATTGATGCTACTTGTAAGCAGAGATCATCATTTAGTCCACTTCAATATTTTTTTATTTCTTGTTGCATATTAAAGGAATGTTTATGCATCCAAAGTCATGTTGTTGCAAATGATTTAAGATATTTTAAAGCTCAACTGGCAATTTCAGGATCTATAGTATATAGTATAGTATGATAAAACTCTCATCATAATATTTAACTGGCAAAATGGTGCATCATCTGATAACAGTTTAACCTCAAATGGGTTAACATAGAAAGTGTCCAAAATCCGATCCCCACAACTGCCAAGGGAATGAAATTTGGGGAAGTTGCTCCTTCACTGCTAATGGCAGCTGCTGTGCTTTTGGGCTGCTGCATACACTTATGTGATTTTCATTTTCAATGTCCTGCTACGGTTTCCCAGCCAGTCTCACAATCCCTCCCACCCATCACCCAGCAGAAGCCACTTACCTGCCTGCTGGGAAAGGAAGGAATGGAAAGGGAAGGGAAGGGAAGGGAAGGGAAGGGGAGATTTCCTTACATAAACAGCAAAACAGAATGACCAAGGGAGGGCATAAAAACAGTGGAAGCAGGACCAACTTCTGATATTCTGCTGGCTTCCCCATTGAGTTTCTGTGTGGGAATCTGTCAGGGAGTATAGGAAATTTCCATTCCCTTACCTTCAAGAAATATTATCCATAAGATGAAATCAATAAAGTTGTCTATAAGGTATTCCTATTCCTTTAATTTTAATTCAGATGCAATTCAATGGGATTTACTCCTAAATAGGTGTGTACAAGAGGCACCTTAATGATCCCACAGATTTCTTTGGGACACTCACTTGCATATAGACAATCTGCAATTTTAAAAAGTGAAGGAAGGAGAAGAGACAGAAACACTCACTGGGCTCATTCTTATGCTGCTGAGCAACATAGCGGAATGGGACAACTTGATGTGGCCAGCTTGAGGCAGTCAGCTCATAGCAGGCCTCTCGCCACTGCCAAGTCACCTCTGCCAATTCACTGCTGTCAAATTATTGCAGAACAACACAACAATGGTCAATTTGCTTCAGGGACAACTCACTCCGGGCACCCGGATGAGCTATATCAATAGCTTATTGCTCCAAATCAGATACGATCAAATGAAATATGTTTAATATGTGCCTAAATTGCAATATGTATAGTGCATCTTGGGTTTTCTATTAGAAAGACAGATGCTATCTGAATAGCATCTCTTTCACCTACAATCCTCTGGACACAGAATGACCGTATCTGTATTTTTAAAATAAAAATTTAATTTTAATCTGTAGTTGCCATTCACTTTTTATGAATTCAGATCTTAATTCCTAGTTCTTGCCTGCAGAGGAACAAACAGAAGAACAAATATAAATAAAATTTAAAAATACAGGCTAACCCACAAAAATAGGAATTCCATAACCAAAAAAAAAAAAAAAAAGCAACACAAGATACAGTTCTCAGGTAGCCATATAAAATACAGCAAAATCATACTCAACATCTCTTAAAAACAAAAGGATCTAACAAGAAAGTATAGTTCTTGCAAGTTAATTTAGCAGAGCAATTCTATTTTGTCTTTGTATTATATATGAAGCACATTCTCTTCCCTTAACTCCAAAGGGGAAAGAAGTCACTGTGAATGGGAAAAACAAAATGAAACAAAACTTTGTAATGAAATCTTCCAAAACGATCAAATTGGGAATTTAATTTATCAAGAGATCTGGCACATCCTTTTTTTTTATTGTGCTTTGAAGCTAGGTATATATTTTAAACTCATAGCATGTCTAAAGCAGTTTTTCTTCAGGCTTCAGACCAAAATGCTTTTGCTTTAAGAGCCACTTTAGCAAGCTGACTCCTTAAAGCAGCGATATCTTTTTTTTCAAGTATGTGAAGGAGCCAGAAAAAAGAAACAGCCAACTTAAAAAGTAAAAAGAGGTGCTGTGTTCATGTCTTCTGGTGGTCCAAATCACTTCTTCCAAACCATTTTGAAATGCTTATCCTTCAGGATGGGCCAAGCAAGGAAAATGGGCAAGTGACACTAGTCTTCTGAAAGCTAATTGATGTGACAGGTTACCTCTGGCCTGAATGAAAATTTTATTCAGTCAAGTCTCATTTACTCAACAAATAAAGAGAGACAATTATATACAATTAGTATCATATTACACTAATGTAAAGGTTAAGTACACATATAATTTTCCCCAAACCATCCATGTAATAAATAAGGAATGGGTTGATGGCTTCTCATTTCAGTTTCACATTTCTCAGGAAGGATTCTTTATCAGATGTCAGCCGGAGTCATTAGTGAGCACTAATCCTTCTCAAATGACTGTAAAATGAATGTGATCCTTCTAACTTGCAGTACCATGTAGTCTATTATCACAATTAAAGAGTATCTTCATAAAATTTGATGTACAACATACCTATGAATTTCTAATTAAAGTACAGATCTGCCTCTATTCCCCTAGGCCCAAAGAGAAAAGGTCTGCTTCTTCAAACTGCTATTATAGTTGCATCTCCAAAACTCACTGAGGGAAGGACATTTACAGTAAATTCCAGACTGTTGGAATGTTACGGTACAAAATAGAAATGCAAAATTACACGAACTTATTAAACAAATGTAGATTGATATATAACGTTTCTCAAAGCAAAATCTGATCATGTTATATCAACTGTTAAAAAAAATTTCAGTGAGACCATATGCTATAGATCAGGGGTGTCAAACTCAAGGCCCGGCAGCCGGATCTGGCCCGCAGGTTGCTTAGATATGGCCCCCGGGGCCACCCTGGAAACTGCAAAGGCCTGGCCCACAGGGCATCTGCCATTGAAAATGGAGCTTGTGAGGGCAACATGAGGCTCTCCTGAGCTCTGTTTTCACTGGCAGAGGATTTCAGAAGGCCATCACAAAAATGGAGCTTGTGAGGGCTGCAAGTGGCCCTCCCGAGCGCCATTTAGGCTGGCAGAGGGTTGAAGGAAGCCGTCGCAGCCAAAAATGGAGCTCAGGAGCCCGTTTTTACTGTCAGAGTGCTCAGGCCACCACGACATGAGTGACATCGAGCTGGCCATGTCCACCCTGGCCATGCCCCCCCCCGGCCCACCTGAGGTCAAACACAACCCTGATGCAGCCCTCAATGAAATTGAGTTTGACACCACTTCTATAGATAAAAGTGGGCCCTACTCTGTTATAAGTTAGGTGTAAATGGATTGCTTTATTGGTCACATTAAAGAACAATGGTATCCTAACATGCGTAGATTCTGGTACACTGAAATGTTTTGAATTAAATATCAACACTTCAGTAAAACAATCTACTGTATTGTCTTCCAAAGATCAAAGACAATGATTTCTTCTTCCTCCTCTCCATTCTAGGATTGTCCCCCTCCCCTCCCCATTACCAGTTCTAATATTCTTCCACCTGCAGAATACTGCAATGTACAGTGATTAGACATATTACAATACATCAATATTCTAGTCTTAAAAATGACTAGATTGTAAATTATTCCTTAATTTATAGGGCAGTTATTACTGTAGCACTACAAAAATATTTTTTACTTTTTATCAGTGAGTTTATAGTAGCATTTTTTACAAATTGTGTCCACCACAAATGTGCTTGCTTCCTTTGTAATATCTAAAAATGGTAGCAGTGTATCAATCCATCATCAATATATTTTTCAGAATGACATATGCTGTGCAGATTTTTCCTTGATTGAATGTAATTGTTTCTAAATAGGAGATATATAAATTTGTTATCCTAGTAGCAACTGGGCTCTCCATATCAGCTCTTTAATTTGATAATAAATCTCTCTGTATATCTAGCACTATATCTAAAATATATTTTAAAAAATCAATAGAAAAGTCAATACTAGATCTGAAATCCCCAACATATTATATCACTATCTTTTTAGATAAAAATTGTTGCATATGGATTACAAATGCATTTATATATTCCTTCCAAACTGGACTGATTTTGTTTGTGTGATGATGAAGAGTGTGATGATAATAATTATTGGCTTTTCTATAGTTTCCTTTTATCTACTTGGCTTTTATTCTGTATTGTACTATTTTCCATTTTTAGCATTTTGTTATCATGACATAATTAAATGACATCGAACTGGGAGGCAGCACTTAACTGACCTTGAAAAGCTAAGCAGGATCAGATAAGGTTAATACTTGGATGGGCATTCCAGACAATAGATTATACTGTGAAGGAAAAAACAACAACAACAGGAAGAAACCATGTCAAATTACTCCAGTATTATAGCCAAAATAATTATATGAACACCAGAAGCTAAGTCTAACTCAGAAATCTTCTCTCCCCCCACCTCTCTCTCCCTCCCTCCCCCCCCCCCATTTTAAATATATCCATCTTTGTAAGGTGTTAAAGATTGGAATTTGGCAGGTGTCCTTGTTAGAGAATACACTGCTATACATAAACCGAGTGATGAAACAGTACTGAGTGATTAAGTGGCAGTGATTAAGTATACTATCTATAGATTGTATCATTAATTTTCAGAGTAGCTCACTGAAAAAAGGTAAGTACTCATAAAAGAGCTATCTTGAATTTAGAGGATGGCTTAGTCTAACTATCAACAAATGGTCACAGCAACTAATTATATCTGATATAAAAGCTACATTTATTAAGAAACTAGACACCCCATGACATCCTAGTATCAAATATAGTTCCTTACCTAAACAGAGAAACAGAATGACCATGGGTGGGCAAAATAATCAGGGGGAGTGGGAGCAACTTCCAATTTCCTATTGGGTTACCAATTGAGTTTACTTGTGGGAAACTGGAAGGAAAGATCAGAAAGTTTCCTCCCTCCCTTTTTTTTTCCTGCAACATCAAGTTTCCCACTGGTTTCCCCACTGACTTAATAAAAATTAATAGGCACCATATAGGTATGGACAGATGTGACAAGAGTATGGAACAATGGGTAGAGATGTGTGAAGGGCTACAAGTGTTGTGGAGGCTACAGAGCATGCATTGCACAGGAATGCAATATAGGTCAGGAAGAGTGGATGGAGGTGTGGGGTGCATGACAGGTATGGCATGGATCAGGAAGGCACGTAGAGGTGCCGTATGGCTCAAGAAGGGTATGCACAAAGTCAGCATAGCAGAAGTGCAGAGGAGCTGGGAGACTGCATGACTGAAAACTTATCCAAGCAACTTGCGACCTTCCCTGCTGGCTTCCCCATTGCCGATGTCACCTGTAAGCTTCCCACAAGTCTGCTTGTAGGAAGTTGGCAGGGAGCATGGACAATCATGAGCAAATTTACACTTCCTGCCAGCTTCCCCAATGACTTGTAGGAAGCTTGAAAGATCATATAACCTTGGTGGTGTTATGTCACTGAAGCAATTGCAGGGCAAGGCACCAAGGTGATCACAACTTTCTCAAAATTGATTCCATAGAAATAATGAATCCTGGCATTTTGTAATTTAGCCTATTTGAGGTACCGTATTTTTCGGAGTATAAGACGTTCCAGACTATAAGATCCAACTATCTTTTTTGGGGAGGAAAACAAGAAAAGAAAATTTGCCTCTGCCTCCCAGCAATTTGCCTCCTTGCAGCAAACAGCAAACAGCCTGCTTTAGTTTCATTTTCATCACAGCCTGATTAGCACAAGAAAAAAAAATCTGCCTCCCAGCAATTTGCCTCCTTGCAGCAAGCAGCGGAGGCCTGCACAGCAATAGGCAGTGGCAATCCCTGCAGCCTGAAACAGTTGAGGGTTGGGAGGCCGATCCAACCAACAATCAACTGCTTGTGCTAATCAGGCTGTGCTGAAGCTGAAATAGACTGTTTGCTGCTTGCTGAAAGGAGGTAAATTGCTGGGAGGCAGAAGCCAAAGGATAGAGGCCAACAGGTGGGCGGGGCTACATTAGATGTATAAGACGCAGCCAAATTTTCACCCTCTTTTAGGGGGTAAAAAGTGCGTCTTATACTCCAAAAAATACGGGACTTTGTTGAAAACCTATTGTCCTATGATTCATTCTTTCAGCTAATTGAAGATTACTAACAGGCAAACAGACGCAGGAGTTTTGGTATTATATAGTTGCATAAGGATAGAGGAGATTTTTCATCTTTGAAGAGAAGGAAGCACAAGACAGAATCATCAGACAGACTGAAAGTTTTATTTATTTTATTTATTAAATTTATTTGCCGCCCATCTCATTGAAAGCGATTCTGGGCAGCTTACAACATAAAACTTCCCTTACCTCTTAAAGAAGAAAGCTATTTAACTAGTGGTAGACCAGGCTGGGTGAGATCAGGTGAAGACTTTTCTCCATCATTTGCTCTAACCCAAATAGCTCATAAGGGCAAAGAGATGATGAAATCTTCTACAGGAGGAGTAGGGGCATGTAAGGAATGATTGTCTTTGGTAATAAGATATACAGCTCTTTTACTATTCTAGAAGTTTTGGAGCTAAAAATATTTTGTCTCAATCAAAATCAAAAAAATTTTTCTAAATGATCCAAAATATAATTAGCCCCATTATGGAGCTCTTCCTGGAGAGAAATCTTTGGTAGCATATAAAATATTCAAATTCTAACTGAAACTTGTCCAGCTTGATTATTTGTATACCTCAAGATTCTACTTGTGTAAACTCTTAGACTTTTAAGACTAAATTTAACCTATTTTGCAAGAATATTGTGCATAAGGGTAGTCTTCAGTTTACAACCATTCATTTAGTGATTGTTCAAAGTTACAATGGCACTGAAAAAAGTGGCAGCCAGTTCTTGCCCTAACAACTGTCGCAACATCACTGAGGTCATGAGATCAAAATTCAGGTTCCTGATGATTGGCATGTATTTATGAAGTTTACAGCATTCCACAATCATATGATCACTATTTGCAGCCTTCCCAGTTGGCCTCCAACAAGCAAAGTCAATGGGGGAAGTGTTGTGGCCCATCAGCTGCCAGCAGAGCTAGCAGAAGATGAGGAGGAGGTTGAGGGAGAGCCTGGGCCAGCTTTGAAGCCTTTGGAAGGCTCTGATGAGGAAACAGCATCAGAGACAGAGGCAGAGCTGGGACCTTCCACCCTCCCCCAGGTCAGCTGTCTTTAGAGCCTGAGCTGAGTGAGGGGGTGGAAAGATGGGGCCCATCCCAGATGCACGTATGCATAGAGAGGAAAGGAGAGGAGAACAAAGGAAAGTAATAAGCCAACTTTCCGGGAAAAGCAGACATAGACACTAGCCAGCCCCTCCCTGGCTGGGAAATAAATAGTAGGGGTTTGGGAGTGGACAGTTGTGTCAGACAACCATTTGTTTTCTAGTATACAGCAAGTAATTCAGATTCTTTGGCCAGAACCAGGTTTGTTGGGACTAATTATATTTGGTGTTGATTTATCCATGTGAATAAAAGACTGTTCTTACCAGGGGTGGGTTCTACTTATTTTACTACTGGCTTGCAACAGGGCCGTGCACACACTCTTGCTTTGCTCGCTCACACACGCACTCTTCTGCACATGCGCAGAAGCGTTCTGATGACGATGGGCTCGGTGGGCAGAGCCTCCCTCTGGTTTTACTACCGGTTCGAACTGGGGGCAACCCACCACTGGTTCTTACCCTGTTTTGAAAAGGATGTTGTTTTACTTGCAAGGGCTGGGTCAGAACAGGAAGCTGGATTCGCTTAACTACATAATTCACTTAACAACTGCAATGATTTTGCTTAACAACTGTGGGGGAAAAAAGTTCATAAAATCAGGCGATATTCACTTAACAACCATCCTGCTTAGCAATGGAAATGCAGGTCCCAATTGTGGTCATAAATTAAAAACTCCCAATAGAAGAGGAAGAAGAAGGAGAAGGAGAAGGAGAAGGAGAAGGAGAAGGAGAAGGAGAAGGAGAAGGAGAAGAAGAAGAAGAAGAAGAAGAAGAAGAAGAAGAGGAAGAGGAAGAGGAAGAGGAAGAGGAAGAGGAAGAGGAAGAGGAAGAGGAAGAAGAAGAAGAAGAAGAAGAAGAAGAACAACAACAACAACAGCAACAACAACAACAACAACACAGTGGCTTATATCTTTATATTCAGAATAATTATAGCCCCTCTTGTTTCCACTAATTTAATTGCAATCGTGGAAGTACTTTCTAAAACATATACCTTTCATTTCAGCCCACAGTTACAATATATTCCCATGTTATCCCTTATTGAAATAATTTTCAAGGCCATTTTTCCTGAGCTGCTGGGATCAATATATGCACCTGAATTTTGGTCCAAAAATCCTTAAATCGTGAAGCAGTCAGGTCCCTTCGTTTTGAAGATGAATGAAAAAGGATCGCAACTCTTTGCTTTACCTGTTCTGACCTCCTTTGAAAAAAACCCAACAGAGGCTTTTGTGCCAGTTGATAAGAGTACGCAGAGTGACTTATGGAAGGGAATTACATCATGATTTCTCCAGGACAAAGAATTGCACTGCCTCCGCAGCACAAAGCTTTCTCTTGAGACAAATCCAAGTTGCTTTGTCCAGCCAGTAATAATAGCAATAGATTTTTGAAAAAGGAAAAATACATTCGTAAAATTATTCCCTATTCACTCTGCCTTTGTAACTCCAATGAAGAGGCACCTGATACTGAATTCTAATAATAGTTGCTCCTTGCTCTAACTCCCCTGCCTTGGGGATTTGTGGCTCCCCTCATTACTCTTCGGAATGAATTGTCCCTTCATCCCCTCTATTCTTCCTTCTTCCATCATCCCCACAATGAAGCTGTGTCTTTCTCAGGATCTCCCAGGATTCCTGGCTTTCTTTCCCTTGCTAGGACATATCATTAATCGTCGCAAGATGTTTGCTCAAGATTGACACAGACACCCAATTTACTCTCCAGAGACAGGGAAGAGAAGGCAGCCTTTTTCTGCTTTGTTCCTGCTTAGCTTTCAAGTCTTCAGCTCAGCACTGCACAGATCCCTTTGGCGTGGTGGCATCTAGTATTTCAGTGCTGCCTTCTTCGTTTTATAATTTCCTCTGTATTGAAACATTCTTCTCTGCTCCCTTGAAATTGCTATATTATGTAAGACTAGGAAAAGATCACCGAAGTATGGCAATGGGGCAGGGATGGGAATATTCCTGCCTCAGATGTGACTGTGGGATCAACTGATACTACAACTTGGGCTGTGCAATGGCTGCATTCCTTACCAGCTCCGCTGGGTCTCCTCTTGAAATGGAGAACTCCAGAATTCCATAAGTCTCCACTAGAGAAGTTCTCTGTTCGAGCTGTTTATGACGTTGCAGGGTTGAATCTTCTACGGGGAACGAGTGCTTCAAATCCCTGGCGACTTTTCTTTGCTGAGGAAGCAATGTGATGCTCCCACTGCATCGAGCCTCCACAAATGCCAATGGAGCTCATTTTTCACACTGAGACAAACTGTGGCTTATCTCTCCCTCAAGGATAAAGGGTTTATTCAGTCCTACCCATGAGATGAAGTGCATTTCATATTTCATGCTGAAGGTTTGCAGTGTCGAGCAATTCCTCCTAGGAAAGGCTGCAGACAAAAAAATCTGATTGTGTATTTTAAAAAGGATCTGATATGACATGTTACTGCTGTTGATAGTCTCCCAGACATTCATCATTCAAGGAAACATAGGCAGATTTAGAGGTTTGTCACAAATTGCTGATGCTCTTCTTTCCCGGTGCATCTGAACTTGCACTTCTCTTCATATTTAATGACTTTTGGAGCCGAGTTGGCATGGGGATTTTTCATGCCTTCAAAGCTGCATTTGGAGGTCACTGGAAACACATGATACACCAGCAAAGAGGCTGCTTCTTTTGAACACTCCTGAATGGAGCCCATGAGTTGCTTGCAGTCATGTTCCCTAGACAGCTGCTCTGCTTCCTGAGTGGGGAAAAAAAATTCTGGCTCAGCTCTGCAGGAATTTAACAAAATCTGCCACTCTAAAGTATAAACTAATTAGATTTGTTACAGCACAAATAATGTAAAATAAATAAATAAAACTAATGATGCTATAATTGGTTGCATCCTTCCCTTTTCTCACTTGGATGTGCTGACAATGTTTCGGATTCATTGTTACATGAAGGGGAATCCTAAGTGCATTTTAAACAATTAAAATAAGTTGTTCTGGTTTTTGATTAGAAGGATTTCGGTCCCCCCTCCCCAAAAAAAACCCCTTAAGGAAACAAAGTCAATTACCTATTCTAATGTCTTGTAACAGGGCCCGAAACTAAATAACCCCCACTCTGTTGTGGCCTTTTGCAAGACACAAAAGACCTGGTTGTTAATTGATTTGTCTGTTGTTGTTGTTTGTTCATTATTGACCATAAGATGGAAAGATCTATCTGGATCTGTGGCACATTTATTACTATTAATTAATTAGAGTTGTTTTGATGTTTGGGTGGAAGATTGTTTTGTTTTGTCTTAATTTATTGTTAGTTGCCCAGAGCTGCACTAGCAAAATGGGCAGCCATATAAATTGTTTAAATAAATAAATAAACATCACATAGTACTTACTAGGCAGCCTGCTAAATGGTAAACAGACACACACACCCCTTATTAAGTTCCTCATAAAGGACTCCTGGTGGGTAAGTAATTGGTTTTGACTCCTTGTTATGTAAATACCAGTGGCTGGATTTCACCCTAAAGAATTTGATTTATATTTTGCGGGTCTCTGAATTAATGCTGTCTATGAAGCATACAGTTCAAAGAGGGTCTGTTTATATTACTCTGATGGCTGCTGCTGTCATAAATCTGAGTACTTTTCTAATCTGGAGTGTGGTTGGGATTTTATTCAGAAAGGCTGCCTATTTTTATTGTGATCTAGAGCAGTGATTCTCAACATTGGCAGCTTTAAAACACGTGGACTTCAACTCCCAGAATTCCCCAGCCATCCAGCATGCTACTTGAAATTTGTGACTGAGGCTCTAATTCATTGGGTACAGATGGTCATATAGAGAGTTATGAGGGTGTGAATTCACTATTTCAATGGCAGAAAATACAGCTAAATCTGGCTTTCAGGGAAGTGAGTTATCCCCTTCATAAACCTGTAAAGGTCAATTTTTCTAAAAGTAAAATGGTACTATCTATCCTAGGTCAGCGATGGCAGGCATTTTTCATAGATGTTTTGCTGAAAAGTAAACTCTGAGCTATTTTAGATAACAATATCTACTGATTCATGGACATTTTGGACAACGTTCTCCAGTTCTACAATAGCTTGAATCATCTGGGCTGCTCCTGGCATTGTAAACCCATTGAATGAATAAGATGTGTAAGCAAGATTGTAGGGGAAATTTTAAAAGGCACAATGAAGGAGAAACATCTTTAGGTAAGGATCTTATCACAGCATCCATACTTAAGGGGAGTTTTGGAAAGGCTATCAGCAAACCAACATAATGTATTCATTATCAAAAAGTTAGAGCAAGAGGTGAAAGAGTGGTATACTGGCACACACAGAACCAGAATAACACCATGAGCTGATCAAGAGTACTTCTTTATTGTTGCAAGCCTATTTACAAGAATCTTACTAAACTGATTGCATTCTCTTGGAAATGGTCAGATAAAGCTTCAGCGATTCTGGGAAAGGTAAAATTTGCCCAGCTTCTTGTTGTAGAAGAACTCTAAGCTCAGCCCCCTCTACACACACACACACACACACACACACACACACACACACACGCTAGTGAGAGATTACACCATATATACTGTATTACACAGATGAATGTGTGAAATAGATTAACCTGTAAAAGGTCTTTATATCTTAAAGAGTTCTAAAAAGTTCCTGCTAATCAACAGCACAGGTATAAAATTTAAAACGTACTCGGGGGGGGGGGAAGGCAATGTAGAAAGGCTTTCAATAATTTCTCATATAGAGCTAAAATTTGAATCAATAAGACAAGGCAAACAAAGAAGTGGAAATCATAGAAATAATGACAGAAGTAACATCCTGATAACATTTAGCAATCAAGAGATTGAGCTCTTAACCCTGACTTGGAAGAGGGTTGGACCCAAATCACAGGCGTGTGACAAAAGTCTTGAGGAGTATAAATAGTTTTAAACAATGTATACTTGTGATCATTTAAAAGTCAAACTTACATGAGCTCCATCTGGAAGAATGAATGTGTTGAGAGCTGGGGCAAAGATCCAGTAAAGTCAGGATGCATTGGAATTACAATGGGAAAGCAGGGAGGGAAATGTAAGGATAGACAAACAAGGAGGAGGAAAGTGTGATAGTAAACGTGTCCTTTTCTAAAATGAAGATAACAATACCAATAGCACTTAGACTTTTATACCATTTCACAGTACTTTATAACACTCTCTAAGCAGTTTACAGAATCAGCATATTGCCTCCAACAACCTGAGTTCTCATTTTACCAACCTTCGAAGGATAGAAGACTGAGTCAACCTTGAGCCAGTCCGGATTGAACTCCTGGCAATGAGCAGAGTTAGCCTGCAATACTGCATTTCAACTACTGTGCCACCATGTCTCTTTTGATGGCCCCAAACTATTTCCTTAAAACAAAGGAAATGAGAAGATGCTTTTTTTGCTCTAGAATAGTAGTAATAAAATTAACAGAGAAAAGATATAGGAATATAAAATTTCCAAAATAAGTTTCAGAGTCATGTTAAAGAGGCTGAGGCAAATCATCTTTTAGGTGATTACTAAGATTCTATCCAGTAATGCACTGACAGCAGCTTTCCCCAGAAACATTTCCAATTTTATAATTCAATTAGCAAAGTCCCGGACCTTCCCATTTCATGTAGGACTAGTAGAGCTACAATATCTGTACAGCTGGAACATATTAACCTCAGATGCATGTTTTGAAATTAATAAGGAAAACAAGAGGTGGGATTTTGCTTTGAGAAGCAGACCGTATGCCAGCCTCCCAGAAAACATGAACTAACTTATATTAGATGCCAAGGATGAGCCTAAAATATCCCTGCAATACGATCCACTAATTCAAAAAATGAATCTTAAAGAACTGAAACACATGGCATTCTAGCTAAGGAAGAGCTTAGATGTGCATTAGTTCTTTTCCCTGGATACCATTTTAAAACATTTCCCTTTACATCAGACGTTACCAGAAGCTTCAATGAATTGCACTGTATGTTTTTATTGAAATTGTAGAATATCAAACAGTGGGCACTTCCTATGTGTTGTTACTGCACAACATACTTATACAAGGGCAATACAATTTAATCAAGGTAATTTAAGACAAGCCCCATTATATCCTGTGATCAAACATTCCATCAATAGTATTATTGTTGAAATCAAAATGATGAAAGATAAACATCCATTTTTATCACAGGAAGTTGGTTGTCAAGCTTTATTTTAGGCCACAATAAAGTAGAGGATAGTTGTAATCAAGGAGCACAAACATAGTAGTGTATGTCCCCAAAATCTTGATAGATTATTTGCAGTTGACCAGGTAATTATTACTCGTTCCTGTTCGCAATTTGGTAAGATTGTAATATACGATTTGTAGCAGAGGCCTGTAACATTTGTTCAGCCATTCAAAAGAGCATCTCACACATTCAAAGGGCCCAGGGTCAGCAAATTGCTTCAAGGAAACATCAGTCACCAACATGTCATCTGATTTGCATTGACAGATGATAACAATAATCTTGACTTTTGTTTTTAATCTGAAAAAATATCTTAGTTTCTGCAGTTTTACAAAACCCCATAGGCTGAAGTCGAAGTCCTTTACAAAGTAGCCAAGAAGGCAACTATTTTTTTTAAAAAAAAAAAATTAAATTTAAAAGCTGGCTGGGTAATTTTGGGCCAGTCATTCTCTCTCAGTCCAATCATTCTCACAGAATTGTTGTTGTGGAGAAAATAGAAAGAGGAAAGATAATTAGGCATGTTCACTGCCTTGAGTTATTTATAAAAAATAATAAAGGTGGTATATACACACCACACAAACACATATATATGCCTATGCTTATGTCTAGGTGTGTGTGGGTGTGGGTGTGTGTCATTGATGGCAGCAATACAATCCAAACCCTAATTGCATATTTGCTTTTCAGCCCCCACAATGCACACTAAGTATTCAAATTCTCATAATTTCCTATATACATCAGCCATTGTACAGAGGGTATGTAATGTCTTTTCTTTGCTAAGTGGCTGCTATCTAAAGGCACTAATGTGATTGCATTTTACCCATAAATGAAATAATACTGAACCACCCAGAGAGATGCTACTGTAACTTATTGGTAGGGGTCAATACATTAGATGTCAACCTCATCAGCAACATATACTCACACTCACCACGCTTATGAGAAAATCATGAGGTATCATTTTCACTACTTGCTCTCTAAAATGATTACAAGCCTCCCTACATCTTGTATGAATAGTAAGCCAAGACCAGTTTCCTTTTTTAAAATACTTTAGCAGCAAATTATTTCACAAAATCCTCCCTCTCATTAAGCATCATCTTTTGGGACCTTATTGTTTAATCTTGGGGAGTTCTCCCTTGTAATTTTTAATAGTCATTTTAAAATGTAAAAAATTAGAACAGTAAAAATTTATACTGAAAAAACTAAAAGAATAAAAATAAAAAGGAAAAAGTACAGAAAAGAAAGGGGGGGGGGGGGGGGAGAAATTACCAAGAATTACCAAACAGTAGAATTACTGTCTACCTGTTGGTGTTTATTCATCACAGTTGTTAGTAGTCCTATGTAATCTTGACTGGTCATTATGTTGAACAAATGAGGTAGGAGCTCTTTACTGTCATGAAAGTCCATAATTTTTGGTAGTTTGCTTAATTTAAGGGACAAAAAAACAGAAACTGCCAAACATGTCTCTGGACTCTGGATTAAAAATAACAGAACCACATTTTGTTCTCTGTATATCTACTTTGGAACATTTTTGAACAGTGGTAGTGGCAACCATGGGGCACCCTAAATTTATATAGGGTGTGACAGAATTAATAGAAATAATGTTCACCCAGGAAACCCTTGATACTTTCGATTCCATAATAATGAGTTCTGTGTAACAATACAAACGGCAGATTTCATTATTGAGGCCTACCATGACAAAATCACCCCATCCTTCCTGCCTATAAAATAAAATGTTGCTAGTTACACTAAGATGTTCTTCAGAAAATTCTTCAGTATCACTGAAAAGTCACCTCTATTTTCTGTGGAAAATACCATTCTGTGGTAGATATTTCTGGGCCCAGTAATAATTTCTTGTTTTATTAATATCCCATTAACAAATAGAGTAGACAACTTGCAAAACATAGAAATTTGCCCTCTAAGTGAAATTGGCCACAGGGTATATTTTCATCCCAAGGATTTGGCTAAACAAAATGGAGATTCACTTTTTAAGACTGCCTGTCTCTATTCATACAAATAATAAAGTATACATCACCACTCCCTAATATATTTCCATTGTTCTGTAACACACTTTCAAGAAAATTCACAAATTCATCAGTGTTTAAATCATATCCTTTCTAACAGAAAAGAAACAGTGAATCAGTCCATCACATCCACCCTTTTTGGGCCCATTGTCCCAAGAAACAGTTTTCAAAAGATTCTGCATCTTGTTATGAATCACATCTGTTGCCACGTAGTAAATATGTTCAACGCTAACAAATCTATAGTGTTACTAATATTCCATAGCATCACAGTTCTAACAGGTCTTTTCCCTGACTATATTCGTTTCCAGGCATATCTCTACTAGAGGAGGTCCATTCATTGAGTTTGAACTCCCTGTTTCTCCACTGGTGCAGCTTCTGCTTAGATCCCTCTGAACTTCTCACATTGCCTGAGGAGCCTGCTGAAAATCCTCTGCCTCACACCTTTGCTTTTTTGCATGATGGCTCTGGGTACAGCAGCAGAAACAAACAAAACGTCAGCCAAACCACAAAATTATATGTACACACTGGGTTTCTTAAACCTATTTACAGTTTGATAAAATACAATAAATATTTTTACCTTCTAATCTTACCTGATGAAATAAGATAACACATAATACTGTATTTGATAAAATTTGGGTCTAGTGACATTTACACCCCATGATTTTGTTTGCTTAATTTGATGGCATCACTGATTAAAATTACTTATAAGTCCCCATCACAAGTTAATATACACTACTACTTTCTACATTGTGGAGTCCTTGTTGCTCTCTCAGCATATTTATTTGCTTGTATATGTTTCATTGCCTGACTAGGTAACATCACCTATGCTAGTGAGTGTGGGGTTTGTTCCCTGCTTATATACTTTAATTTACCTTGTCAGTGTAGCTTATGGTATGGTTTTCTTCTTAGTAATTCCTTGAATAAGTATTGTTTTCTGCTTAATTGATTTTTTTTTTATTTGATTTATATGCTGCCCTTCTCCGAAGACTCAGGGCGGCTTACAATGTGTTAAGCAATAGCCTTCATACTTTTGTATATTTATACAAAGTCATCTTATTGCCCCCATAATCTGGGTCCTCATTTTACCTACCTTAGAAAGGATGGAAGGTTGAGTCAACCTTGAGCCTGGTGAGATTTGAACTTGCAGTAATTGCAGACAGCTGATGTTAATAACAGTGCTTTAGTCTGCTGCGCATTAATCCCTGCTTATCTGGGTATTGGCTGCTGAAGAGGGTGTGTTCTGGTCTTTTTGCTTCCTTCATAGCTTTTTCATTGCCTCTTTTGAATTGTGTGTAAATGTAGTTTATCTCTATGTACCTCTATGTTGATAGAGGTATGCTGATTTGTCTTGAGTGCCAAGCTTCTAGTAATTCCCTTGTGGTTTTGGTTTAGCTTGATCTATGATGCCAGTTTCCCCTTTGAAACTATGGTTGAGTCTGTCCTTGTGTTGTGAAATTAAGCAGCTTTCATCATGTCTTCGGAATGTTGAAAAACTAGAAAATAAATTTATTGATCTTGGTAGAATGTTCTCTAAATATGGGGAAAAACTGATAGAAAATTTTAAAACATGCAAATTCTGGTAAAAAGTAAATAGTATTAATGTATTGTAAGGGATGAATATTTTTTGAAAGAATAAAAAACAGCCATGTAGCATTCTTCTGCCTACTGTTTTACATAGAAATGAAAATTGGGTACGTCAGGTGAAACATAACAGTAAGTTGAATACAGGGGAATATGATTCTTAAGAAATATGTAATAAAAGAAGAGGCAGAGACAAGAATAAATGGGTGCTGAATAAATGTGGCTTGTATATGAAATTAAATGAAAGATATTGAAGTGATTTGGTCATATAGGGAGAATGAATGAGGATCAAATTGCAAAATAAATATAAGAAGGAAGTGTGAATAGTTGAGAGTAAGAAATTTATGGAGAGATAGAATGATGAAATCTTGAAAAAGAGAAGGTTGAGAAGTCTAAAACACAAAAGACCAGAATACAGAATACAGATAGACTATAGCAGTTGCAGTACAATTGATTATATGCCTACATATGATGCTGATCCTCACCAATTAATGGGAAACAGACAAACACTATAGATCTTTAGAGCTAGTGATTACTATTCATTTTATTGAAAGAGAAAATGTCAATATTAATGCTATTTCCTTGGGTTTTTAATAATTCCTACTGTAATTAAAATAAAGAAATCATCAGATAGTTAAAATGATACTTAGGGTTATGAAAGAGATTTGGTTCCTGATAAAAGGTCATTATGTCTATACATTGAAGTTAGGGGTCTACTTACCTTTACTACCTTTTCACATTGCGCCCACCACCCAAGAAGCTTCTGCGCATGCACAGATCACCTATGATGACGTCCAGGTCAGTGGGCGGAGCCTCCCACTGGTTTTACTACTGGTTCTTGCGAACCAGTCCGAACCGGGGGCAACCCACCACTGACTGAAGATAATGCACCAAGCAATGGATCTTAAAATAAAATACTCCTGTATCGAAGCAGTTTAATCCCATTTCTTATAGTGTCTTTCCGTAAGAAGAAGACTTCCAACTGAGTTGGAATGGCAAGCTTCTGAATGCTCACTATGAAAGCCCTTAGAGCTTATATTGCAGTCCAGTCTTGAGCTTGTAATGCAGGCCATGTGACACAGACAGCTCTCTGTTGCAACAGAGGAGATCAGAGAGGAAAGTTCACATGTAACAGCAGCAGACCAGCCATGTCTGCCTTCCAACACTTATCATCAGCTGCAAAGACAGGTCACTAACCCTGCCTAAAGACAGGACAACTTTATTGGCCCCTTACTTTATAGCAGTGTTTCTCAATCTTAGCAGCTTGAAGATGTATGTTCTCCTGCCCATATTGTGAATTTCTTAACAATGCTATGCTACTGACTGAATGTGCTTGACTAGGTGGACCCTTGGCCTGATCCTAAAGAGCTTGCTGATGTCTTCAGCTTTGGTGGAAGCATAACATTTGGAAGTAGCCCTGGCAAATGATTCATTTTTAATATAAGAAGAGACGGTATAAGTACCACACAATGAGACTAGGAAGATTCTGTTACAACCATTATTCAAAATAACAGTTGTAGTTTCTATGAAGTTGATTGTTGGGGTTGATCTATCTAGTGAGGATCATGTGTTATATGTCTGAGCAACTTCCAAATGTTATCTTGTTTCTTGGGACTTAAAAATGTTTCAACCACTTTTAGGTAACAGTTCTTGAAAATGTCCATCAAGGTCATCTCCCTTACTCTGTACAGATAGTGATATGGTTCCCATCTCCAAAAGAAAAAAGAAAAAAGAAAAGATCCAGGAAACTACAGACCAATCAGCTTGACATCAATACCTGGGAAGATCCTGGAAAAGATAATCAAGCAACGGATCTGTGAACACCTAGAAGCAAGCAAAGTTATAACCAAAAGCCAACACCGGTTTGTCAAAAACAAATCATGCCAAACAAATCTTATTTCATTATTTGATAAAGTGACTAAATTAGTGGACCAGTGAAATGGTATTAACATGGTATACTTGGATTTCAGTAAGACATTTGACAACATAGACCACAATCTACTTCTTGGTAATCTAAAAAATGTAGGATAGACAACATCACCACCAGATGGATTTGTAACTGGCGGACAAACCGCAATCAACATGTAGTCCTTAATGGAACTGCATCTACATAGAGGGCCTAGGGGTGACATGATAGCAGTGTTTCAATATTTGAGGGGCTGCCACAAAGAAGTAGGGGTCAATCTTTTTTCCAAAGCACCAGAGGGCAAGACAAGAAACAATGAGTGGAAACTAATCAAGGAGAGAAGCAACCTAGAGCTAAGGAGAAGTTTCATAACAGTGAGAACAATTAAGCAGTGGAATGGCTTATCTTTAGGAATCTCCAGGGCACCACCACTGGAGGCTTTTAAGAATAGACTGGACAGCCACTTGTCTGTAATGGTACTATAGGGTCTCCTGCTTGGGTAAGGGGGTACACTAGAAGACCTCCAAGGTCCCTTCCAACTCTATCATTTTGTTAAATGTATAGATAAGTGAAATGATTTCATCAGATTCAAACAAGAATAGTTCAATACTCAAGACAAGAAAATTTGATACAATTCCCAGCTTTTCCAGCTTATCCACTGAAGCTATCCAAATAAGATATTGTGCTATATATTTTTTCTACCTCAGTGCCTTGGTTTAGTCTAGATACGCTGGACTACATGTTTTATCACCTCCACTCATTCCGATAGTCATACTGTCTGATAATAATAGGTACTGCAGTCTGGCATACATGGGATGGATTAGTCTGGGGATTAGTCTGTGGAGAGATTGCTCTAACATCTAACCACTCAGGGATTCACACACAAACACACTCATATAAAATCTGCAATGGAAGGCATTGCAATGGAATTTTGGAAGAAGTTCCAATTTTGTTCCCATCAACCGTTGCTAAGATACGGTCAATTTGCTGGAAGAAATGAAGAAGTGCTAAACTCATGTAGTTTAGTTGGTCAACTAAATAAAATCCTTCAGTAATCTGTTTTCCCTCTTAGCGCATTATAAGGCTGGCTCACACAACATAGTAAATCCTAGATCAGGTTAAACAAAATGTTGTTTTCATATAACAGGCAAACCACATAATGGTGACTATGCTAGCCAAGGTCACCCAAGCAGACTCAAAAAAAAGTTTGGGTTCCCATTGTATGTTGAACTGCAAAATATTCAAGCCCAGTATAAGCGCAACAATTAATTAGGTGAATTTCCCTCCATGTCTTCTTCTTTTGAGAATCAGCATTAGGAGCTGCTAAAAGACTTGCAATGAAAGCAATGGGAATTGCAGTCTCTGAACCCACCCAGACGTTCAAAAAGGAAGAATATACAAATGAAAGCGGATGATGTTTTAGTAATAAAAAAAAATGATACAAATAACAAACCAGGATAGTGACTTGGATAATTTTCCTATATTGGATTTACAAGGGAGACCTGTGAAAGCTTTAGATTCACCTCTTAGAGACTTAGTGAGAAGGGTCAAAAGCAGAGGTGAAATCCATCAAGTTCTGACAGGTTCTGGGGAACAGGTAGCGGAAATTTTGAGCAGTTTGGAGAACCGGCAGCAGAAATTTTGAGTAGTTCAGAGAACCAGTAAATACCACCTCTGGTTGGCCCCAGAGTAGGGTGGGAATGGAGATTTTGCAGTATCCTTCCCCCAGGAGTGGGGTGGGAATGGAGATTGTGTAGTATCCTTCTCCTGCCATGCCTACTAAGCCCACTAAGCCACGCCCACAGAACCGGTAGTAAAAAAAATTGGATTTCACCACTGCCTTTATGGCCTGGGACCAGGTTACATGAAGAAGCCTTTTTGTCCAAATTTCATCAATCCATCCCATCTGGTCAGGCAGGGTGTTAAAAGAGGTATGTCACAGATGCTGTCAGTTAAAGAACATGGACTGACAGGGTCCAGGAAAAGAGGCTTTCTGCTGTTGCCCCTGCCCTACCTATATCTTGCTCCTAGAGAGTAAGTGCTAGCACCATGACAAGCAGAGAGAAAGCCTTCTGGGGCACAGCTGTTCCTGCAAATTGATTTTAATAATATTGATTTTAATTTGGGTTTCAACTGTCTTGAGTTTTAATGTCTTTTTTCATATTTTGTATTTTATTTCATTATTGTAAGTCACTAAGAGTACTCATGCAAGCTAAAAAAAAGTGGGATATTAATTAAAGAAACAAAGTAAAATAAATAAGAATATGGAAATAGAAGACTCATTGTCCCTTGATTCCTCTGAGCCTAGTATTTCATTTCAGCTTCTCTCTGATATAACACAAAGATTTTGTAATGTAACTGTGGAATTAGGGTCATTTATTTTTTTTGCCAAGCTTTATTATGAATATTTTACTGTTTTTCTATCTTATTTTTATATATGGGTCCACAGCAGGTGGCAGCCCTGAGCTAACCCTGGCTGATCCTCAAAGAATTAAGCATGCCGCAGAGCTAACCAGGGCTAGGAAGGAAGATTACTTGGAAGCCTAAACTGAAAAGCCCAAAGTAGCTGTGGGAAACCACTTCCATGTGATTGCCCATGTGAATTCTGTAACAGAAACCAGCAGTTCTCAGGGCAGACATGGGTAATAGTAACCATGTCTGCCCTGAGAACTGCTGGTTTCTAAGGATATAATAACTATTTGGATTCAGTACTATGATGTATCCATTCATTCCAGTGGTGGGTTTCCCCCAGTTCAGAATGGTTCTATAGAACCAGTAGTAAAACCAGAGGGTGGCTCCACCCACCAACCCTGACGTCATCAGAACGCTTCTGCGCATGCGCAGAAGAGCGCGCATGCACAAGCGAAGCAAGGCCCCATTGTGAACCGGTAGTAAAGGTAAGTAGAACCCACCCCTGATTCATTCAAGTGAAGAAAATCCTCAGGGACAACTCACACCCCAGTCAGCACTTCTTTACTCTCCTACCATTGGGTAGGAGATATAGAAGCGCAGTCTGTCGTACGAACAGGCTGAAGAACAGCTTTTCTCCGTGGGCTGCCAGACTCCTGAATGCAACATAACATCACAAGCATGATAGACTTGGTATCATAGTATGACAGACTTGCAGGGCCGGCACAACATGTTCATATTGGTGCAATATATCATAATGCAATGCATATGTGTATACATGTATACATATATACATATATATATGTCTTCTTAAGTTTTCGTGGGTGTGCATATGCAAAAAATTAAAATCTCGGGTGTTTTCCCGCGTCATTATAAATAAGTTGGTTAAAATATTTAAAATCCTGGTTAAAATCCCAGCTTAAAATCTTCTAAAAATCCTTACAGAACACTCTGCAAGAACCTTTAAAACCTCAGCTAAAATCCTACCAGTGACTTTAAAAGTTTTTCTTAAAGCAACGTTTCGACAGGCTCACAACCCTGTCATCTTCAGGCTCTGTTTCATGTAGAAGCTATGGGTTCTCTGTTGCGGGGCCGGAGCTGTCGCTTATCTATATTTGCTGCTGCTGACGTATGCTGGCTAGCCTGCAACTCTGTGTTCCGATTGGAGGACAATAGTTTTTCTTCCTGCTTCCTCCTCCTAGCTGCTTGGCTTCGTGTTACAGGCCCAGCTTTCTCAGATTCTCTATTATTATCTGTCTGCTGTAGAGGGGAAAGGATTCTGGTAGGCATCACAGCACCCTTGATTGTTAGTTTGTTAGAACTAGTTCTAACTAGATTGTTAGATAGTTTCTTTCACTGTGAGTTATTGATATGTATTTATCAGTGATGGGATTCAAAAAATTTTACTACCGGTTCTGTGGGCTTGGTTTGGTGGGCGTCGTGGCTTGGTGGGCATGGCAAGAGAAAGATACTGCAAAATCCCCATTCCCTCCCTACCCCACTAACCTGCTTTCCAACTCCGTTCTCCTGTGTAGGGCGACAAAAGAAGACCCAGCCAATCAGCTGGGACACAGGAGGCAGAGAATAGATGGGGGAGGGGCCAGTTGGCAAATACCAACTGGTATTTGCCAGTTCTCCGAACTACTCAAAATTTCCGCTACCAGTTCTCCAGAACTGGTCAGAACCTGCTGAATACCACCTCTGGTATTTATGTTGGCGGGGTGCACAAAGGGAGGCTCAGCCAATCTCATTGTACACGTGTTGTGCTTTGACAATAAAGGTTGAATTCAGCTAAGTACAATAGGAGGAAAGAAGCCATGAGTTTAAACCTCAAGTTATTTTCATCTTCTCACTGATATTGGGCAAACAACTGCATTTTGTGAAGCTTTATTTTTGTTTTCAGTAAAATTCATAATTTAGATGAGCTGTATCAACATCTGTGAAGCTTCTGCAAGCCCAGCCAAGCAACCCAGAAAAGCAAAGCAGCCTCAGGAAAATTAAGCTAAGTTCTAGTCAGAGTCATTGAGTAGCCAAGACAATTCCACAAGGTTCATGAAGTCATCAAGAATGAAGCATAGCTTGAGAGAATCTACTGTATTTAATGTGTTCTACCTGTGTATGTAGGTAAATTTTTGTGTGCTCTCTCTCTCTCCCTCCCTCTCCACCCTCCCCCTCTGTGTATGTGTTGTATGCACACAATGATCCTGCAGATAATACCAGTACATCAAGTTATATTTTCTTTTTCTTTCCCTAATCCTTTTCAAGTCATTATGGGTTAAACAAAGATTAGATCATTTGGAGCACCTCTGTAAAACAGGAACTAAAACAGAACAGCAGATCCATATAGCATTGCTACCATTTTTGGGTATATTACTGGCATTCATACAAGGCTGCTTACAATCCAATAGCAGAGCATAATATTTTAGGTATATATACTGCCCCATAGTGCTTTACACCATTCTCTGGGTTATTTGAAATGTAGAGCATTATTTCCATATTACCTCCAACAATCTGGGTCCACGTTTTACCAGCTTCAGAAGGATGGAAGGCTGAGTCAACCTTATTTATTTATTGATTTGATTTATATGCCACCCTTCTCTGGAGACTCAGGGTGGCTTACAATGCGTTAAGCAATAGCCTTCATACTTTTTTGTATATACCTGCTTAGTAGGGCTTCCCCCACCCCCAAAGCGGTGTTCTTTTTTATACAAAGTCAGCTTATTGCCCCCACAAACTGGGTCCTCATTTTACCTACCTCAAAAGGATGGAAGGCTGAGTCAATCTTGAGCCTGGTGAGATTTGAACTTGCAGTAATTGCAGTAATTGCAGGCAGCTGGTGCTATTTAACAGCACTTTAGCCTGCTGCGCCACCAAGCCTCCTTGAGCCCTGTCAGGCTCAAACTCCAGGCTATGGGCAGAGTTAGTCTGCAATACTGCATTCTAACCATTGCACCACCAGGGTTCCTTGGTATGATAGCTCAAGAAAGCATTCACAGAAAAGATTTGAATCCTAGTGCTTCTGCCATGGCTGGAATGCATCCATAGATGCATTTCCCAACTCAAAACCTCCATGTTGCATTTTTCTCTCACAGAAAGGTGACATGACCAGCAGACTTCCTCCTTTCCTTTGTGGTCTCAAAGAAGTATGTCACCTGCCCTACCCAATCTTTGGACAGTGTTTTCTTTTTCTCTAATACTGACAGGTGGCATCAGAAGAATCCCTTTGGTGAAATAAAACATACCGAAGAAAGCAGTGGTGAAATCCAATTTTTTTTACTACCGGTTCTGGGGCTTGGTGGGTGTGGTGTGGTTTGGTGGGCGTGGCTTGGTGGGTGTGGCACGGGAAGGATACTGCAAAATCTCCATTCCCACCCCACTCCAGGGGAAGGATACTGCAAAATCCCCATTCCTTCCCCACTCTGGGGCCAGCCAGAGGTGTTATTTGCCAGTTCTCCAAACTACTCAAAATTTCCGCTACCGGTTCTCCAGAACCTGTCAGAACCTTCTGGATTTCACCCCTGGAAGAAAGGTATAATAGAGTTGTAATATCTTGAATCTGATTTGTGAATCACATAAATTTCAGAGAGGTAGGGCTCTGTGAGAACTTTCTGGTCCTTCTAGCAGTCTAGCCAAAGGCTAGAGAATAGTAGGAGGGGACACCACAGCTAATCAATAAGTAGTTGATCAATGCATGAAATATGATCATATGGTTTCTCCATGCTCTTCTGAGCTGAAGATTCCAATGCTGAGCCAGATGCAGAACTGCACTATGTATTCTTTGAAATGCATAGCATATTATCTTCCCTGAAAATGTATCTAATCCTCTCCATCCCCCAACTCTCCAAATATTGTGTCTTATTTTGTTGCTGAGTTGTCCATGAAATTGCCATGACTACAAATCAAGTCTGCTGCATGTGCAGTGACCCTAATTAGGATTCAAAAGTGAACCAATTTGCATATGCAGCTGCTAGCACAAATTAGCCCATAATAACATACCGTAGCTAGCAGTCTCTCTCTAAGTATCAGCTTTCGTTTGATGCATACTGGGGTGATGCATTTAGTTCTATAAAATACAGATTTAAGAAGGACCAAGATGGGATTCTCAGTCCATAATTATTAACTACTCTTTTTAAATAACTAATTGCTGCTAGTAATGATGCTAAAACTGGGCCACAAGGACACTTTCCCAGAGGCCAAGGCAATTCCAATAGGAGTTAAGCTCTTCCGCCATGGTCCTTCCTCCTGCTCCTTATCAGTTAAAGCTGAAGACTGGGGAAGCACTTCTTGGTTGCTTGGTAACCACTCATCTTGTTTTCCTACTGCTTTCAGGAGAGGTTGAGATAAATGTCAAGATAGCTGCTATGTGAGATTGAAAACATTCTCATCAAACATTAGCTCAACCGGGGGCTGCTGTGAGGACTAAAGATGCTCTTCATTTATTAAAAACTTGCAAGAGACAAGCTTATCAGCCACAGATTTGGCAATTGTGAGAAGTCCTATATACATATTGACACAAGGATGGATCATTAGCATCCCATCCCTCACAGAAGCTCTATTTACATGTGGTGATACAGGTCCAGGCCCCCTCTTTGTGGTCATATGGTGGAAGGGTTGGCCAAAATTATTTTCTGATATGATCACTTGAAGATTCCAGGGCACGCAAACATCAACTCCCATGTGAAATGAATACCTATGGGAGGGAGGAATAGGATTTTGAAGATCATACCTGCTGGTTCTCTTACCATTCTCTGCATTCATGCATACTACAAGAGAGATCATTTGCATAAATGGTATGTGAACAGGATCCAAACTTTCAATAATGGTCATATATACTCAAATCCTCCGTACATCCCATTTGGGTGCATATAGAGAGTAGACAGAAGCCATGCACATGTTCATCAGGACAGCATTTCAATCGCAACCACTGTCATGCTCCTTTGATACGACAGCTATACAATCCTGAATCATAAGATACTGTATATTGAGATTGAAGTGCCTGTCCTAGCTGTGCAACTGGTTTTATCCACCCCATCATTATCTTCCTCAACTCTGAATGGGTTACCAAATTAATATATACAGCATGGAGCCTGTTCTTTCTTCTCCCCAAATAGAGCATCATGGAAGAAAAGGATTTTATAGGACCAGAGAGTTTACGTCAATACTATAGCTTCCCCTTTACATCCTCCATAGGGATTTGGACAGGGATGGGTTCTACTTACCTTTACTACCAGTTTGCAACGGGGCCACGTGCACGCTCTTGCTTCCTTGTGCATGCGCAGAAGCATTTTGATGATGTTAGGGTCAGTGGGCGGAGCCTCCCGCCAGTTTTACTACCAGTTCTATAGAACCGGTGCAAACCGGGGCAACCCACCACTGGATTTGGATAAGGATGCTGATGGAGAAGGCAGAACCCTGATATCCATTTCTGCTCCATCTCCTGAAATTCTAATCATGTGGGAAACAGAAAGAGCAAATGATGTTCATGTCTTTCCTACAAACAACTCTGTGTCATTTCTTTGCCCAGTGGTTGAAAATAATTTAGCTTGGCCTGAATAAGCTGATTTTCACTATAGGAATATTCTTTGATGACTATGTGCCAAAGCAACAACAAGGTACCTTACATATTATTTTGCACTGTGCATGTGCCACAGTGGTGGGTTGCTCCCAGTTCAGTGTGGTTCTTGCAAACTGGTAGTAAAAGCGGCGGGACGCTCCGACCACCCACCCAGATGTCATTATGGATGATCTGCGCATGTGCAGAAGCTTCTGCGCATGCGTGTGCTCCCGTTGCAGACCGGTAGTAAAGGTAAGTAGAACCCACCCCTGATGTGCTATGATATCAATGTGCTTTGCCCAAATGATCGTGCAACTCCACGATCAATACTTTCTGCATGGAGTTTAAAGTCATAGAAGTAAAAACATGTGAAATGGAGATAAAACCCAAAATAATGATTCATGTACTCCATGTGCTCCAGCCTGACCTGGCAGCTTCTTACATGACTGGCTCTGCAATTTGCTAGGAAACCAGAAGCACAGAAAACAGTCCTAGAAAAATGTCACACAGTCTCTTACTGAGGCTGCACATCCATCTTATTCTGCCAAACCAATAGATACCGAGTCCTCCTTTTTCCAATAATCTTTTTCCAACAACCGTAAAGAAAAGGGGCAACAAATGTCTTTCCTATAAGACTTTGAAATGCCCAGGATTTACTTTGGTTCAATTTTTTTTTCAATACAATAAGAAAACAAGTTTGTATAATAGTTCAATGTATTCATCTCCAGTCATGAAAATCTGGTTTCAGTATGCTGCCTAAGCTTGATACAACAAATCCTTTTTGCTGTAAACACCTCTTCCCCTGGTTGTCTTACAAAGGAACAGAGGTGCGATGCAGAGTTTTTGTTTTCAGTCTAGTAAACTCAGTTCTTGCAAAATTGACATGACGTGTTCAAGGAAATCACACTGAAAGAAAATGGTCCAGAAAAGGTCCTGTGGAAGACTGATTTTTCACCCTCCCTCATTACTTAAATTCCAGCACGTTATTCAGTTCCAACTAGATCAACAGTCCCCAACCTTTCCACTTCAGTGGCCCTGCCCCATGTGTGGGGTGGGTGTGTGTGTGAGTGGCAGGTACCTACACCCACACATAACTCCATTTGTGTGAGCGGCAGGCACACGCACCCTCCACTCGCAATGGAATGGAGCTTTGCGTGCATGCATTCTTGCCCATCTCTCCCATGTCCCAGATTCAGGGGTTGGGACAGCAATAGCAATAGCACTTAGATTTATATAACACTTTACAGTGCTTTACAGACCTCTCTAAGTGGTGTACAGAGTCAGCATATTGGCTCCAACAATCTGACTCCTCATTTTACCCATCTCGGAAGGATGGAAGGCTGAGTCAACCTTGAGGCTGCTGAGATTTGAACTGCCAAATTGCAGGCATCCGGCAGTCAGTAGAAATAGCCTGCAGTACTGTACTCTAACCACTGCGCCACTGTGGCTCACTCAGGGAGCCCCTGAATTAGATCATAAGTCCAAACATTTTTGCTGATATTGATTACTTCAGTTAGCTATTGGTGAAGCAATCAATGAGGCCCACCACTCACATTGGCCCAGCATCAAAACTTGCTAAAAAGCTGATGGCTCAGGAACCTTGGCAAACAAGGCTATTGGCATCCACTCCCTTGCAGGGGTGTCAAATTGGTGGTCCATGGGCCGGATGCATCATGCACAGGCCATGCCCACCCCAGCTCCACAAAGGGGGAAAACGTCATGAAATGTCATTGACAGCAACATGACGTGGCGAGTTTGACACTCGTGACATAGAGAATTTGCTTATGGCTCGTTCTTCGTTGGGGAAACTGAGTCCGTGACACCACCCACTTTCCATGCTTGCTTTGCAAACAGCAGCAGGTGAGATCACTGCGGAGGGAAAGCAGTTTGGCTTTACCCTTTGTTTACTCTGCAGTTGCAGCAGATTGTAGTTTGGTAGGAGCTGATAGCAGGTGCTGCCTCGTTTGCCGACAACCAGGCAACTCCAAGCTGCCTATTTTGCAAACTAACAAAACAGTGTGGGTGTGATGTCAACATAGTATTCCTGAGAAAAGCATTTAGAACGCTGCTATTGCAAATCGAATTTCAAACCTCCATTTATATCTCCTGTAAATCAGGAGGCAAGTAAATCCCTGAAACACTCATTTCAGCTGTTAGAGTTCTTAACATCTTGCACGATGGCATTTCTGGTTAAAAATGGTACTTTGCAGAAAATAAATATTAGATTATTTATTATGCAAGATACCTTTCATTCCCCTTTCTTGCTTCTGATGACAGGGAAATGAGGTCAGGAAGAGCGAGGAATATTATAGATGAATATTAATCTCTTCTATTCGGTAAATACATGCATTTATTTATACGGGTGATTTGCTGGTTCTGTTTGGATACACACACATTTAGCTGTAGCTCTTATCCTGAAAAATGCCATCAAATTAGCTCTTTTCAAAGTTGCCAATATTATTGGCAAGGAACACATTTTCTTTCTCTCTTCTAAATGCGTTCTGCGCTTCTTTCTTAGCAAGAGGAAAAGGGGGAGGGGGGACCCCAGTTTTTCTTCCAAAGGCAAGAGAAGGTGGGGATGAGCTGGTGTCAGTCGCACATTTTTAAAAAGCCCAACAGTCTTCTTGATCCGTCGGTGACAGATTAGGGAAGGAGATAAAAAAAGATGAAACAAAAGCCTCAAATGTCTGCTTCACTAGGTTCAAGGCAGACTCGTTCTCTCTTTTTCTCTTTGTTTTAGTTCCGCGCTCCGCTTCTTTAATTCCCGCTGGCTCAAATGCCAATTTTCTGCTATGCTGGCATGGCTGCCGAAGTATTGCTTCTGTTAATAAACTGCACAAAATAGCTGAGCAATTAGGCAATTAAACTGCTTTAAATTTAATTTAAACCACTGGCATTTTGCTAGAAGGATTTTTTAAAAATCCTTTCTGCTTTGTTGTTGTTGTTATCAGGTGGTGGGTTGTGGGGGGTGCAGTGCAGTGCGGGAAGAGGCAGCACAAGGGCGGCAGAAATCTCTTTCCCCCACCACCCCACCCCAAGACGAAGGAGATTTCATTTGCCTTTGCATTCTAAGCTGGCTGAAGGGTTGCTTGCTCTGGTAAGCACATTTTCTTATGCTCACCTTATTAGAGCAAGTCATTTTTCCTGAACATTTAACACACAAACAAGCTTAATCTGATTTCTGCCAAGCTCCCAGATGGGTAACAGAAGCAATAAGCAAATCGTTTTGGAGCAGGGTTGCCTGTTGGCTTGCCACAAGTAATCCAAATTAAAATAGCGGTGAGTAAAATAAAGCAGATCAGGAAAGCAGACAGATATTGGTATCTGCATGGGCTAGTGTGCCTGTGTGTGAGAGAGAATGCTAGGACTGAAATGAAATGAAAATGGCAGACTAAATCTGTTCCCCTCGAGCACAGAGAATTAGCAAGAAACTGTGCTCTTTATTTGCAGGACAATTATTTCTGTCATTTATTCAATTGGAGGCCACTGGTAATGAAAGGAAATAGTATTTTTCACCAAATCTTTCTGCATAAAACCTCCCCAACCAATTCTACCTCTGTTTTGGGGGAATCTTCAATCTCCTTCTCATAGAACCAAAAAGTACCACTGAAGGGCACAAAGCTAGGAAAAATAGGAGGAACTCGCCCTCCCTAAGAACATCTGGTCCATAAGTGTTAGATTCGGTGATAGAAGAGACGGACACAGTTCTTCAGTAACAACAGCTCTTTAATAGTAGACCAGTACAACCCAACAACTTGCTTGTCTGGCAGTGTCCTCTTTTATAGAGGGCTGCCAGATGGCATGGTCAATGTGATTCAAGTATTTTCCCACTCAGGACCTGAGTGAAGCCTGCAGCTCACTTCCTTACTTCCTTATATGGTATATAGCAATAAGGACAACTCACTTCAACTCATGAGACCTTGGGAGACAAACCAAAGAAGCTGCTCCGTCACTGGAGGTTTTTAAGAAAGGACTAGACAGCCACCTGTCTGAAATGGTATAGGGTCTGTTGCTTGAACAGGGGGTTGGACTAGAAGACCTCCAAGGTCCCTTCCAGCTCTATTCTGATTGGTTGACCAAGCCAATTGTCCTAATCAGTTCTTTCAAAAAAAATGGGGGGAAGAGTTTTTTATGCTGGTTTAAGAAGGAAGCTACCTCTTTATTTTCTCCACCCACATCATGCCTGCAGGATGGGAATATGCCAAGGCAAGGTGGCAATTAGATAACTCAGTCCATTGTGCAGTTAGGAAATTCTCTTCTTTGAATGTTTGTCCTGAAAGTGTAGGTAAAGAAGATCTTCATTTGTGTAAAAGTTTAAGATTAAGATAGGATGAATTGGGTTTAGAAAACAAGAAAAATAGAAAGAAATTTTGATTAATAAATTGAAATAAAAATTGAGTTGCATACATTTGGAAATTAGGATTCGTGGTGATAAAATTGTAAGGTAAATATATAGATTAATAGATTAGACTGTTTTTGTGTTTAATGTTGATGTTAAAAGGAGCAATGAAAAAAAATTTAGATAGAGCGGCATTGAATTTTGATTTATAATTGAATTTATAATTGAATATAAAATGAGCTTTGTTTTAGTAGAGATTAAGATGTATGATGAGATAATAGAAAGATTTAATTAAGATGTTGGAATTTATGTTAAAATTATCTGTTTTCATTTGTTAAACTAGTATACCCATTTGTGACTGGACCAAGACTTCGTTCTTGAGAAAATTTTTCTTTTTTATGTTTATGTTGGAAAACATTAAAAAAAATACAAAAAAAAAAAAGATCTTCATTTGCCCTGTGTTACTATTACTATTACTGTAATTATGTGATATTGAAGAGGATTGTTACGGCTTTTGTGGTTAGGCTTCAAAATAGACCAGATCAGAAAATAGATTCCACAGGAAGACTAACATTGGATTTTATTGGGATAGCCTATAATAACATAATCTTGCAAGTCGTCCCTTTCCTTTCTTTCCTTTCCCTTCCTCTTGTACTCCAGGGACTTGGCGGAAAGGGCTAGTTTGAGCCTGTTTGTAAATTCCCAAGCTCTATGGACCCGTGTTTCTTTTGCACCTGGTATTTCCCTAATAAGCTCTGGATCCCTACTCCAAGTCCTTCAATAGACAGTCTCCCAAAAGGTTGTAACAATCATACCCTGTTTTCCCCAAAATAAGACACCCCCTGATAATAAGCCCAATTGGGCATTTGAGCATATGGCAATAAGACTAAGCGCTTATTTCAGAGTTCAAAAAAATATAGGACAGGGTCTTATTTTCCGAGAAACATGGTATCCTTTGGAGTGTTTTGAATGCTTTCCCTTGTAAAGAAATATTAAGAAACTAGAAATAGGCATTCTTCAACTTTATATGGCTTCTCTGGCCTTTCTGCTTCTTTCAGTAACTAGAAAGGGATTCTGCATAAGCTCTATTGGCTACTGGAAATGAAAGAAAAGATGATTGAAATGATCTGAAGTACCTTAACAAATGGCATCATCTCTGCACCTTGATGAAGCAATGTTGTTTCTACAGAGCAGAATGCTTCATGGAGGCATTACACAGCCTTACACAGCCCTAATGAGTACCAATCAGTTGTCTATTATCATTTTAATTGAAGACATCATGGCGACAATCCTGCAGTTAGTTGGAAGAAACAAAAATGACTAAATTATGCTCATCTGTATGACGCCATGATTAATCTGAATTTTTACTCTGCTTGAGGATGTTGGTCTGAGAAGAGGTAACTGGACAGAACAACTCAGTGCCATGCAGACCAGCATATTCCAGCAAAGATAGAGATATCTCTCCATGTCTTAAATATATGAAGGAGCAAGATCTGAAAGATGACTTCCTAACTTTTGCTGGTATTGTTTTTTCCTAGCTAAGCCTACCCTCAGATTTTTGTGAGCACTGCTCATTAATTATTACATGTATATATTTGTAAAATCTCAATGATAACAGAATTAAAGCACTGAATTAGTCTTCAAGACAGCAGTGGCAAGCTAGATATCTATTACCATACCACATGTCAATCAGCATTTTAACAATTAATGGCTATCTAATTATCTTGCTATAACGAGCTTGTTATACACCATTTAAACTGCAAGGCATTTGAATGCATTAATAAGAATGTAATTACACAGTTATTGGTGATATAATTTTCACTTCATTAACCAGAAACTTATATACTTATTAAACTCAATAAGGGCTCCTTTAACATCCCATTGATCATGAATCAAGATACAATGGTTTGGCTTGTTAATTCTAAATGAGATGGTTACAATTATTGGAAATGCTTTTCTAATTTTTATTTTTTAATTATGATATGGGTGGAAAGAAATGATCATGTATCCTATAGAAGAAAATGATTAGTTTAATAGATATGGAATAGATAGCCATTTCATTTTTTTTTAAAATGAAACTATGCTATTACCGTATTTTTTGGAGTATAAAATGCACCAGAATAAGACGCACCTTAGTTTTGGGGAGAAAAATAAGAAAAAAAGCTGATTGGCAGGTGGATCAGCCTCCCGGAATACCCACAATCAGCTGTTCCCAGAGGTGAATTTTAACAACAGGTTCCTTGGTTGTGAGCTCTGTGTCTTCCTTTTTTTTTTTTTCCCTACCTCTGAAACTTCTGAAACTCTGTTTCAGAATTAAAAAAAATCTGCCTCTGAAAGCCTCCGAAACAGATTCAGAAAAAAAGCCTCTGAAGCTCTATTTGGGGGCTTTTTTCTGAAGCTCTGTTTGGGGGCTTTTTTCTGAAGCTCTGTTTGGGGGCTTTTTTCTGAAGCTCTGTTTGGGGTCTCCTTTTCTGAAGCTTCGTTTCTGATGCTTTTTTCAGCCTCTGAAACCTCCATTTGAGAAACTGGGCAGGACTACCTTCGGAGTATAAGACACATCCAGATTTTCACCCTCTTTTTGGGGGGGAAAAGGTGCATCTTATACTCCAAAAAATATGGTATATGAAATTTTTGATTTATCATATGCATCCTGACCCTAAACAAAAGAGTTTCCTTCACTTCATCTCCCAATGACAAACCCTTGTGTTACAGGTTGTTGCTTGTTTCCTCCCTTCTAGAACATCAAGGAGGGCCTTTCTTTTCAAACAGGACTACTGAACACAACAGATTAGATCAGAGGTGGGTGTCACATACTGTAACAACCAGTTCGCCCAGTAACCAGAAATGTGTGCACGTGCCATCTGTGCATGCATGCGGCATCACAAAACATGGCAATCCACCCGTGTATGCCTTCCACACATATGTGCGGCATCAAAAACACAGCGATATAGGATGGGATTGTGCCCAGACAGTTGGGGGCCTGCCCACCCGCAGATCGCAAGTACCGGTTCACCTGAACCAGTCTGAAACGGCAGCAGCCCACCATTGGATTAGGTGCTATGGTGCTGGGAACTGCCTTGTGTAGGAAACTTAAATTGGCAGTCCTATCCTTTGTGTGATCTCCTACAATACAAAAATATAAGGACAGGAAGATAAAGCAAAAATGGTGAATTTCTTGCATTGCAGTCAATGCTGCTGCACAGTTTAATGACAACACGTGGTAATAAATAGTAAGGCAATGCACTCATGCTCCTTAATACAGAGGATTGTTTTCTTGCTTGCTTATTTTTTAAAAAATATATTGGCCACCAAACTCCAGTAGACTGGATTATAGGATTATCTTGATCCTATATACTGTATGTTTACTGATAAAGACAACTTACTTTTCTGATCAAATGTATAATCAAAACAAGTACTTTGTGAAAACTGGATTATTATGGTTCATGATCAAATTAAGTGAGTTTTATTTATTAGAACTCCTTCTACTCCTGAAGACACTATCATATGGAAGTGATGCAGAGGTTGCTTTCAGCAGGTTCTGACCAGTTCTCGAGAACCGGTAGCAGAAAGTTTGAATAGTTTGGAGAACCGGTAAATACCACCTCTGACTGGCTGCCCCCATCTATTCTCTGCCTCCTGAGTCCCAGCTGTTCGGGAGGAAATGGGGATTTTGCAGTAACCTTCCCCTGGATTGGGGAGGGAATGGAGATTTTATAATATCCTTCTCCTGCCATGCCCACCAAGCCACACCCACCAAACCATGCCACGCCCACCAAGCCA
Organism: Arizona elegans; assembly: GCA_022577455.1. Classification (NCBI taxonomy): domain Eukaryota; kingdom Metazoa; phylum Chordata; class Lepidosauria; order Squamata; family Colubridae; genus Arizona; species Arizona elegans. The sequence continues at coordinate 118,701,161 of JAKOOJ010000003.1, forward strand.
CACCCACAGAACCGGTAGTAAAAAATTTTGAAACCCACCACTGAAGTGATGCATCAACCTAGCAAAAATCATGAACAGATCCAGGCAGACTGCACTGCCCTAGTAAATAGCCTTTGAGACAAGTTGGACCATTTAGGACCATTTAGGAGCTGGCTTTTGTTATTTTAAGACATAATTATTAGCTTTTTGAGTTGCAGTTATGGTAGGTAAGAAGATCCAGATGATGTGTCAGTTTCAGATGTTAATATAGGAAATAACCTGTTTATTAGCTGTAGTATAAAGTCCAGTTCAAGTTGAGCTTAACTGGAGGATCTCCAGTGGAGGTGGATGGTCATTGCTTTTTTCTGAGGTTATTTTTCAACATCCTAGTTTAATCCAGCCTAGTCTATAAGGCTGGAAGGACTACCTGGGAAAAACATCATGAAGAGTGGACCGATGCCACTTTGGAGGCCTCGGATGAACACTAACCTTCAGAGGAGACACTGTGGCACCTGTAAGGCTGACAAGGAATATGAAGGGCAGCTGGGGCATCAGGTGATGAATAGTGGTATCCAGATTTGACCCCAGGCTTAAAGCGTATTGCACAGGATGTCTAACAGCACAAAGGCATTTGACACAGCTTTTTATCTAGCAAGGGAGTTCCTGTCCTTGATTGCCTATACATGGCAGGTATATTTAAGAATTATCACTGCCAGCAATCCTCTGTTGGGAACAAGCTCTCTGCTTACTGAAATTTTGCGTATTTATATCTTGAACTCATTGCTTGTAGAAACTCTGCTCCTTTGACAACAAACTGTATGGTGATCCTTGCTTGAGCGTCTATTTATGCCTCTCCTTCTACCCTTGGAATCTGGCTATTTGGAACTCTTTGCTGGTAAATTCTCTAGGGATTTGGACTTTATGCCTGCTTTGGCTTATACTCAATCTGGAAGTCATGTCTTACAACTAAACTCCTCAATGTATAGGTAGTCCTCAATTTATGACCACAATCAAGCCCAACATTTCTGATGCTAAGTGAGACAGGTAAGTGACGTTTTGCTCCGTTTCAACCTTTCTTGTTAAGTGAATGTTTCATGTACTTTAATAAAAATGCAGTTAAAAATGTTATACAAGCCATCATTGAGAATGTGTGTGTGTGTGTGCGTTTGTGTGTACAACTGCCTAACATGCAAGCAGCCCAAGTTCGAATCCAAGTAAGGGTATGGCTAGCTGATGAGAGCTAAATAGCTTGAAATAGATCTATTATTTCTTTATCAGCAAAATATAAATTATACATATATATATATATATGTATGTATATATACATGTATGTATATATATATATATATATATATATATATATATATATATATGTATGTACATCTATATACATACATGTATGTATGTATGTATGTATATATTTATATATATATATATATATATATATATATATATATATATATATATATATATATATATATATATATATATATATCTTTTTTGTAGGCTTTTATGTGCATATTCTTTCTAGCCAGGTTTTACCTACGTAAGCTACGATGTTATACAGCCCTGGTTCTGTGAAATCTCATTCACACATTTCTGGGCTTTTGTTTCTTGCTGACAGACATCATAGCTTATGTAGGTAAAACCTGGCTAGAAAGAATATGCACATAAAAGCCTACGAAAAAGAAAGAAAAAGAAACATTGTACCTTTACAGGGAGGATACCTGAGAAGAGGGTGTGGCTCACTGACGAAGCCTTATAAGGCAGAAATAGCTATCTGAGTCTCCCAAAGGGCAGCACAGAGTCTGCTGTCGGTCAGCAAGAAACAAAAGCCCAGAAACGTGTGAATGAGATTACATGTACACACATATACACACCACATATAACAGGAACAGGAAGTGCCTCACAGGAGCAGATAGAGTTAAATCCTAGAGTGGCAGGAAATGCATCACAGAACCATGGGGAAGAATGCTATAGAGGAATAAAACTGCACACAAGACAGACATAACACCTGTAACAGTGTTGTTAATAACATGGTTGTTAAATGAATCTAGTTTATTTTTATTGTCAGGAGATCTCAAAAGGTGATCACATAACCCCCGGGACACTGCAACCATCATGAACCAAAGGTGATCACATAAACCCTGGATACTGCAACCGTCATTAACCACTTGCCAAAGTTTGATCATCTGGCCATTGGTATGCTGTAATAGTTGTAAGTGTGAAAAACAGTGATAAGTGACTTTTTCAGTGCTGTAACTTCAAACAGTCACCAAATGAAGACTACCATATGCATGCATCTGGCTTCAAACAAAACAAGACCTGGGGTTTTCAGGTAGTCTCTTACCCAAGTACTAACCAGATCTAGCTCTGCTAGTGTTTCTATGGTCAAATCTGATCTGTTACCTATTGAGAAAATAAAATAATACATTATATGCTTCTATGATGCTTATTGATGCTTCCCTATGATCTCTCCAGCTTTGACAAAGGTGAGAGAAATACTATCCCGCCCCCGATAATAAAAAGAAGTGATATTAAAGACAACCATGTCTTCCCTATGAATCTTCTAGCTTATTTCACCATCCTAGGATGGCATAATGAAATCTGGCCTTTCATGAACACACTCAATCCTTTCTTTATGAATAGCAAATAAGCCACCAATGCTTCCTCCAGCAGCAGAGGAAGCTGTTTGATGAAACTGGAACAGATGAGCCATGGACTGAATGAATATTTGAGGGAGGGGGAGAAAAGGAGATCCATGTAAATCTCTTTCTTCGTTGCTTTCCTCCTCCACAAGTTTGAGTGAAATTATCCCGCTCCTACCGTATCTACAGAATTTAAACAGAGCAAAATGACTGATTACTAGGTACTGAATTAGGCACTCTGCTGAGTTATAATATTCAACTGACTCAGACATCCTACTCAATGACATAATGAGCATTTGGTGGCTACAGCACCTACTCATTATCCTTGATAAATACATCCTTGAAATGAACATTGTACCCTACACCTCCACAAAAAAATAAGAGGTTCCCCTGTGATTATGTTCTAGCTCTGAGTGTCACATGCACACCTGTACTAAGCAGTTTTTTTCTGAATATCCCTTGGCAAGTTTCCATTAGATACCAAAGTACTAAAGATATACCAATGTCCTTAATCAAATGTGGGAGAAGAGGAGGGGGGGAATGAAATTCTTGAAAACGAAATTCTTCTTTGTGTGGCCAATTCTACTGTTCATCCATTGGTTGGCAAAGCAGAATCCATAACACCAAAGCTAGCTTCTGTCTTCTTTTTCTGTAGAAACTCAAACACATTTATTGCAGTTATAAGTATGTGTTTTAATGCTGCAATTATACTTTTTTTTCTCTTTGTAATTATTTTTTAGAAATTACCAGAAAAGCAAAAAAGGAAAATAAAAAAATGTTTTATCACTCTTAAAATATCAAATGTGCATGTGAGCACCCAAGGATGATACCGAATGTTCTCAATGGGTTTGCCAAGAGATAGCGCTCTCTGTTGTGTTAGTAGAACTTATTATTATTACTCTTTCATAGTTCTGTAGAACAGCAAAAGATCTGGAGAAGCTAGTTTATATGGTGATATTGCCCAGGTTTAAATATTTGTAATTTGTAAATATTTTTAACTAATTCAGATACAGCACATCAGTTTTGACTTGGAATGATGCCTAGTGCCTAGTAGCCAGAAATTGGTTATGATGAAGAATGAAAATTAATAGTCTCTTTAGATAAGATGTTAGTTGTTAGCTGAAACCCAATAGCATCCCACAGGTTGTTAACGTAGAACACTCAGAATCCAAAAGCAGAATAGTCAAGAGTCAGGGATAACAGCACATAATTTTCCAACATCTGGAGGGCTATACTTTCCCTTGCAATACAAGGATCTGTCTGTTGTCCCAGAGTGCTTTAAACCAGTATTAGTCCTAGATACCTAGATAGCAGCTGCATCTAGATCAGGGGTGTCAAACTCACGGCCTGTGGGCCAGATGCTTTACCCGCTGGCCACTCCCACCCCAGGTTTAGTGAAGGGGAAGAAAGTCATGATACGTCACATGATGACGTGACGCCATGAGTTTGACACCCCTGATCTAGATGTTTTGAGCTGTATTTTAACAGTTAAATATGAATACTTAGCTCCATTTTTGGAAATAATATTCTGACAACTATCACAAATACTTTTTCTAATCTTATGAATACATTAATTATTTACCAGAGAAGCAAAAAAGGAGAAGAAAAAAAAATACACAAATACTGTATATGTTGTGAAAGGGCAACTTCATATGATAGTGGTAAGATTTCATCATGTTTGTTTGTTTTAACTGGGATTTCAAATGCAGAAGAAATATTCATTCACCTCACACTATATTGACAGTGTACAATTTATTGAAGTTTAAAAATACAAAGATAACAAAATCAATAGAAACTAAAATATAAAAAAGTGGAAAGTGAAAAAAGAAAAAAGGAGGAGGGAAAAGAGGAAAATATATAAAAAGAGAAAATCAAAAGAAATATGGAAAGAAATTAATTTTTCCTTCATCAAGACAAGTGCAAGCATTTTCAATAACTTAGCACCTTCTTTAATATTTCAGCCAAAAATCTCTTCATCCCATATCTCTTTTTTTCCAACGCTGTATTCTGTTATCTGTTGGCAAATAATAAAGCTTCATCTTCCAATCTTAATCAGCAAAAGTCTGATTAAGAAATGAATATTTACATTTATATTTAACAAGTAAATCAATTTCATATTTCCTGTACTTTACACAATATCCTGTTATCTTCTCTAAAAATACAAAGAAAAAAGTACTCTTCTTCCTATGTCTTATCTTACATCTATAAAGAAATCTTTAAAACCTCATCATTCAAACTTCATCAAGAAAAATTCCATTAGAAGCTAATAGAAACAACATATTAAAAATATTAATCTTTAATCCCTTCAACTGATGTCCCACAAATTAATATATTATCATCCTATCTTTATTTCTTCTTAATACCATAGCTTATTACTTTCTCCAAAAATAAAACAATTTTTTTCTTCTTTTCATATCTTATCTATAAAGTAATCTATAAAGCCTCATCATTCAGTTGTAGTCAAGAAAAATCCATTAAAAGTTGTTAGGGGAAAAAATCATATACAGTTTAACCTTGATCAAATAAGCCAACTTTGTAAACCTTCATTTTACTTTTGAAAGTCTTGGGTAGTCATTCCTTTTAGATAATGTTCCAAAAGCTTTTTTTTTTCTCCTTCCTTTTCCTTCCCCCCCTCCCCACAGAATATAACACTTTGCCTTTCCTTGGACAAAGAAAGTTATATATCCATGTAATGTTATGTGGAAATGACCTTGAAAGACAGGAGGAAGATCTGCAGGCTAGACAATGGTCTGATGAATGAAATCTGAACCCGAAGGAAAGGGTTGGAGAAAGCATCTCAGAAAGGACCCTTCTTAGTTTATATAAGAGTAAAAGTAAGGGAGGAGAGGGATACTTCCATTTATCAGACTATTGTCTAAGCAGTGGCTCTTCCCAAGGTTATTACCACATACCACTGTAATATAATAGGACTGAAGCTGCCAGTTTTCATGTAAACATAATTGGAAAAATTAACCTGAATTAATAATTTGGGTTATTAATCTGAAAACCCATCATTGTTCAATCTGTAACCAACAGAGCCTTTGACATTAAAGTGCTGCTTCATAATCCCAAAAATTTAGACAAAAATCTGCTTCATTCCATAGCCATAGTCCTTCATAAATCTGTCCTTTTACTATTCTGACTGTAATCCACTTCCAAAACTGTATTTAAATGTGCATGTTGAATGTATTTCACATCTTGTAGGCTTTTCTTCACTCATTTTGTAATGACATCTACATTGTTATATGAATGTTTATATGTGTATCTGAGCCGTTAGACTGCACTACAAAATTCAGAGCTGGACAAAACTTGAAGGACAACTGTAATCCAATCCATTTATCAGTCCAGGAGCATCAAGTCACTTCTCAAGGGAGAACATCCCAGAGATGTGCAAGATAGTTTACATTCCATTGGTAGAAATCTGCCCCACTTGCTCCAGAGGCTCTGAGTTAAAACCTGGATCAGATTAAATTATCAACCCTGAAGGGAACTTGGCTGGGGCCATCTTTGAGGCTTCTGGGTTGCCACTAGATGGGAGGCAGGTTTTCAGTCAAAACAAAAGGTTTTCCTGTGGGAACCAAGGTCATTCCAACAGGTGACTGGGAGAGGAGGAGCGAAGTAATCAAACAACTGGCCAGAACTTCTATTGGACCATGTGACTGATGACTTGGGGAAAAAGGAAAACTTTCATTTTTAATTAGGTGAAAACCACAGGAACTTCAGAGTCAGTTTTCACCAGTTGTGCCAATATGACGTATCCAATAAATTGTTCTTTGAGGAATCTACCTGCCTTGGAGTTCTACTTTCAATGGGTGCATTACTTGGATTATTGACATAAATCTTGCTTCTTCCTACTCAACTATATGGATTTCTTAGCATCAGCAGGCTTTGACAATCATGTTAGCCATAGATCCATCACTATTTTCTGCAGTATGCATAAGCCCCAGTGGTAAGCAGATATGTAAACATTCAGATTAAATGTTTCCTTGCTCTGGGCAGACCCAATCACATGGGAAGACTCCTGATTTGATCAGGAATTGTTTTCTGAATGATACTATTCTAAGCCTCATGTGTTTATTTTACTTATTATATAAAGGGCTTATAAACTGCTCCAATCAAAGCAACACTGTGTTGGTTTTTATTTTCTTGATAAATAAAAAGTTCCCTGTGGGCTGCCTTCTACTGAGTTTGCAGAAAGCTGGTGTTCCCACAGAACGTCCTTGTGCTTCTGGAGGAAAAGAAAAGGCTATGCATTTTTTTCTACAGAAGTGTATTTACTAAACAGCAGTAAGTAGGGTAATGATGCTTCTTGTGGCAGTGAAATTCCTGACAGCACAATCATGACTTGCTCTCTGCAGGTATCAAAGACACTAATTATTCATCACACACCCAGCATCCGCATTCATTAGAGGAACTGACACTACATTATTCAGTCCTAGGGAATCTTGTTCTTTCAAGTCTTTGTGGCTCTTTCTTTCCATGCAAATTTGTGTTGCATCAGCAACAACAGTGGTTGCTTAAATGATTAGATGTTGGGTCTAAGCTGCCAAATGCTTGCTTTCAGCATCAAGCCAGATATGAAGACTAACCAAATGGAAGGATAAAATACCATAAGAAAGTCTGCAGCACTCACTTTTAGCAATGGGTTAGTACAAAATCACAGGGGAGCAGGTAGATTGTTGGTGTTGTCCTCTTAAGTCGCCTCCCTCAAATTTCATGAGGGATTCAGAAATGAGGGGTTTGTTGAATAGGATTCTTTCAAACAACCAACACTTCATTGCTTCTATCAATAAATCTGGATACCAGTAGTTACTTTTAGCTATACTCTGAAGGGCTACCTTTAATTGTTTCTTAATAGGCATCAGATTTGGGGTCTCTGGGTCATAATGCAAGCTACAGAGATAGTGGGAATGGCTCATTTTTGGCTTGAAGACTACAGCAAAAAGTGACTCTTCAATATCATAATTGCAGATTCTAGAGAACTTTAAAGTTTGCATCTCCTGATTGCATCTTCATTTCCAGAAAGATCTTACATGTCCAGAACAAACCCAAATGGATTTCCAATTAGAGGAAAGTCTTGCTCTATTTGGGTTTTACAAAATACATTGGAAGACCTGACTATCCAACATGTATGATCCATTGTTAATTCCAAGGGAATACCTTCCAGACAAAACAACCTCTACTCTTTGCATTAAGCATTAAGAAAACTAGATGAAACAACTCTTGTATCCCTTAGCAAATTATCTGACTTAACTCCAATTTGCTGCATGGACTCTGTGCAGCTATTTGGTATATATGTGAGTGGTAAAGGTCAAGAAAAGTAAGTACATTTCAAGTCATAGATGAACTGTACAATTTATCCACTTATAAAGTTACAAATATACAATCTCAGCATATGTGAGCAGCATCTATATGCCTTTGCTTGCCGTACTCCCTGTTTGCAATTTATATTTCTCGGCATACTGTATCTGGAATCTCTCCCTCTCCCTCTCCCTCTCCCTCTCTCTCTCTCTCTCCCTCCCTCCCTCCCTCCTTCCCTCCTTCTCTCTCTCTCTATCTCACTCACTCTTTCTGAAAGAATCAACTGCCATTTAAGGATAGGTCAAACCAGAGCAAAGAATCAACTAGATCCATCTGTGTTTTAACAGATGCCCATCTTGACCAATCATAAAAATCTTGCAAAATTTGGACATTAATCCTTGCATTCTCACCACACACCCCTTTTCTTTTCTTTTTATTTCTCCATTCTATATACACAACTTTGGAAAATAATGCTCCTGCATATATTCTTTTTTAATTCTCATGCAGCTGTTTGAGAAGCCCAGTTTTATAGGCCCAGCATTACTTGGCTTATGTCAAGTCAGATATCAGCATTTTACAGTGACGTTGTTCAGTGTTTCATGGTATTCCTGAACACGCCCATCATTTCTTATAGTCTGCTTTGTGCTTTTATTCACAACCTGTTCTAGCCATTCCCTTCCTCTTAATGCAGCTATTGTTGCAGGTACCTCTTTATGTATAACAAGGAGTAGATCTAAATGTCAATATCCTTCTCCATTAATATTAAAAGATATTTAATATTAAAGGAACTTTAGAAGAGGGACAAGAATTGTGCTCAAAATAATTTCCTTTAGCAATATATGATGAAAGCTGCTGCTTATAGTATTAACTCCGTTCGTGGATTACGGCAAATCCAAGTTTCACCACCTACATTTGTATTAGGCACTATTTGAGATTGTCCAGGCAAGAAGCTCTAACCATGAATACTAACACTATATTTATTGTAAGGTTACAGTAACAGAATATTGCAAATCTGAAAGTATCTCTCACTCTCTTACTCTCCTGAAAACTAGGGAGGCTCTCTTCTAAGATGCTTCCACCATTCCCATCCCTCCTTCAGACTCAGATTTTGTTTAACAGATGTTTGTCTGGGTTGAGGCTCTTCCTTCTTTCTCCCAAGGTCATCCCCGCATACTATTGCAGAAACACAATAGACACCATGTAGGATCTAAGAAAACATGGCATTTGCTTTAGAAGATAATTAATCTATGCTGATTTTAACATTTTTCAGTGCCATCCACTGATAAAGGAGGAGCCTTCTTTTGCTGGCACAGCTTATCATGGGCCACCATCATTTCTGCCTTTTCACAAGTCCCAACCACTCAAAAGTCCTGTGATGCCAAAGCCACTGGGTTGGATTCTCCACTGGCATTGCAGGGAGAGGATTTCATAGGTGCCTGGGAATGGGATGGAAAGGGATGATGTGGGAGCAGAATAGAGCTAAAATTTGTCCCTTCCTTTCTTTAAGATTGCCTGGTGAGACACTTGACCATTCCTTCCCTGGAATTTTCACTACAGGTGAGATTGTTGGGAGTAAGAGTTTCATTTGCTTAGGTTTGTATGTATTATGAGTACAGAAATAAGAGCATTCATACATTAAAGTTTGAATATCTATGTCAGAGGTGGGTTTCAGCAGGTTCTGACCAGTTCTGGAGAACCGGTAGCAGAAATTTTGAGTAGTTTGGAGAATTTGTAAATACCATCTCTGACTGGCCCCGCCCCCATCTATTCTCTGCCACCCAAGTCTCAGCTGATTGGGAGGAAATGGGGATTTTGCAGTAACCTTCCCCTGGATTGGGGAGGGAATGGAGATTTTACAGTATCCTTCCCCTGTCACGCCCACCAAGCCATGCCATGCCCATCAAGCCACACCCACAGAACTGGTAGTAAAAAAATTTGAAACCCACCATTGATCTATGTGCATATGAATATTTGCTTAATTTAGCACATGTATGTGCTTTCTGTGATATTATATATGCCTCGATTTATACAAACAGAAAAGTCACTATCCAAGTGTTTATCATTTTGAAGTCAAAATAACTTTTGACTTCAAAGTTATTTTGGGAGACCTCCAGTTTTGTAGAAGTAATACCAAAATAGAAGGCTTTAATATGAAAAATGGCACAGGGGCAATCCTTTACTCAACCCAACCTAACAAATACATTGATTTTTTTTTCAGTTATCAAATGGAGTATGTGACAAATTGTCCGGAACACTGCACAAGTATATTCTACAATGCAAACTTTTGTTGCTGCATTTCTATATGTTTCCTTTGCTGCCTGATTTCAAGACATTTGAAAATCAGACAATTTTGTACTAACATATACCATCTAATGCTACCAGTTTGGTCTAGTGGTTTAGGCGCCTGGCTAGAAACCAGGAGACTATGAATTCTAGTTCTGACTTTGGCATGATAGCTGACTGGGTGACTTTGGGTCTCTCACTTTTAGCCCAACCCAGCTCACAGGATTGTTGTTGTGGGGAAAATAGAAGGAGGAAGATATGTGTTGGTTATGTTTGCCACCTTGAGTTACTTATAAAGTAATAAAGGCAGGATCAAAATCTAATAAATAATTCTGAAGGCTAAAATATCCAAGTCAGCACACATGCTCACCAGAGGTGGGTTTCAGCAGGTTCTGACCAATTCTGGAGAACTGGTAGCAGAAATTTTGAGTAGTTCTGAGAACCAGTAGTAAAAATTCTGACTGGCCCCGCCCCCATCTATTCTCTGCCTCCTGAGTCCCAGTTGATCAGGAGAAAATGGGGATTTTACAGTAACCTTCCCCTGGAGTGGGATGGGAATGGAGATTTTACAGTATCCTTCCCATGCTACGCCCACCAAGCCATGCACACCAAGCCATGCCACACCCACCAAGCCACACCCACAGAACTCGTAGTAAAAAAAATTGAAACCCACCACTGATGCTCACACAAAGAAAAGGCCCTTATACATTTTCTCCCAGTGTGGTAAACATGACTTATGGGACTTCTTTCTATTTGAGTCAAAAAATCAATTCATTTCTCTCCAGAATGCCTAATAATAGTCTCATCCCTTTTTTAAACATTTCACTAGATTCCTTCTTTCCATTTTTAAAATAATGAGACATTTCTGGCTTTTGATGGGAAAAACAAACAGAGATGTCTATTTAAGTATTGTTAGGAATATTTCCCATTTATTGCGTAACAAGTTTCCCTTTTAGCCAAAAGCTAGAAATGCCAAATGTTTAAGACATTGAGTGGTCATGGAAAAAGACAAGTCCAACTATAGGTCAGAATTCCTCCTTTTCTATAATAATTTTTCAATGCTGCTTCATTTGGCAATTTATGACTCAGGATAATGACAACTTTAAAGAGGATATAAGCACTTCTGCTTTCATCCTTTCCTTCCATAACATCACCTTTGCTCCAGAATATCCCAAAGGTGCTCTTTCAAGGGGCAGTTGGACTTTCTGGTTTTTCTTTAAAGACTCTGGAGCTGAAGAAGCTTCTTGGATGAGAAGCGAAACGTCTTCAAAGAAAAACAAGAAAGTCCAGTTGGCTCTTGAAAAAGCACCTTTGGGACAACCATGACCTGGATGACTGAGAATCTCCATAGACACTTTGCTTCAGAAAGGAATTTTCAGAACATTATTGAGAGTGACACAGGGCAACTAAAATTGATAACTATGCTGAATTTTTCTTAATGGAATAAAAGCCCTTCTATTCTTGAATTGCTTTGTCTGTGTGTTTTTTTTTTAAGAAATTGTCTTTCAATATGCAGGTGAAAAGAGTTGTAATGGTATGTGAGAATAACTTCGAGGGAGGAGAGGAAGAGATGCTGCCTAGGGTATGGTCAAACAAGAAGGGGGTGCAAACCAACAGTTGTTTAATTGTTAAAGAAAGAAATTTAGGAAAGATCTGTCCTAATGGATCAGAATATTAAAAGTGCTGTGGGAGATTTGTACTTTCAGACCGGCAAGATTCTGTTCATTTGGCCATGTTTCCTGTCTGGTTTATCTGATAGGATTAACAATAGTCCAAGAAAGGCACATTTATTTATTTATTTATTGATTGATTGATTGATTGATTGATTGGTTCGATTTATATGCCGCCCTTCTCCGGAGACTCAGGGTGGCTTACAATGCGTTCAGCAATAGCCTTCATACTTTTTGTATATACCTGCTTAGTAGGGTTTTCAGCACCCCCTAAGCGGTGTTCTTTTTTATACATGCCCCCACAAAGCAGGTCCTCATTTTACCTACCTCGGAAGGATGGAAGGCTGAGTCAACCTTGAGCCTGGTGAGATTTGAACTTGCAGTAATTGCAGGCAGCTGGTGCTATTTAACAGCACTTTAGTCTGCTGCGCCACCCTTCAACTAGGAGTGACAATAAATTATAGAATAGTACAGTGGAATCCTGCAGCAATAACTCCCAGTGAAAAAATAACTCCCAGTGGTACTTTCTTCCAGCTGAGAGTGAGTAAGCCTGTATCTTTAAACTTTAATGACCCAAACAAATATCTTGTAACCATATAATCAGTTAATAAATTAGTGTCATGGGGAAAATACTTTACATAGCAAGAACAAATTGTAACTAGTGGTCTACAATTTACAGGGATATCCCTCCCCTTTTTAGTGGTGGTGTGGGGGGGGGAGGAAAAGTGATGATTGAAAAGAAAATTGATTGAAAATCAATTGAAAACTATCTAATGGAAGAGCAGCTGCCATTCAGGTTCCTTCCTCTCTGAGGAGTTTGTATTCAAGCTGGTCATTTTACCTACTTACTTATAGCATCTCATCTTTTATTTATGATTTATATTGAATTTGGGTTTTTGTTTTATTCTTCCTTCTATTTTTCTTATTGCACTTTTATATCCATTAGCTTGCATGCCGGTAAGCAGGAACCTTACCGGTGGCATGGCAGGAAAGTTTAGGAGCATTCATAATGTTTTAAAAAGTAGGTTATAAATATGATAATGCTGAGTCATTAATAATAATCCTGAAAGAATGCTTAATAGCAGATGAAGCCAACAGAGTTAAAAACTAAAAACCCTGTGAAGCAAGGCAGAGGTGGGTTTCAGCAGGTTGTAACCAGTTCTGGAGAACCGGTAGCGGAAATGTTGAATAGTTCGGAGAACCGGTAGTAAAAATTCTGACTGGCCCCGCCCCTATCCATTCTCTGCCTCCCAAGTCCCAGCTGATTGGGAGGAAATGGGATTTTGCAGTAACATTCCCCTGGATTGGGGAGGGAATGGAGATTTTACAGTATCCTTCCCCTGCTACACCCACCAAGCCATGCCATGCCCACCAAGCCACACCCACAAAACCGGTAGTAACAATTTTTGAAACCCACCACTGAAGCAGAGGTGTCCAACCTTGGCGGCTTTAAGCTGCCTGGTGAATTCTGGAAGTTGAAATCCACAAGTTGCCAAGGTTGGACACCCCCACTCTAAATTGTGCTGCCTGTTGTAGAATCTAATACCTAATGAACACACAGCAGATTGCATGGCTTCAATCATAACTTTCCCTATGACTTAGCATCAGAATGCAAGGAACCACAGCAGATATTGCTCTCTGCTGGCAACCCAATCAGGGGTGGGATTCTACCAGTTCGGGTGAACTGGTAGTTCCGATAATCAGGTCAGTCTGCTCACCTGCCCCTGTGCTTTACTTACCTTTATCTTCTCAACTGATTGGCATGGCAGAGTGGATTGCCGCACCTCAGCTGTGTTACTCCCAAGTGTTAACCCAGAAGCTTAGTATTTGTAAAACTGTGCACTCACATGCAGCGAATGTTAGGCGTGTGCGCGCAAAGCACGTAATCACCGAACTGGTTGTTTAATCGGCAGCATCCCACCACTGAACCCAGTATAATCCTCTGAGTTGTATAAACCTCTGCAACTGAGAAGGACTCCAAAATTCATGTCCCCATCATGAACCACCTAAGTCTTCATAGTATTTGGCCTAAATAATTCTTTGAGCAATCGATCAACATAGATGAGTGCTCTGACTTAGGGCAGTTTTGTAGATTTCAGGAATAATTTCTTCCCTCTTCTCCCCAAGATGGAGGTCACATATAGTTGTGGGGGGAGGGGTTTTCCTATATGGTAGCAGAAGACCTTTTCAGAGGAGTTCATACCTAGACCATGTACCAGTGGTGGAATTCAATTTTTTTTACTACCTGTTCTGTGGGTGTGGCTTGGTGAGCGTGGCTTGGTGGGCATGGCAGGGGAAGGATATTGCAAAATCTCCATTCCCACCCCACTCCAGAGGAAGGATACTGCAAAATCTCCATTCCCACCCCACTCCAGCTTAAACAATCACTTCAGTACCTTATTACTTAGGTGGTATTTGCCGGTTCTCCGAACTTCTCAAAATTTCTGCTACTGATTCTCCAGAACCTGTCAGAACCTGCTGAATAGCACCCCTGCCATGTACCCTCTCTGCTTGCTCAAGCAAATGCCTCACCTCTAATAAATATGAAATATTTATACTATTTTATATAGTCAAAAAGGCACGGCAATCAAGGCTCTTTCGAGTACCCCAATAACAGTGATGATGGGGGAGATTGCAATGAAAATGAAATAAAGAGGAATATTTTCTTTGTTAAATTACTGTTGGCTTTCAGTCTACTGTCAGTGCGAGCAGGCAGACAAGATGATTATCTGAAAGGATACAAAATGGATATGGGGGGAAAAATGAAAGCTTCTATATACTTTAGCTGCTTTGAAATGTGGCTCATTTAAAGTTGCTATAATAGTGCTTTGGATTATATTTTTCCCTTAATTCAAATGCTGCAGAGTCAATTTCAGCTTAAACAATCACTTCAGTACCTTATCATTTTGGGAATCTTATATATCTATGAAATTCATGGTAGGAGAGCAATTTGCCCCTGCAAGATAAAAGAAACATATAAATGACTCCTTATTCGCAGATTTTCCTATCCCACACACATGCATCCCATATTTTATTTTTATTTTATTTATGTTTAAATTTGTATACCGCCCTTCTCCCTGAGGACTCAGGGCGGTGAACAGCCAAGTAAAAGCATAAACTACAAACATTAAAATACAATTAAAAAGATATATATAAATTTGGCCCCATAATTAAAAACAATAACAAACAATTAAAAACATTTTAAAAAGTGTTAGGCCAGCCCGGCTTGCTGGAAAAAGAAGGCTTTAAGGGCACAGTGGAAGGCATCAAGGTCTTGGATTCTCCTTATCTCTGGGGGCAGTTGATTCCAGAGGGTAGGTGCCCCCACAGAGAAGGCCCTCCCCCTGGGGGTCACCAGCCTACATACAATAAATAATACTATGCAATCAGTTAATGACGGAGATGCTCTGATGCCAGATAGTGAAATTCTGCACTTTCTCATTCAATTTGATGAAACAGTGTTTGATTCAGAAATTCTTTCAAAGGAGAAGAGAATTTCATAAGAATCCTCATGAGAGTTCCTGCACTTTTTAGTTAAAATGTCTCCATGGGATGGGTGTACATGTTGTTCATTCTGCAACCATTTCTCTGGGGTTTCCAGCTTCCCTTGTTTCCAATTTGTCAATTAAATTAAGGAATAAATAAATAAATATCATGAGAAAACTCCTCCCATTGTGTTTTTTTTTTTTTCAGCAGTGATGCTATTGTCCTTTCTATGGCATATCCTACTGTCCTGCCTTGGAACAATTCTTAGAGATGTCTTCTTTTTCCTGGAGAAATTTGGAGAAATCATCTACCCAGACTATGTACTGTACATGCTGGGTATAGAATTTGGGTCAAACTCAAGTGGTCCACTTTCATTATTGGAAATGCACTCTAGATTTATATTATTATCTCTTTTATTCATTAAACATGAAACTCAGTCAACTGAACATTTAAAAATGTGTCACAAATACGATTGACTGGTGCTAGTGGTTGATATGGATTGCTGCCAGCATACTAGGTATCAATCAAGTATCTTCTTAAAAGATATTATTTACTTTATTCATTAAACATGAAGCTCAGTCAACTGAACATTCAAAAATGCATTATTATTATTATTATTATTATTATTATTATTATTATTATTATCTAATAATAATTCTCTTGTATGGAGAATTATTCTCCTGTATGGAGAATTCTCCTGCACTAATTCTCCTGTATGGAGAATTAGTGCAGGGAAAGCACCTCAGAGGGAGACCACAACTGCGATATAAGGATATCTGCAAGAGGGACCTAAAGGCCCTGGGAATGGACATTAACAACTGGGAAACCTTGACCTCTGATCATTAAGCTTGAAGGCTAAAGATGCAGCATGACCTTCTCCAATTCGAAGAGACACTTGTTCGGCAGGCTGAGGCAAAGAGGCAGTCCCGGAACCAGCGAAATCTGAGGGCTGGGCAGGGGACAGAATGTATCTACCCTCAGTGTGGAAGGGATTGCCACTCTCGAATTGGCCTTTTTAGTCACACTAGATGCTGTTTTAGGACCTCTTTCCAGAGCACGATACCATAGTCTCTTGAGACTGAAGGATGCCAATGTATGTATTATTTACTTTATTCATTAAACATGAAACTCAGTCAACTGAACATTCAAAAATGCATCACAAATACCATTGACTGGTGCTAATGGTTGATATAGGTTGCTGCCAGCGTCCTACGTATCAACCAAAGTACCTTCTTAAGATGTACGATGTTCCAAGTAGCACAGTTTTTTGCAGTTCCACTGGTGTTATTGCAAGAAGCTGCAATTTGATGGTGTATCTTATAAAATTTTTGGACATGGTACCAAGTGTCCCAATGACAATGGGTATCACTGTTACATGTTTCATCCATAGCCGTGTAGTTTCGATGGCCAGGTCACAATATTTCATGATTTTTTCCAGTTCTTTTTCTTTAACTCTGGTATCTCCTGGTACCGCAATGTCAACAAATTGTGTGTTTCAGTTTTCAACAACTGTGATATCTGGCGTGTTGTGTTCCAAGTGACGATCTGTCTGTATTCAAAAGTCCCACAAGATCTTCACCTTCTCATTTGCTATCACTTTTTCCACTTTATGTTCCATGACTTTTTGGATACAGGAAAGTTGTATTTTTTACATAATGACCAGTGGAGTAATTTAGCAACTCCGTCATGTCTAGCTTTGTAATCAGTTTGTGCGATTTTGCTGCATTCACATATTAAATGTGAAATAGTTTCAATTTTGTTGTTGCAAAATCAGTATTATTATTATTATTATTATTATTATTATTATTATTATCATCATCATCATCATCATCATCATCATCATCATCATCATCATCTTATGCCAAAAAATATTTTCAATGCAACCATCCATATTTTTATACTTTGCACCCACAATAGTGCTCCTGGGAAGCTACTACAATTGACATGTTTCTGCATCATTTGCAACAAGGGAGAGTGTAAAAGGAAAGAAAAAGAGTGCCTTTTCTTAGACTCCAACTTCTGTTTTGGCTATTAAGTCTTCTGAGCTTTCTCCCAAGCAAAATAGTGTGCTTCAAAATATTTCTGCTTTGAACTAAACAATTAGCTTTAGCCACCCTTTTAATTTCCCACAGTTGTAATTGGAAAGACCAAATACTCAAAAAGCATTTTCTTATTGGAGGATAACAGCCTCTAGGAGACTGTTATCCCTAATTGTATGTAAGTAAGTATGTATGGTATGTATGGTATGTATCTATCTATGCAGTCTTGAGCTTTTGAAATAAGCAGCAATTTGAAATATTTTTCAGTGCTATGTTTTGGGAAATAAATGGGATGGTCCAGTACCCACAATAAACTTATCAAAACAGGCCCTGTAAGAACAAAAGTGCAAAAAGCACAAATAAGTTATCTTGGTTGTTGTGAACTGAACCTTGTTACCATGGACAGCTCCTTCATGATCAGAAATGTAATTAAAATGTAATGTCACTCCATTAAAAGTTGATGCCAATGCCATTCGTTATTGTTTCTTCCAACCTGGGAATATTTAACTCATATTTGGATTTCCTTGATTTCCTCAGCTTTCACTTAAAAACCAAACGTGCCTCAGATTCTCCATAAATAATGTTTTACATTTATTTTTAAGATGTCTAGATCCACTTCACACAAAAGAAAATATCCTAGGGGGATAAAAACAGCACAAGGAACACTAGAAAAATTCTATTCATGGAAGAAGAAAAAACCCAGTTCATAACAATTGCATGTCATCATAGAAACAACTGTGATAGCAAGACCAAAAACATTTTCCCCACAGACTGTGGAAAAGAGTCAAACACAATAAAACAAAAGCAAACCTGCCTAAAGCTAGAAAAACACAATGCACTGGACCTCCTCATTGAAAAGGGAAATATAGCTATTTCCCAGCTTCCATCCTCAGTTTTTAAGGTCAACAAATTAACAAGCTTTCTGCCTTAAAGCTAGCCAGAGACAAGTTAACTTTAATTTAAAGCGGGGGAGGGAGGGAAGGTTAACTCAGGTAAAGATTGAAAGTTGCTAATGCTGCAATAGGAACATTTTATCATTGCTTTGACTTCAACTACACAGCTTAGTACAAAGTGAAAGCTTTTTGGCCTAGCCTAAAGACCACCTATAATTCCTTGCTTTCTATGGCTGAGACTATTCTTCATCTACAAATCTATTTCCCAGCAGGGCAGGGAATGCAGAATGAGCTTTGTTTTAAATTACGCTTGTCACAAAATGCCACCATTTTCTAATTTGGGTCTAATAAGTTCAATGGTGGAACAACTAAAAGAAGCAAATATTACAAAAATACCAGTAAATACTCCTTAAAGTAGCTACACTGAAATATGTTTTGGTGCTCGCTCTCAACAATAATCAATAATCCCTACCAATCTCCAACTGAATGTCATAAACACCTGTAGTTTCCCCCTCACCCAGAGAACCGACTTGGGATTTAAAGATTCTGCAGGGTAAAACCAAAGATTATTTAATAACCATTTCATTTAGGTGCAGGGAACATAATGGGCTGAGGAGGGGCATGTGAAAGAGAGGGAGATCAGATGCTGTCAATTGCAGTGAATGACAGGATGTAATTTTGGGTCAGTCCAATAGAGGATATTTCTTTCTACATGCCTCAAAGATAATATTCGTTCACATGTGGACACAGACAGATCAGACACACAGACTTGGGATACAAATATTGAATTATTATGAGGAATCATGGGAATAGAAGTACATACTGGGAATTTGAATCCAAAGAATGTCTAACCCTCCTTATTCCTATAGCAAGAAATTTAACCTGTAGGTAGCTTATTAGAAAGCAAGCAGGTTGAAGTTCACATTGCTCGGAGAGCCACTGAGCAAGAGAAAAAAGTGGCCCAGACTTGATTGAAGAACAAGTTAGAATTAACATTATGATGCATTATTTTGGGTATGGGCAATGTATAGAAAGCAGGGTGATTGAAAAAGTATTGAAGTATAATTTTAAAAACTCCTGAAATGTATCACAGCCTAACTGATTACTAAGATTACTAACAGCCATGCAGGGAAAGAGGAGCTTATTTCTAAATTTCACATTTTTTTTAAAAAAAAGGATAACCTAAGAGTGAATTTATATATAACAGAACTTATTTTATGGAGAACAATTTCTGAGATGGCAAGTATATGTAGCATGGTGTGGCATCTTACAGTAAATACTATATCTTGAGATATTTTTTTTTAACCTCCTATTGGCCCTAGTTGATTAAACTTCAGTTTTAAGGATTACTCTTCTGCCACAGGACCCCAAACCATTTGAAGTATTCCAAGACTATTTGAAGTGCTCCAATTGAAGCACTGTCTCTTCACTGAGTTTTATAGGGAAAGATCTATCAGAAAAATAAGGTCAGAGGGATAAGCAGGCACATAATCATGGGGTCATCTGGGTTTTGTCTCAAGTTGTGCAGAATGGTTTCTAAACTCTTGCTTCTTTTTTTTTTTCCAGCAGAGCTTGATCTGCTTAGTACTTGGATGGGAAATGCCAAGATTACTGAGCAAATGAGGAAAAGAAATCCCAGATGTCAATCACAGTATTCTTTTCTGCAGTGCTGCCAAGAAAAACTACCTGGTGATATCCATGAAATTACCAGGAGTCCAGTCTGTGTCAAAGGAGGCTTTCCTGGTATAAATCAACATATGCCAACCTATCCATTTTTAACTTGTTTTATAACATTACATTTCCTGGTTTGGTTCGGTGGTGGGAATGACTTCTGATCTAGACTGTAGTAGGATCAATAGCTAACTAACATAGTGTGAAAGGGCTAGGCAAATACAGCCCTCATATGAATTGAGTGGGATTGTTACACTCATATGGATCTGGTAATCCATAAAATAGACCTAGTCTCCTGGATTCACTGCCTATCCTTCCTTCCCCAGAGGAAAGGACAAGACTTCAGATTGAGAAACCATCACAGTAAACTAAGCAGCCTTCTTTCCTCCTTCCGTACTCTCTCATTTTCTCTCTCTGCATCTGTGCAAATTAAGAGGAAGCGAGAAAGTTTAATTGTGATCCCCCTCTGTCTTTCTGCTGGAGCTATGATAGGGGTAAATTGTGAGTGTTTTAATTTTGCCTCTTGCAAGCCTATCAGAAACCTAGTGGCTCATTACGCCCTCTGTTTTTCTCCAGAGATGCTATAGAAACACAACAGTGTAACTAACACTTTTTGTCATTTAGAACCACAGGTGGCTTGAATGTGTGTGATTTGATTGTCTTTACTAGGTAATTACAGGTTGGTGCCTATTCCTGTTGTCTCAGTGGGATGCTTACACAGTACATGGGGGTCTGAATCATTTGCAAGGTGGCAAGACTATATAGTGGAATAGCTTGAAATATTACAGTATTTGAAAAAAAATAGCACATAGGGAGATATGTTTATATGTCTATACAATTGTTGTAGATTAAGTAAACTATGGTGATGCTAGTGTCTTTTCTATTGATCTTTATGCCTCTAAATTATTCTTTGGCAAATCTTCATTAAGGTGAATAGAGGCATGTATTAGCAGAGGCAGAAGCATCTACAAATATTGTAGAGGTCAAAAATCAAAGATGGCAAATGATTGTAGCCTCAGCTACAATCATTTGTAGTAGTAGTCAATTCTGCCATCTTTGCTAACATTGCAACATTTTGGATCCTCCCTGTAGGTGCAGATTCTTCTATTTTCTCTTAGCAAAAGGCCCAATTTAAAAGGTAGTCCAATTTCCTGATATCATTTACGATTGGCCAGGATCTATGAGCCGTGGTGGCACAGTGGTTAGAGTGCAGTACTGCAGGCTACTTCTGCTGATCACCAGCTGCCAGGAGTTTGGCAGATCGAATCTCAACAGGCTCAAGGTTGACTCAGCCTTCCATCCTTCTGAGGTCGGTAAAATGAGGACCCAGATTGTTGGGGGAAATATGCTGACTCTCTAAACCGCTTAGAGTGGGATGTAAAGCACTATGAATGGTATATAAGTCTAAGTGCTATTGCTATTGAGTGGTTAAGGTGCCAGGCTAGAAACCAGGAGACTGTGAGATCTAGTTCCTCCTTAAAGCATGAAAGCCAGCTGGTTTACTTTGGGCAGTCACTCTCTCTCAGTCCAACTCACTTCATATAGGTTATTGTTGTGGTGGAAATAGGAGGAAGAAGGAGCACTGTGTGCCTTTGTTTATTTCTAAAAATAATTAAAGTGGGACAAAAGTAAATAAATAACATTTTAGGACATTCTTGTGAATTTGTTTGACTAAGGGTACTCTACAGGCCTACCAATTCTACTTCTCGATCTTAATTTCGGTCGAATCAGATATGCTGACTTTAAGGAGTGAAAGTCCCTGCCCCACAAAGCTGATGCCATAAAAATCCTTCTCAGCAGCCCCAATCAATACCAAAGCAAAAGAGTGAAACCAAAACAATCCCAGCTGTGAAACGCATCTGCTGAAGAAAAAGAATAACTGCTGATATTACCCTTGAATGATTCAAGCCACCATTCCAATTCAGGTCCTACTATGGAGGCTGAAGCTCAGAAATGGAGGAGGCAATCATTTCTTTAGTCCAACCTACAAAGCACAGGAGATACATAATCATGCTGTGTCATGGCCATTATTGCCTGTGTTGCTGCATTCTGGACTAGCTGCAGTTTCCAAGTGATTTCAAAGGCAGGTCTTTGTGAAATACTTTGCAATAATTCAAACATCAGGTGATCAAAGAATGAGCGATTGTTCTAAGAACTTCCCCTTCTTATCATATAGTTGGATGGATCCAGCTCAGAGGTCATATTCAGCAGGTTCTGATCAGTTCTGGAGAACTGATAGTGGAAATTTTGAGCAGTTCAGAGAACCAGTAAATACCACCTCTGACTGGCCCTGCCCCCATCTGTTCTCTGCCTCCCGAGTCCCAACTGATCAGGAGGGAATGGGGATTTTACAGTATCCTTCCCCTGCCATGCCCACCAAGCCACGCCCACCAAGCCATGCCACACCCACAAGCCACACCCACAGAACCAGTAGTAACATTTTTTGAATCCCACCACTGATCCAGCTACACATCACCTCCCAGGCAGCCTTTAACAGCCAGGAAATGCATGCATTAGTAAGCAGACTAACAGTTCTGAGGACATTTTCTTTGAAAGAATAGGTTCAAATTAATCCTAAGTAGCATCTTAAGACCTTACTTCTGTCACTTTGACACCAACTGCCCAGTCAGAGTCCAACTCCAAGCCACTTGATCCACCGAATGCCTAAAATATTCCTCATGTTAGCCATATAGAAGATTCTGTGGCTCATCTCTCCCTAGCAAGGAAGGAAACACTTTATCAAGGTTATTGGACAATTATCAGCAGACAAAATAAGAAGAGGGGGGAAATAGCAATATTTTGCAGCACTTTTTGCCATAGTGTAATCCCTACTATGGCCTTTTACTCATTCTTGTGGAATTCACTCTTCATTTTCCCCCAGAAGCACTTATAGGTGTCTGTCTTCTGGAATTTCACATCCCAGAGTTGCTCAGGGAGCCAAGGAGCACCTTAGAATCAACACTCAAAGAAAAGTTACATAGGCTGATCCAAGGCCCTCGGCACATGTGCATTCTGAGCTTTCACCAAGGCCTTAGTTTTCCCATCAGATCCTTGGGTGGGAAAGTATACATGTCCTCTGGTATTCCACAAAAACCATTAGTATTCCATGGGAGATCAACTTAATCAGTGTCACCTCCTTGCATGGATGATCCAAAAGGCAATAGGATACTGAAAACAATATCATCAGTCATTGGATACAAGACAGGCAGCAAATACATACAAACATACATACATACATACATACATACATACATACATACATACATTTAATATCCTTCATCTCAGTTCATGTCACAACTGCTGTGAGACAAATCCACATCTAAACTATGATACCCAGTATGTGCTGGGCTGTCAATGACAGGTTGATAGGTCATGTCCATGGTTGCCATGTTGGCAAGATCTCCTGAACTCTTCCAGATACCTTGGGCATAGACTGAAATCTCCAAAAACTATAAGCTTCAGAGACTTCGCTTTCAACCTGATGACAGAAGTAGCAATTCTAGCAGGAGTCTTGCTGCACAGCAAACAGGCAGATACTGCAGCAACTAATCCGATTGCTTCTTAGAACCTAGTTGCAGCCAGAGGGTCTCAGAGGAAATTTTCTGTAGATCAGAGCCTCTGAATCTCATAAAAGTCTCCCAGATAAAAAATGTCATGTACTAATACCACCTTGAGTTCATTGTTGATGCCAAATGCAAAATCCAGGAGGGCATACATCTGAGAAGTGAAAGCCTCTCCAATTCCATTGAAGTCTTCATTATATATACCAGCTGCCTCATCCAGAATCAGATCATAGATGCGGGTGAACTTTCTATAAACCAACCTAACATTTTGTAAGAGAAGCCAGAGATTATTCTTACTTACTCTGATCTGGCTTGAGGGTAGAGGGTAGAACAGATCTTAGCTATCAGTTTTTCTTTCTTCACAAGTGGTCCATTATTGGCTATATCTCCCTCTGCCCATAGTAAACTGCCTTCCTTTTCTTCCTTCCTAAATCTACTGCACCCTTACTGCCCACTCCTAGGCCATGGAATACATCCTATATTGTGTGTGTATATGGTGTGTGTGAGGTGAGTTTCAGCAGGTTCTGACCAGTTCTGGAGAACCAGTAGCAGAAATTTTGAGTAGTTCAGAGAACCGGTAGTAAAAATTCTGACTGGCCTCACCCATCTATTCTCTGCCTCCCGAGTCCCAGCTGATTGGGAGGAAATGGGGATTTTGCAGTAACCTTCCTCTGGATTGGGGAGGGAATGGAGATTTTACAGTATCCTTCCCTGCCACACCTACCATGCCACGCCCACCAAGCCATGCCATGCCACGCCCACCAAGCCACACCCACAGAACCGGTAGTAAAAAATTTTGAAACCTACCACTGGTGTGTATATGCTTATTTCAAATAGAATTGACAAATATCAAGAAAAGTACCATTTTAGACCATCAATTTTATCTTTTATCAAGCAACTGGAGATGCATTTATGTGTGTGTTTTAAGCACACTGCTTCTCCTCTGTAAATCTACAAATAACCCCATTGTCTATGTATTCTCAAGGGACAATGATCATTTGCATCTCATTTCCTTAACTGTCTTGTGTTCCAGATGTATTTTTCTGGCATAAAAATGACTGAGCGTGGTCTGTGATGATGAATTATTGCACTAGGATGACTGAATTGATAATCTCTTCTGATCAAATACACATTTCAACTCTATTTAAAAATGTAAATATTTATATTGTTTGATTTCAGCTTGGAGTCTGCCAGAACTTTGGAACTGATAAGCCAGCCTCTGTTCAGGTCCTGCCACTTTTCATCACAGGGAATTATATTTATCAGGGGAAATCAATGTGTAGCAGGAATGGATAGTGGAAGAACATCCAGTGACTGATAACAATACCTTAACACTATGTCCATGTAGCATATTTGTGTTAAAACTTGGGGAAAAAACAAATTAGCTGGAAAAAGCTTTTCTGACACAAATCAGATCTTGGAGATTTCTCTTCCTCTTCTCCTTCAGTGAATTAGAACATCTTTGCAGTTCCAAAGATGCTGAAGCTTCTTATTCAGGCTTCTTCCTAATTTTAAGCATACATTTTTAATCATACTAATAGAAGAAAATATTTGTAGCTCAGAATCAAACTGTGGAGACTTTGGTGCTTTCTGAGAGCACCAAGGATTCCACACGTTCAATCATGTATAATCCTCTGATAGAATACTTGCATAATGAACTCCATTATTCATCTGACCAGCTTCACAGATAAGGGTAAGGATGATTTCCTTGATCATAGTTTACTGAGTATATTCAATGACTGGAATCACATAACCTAAGTGAAGCCAAACATGATAACTTTACATCACGTGTAGATTAGGTTAATACTCATATATGAAGTCTGAAAGGATTTTTTTCTCTTTAAGGATAAACTGATTTCTTGATTTTCTTCTTCATTTCCTTGTTATAGATGCTCTCCAGACTTTTCTGTTTAATACTTTAAATTTATATAATTATTCATCATCATAATGTAAGACCTAGCAAAATATTAAATACTACTCTCTTTAGCATAAATAGAGGTAATGGTGAGGAAAGAGGAATGCAGAAAATAAACTTGCACCGTAAAATGATAACTCAGACTCTGGAGTAACAAATACTCAAATAGGCACATTTTTTGCTCCAGTGATCCAAAGACAGCATCAACTAAATACTTACATTAATATCTGACCAGCTTTCAGACTACATTAGTTTAAGCCAACTAAAAACAATATAGAAAGATGCTTCTGCATAACAGAAACCAACCCAACCTCTAGAGCAGCGGTTCTCAACCTGGGGGTCACGACCCCTTTGGGGGTCGAACGGCCATTTCACAGGGGTCGCCAAAGCCCTCTCTCGCCGCCGCCCCCCCGCACGCCTTCACTCACCCTTACCCTCTGCCTCTGTTGGATCGCCCGGTTGCCGTTTGTTTACCCCGCCCACTCCCAATCTTTTGCTGCCTCCGGAGTCCCAGCTGGTGGCTAGAGGGAAAAAAAAACCTTTAAATTCTTGCCGCGGGGCAAGTATATAAAGTTGGCATTTGTTCTGCATGTATTTGGCGTTATTGTGATTCATTAAACAAGGATCCCTGAACAGAATAAAAGGTTTTAGAAATAAAAGTGATGAAATCTCTTCAAATAAAAGTGAAGTGAGGGAATGCTAAAAGGGGGTCTATGATGATTCGACACCACTGGCTCAGCATGGCCAGCTGGGGGCAGCCTCCTCACCTCTGCCAAGTCCCCTCTGCCAACTCAGTGCCACCATTTCTTCACAGGACATCTCAACACCAGAAATTCGCTGCAGGGATAACTTGCTGTAGCCGTCAGATGGAGAGCTGGGTGAGCAAGTGGATGAGCAAGTGAGCGGGCTGTCAGAGCTGAACAATGAGGGGTAGGGTGCTGGATGGAGAGCGGGCAGGAAGGCAAATGTGCAGGCTGTCAGAGGGTGGCGGCAGTAGGATGATTCCACCCCAAGCACCGAACTGGCAGTTCAGGTGCAGCAGGGGATGCGGCAGAGGACAGGGAGGTAGCCAAGGACTTCCTATTTTGACACCCCTTGCTATTGCCTATGTACCTTGGACTGTGCTAGGTGGGAAGCGAGTGAGTAGACTGTCAGAGAGCAGTGGCAGAACCAGGTGGGGTGCTTCCCATTTTGACCCCCTTACTGCCATCATTACCTCTGTGCTGTAGGTGGTTCTGTTCATCAATAAACCAACTTTCTTTCCAATCAGCCTCAAAATTTCTGCTACTGGTTCTCCAGAACTGTTCAGAACCTGCTGAAACCCACCTCTGGTGCAAAGATAACAGCAGAGGTGAGGGTTCAAAATAGGAAGTGCCCCACTTGGTGCCGCTACTGCTCTGCCCTTTGACAGTCTGCTTGTTCGCTTCCGATCTGGCACAGCCCAATGCACGTAGGCAATAGCAGGGGGTGCCAAAATAGGAAACCCTCACCTGCTGCTGCCTCTCTGCCCTGGGTCCCATCCCACGCTGCACCTGAACTGCTGGTTTGGCATTTGAGGTTGAGCCAACCTACCGCCGCCGCCCTCTGACAGCCTACTTGCTCACCTGGCTCTCCATCCAGCACCAAGTTATCCACGCAGTGAATTTTCAGGGTTGAGATGTCCTGTAAAACAATGGCAGCACTGAATTGGTAGAGGGGACTTGGTGGTGGTGAGAAGGCCATCCCCAGCTGGCTGCCTCAAGCTACAGGCATTGTGTCATCCCATTCCAGCTAAAAGAAATAATCCTCCCCCCACAAAAAAAGAGAATGACATGACGTGAGTTGAGTGAAATTGTAATAAATGATATAAATATAAATGTCCAAGAAAGAATCAAACCAAAAAGGACATCAATAATTGTAAAATGGTAAGACTGCTTGTATAGAGGGTATGAATGGAAGAATATAAAAATATGAAGTGTTCATGTAGAATGGGTGTGCAATTTATGTAACTTCTATGGGAAGAGTCCATCTATCACTGTAAAGGAAGAATTTTATCACTAACATATCACTATCAGCTACACAAAGCAAGAATGAACAAGATGAATCTAAAAACTGCCAAGAGATTAGGTTTTTTTTAAATAGTCCTAAGAAGGAATTTGACAGAATTCTGATCAAAAAGATACGACTAATAAGCAAAACTACCAAAAGAGCTTGGTAGTACAGTGGTCTAAGGCACCCTGTTATTAAGCTGGTTATTAAGACCAGCTGCCTGCAATTATTGCAAGTTCGAATCTCGCCAAGGCTCAAGGTTGACTCAGCCTTCCATCCTTTCTAAGGTAGGTAAATTGAGGACCCAGTTGTGGGGGCAATAAGCTGACTTTGTATAAATATACAAAAGAATGAAGGCTATTGCTGAGCACATTGTAAGCTGCCCTGAGTCTCCGGAGAAGGGCGGCACATAAACCAAAATTTAAAAAAAACAAACTTGTGAACTGGAGTAGGGTTGGTTTTTTCCTTGTGAGGAGGTGTACAGTCAAGATTTTTGTTCACCAGCATGTCATAGATAAATTTATGAATATGAGAAAGAATGTATACTTATTTAATAATTTAAAGGAAATGTATAATAAAACAAATAGGACTGAGTTATAAAATGTTTTACACAAACATGGAATTGGAAGTCAGCTGTTGAATGTAATCAGTGGTATATGACAGAAGTAAAGCATGTGTGAAAAGAAATGGCAATGGTTCAGCACTGAGCAGGGAATAAGATAAGGATGAGTAATATCCCCTTGGCTGTTTAAACTATTTATGGGTAAATGTTTAAGGAACGCTTATGGAGAGAGTAGAAATTTGTTAATTTGGAATGCGAATACCTTTGTGTGCACGTGTGCTGTTGGTTGAAAACATGAATGATTTACAGTAAATGTTAAATAGATTGTATAATGCAACAGGGAGTATGAATTTGAAAAATAATATATGTTCAGTATAAATTATCATAGAAATAGCATATCAAAGATCAAGATAATTGTGTTTGTTATGGAAGATGGAATACACCTAATGGTGAAAGGCTACAACAAAATGGTGCATTTGTGTAATGATATACATTAAACATGAGGAAATAAGAGAAATTTTAAGTACAATATATATGCTGACAAAAGATGACAAGCATGTACAATATTGCATGGTATGAATGTTTGTAGAAAGAAGTGGAAAAAAATGTATGTAAGAGCATACATCTGCCACTTTATTTACATTTTGGAAATGGGAATTATAGTAAGTATATCAGGAGAAATATAAAAGAAGGTTGAATGCACTAGAGATTAGGAATGAAATAAGAGTGTAAATAATAAAAGAAGAAGAGATAGGATCAAGATTGAATAGTTACTGAATGCGTATGGACTGAATACCAGGCAGAGTCACCAGCATGAAAGAAGTATGTTAACATCAGTGGTGGGATTCAGCCAGTTTGCACCACTTCGGGAGAACCGCTTGTTAACTTACTGAGCAGTTTGGCAAACTGGTTGTTGGAAGAAATCATTAGGGCACAGAAAACCAGTTGTTAAATTACTTGAATCCCACCACTGGTTAACATGATTAATTCATTGAGAGAAAATGAATGAGAACTGAATTGTGAAACAAATACCATATTTTTCGGAGTATAAGACGCACCTTTTTACCCCCCAAAAGGGGGTGAAAATTTAGGTGCGCCTTATACACCGAATGTAGCCCTGCCCACCCACTGGCCCCCACCCTTTGGCCTGTGCCTCGCAGTACTTACCTCCTTGCAAGCAAACAGCAAGAAAAAACAGCCCCTTTCAGCTTCAGCATAGG
Organism: Arizona elegans; assembly: GCA_022577455.1. Taxonomy (NCBI): domain Eukaryota; kingdom Metazoa; phylum Chordata; class Lepidosauria; order Squamata; family Colubridae; genus Arizona; species Arizona elegans. Next base: position 118,730,419 of record JAKOOJ010000003.1, read on the forward strand.
TTAATTAGTACAAGTTGATTAGATAGGCCTCCCTACTCTCAGCTGATTTGCTCTCAGCTGTTTTGCGCAGAGCTCTCCTGCTTGCTGCAGAGTGCTGGAGCAGATTTTTTTTTCCCTAGCTATGCTGAAAAAACAAAACTGAAAGTAAAGCAGGCTCTTTGCTGCAATGTGACAAAATGAGGCAGAGAGAGATTTCTTTTTCTTTTTCCTCACCAAAAAAGGTGAGGAAAAAGAAAAAGAAATCTCTCTCTGCCTCATTGCATCTACCAAAAAAGGTAGATGCAAACAATGGGAAATTAGGGCAAAAGAGGAGAGTTCAAGATTTTAAAACACAAAAGGAAAAAATCTCTATTTATCTAGGGAATTGTAATAATTGAGATACTATTAATTGTATATTGTGTTGAAAGCAGAAATGGTTAAGTTGTGGTTTGGAGGAATATATGGGGAAAATTATTTGGTTTATTATTATTGGTGAATATAATTAATTGATTTGTAAGAAATTGGATTGCATGGAAATAATTGGAATATTCATGTTCATATTGATTAATATACAAAAAAGATAGTTATATAACTAATTGATTTATATAAAAATGTTGAATTTGTATTAAACAACTGTAATATTAAATAATTAACCAATGTGAGGATGGATATAAAAACAGATGACAATGGGAAGGGGTATAATATAGAATAGAAGGGAAAAATTGAATTTGATTAAGACTAGAGATGAGAATGAAGGGTAATATTGTTTTTTTAAAAAAATAGATGAGTAATAAATATGGCAAAAAGGAAATACAGAAATTGTAAATTTAATTGAAATGACTAAACACTGTTTAAATTTGTGAACCAGCCAAATACTCTGCTCAAAGAAAATACATTGTATGTTTGTATGTGTGTTTGTCTAAAAAATAAAAAAAATTTAAAAAAAAAAAAACCAACCAAAAAAGGTAGGTGCGTCTCCGGTGTATCTTATACTCTGAAAAATACGGTATATGAAGGAAGGATGAAGAAGTTAAAAGAAAGAGTAAAACTGCAAAGGTTGTAGCTAGAGTTGGTGAGAGGCCGGAATAAGAGGAAGTGAGAAATCTAAAAATCAAAAATCAATATAGAAAATGGTATGTGTACATGGTAAAAGTAGGAATGTTGCATTGAGAGGTAAAGGATTGAGCTTTTAGTAATCTTAGTTTGTCCCTTAATTCCTCTGAATTACATTTTTTATTACTGTGCTGCACTTTGCACAATATTAGTTTCCCAAAGAGGGAATAGCATAATGGGTACTATATACATATATACATAAAGAAACCATGGTTTAATGGAATGAGAAAATCTAATCTATACATCACATCTGTAATGACAAAGTAATCTTTAATTTGCTCCTTGATGTGATCCCTGACATTCCAGTAGGATTCAGCCTAAAGATTTTCCTGATAAAGAAAGCAATAGGAAAAAATTTGAATTCATTTTGCATTTTTACAAAATGCCCCTTTATTTTCAAGCTAGTTTTGGAGAGCTTCTCTAAGGCAATATTTGTATATAGTGTTACAAACACCTTAAAGTTAGAACCCCATGCAAGAATTTCACACTCTGAGAGTAAATATTTAGCCCTAAAAAAGGAAACACGTTAACTGCTCAGCGGGGATCATTAAAGAGAGCTGAGCAGGTAACAATGGGTGACAGAGATTGAATCTATCAATTCATAACAGTAACCCAGTTACTCTGATGCCAAGGACAGAATAAATCATACACTCTTTAGAGGTTTTTTAATGAGTTTTCTACTACAATTTATCTGAAAACACAGGAATGCAACAAGAATTAGTCATTTGGCTGCTTACATTATACCTGGGGGAACTTTTAGTGACTGGCCTTGAATTTACTTGGGAAATTAGACATTTTTTTTTCTAAATATAAAATTAATTTGAATAAAAATCAAAACTAATTGCAATAACTTCTCAACTCTTTTTGTTGCTTCCTTGCTTTTCGTGATGCAACCCAAATGAAGTTGGGTTCCTTCTACCCTTCCAAAGTTCTATTGGGCTTGATGATGTTCGTCCTTCGTGTTCGAAGAGGACCTTGACATCTAACAGATTATCGGCTATCCACAATGTGTCCGCAGGTGGCTGATAAGGCCTATACTGGCACAAAATGTTTTGCCACATGTCAGGCAGACATGTGTGGGCACCATTGTTGCAGCATTTGCAGCTCTGGCTTTGTGGAGTGCTCGCTTCTCTTGTGCTATGGTTGTTCTTCTGTCCTCAGATGTCTGGCAGCCTTGGTGGATCAGTGTGAGCCATGTCAATCAATCTTGTGCCAGGGTTTCCCAGGAGGTAGTATCGATATCTAGGGACTTGAAGGAGGCTTTCAACGTGTCTTTGTATTGCTTCCTTTGTCCCCTGTGCAATCACTTTCCTTGTGATAACTCACCATAGAGGAGCTGTTTAGAGATGCGATGGTCTGGTATACTTGCAACATGGCCTGCCCAGCGTGTCTGGGCTTTCATCAGCAGGGTGTGAACTGATGGCAGGCCTGCCCTGAAGAGGACTTCTGTGTCTGGCACCTTGTCCTGCTACTGGATCCTCAGAATTCTACGGAGGCAGGTCATGTGGAAGTGGTTCAATTGCTTAGTGTGCCTCCTGTATACAGTCCAAGTCTCACTGGCATACATCAGGGTACTTAGCACTACTGCTCGGTTGACTTTGAACTTTGTAGCAAGGCTTATTCCACAGCGGTCCCACACATTGATCAGTAGTCTGCCAAATGCAGAGCTTGCCTTGGAGATTCTGCAGTTGACCTCAATGTCAATTGTCACTCCACAGGAGAGGGTGCTGCCAAGGTATGTAAATTGGTCCACTGCTTGCAGCTTTAGTCTCTTCACTGTAATGGTGGGCTCTTGGTGTTGGGCTTTTGGAGCTGGCTGATGCATCACTTTGGTCTTCTTTATGTTGCTGAGGAGGCCAAAGTTGTCACATGCTGCTGCGAATTTGTCCACACTGGCTTGCATTTCCTGCTCTGATCCAGCATTCAGGGCACAGTCGTCAGCAAAGAGGAGGTCACGTAGTACTGTCTCCTTTATCTTGGTGACAGCTTGGAGTCTTCTCAGGTTGAACAGTTTCCCATCAGTCCTGTATCTCAGGCTGACTCCCAAGGAACTGTTCTGGAAGGCATCTGACAGCATGGCTGAAAACATTATGCTGAACAAGGTCAGTGCCAACACGCACCGTTGCTTGACGCCATTTGTAATAGGAAAGGCCTCTGAAGCTTCTCCATCATCCAGAACATGAGCCGTCATACCGTTGTGGAACTGATGTACTTTAAAACTTTAAATAACTTTATTGTCATTGTACATGTGTACACAGTATACCCATACAATGAAATTCACTTAACACCCAAAGACCAGGTCCAACACACATAACAATCCCCAAATACACCCCCACCCACCACAGTTCTCTACCCCAAAACCACCCAAACATCCACACAACAGACCAAGTAATGCTGTCCAACAGCTCACTGATGGTGGCCCTTTAGTTCATTGTTGAGTGCAATTATAGCTCCGGGATAAAAACTATTCAGATGTACTATGTACCATCAGGATGACTCTATCAGGGCACCCAAACTTCAACATGATGTGCCACAGACCTTTGCGACTGACAGCCTTAATGAAAAGAACAGCGCATCATAAAAAGATTCTGGAACAAAATCCAAGGGAAGGGAGTTCAACCATACAACATTACATGGAGGAGTTGAAAATATTATTTTTTTTCCTTTTGGAATTTAATTGTGAACCTTATACTTTCAACTGAGCAGATATAAAAGATATAGGAGCAAAATCCAAGCCCAGGAACGATGGTTAGTCAAAAAACAGGAAAAAAATTCACAAAAGTGGATTTTCTAGAATTACTTTTACTTTACTTTTACTTTTCTGTTTACTTTTTCATTGCGTACTTTTTCATTGTAATCCTCTCTAATAGCAAAACACACATTGTTTTGTTATATTATAAAAGGTTAAACTTGTAAGATGCTTGTAGGGGTGGTTGCAAGTATGCTGAAAAACCTAGTTGGGCTGTGAATTAATGGCCCCTGGTTGACAAAGACTTTTTTTTTTTTTTGCTAAGAGATATTTCTCTGGTAGACATGCAAAGTATTTGTCAATCAAAGGAACTAAAAGGTTCTTTCCTGGATCAATCCCAGTCCAATAAGACCCTTAATGCAAAATTCTGGACCTTTTGAAATACTTTAATGAGTTTGCCTCAGAACTTTCTCAGCAATTCTATATTACACTGGTAAGGACTACGTGCAATGACATCATACAAGTATATTGCACATTGCATGCAGGTAGAAGTCTTTGGATTCCACTAACAAAAAAACTGTGAGACATAAACATTCTCTAAAGAAATAAACATTATCTATTTGAATGATTATATGCCATAAGGTCACTGTTGGATCATGGCAACCAGTTAGATAGATTGTCTTCATGATATTTTGTCACTAACTTAGTCTTTCATGCCTTCCAACAGCGCGCTCATTGCCACTCTGAGTTCATCCACTTGCTGCTGGTTGTCCTCTTCTTCTTTTTCCTTCCACCTTCCCCAGCACTAGAGCTTTCTCCATAGAGCTTAGGCTTCACATAATGTGTCCAAAGTAGGATACTTTGAGTCCACTCATTTGTGCCTCAAGTGAGAACTTGTCCCAAAGGTGCTTTTTCAAGAGGCAACTGGACTTTCTGGTTTTTCTTTGAAGATGGTTAGCTTCTCATTCAAAAAGCTTCTTCAGCTCTCTTGGATGAATAGTGAAACATCTTCAAAGAAAAAACAGAAAGTCCAGTTGTTTCTTGAAAAAACACCTTTGGGACAACCATGACCTGGATGACTGCGAATATCCATAGACATCTGGTTTAACTTGTCAGATGATCCATTCATTTGCTTTCTTGGGTGTGTTTCTTGTAGTATTATCAGGAGTCCTCTCTAATACCAAAGTTCAAAAGCATCAATGTGTTGTGACCCGCCAGCGGCCAGCAGAGCTGGCAGCAGATTCAGACAGTGAGGAGGTTGGGGAGGAACATGGGCCAGTCCTGGAGTCTGGGGGAGGCTTGGACGAGGGTTCTGAGTTGGAGGCAGAGAGGGGGCCAAGGCCATCTGTTAGTTCTTTGCTGCCTCCGGAGCTTCTAGACCCTGACATCAGGGAGGCAGAAGAACACCGGGAACCTGTTCCCAGTGTGTGCATGCGCAGAGCTGCCAGAAGACAAGAACAATTAAGAAATAGGGTCGACTTGGGACTAAGGCTTGGAGATGATTGGCCCCTCCCATAAGACATAAAAGAGAAGCGAATGGGGTGAGAGCTTTTGCAGGAAGCAATTCGTTCATCTGGTCGGTTAAAGCTTTGGAAAGTTCTGTTTGACTCTGTGCTAAGTGTGGCCTTGCCTTGCCTGTGGCAATTAGTTCTCTGGCAACATTCCAAGGGAGATAAGGTGGGTGTTTATAAACATTCCCCTGAAAGACTGTTTGAGAAGCCTTTCAGACTGTGAACAACAATAATTCACAGCCGTAGGAATAAAAGAGGTTTGTACTTTCTAATACTTTCTAAGAAAGCCTAGGTCAGAACAGAATGTTGTTCCTATCCTGCTTCTTCAAGATCCAACTTTCACTTTCATAGAAGGTCATGGAAAATACCATGGCTTACATGATTCTTGTCTTTATCTGTCTATATTTGTGAAAAGGAAATATTTAATCATTCATATCTTAAAGGCAGGGAAAGGAACTAATGCAAATAAATGACTAGAGGAGACTTATAATGGTTGATTCTCATTTTTTTGTGTGTATTTAGTGGTGAATATTCATCAAATATTTTTGAATGTTTGCTTATGTTTGGCTTCTATTTAATATACCCATTTGATACTCATTTGATAATTGCCTCCAATATTTGATTTTAAATATGGTTTGTCATTTAAACGAGCCTAATACATTACATGTTATAATATTTTAATACCTGACAATATCAGATAGCCAACAGGAAACTATAATTAGCATTTAACTATATTTGCTCATTAACGTACAATGTTCTGTAGTATGAGTATTTGCTGGATCTGGCTGTTTTTATCAGAATGAAGCAAGCAGCATTGCCTGTCAATTCTACCCGTTTCTTATGTATATGTGACATCTCAATGCATAGACAAACGGGTCATGGTCTGCATCATGACATTGTGAATGCCACCACCCCGCCTGCCTGCCACGTCTTCCCATGATGCTATTCTTCTGACACATTTTCCCAATTTTTGAGAATTTGAAGTTATTGTTTGATACATTTGAAGAACACGAGGTTGGAGAAAGTCCTAGAAAAATGCAGAATGAGAGAGTCTTGTTGAGTATTATGTCCTGGCAGTTACCTAGTAGGGCCAAGTATTGGGAAACAAATAGTAGATACTAGGTAACCTAATCTTTTTCTGCTAAATCAACTTGCTGCTCTTCTTCTATCAGAAAATGTTCTTTCGCATGTTCTCATCATCAATGCCACAAATAATAAGTGCATTTTAAAAATTGAATAATAGCGCTTTTTTTGTAACCGTAGAGTAAAAGATAATTTTGTAATTGTACTTATATTGGCTGCAAAGGAAATTGGAAGCTTTTTTCCCCCGTTTATTATTCTTTCTTTCTGCACATTTACTTTATTTCTTCTTCTTTCCTTCCATCCCAATTTCTGAGGAATTATTTGTTATCATTCTGACATTTGCTTTTCGTATTGTTTGTATTCTGCTTTCAATTTATACTATACGCTGCCTAGAATTGTGATGGAATAAGGCAGCCTATACAGGGAATGACCGACTGACTGACTGATTATTCTGCATGCTCATATTTCCATTTCAAATGTAGTTATTATATTAACAATACTCTTAGCACCTATGACCTTACAAATTTATGTTGCCTTGCTTTCTTACCCATTTCTTATTCTTCATTCTCTTCTTAAAACTAATTATATTTTCATGCCGGACATTTCATGAAGAATGCACAAGGATGGGAGTTTGATTTTTTTATTTTTATTTTTCAAAACACCCTGAATGATTTACTCCTTCCTCCTCCTCTTCCCCCCTCCCCTTTCCAGTGATTCTGAAAAGGAGGTTGCACTTTAAAATAAATAAATAAATATAACTTGCCTGGTCAGAAGAGACAGTTTTATAATTGCATTTTAGTTATATTTGAATGCTTTTGTATTTTCTGCATGTAGGGTGATAAACTGAACATAGCTCTTGGAACGCTGCCAGGGACAATTGTAAAAGAATGTGTAAAAGGCCTTGTGAAGGGGGAAAAGAAAAATCAAAAATAAGTAGTGGGAGCTTTTAGAATACCATGCAGAAAAAAGAGAGAGAGAGAAAGAGCCTGTCCTGGATGAGCCAACCTTTGTGTAGTTTGTTAGAAATAGCTAACTGTAAATACCTACCAATCCATTTTTTAAAAAGCAGCCCAGCTAAGGAAATGCAAAAGCTTGGAATAAATATGGTGTGCTTTATCTATTTTATTAGTGTTCAGATAGTGTTAGGTTTTTTTTAAAAAAACAAAAACATGAAAGTTAAATAGTAAATGTGTCTTGTTCAAAAAAATTTCTTCCTCGCCTAGCCGGTGTGTGTGCATTGTCTTTATTTGTAATGACAAGGTGGTGTGATTGTTTCTACTACAATGTAAATAAATACATTGCAATGCTAGAGTAGATTGGCATATATGAGTTATATTAAAACACCCATCTGATAAATGTGTAACATCTGTTTCAAAATCACTTATAAACTGAAGAGCCTGCAATTATTTGTTTCTGTCATTGTTTCCTGTTGTCACACATCACATAAAAATGATAAAAACATAAATAGTTTCTGTTCTTCATGTACTAGCATGTTTAGTGTTCCTTTACCAGACTAGGTAAACCCATTTCTTAATTTGCCCCCCCACCCTTGAACTAGGAGAAACAGGAATGGGGGGGTGCTTGTGCTCTCTCAGCTTCGTTGTTTTCTTGCAGATGTTTCATTACCCAAATCAGTGGTGGGACTCAATTTTTTTTTAACCACTGATTCTGTGGGTGTGGCTTGGTGGGCATGTCTTGGTGGGCATGGTAGGGGAAGGATACTGTAAAATCTCCATTCCCACCCCACTCCAGGGGAAGGTTACTGCAAAATCCCCATTTCCTCCTGATCAGCTGGAACTTGGGAGGCAGAGAATAGATTGGGGGCGGGGTCAGTCAGAATTTTTCCTACCGGTTCTCCGAACTACTTAAAATTTCCGCTACCGGTTCTCCAGAACTGGTCAGAACCTGCTGAAACCCACCTCTGACCCAAACCAAATAGCATCATCAGTGCTTGTTTAATGCCATGCTAAGGTCTTGATAACAAGTTAAATATCATTAGCTTATTAAAAATATATTTATTGCCAAAGAGTTCTCTCCTTGTAAGCACTGATGATGTTACCTATTTTGGGTAATGAAACTGCTGTAAAAAAGCAGCCCAGCTCAGAGAGCACCAAGGACCCTTCATTTCAACCCTGAGCTATAAATATTTTCCTTTATTAGAAACAGGAATAACAACAGTCGCATATACTGATATTTTCAAATTTTAACTGTCCATTTGCTAAGAATCTCTTGAATTTCTGTATATAATCTATTCTTTCTCTCATGAAGGACCTACACTATTTACACTAGTGGTCAAAATTGTGGAAACCTTTTGAGAAAAGTGTATTTTCTAAAATTAGCTGATAACACCTCTTTTTTTTTTTGGAGTAGTACCGTGAAATTATATATCAATGGAAAGATAATTCAGTCAAGAATGTAATGCAATAACTCTTATGAAGGATTTGCTATTAGAATAGCAGTCACAGTATAAAGAAGAAAAGTGAACACACAGAAAAAGTGAGATATACAAAAATTATCATCATAGAAAAAAAGAGATATACAAAAATTATCACCATGTCAGTTGGGTAACTTTTAGTATGAATTACAGCCTTGCAATATCTTCCAATGGAGTGAACCAAGTCTTTTAGTTCTGTTATAATGTGAAACCAAGATTGAATGATTGCTTCTATTAACTGGGTTTTATTGCTGGGTTTCTTCTGACTAACAAGTTTCTTTAGTCAGCTCCATAGATTTTCAGTTGGGTTAAGGTCTGGGCTATTCCCAGGCCATTTCAGCAGTGGAATATGATTATCTTAAAACTCCCCCCCCCAAAAAAGTGATGTTATTAGCCATCAAACTTCAAAAATACACTTTTCCCAAAAGGTTTCCACAATTTTGGCCACTACTGTACTTTCAGTCCCTTCACTGTCTTGCCCCAAGTGCCAAAGCTTTTCACTAGCAAATCAAATTTTATGGGGATCCAACTTGCTCCTTCCTTGTGAATACAAGATTAGTAAACGAATAACAATTCTCCGTATGAAAGACAAACCCATAAGCAAAGTTGATTGTGAAAAAATGGGGGTAATGGAGGTCACTGTAGAAGATGCATACAGCTATTCTCTATGTGGCTCATGTATAAATTTCCACATCAGGCACATTGTCACTGTTCAGTGGAATTATATGGCTCAATCTTGCCTCGGCTTCTTAAAAATAGTGTTCCTTTCTATTGGGTCAATAGCTTCATAAGATGGTGCTTTAAAAGATGGAGAACTGCCTAATAATGCTCTCACCTTTGGGAGGTTGGATCCAGTTACCATATTTGAATTTTTCATCTTTCATTTCTATGCATAGCTAATGCAAATGCCTTTGAGGAAGACACATCATTGCCGAGAATAAGCCATGCTCTCTCCGGGGGGAGAGAGGAGCGGGGTGGGGGAGAGAGCTATTAAATACTGAAGAAGATGGGATTATTATACAAGATTCTCTCCAAACATACAATGATTTCTCTTGCACATACAGGCAACCAGAGATACTGTTTCCTTTAAGTGAGACATATTTAATTAGTAACTGAAAGGATTCACTGCTTTGATACAGCTTTGCAGCCTTCCACAATTGCCTAGTCCCTCAATGAAGTACAAGGTGAGGGCTTGACCAAATCACTTAAACTGAGAGCAATTGGGATTTCTTTGGAAGCCAATTAGCAGCTTTGTTCTTCCTTCCTTCCACACCAACCTTTCTTTAAAGCGGGACTCCTGTCATTAGAGGACAAAGGGGTACTTGATATACTTTTGCCTAGGATAGAAAGCTTTGCATTTTCCTTTCTCTTTTCCCACAGAGGAGTCCTTAGGGAGATATTTGGTGCCCTGAAATGACAGAACTTCTCAGCTAGATTTGCTTCTCCACAAATTGCTTGAGAGGTTGCCTGGCACCTACAAGTTTTAAAGTTCAAAATCTTTCAAAAGAACGTGTGTTATTTTTCTTTCTCTCTGTTCCTCCAGCCCTCTCCTAAAAGTCAGCTTGGAATGGGCTTTATTCCCAGTTCTATACTTAAGGCAACCTTTTCCCTGTGTCTAAATATTGTGCTATCAATTCAAGAGAAAAGGGCAGCAGCAATTTTTCCCCCTAGAACTGCCAGTCCCTCCTCACCCAGGGATGCTTTGTTCTCATTTATATCTTCCAGACTTAAAATGAGTCTGCTTAATACCTCTTGGGTCATTCTTCCAGTCTCAACTTTGTTCACTACTTTGGAGTGTTTAAAGGCTCTACACCAGTGATAGCGAACCTTTTCGGCACCAAGTGCCGAAACGGGAGTGCGTGCACATTCATCTGGGCCGCAACCCGGAGGATGAGCTACCCAGGATGCATGCATGTGATCAAAAATGAAATTCTGGTTTCCGGAGCATGCATGCCCACTGGCCAGCTAGTCTTCCGGGTTTCTGGTGTGCATGTGTGCGCAACAATCATCTAGCCGGCATGCATGCTCACCAGGGGTGGGTTCTACTTACCTTTACTACTGGTTTGCAATGGGATTACGTGCGCTCGCTTCGCTCGCGCACGCACCTTGCTTCTCTACATGCACAGATCACCAATGACGACATCCAGGGTGGTGGGTGGGGCCTCCCACCAGTTTTACTACCAGTTCTTATGAACCGGTCCGAACTGGAGGCAACCCACTACCGATGCTCACGCAGGAAAATGGAAGACCAGCTCTTCCAGTTTCCGGCACTGCCGCATGTATGAAGGCCAGCTGATCATCATATGTGCATGCATTCCAGAAACCTGGAAGAGGAATGGGTGATGCCGCGTGTGCCAGGCAACATGGCTCTGTGTGCCACTTTGGGCATGCATGCCATAGGTTTGCTATCATGGCTCTATACCATCTCCTTGGGAGGCTGGTGCCACTCTCTTCATACACAACATTCCCTTTTGGCTGTTCTTGAAAAGCTAAGTAGAGTCAAACTCATTTAGTACTTGGATGGGAGACTGATTCCCATTACTATAGACTAGGAAGTTTTAAAAAAACTTTTCTGGAAAAAAAACATTGACCACCCAACCGCTTCCACAGGGTGGCCAAGTAGAGCACATGTCTACTAAATAAATGCTTTCTATTATTTTAATACTTTTGGAATTGTAAGCCACCCAAAGCCATTGAGATGAGCAGCTACAGAAACTGAATAAATAAATAAATGTCCATGCAATCAGCAGCAGTTGAGCTCAGCTTGAGGAAAACTCTATTCTTTGCAGTTGTGAAAGTAGAGTCTCTTCAATGCACTAGTAGTTTTACTAGCCAGACCATTGCCCATTTAATAAAGGGGCATTAGGGTGAATCACTGTAAGCACAAAAGTAATTTAAAGGGTTTTTCTTTAGCATTCTGCAGCTTTTGTCTTTATTACTTGTTCACTGCAGTGAAGTGAAGAGAAGCATTTTCCTCCTTTTTGCTAATCTGGATTTAAGAATCCAGATGTTGCTAAAGGGGGGAGAGCTCTCTAAGGTGATTGACTGTGCAGCTGTTAGAAAAACCAAGCAGTCTACATAAAGTGACACAAGTAAAATTAGCTATCTGTATCATCTGTTGTGGGTATTGTTTTTTTCAGCCAGATGGCCAGATGTTACAGAAAGCTTTTTACTTGTAAGGATGTAATAGAACAATTTAAGAACAGTTTACTGGATTAGGCTAAAGACTGACCATGTTCTGCATTCGGTGCCATCCAATAGCCAACGAAAGGTATTTAAAAAGCTCAGAAGCAGGAGGACAACACCCATTTTCCAAATTGCTGGATTTGTAGTATGGTATTGTGCAGGGGTGAAATCCAGCAGGTTCTGACAGGTTCTGGAGAACCAGTAGCGGAAATTTTGAGTAGGTTGGAGAACCAGCAAATGCCACCTCTGACTGGCCCCAGAGTGGGGTGGGAATGGAGATTTTGCAATATCCTTCCCCCAGGAGTGGGGAGGGAATGGGGATTTTGTAGTATCCTTCCCCTGGAGTGGGGAGGGAATGGGCATTTTGCAATATCCTTCCCCTGGAGTGGGGTGGGAATGGAGATTTTGCAGTATCCTTCCCCTGCCACACCCACCAAACCAGTAGTACCCACAGAACCCACAGAACCAATAGTAAAAAAAAATTGAATTTCACCACTGGCATTGTGACATAGGACATTTATCTATATGCATTATGTAAATTAATGTCTTTTTTATTATTCTGAATTCCTTTACATTTCATTACAATGTTTGGTCCCAAAGCCTAACACTGTGAGAAAGCACATTTCCCTACTCATGTTTTCCAGTCCCTGCATGATTCTGAGTACCTCTCAGTTGTGTCCTCCTATTAGCCTATACCAGTGTTTCCCAAACTTGACCCTTTGAAGATGTATGGACTTCAACTCCCAGAATTCCTCAACCAGGCATACTGGCTGGGGAATTCTGGGAGTTGAAGTCCATGCATCTTAAAATAGCCAAGTTTGGGAAACACTGGCCTATACACCAAAAAGTTTACACTAAAAAGTTCCCCAATTCTATCATGTTTTCTAATAAGAGACCATTCTAGTTATTTAAAGTGAACTGGTTTTTTTTTTTCATCTTTTCCAGATCATCAGTGCATCTTTGAGACATAGTGAAAAGTGGTACGGTTGCATCCTGAATTGTTATTGTGGAATTATACTAACAACTTCATTTTCAGTCCCGTTTGCAATGGAATCCATCTATTTAACAGCTGCCTTTGGCTAAGCTGGCAGCAAGCTTTTAAGAACTCAAACATTTGGATGTCAAGGATTGCTGAATATTGTTCATCTTCCATCCCATAGAGGCATTATGCAGTTGTATTATTACAGTGATGGCTAACCTTTTTGCCATTGCATGCCAAAAGCAGGGGGAGCATGGGGGGAGCATGTGCACGTGCCCACACCCATAATTCTATGTGCCTCGCCCCCCGTGCATGTGTGCATGACCCCACCCCCATGCTCCCCACGCTTTTGGCACAGGATGGCACAGTGGGCCCCATAGGCCAGTTTTTTGCTCTCCCCAGGCTCCAAAAGGGACCAGAAGTTGGCAAATGGGCCATTTTTGGCCTCCAGAGGACCTCCAGGAGAGTGGGGAAGGGCGTTTTTTGCCCTCCCCAGGCTCCTAGAGAGGCTCTGGAGCCTGGGGAGCGCAAAAAACAGGCCTTCCCTGCCCGCCCCAGGCCCTCCGGAGGCAGGAAGCAGTCTGTTTCCCTGCTTCCGGTGGGCCCAGAAGGCCCGAAAATCAGCTGAGTTTGCATGTCCACCGATATGGCTCTGCGTGCCACAGGTGGCACGCGTGCCATAAGTTCACCATCACGGTCTTATTATATGTGAAATAACTATGTGTAGATTACCTATTATTGCCAACTAGTTGCCTATCTGACCAGAATAAACCACCAAGCAGAACATATTACACTCATGGGCTACTAGAACTCAGCTTTACAAAGGTAACTATAAAAGGTAACAAATAGTTAATTGTTTTATTGGCTGCTATCTAGAGACCATCCAGAGTTTTGCAGCCAGAGTATGGTACCCCTATTGTAGAGTGACCTGATTAACAAGAAGTTATTATTTTACTCTCTAATTATTGAACACAAGGGTTGCATCAATTAAGGTTCCTATCCAGGTTGGATGCAGTACAAGATATGGTTTGTCAGATGTTAATGTATTCAGATTCTCATCAGAGAATAGCCATGTCTGTCAGGGAGAGAGAAACAGATATAACTTAATGAATTTATTTCAGAAATGAGGGTTTCCTTTATTTTCCTAAGACATACAACCAGAGTGTTCTCACTCCCTTATTTGCTGGATTTGCACCTATAGAATAAAAATTTTTTCACCTACAGAAAAAAACAACAACACTATGTCATTTTAATGTTGACTGCATTTTAAGTCCCCTGTCTTTTTGAGTAAGCATAGAGTAAAAATTCAGCAACTGGAGATTTTCAGGTCAAATCTGGTTACGGAGGTAGGAAAATAATCTCCTGGCCTAGCCCAAAGACCTGTAAGAGTTACTGCTCAGACTGATACAAATTGAAGAGACCAACCAGCTGCAATCTTCTCCATTATCAGTAAAGAAAGCCACATATGATGGGATGCACTTTAAAATTGTGGAAAACAGTCTCAGGAAGCTGATGCATGCCTAACTACCTTAAATGGAAAGTTAATTCATTTGCACTCCTATCCAGTGGTGAAATCCAATTTTTTTTACTACCGGTTCTATGGGCGTGGCTTGGTGGGCATGGTGTGGCTTGGTGGGCATGGCAGGAGAAGGATACTGCAAAATCTCCTTTCCCTCCTCACTCTGCGGCCAGCCAGAGGTGGTATTTGCCAGTTCTCCGAACTATTCAAAATTTCCACTACCAGTTCTCTAGAATCTATCAGAACCTGCTGGATTTCACCCCTGCTCCTATCCCTATCATCTCAGCAGATCTTGCTAAGGAGACCCCTATGAGAATCATGCTTAGAAAAGAATTACTTTCTGTTCAAGACTTTACAAAAAGCCTGATAAGGTGGCATCCTGGTGCTTGTGGTAGAGGAAGTACGCTCCAGATGCTTTACAGATGAGTAGAAGATCTTGGTCAGGCCACACTTCCCTTTTCTGTAAGCACCTTCTTCCAGCAAATAGCACTGCTGAACCAAGGACTGGAATCTTTCTCCAAAAATAAAGTGATGGGTTTTCAGAAGTAATTTTTGGTAATGCTACTTCTGATCGGTTTTCAACTTGTAATATGCTGGCTTTATAATTCTCTTTTTGCTCCTCATTGAATAATACTCTTTGGACTTGATCCTTTTTCTAAACAGTAATGAGACCCCAGGCATTTAAAAATGTATAAAAAAGAACACCGCTTTGGGGTGGGGGGCGAAAGCCCTACTAAGCAGGTATATACAAAAGTATGAAGGCCATTGCTTAATGCATTGTAAGCCACCCTGAGTCTCTGGAGAAGGGTGGCATATAAATTGAACCAATAAATAAACAGGGTGGAAGCCATATGGATCTCATTCTAAGGGCAGGCATTGCAATAGAGAAGATGTGCTTCCTTTTGGATTTTGGAAATTACACAGATTAATTTGGAATTAAGGCCCGAGATTTTCCTATTGGGGGCAAAACCTTTGAATGTTAAATCAGATATATGGTTCTTGTTGATTCACATTATTACTGCAGCAAGATTAGCGTATGCGCAGGAGTGGAAAAATCAATACTTACCGATGGATTTGAAAATAATATATAAAATTAATGAGTGTGCGGAATCAGATAGATTAACTAGATTGATCAATGGTAAAAAAGATTCAGAATTTTATAACAGTTGGAAATTATGGTACGATTGGGTCCAGAAAAGGTGGGATAGAATAGATATATGATGATGTATATATATGATGGCAAATATGTATGTATAAAGGAATGACTTTATATTTATGGACAATGTAATCACATTATACCATGGTGGCAGGATTGTATATTTTATTTATGTATTGGTGTATAGAATATATTAATTTAAAAAAAAAAAAATTTAAAAAGAGAGAAGATGTGCTTCCTGGATCCCTAAAGATGACATTACTTAGAGTGACCCAATGCCACCAAGCATCTGCTAAGCAGAAACTATGGGACACAGGTGGTCCATCAAATAATCTGGCTCTGTAACATATAGAACTCTATAAGTAATAACCATAACCTTGAATCGTATTTAGAAGCATATTCACTTCATTTCTGCAGTTTGATGCTTTAAAGACACAGAAGGTAGAGTAATTAATCAGATTATGGAATGTGCAGAAATGGACAGACTTACAAAAGAATTACAAGATAAAGCGGAACATGATTATTATCTAGTATGGGAAAAGTGGTATACCTGGTTGAAAAATAGAAAAAGGAAAAAAGAATAGGGAGTAATTGGAGTTACAGAAACAGGAACATAAATCACTAATGTAAATTAACAATGAATCATAAAGATAGATATATGAGTAAGATCAAACAAGGAAGAGTCAAAACACAAATAAGAACATACATTACTGTTGTTTATTTGACAATATATATTTGACAAAATGTATATTTGAAATCTTTGTTTACATGTTTTGTTCTGTATGTTTTGTTGTCACTAGTTCTCTTTTGTTTGTACTTTTAAACAAATAAAAATTTATTTAATTTAAAAAAAAGGAAACAGATTTCTGGTCTCGCTGTTGTATCAACCTGCATTCTGCATGCAAATCTAAACAAAACAAAAAAAGGGGGAAATGCAGATGGCTTGTAGGAAATATAGGATGGTTTGTAGCAAGGTTTACCAATCTTTTACAATATTTGCATATTAGAGAAAGTATGAAAACAAGCAGTGAAGAAGGCAAAGTGGGACCTTCTAGATTTCAAATAAAAAGAAAACACAGCAGTTAATTTTTCATTAAAAAAGTGGCAGAGGCAAGGAAAATGACATGTTCATCAGTGAGGACAGTGAAACAAAACTAGAGTTTGCAGGTTGAAAGATCATTAATTTTAGGGCCCATGATGACCTCTTTCTATTCTTTTTCCAGTTCCCTAAAACAAAAGCAATATTGGATTTATTCCCTTCAGATGAACACAGAACATTAATTGCCATTGGGTGATGTCCGGTAATGACTGATTTGAAAGGAAGAGGATTCTTGCAATCTTCTATTCTCTACAGGGGATCCTCTTTCCTGCAGTTATCTCAGCAAAACATGTTTTAAAAATGAATTTTGAAATAGTAATAAAATATCCACATGCACTAGTGTGCTGATATACATACAAGATATGGACTCCTCATTTTTGCTGATTTTGGCTCCTGCGTTAAGTATAATACTATGTCTGGAGTGCAAAAATCCAGACAACCAGTTGATGGCATCAAAGTGATACTAGAAGTCTATCTTTCGGCTGCCATCTCATGATTGTACATTTTTTTTGCATCTCAGATATGGAAGGCCCAGTTAAAACTATAGGTACTTTTTTTCTTATTAATCTACACTCAGTACCCCATAATGACAAAGAAGAGAAGAGAAGAGAAGAGAAGAGAAGAGAAGAGAAGAGAAGAGAAGAGAAGAGAAGAGAAGAGAAGAGAAGAGAAGAGAAGAGAAGAGAAGAGAAGAGAAGAGAAGAGAATTTTTTATTGGCCAAGTGAAAACAGAATTTTAGAAATGTCTGTAAATTTATTAAAAAGAAAAAAAAGTAAAATATCACATTGGCGTAAGTATTCAGACCCTTCACTCAGTACTTTGTTGAAGCACTTTTGGCAGCAATTATAGCCTTGAGTCTTTTTGATGCAACAAGCTTTGCACACCTGGATTGGAGGATTTTCTGCCATTCTTCCTTACAAATCCTCTCAAGCTCAGTCCAGTTGTATAGCAACCATTGGTGGACAGTTATTTTCAGGTCCCTCCAGAGATGTTCAATGGGGTTCAAGTCAGGACTCTGGCTGGTCCACTCTAGGACATTCACAGAGTTGTCCCTAAGCCACTCTTGTGTTGTCTTGGCTGTGTGCTTAGGATTGGTGCCATGTTGGAAAGTGAACCTTCGGCCCAATCTGAGATCCTGAGCATCGTGGAACAGGTTTTCATTTTGAATATCCCTGTACTTTGCTCCATTCATCTTTCCCTCAACCCTGACCAATCTCCCAGTCCCTGCTGTTGAAAAACACTCCATAGCCTAATGCTGCCACCACCATGCCTCACTGTTCGAATCATATTGGGCAGGTGATGAGTGTTACCTGGTTTCTTGCAGACAATGTATAGAATTGAGGCTAAACATGATTTCATCTTGATTTCATCAGAACAGAGAATCTTGTTCCTCACAGTCTGAGATTCTTTCAGGTGGGTTGTTGTGTGTTTTTTTTTTTTTTTTTTTTTTTGCAAACTTCAAGTGGACTTTCATGTGTTTTGCACTGAGGAAAGGCTTCTGTCTAGTCACTCTGCCATAAAGTCCAGATCGATGGAGGGTTGCAGTGATGGTTGTCCTTCTGGAACTCTCCCATATCTTCACAGGATTTCTGGAGCTCAGTCAGAGTGACCATCAGGTTCTTGGTCACCTCTCTTGCTAAGGTCCTTCTCCCTCAATTGCTCAGTTTGACTGGGCAACTAGCTCTTAGAAGAGTCCTGGTTGTGCCAAATTTCTTCCATTTGAGAATTATGAAGGCCACTTTGCTCTTAGTAACCTTCAGTGCAGTGGAAATGTTATTGTAGCTTTCCTCAGATCTGGGCCTTGCAATAATCCTGTCTCTGAGGGCAGTTCCTTTGACCTCATGGCTTTTACTCTGCTACAGTATGCATACAGTATGCATTGTCATCTGTGAGGCCTTCTATAGAGAGGTGTGTGCCTTTCCAAATCATGTCCAATTGATTTAATTTACCATAGATGGACTCCAATCAAGTTATAGAAACATGTTGGCAACAATCAAGAGAAATGGGAGGCGCAAGATCTAAATATCATCTGCTGTTGCAAATGGACTGAATACCAATGTGTTCTTTCTGTTTTTTTCTTTTTAATAAATTTACAGATATTTCTAAAATTCTGTTTTCACTTTCTCATTATGGGGTACTGAGTGTAGATTAATGAGGGGAAAAATGAATTTCAACAAATATAGAATCAGGCTGCTGCATAACAAAATTGACAAAAGTGAAGGTGGTCTAAATACTTTCTGAATGGACTATATTCCAGGGGCTGTTTGACACTGGAAGGTAAATCTGATATGATGTGGAAATATTGAGATATTGAAGGAGATGGATGGTCTAGAACAGGAGTCTCCAAAATTGGCAAGTATAAGACTTGTGGACTTCAACTCCCAGAAGTCCCCAGGCAGCATGGTTAGCTGAAAAATTCTGGGAGTTGAAGTCCACAAGTCTTAAACTTGCCAAGTTTGGAGACTCCTGATCTAGAAACACGAAATATAAGTCAACAAACAGACAAATTTTATTATCAACTCTGATTTGAAAAGTAAATTTGGAAAAGAAAACTACTGATACACAAACACCAGGAAAAGAAACAAAAATGCCTTTCCTTAATCTACACTGACATTTTTCTAAATTGCTCAAATAACTTTCCTTTCCTTTCCTTTCCTTTCCTTTCCTTTCCTTTCCTTTCCTTTCCTTTCCTTTCCTTTCCTTTCCTTTCCTTTCCTTTCCTTTCCTTTCCTTTCTGTTATTTTTTATTTTATTTATTTATCTTCTTTTAAAAACTAATGTATTAATGTATTTATTTTGATATTAAATTATATTACACTACAAATACTATATTTTTGTTCTTAACAATCTCCCCTTCTTTAATAGTTTCAGTTTTATAGGATACCTATAGGCACCTTTATAGGATATTTGTGGATTTCAAGTTGTCCACTCAAATTTACAATAACCTAAATAATTCCCCTTTTAATACAGATTTCAGGATAAATTGGCTACTCTCAGTTCCACTAGCAATTCTAGTGTATGGAATATATAGCTTGAATTGAGAATTCCTTCCATGAAAAATGTATGCTTGATCACTGACCATGTTTCTTACATAATATGGATTACAGATGCATTCACAGGAGTGGTCAATGGAAGGGGGAGGAATGACAAATAACTTTGGTTGCCAGTACAAAAGAGCATCATTCTCATCATGAGAGCATGAAATTGCTTTCATCATTTTAGTGAAAACCTCCAATCACATATATACTTCTGAAAGCTTAGCTACTTTTCATCAATGCAGAAGAATGTTTCGAAGGGTTGTGTAATTATTGTTCTCCTTTTAATAACCATGGGAGTGTCCCAAAGGTGCTTTTTTCAAGAGGCAACTGGACTTTCTGGTTTTTCTTTGAAGGTGTCTTGCTTTTCATCCAAGAAGCTTCTTCAACTCTTCAGTTCTTCAGCTGAAGAAGCTTCTTGACCTGGATGACTGAGCATCTCCATAGACAACCATGCGGGTCCAATGACATCATTTTTAAACAAAGTTCTCCCAAATCTCAAATCTAGCCAAGCCCATTTAGCTTTTTAAATTCTATCAAGAATGAAGATCAGGATCATTTAAGTCTGTGTTAGTTGGAGATGTTTCCAACTGTAATCATCATCATCATCATAAGAGTTTAAATGGATAGAAAGAAGAAAGTAAAGTAAAGTAATATGCAATAAAGAAACAGTTCATTTATACCACTTGGTGGAGCAATGATGAAGGCCTTAGGAAATGCCATTAAGTCTTTATAATCAGAAAGATCAAATGTTGCAAGTCATGGTATTCCCTGTGGCACTATGGAAGCAAATGTTGGAATTTGAAGAAGCAAGGCAGGAAGAGTATTGGTGCTTTTTGAGCTTTGTCGTCAGAAAAGATTCCTGAGGATATTGTGAACAACCAAGAAAACAAGGGAAAGAGAAGAGGAGGACCAGCAGTAACGTGGATGGACTCAGTTCTAGTGGTGATGGGTGCACCATTGGAAAAATTGAAAAATCAGGCTAGGGATACATCATCGGGGAGAACATCTATTTATGTGATTGATAAGAATTGACAATGACTTGATGCCATGTCATCATCATCATCATTGTCATCATCATATCAATACTGATGTTATTTAATAGCCAGTGAGGTACAGCAGTTAAAATGTTGAATTGGAAGCAGGAAGAGTTGAACTGAAGTTCATTTTAGCCATGAAAGTTCATACTGGGCCAGTCCCTATCTTGTAGCCTGAGGCACCTTAAAGGGTTTTTGTTGCTGTGGGGAAACAGGAAAGTATGGAGCAACAGTGACTCCTGGAGGAAAGTAGTATATACATCTAATTCATAAATGAATAAATTGGAGTCTTATAATTGGGACTGGAGTCAGTGCCCTGAACTGTCTGTTCTAAGCTCCTCTTCTTCTCTTATAAATCCTTACTCTTGCAATGCTCTGATTTCTTTTCTTTCCTTCTGTTTTAAACCAGCACGCTTTTCCCACGGGCACTGTCAGATGCTAATAAAATCTTTAATTAATTCAGTTTCTAATAGGCTCACATATTTCTATCATTCATTCACAACTTGAATCAGGTCTCTTTGGGAGGTTGCATTACTTTCATATCACTTTGCTCCCTTATCTGAAGCTTGGCTAAGATAGGCAGCAAATCTTCAGATAAAAGTAGAGCTGGGACGAGAACAATCATTAATGTAGGTTGGTTGTTGTTGGTTTTTTTTCCAGGAAATAAGACAGGGAGGGAGCATAACCTAAAAATTCCATCATAATACAAATCCCCCAAGAACTCTTGAGATTACAGACAATTTGCTTGATTAGGTTGCACTGATTTGAAATATTAGAGTGAGACAAATCAGTCTTAACAAATGTTAAATAAAAAATGATAGACAAGAAATCTTGGTAATGTGAAATGGTTTTCCTAAAATCAAAGCATCTGCAGGATGCTTAATTTATAATAAACCAATAGGCTCCAAATGTGTCTTGTCTCATTATCCACTTTGATGGTTAGTTACAAGATGGCCCTCTCTAATAAAGTAATTAACTTCAAAACAGCAAATCATATTTTACATGATTATTGCCATTGCCCGAAGTGCTTAATGGTAAATGCAGAATCCCTTCATCTTGCAGTTTCCCGCTATTAGAGTCAAAATGTTCTGAAAGTGTGATAATATTTTTCCCCTAAGGAAACAATCTATAAGCTATAATATAACAGAATAACAGAGTTGGAAGGGATCTTGGAGGTCTTTTAGACCAATTGCTGCTCAAGCAGGAGACCCTGTATCACTTCAGACAAATAATTTGTCCAAACTAAAAACTTCCAATGATGGAGCACCCAGAACTTCTGAAGGGAAGCTGCTCCAATGATTAATTATGCTCACTGTCAGGAAATTTCTCCTTAGTTCTAGGTGGGTTCTTCCCATCCATTGTTTCTTGTTTTGCCTTCAGGTGCTTTGAAGAATAGGTTGACCCCCTCTTATTTGTGACAGTCCCTTAGATATTGAAAGAAGTCCAATAGGATCATCCTGCATCTATTGTATATCTCTATGACAGTTAGAAATAGAAGCAGGTCATTTGAAATGAGGTGAATGGCTCTATAAACACAAAAAGAATATTATTATTAAAAGACAAATTCTGTATTGACATAATAATGTGATTATTCCAAGGTCCCAGATTTAATTCCTTAAGTCTCCTTTAATATATATAACCCAACCTTGGATCCTAAAAGTGTTTTCTAAAGGCAACTGGACTTCCTTGGTTTTTTCCTTGAAAATGTTTCGCTTCTCATCCAAGGAACTTCTTCAGCTATGAAGACGTGATCTGGATGATTGAGAATCATAGATATCCAGTCTTGGGTCATATGGCATATACTTTGCATTCCACAATATCAAACATTATTCTTTTCTAAAAAAATGTTTCTATGGTTACCACACTGTGTAAACAGTACTGAGCTGAATAAATCAATAGTGTGAACAAGTCAAGGATAGCTTCTTACATCTTCAAGTTACATCAGAGGGTTCAGATACTAAATGGACCAACAAGGCCTACCAAAACAGAGTTTGCCATAGCACTGATGGTGGCATTAAATAGTCATTGTCACTAATAGTCGTTCTCCCTGCCCCCTCTAGTCAAAAAATCTAAGCAACTTCTTGCCCTTCCCCACCTCCACATATTTATTAGAAGAAATTAATCTGAAAAAGAATATGGGCTTTTCTTTCCAAATTACACATGGAAAGAAAAAGCTACATTTTAAAAATAATGGCTTGTTGAGGGAATGTTCATTACGTATCTTGGAAAAATTGTGTGTAAAATCTCCATACTTTAGAAAAAGCTGTAAAAGAAAGTTCTGATGGAACGGAATTTTCCTCCTATCAGGCAAGTAAGCAGCCTGGATTTATACTAATCTATATAATGCTAGTATTGTTCATCAATTTTTCTTTACCCTTTGGCACTGCCGGTGCAAGAATGAAAAAGAAGATGTTAAATGAGTGGCAATACTACTAGGTTGATTTCCCCAAAATGGGCCACAATTGGTTTATATTTTTGCATCACTCATCTATCCCTTCTGGCTAAATCCAAGGAGGAAACATCCATCTGCTTTATTTTCCTTTAAAACTGGTGAGCTTTCTTGCAATGCTGTGGCTTTTGTGAAAGTTGCGATTTGGCATGGGAATCATCTATCCTTTATTTATTTTATTTTTTTATTTTACTTCAGATTTATATACCGCCCTTCTCCCTAGGGACTCAGGGCGGTGTACAGCCAAGTAAAAACACATAAATACATAATACATAATACATAGATTAAGAACAGATTAAAAGGAAATATCTCAATTTGGCCCACAATTTAAAAAGACAAACGAATTTAAAATCATTTAAAATCATTTAAAAGGATTTGTTAGGCCAGCCCGGCTTGTTGAAAAAGGAAAGTTTTAAGGGAACGGCGGAAGGCACGAAGGTCTTGGATTCTCCTTATCTCTGGGGGCAGTTGATTCCAGAGGGTAGGTGCCCCCATAGAGAAGGCCCTCCCCCTGGGGGTCACCAGCCTGCATTGCTTGGCTGATGGCACCCCGAAGAGGCCCTCTCTGTGGGAGCGCACTGGTCGATGGGAGATCGTCGGTGGCAGAAGGCGGTCTCGAAGATAACTAGGTCCTATGCCATGGAGCACTTTAAAGGTGGTAACCAACACCTTGAAGCGCACCCGGAAGACCACTGGGAGCCAGTGCAGCTCGCGCAGGAGCGGTGTTATGCGGGAGCACCATCCTAACTCACTGATCAAAATTTCTGCAGAATAATACAGTCTATAACAGGGGTGTCAAACTCGATTTCATTGAGCGCTGCATCAGGGCTGTGTTTGACCTTGAGGAAGGGGGGGCATGGCCAGGGGGAGCATTTCCAGCTTGACATCACTTGTGTCATGGCCACCTGTGGTGGCCTGAGCACTCTACCAACAAAAATGGGCTCCCAAGCTCCAGGAGGCTGTTGCGGATGAAAACAGAGTCTGGAAAGGCTGTGGATGGCCCTCCTGAGATCTGTCTTCACTGGCAGAGGCACCATGGGCCAATCCTTCGCTGTTTCCAGGGTGACCCCACGGGCCAGATCTAAGCACCCTACAGGCCGGATCCGGCCCCCAGGCCTTGAGTTTGACACCCCTGTTCTATAATAATATTGCAGCTTATAGATGAAGACTTACAACATACGTACAGCTATAGAGGCATGGGACAATATTATAACTGAGTATATATCACCAATTATTAGATTGCCAATATGGTACATTATAATGGAGATGTGTTACTCTTCAGGATGGAGGGTTAATCTCTTAGCTTGAAAATGATTCCTATTTTTGGGCAGAACTAAAGGAAATAAATATTAATAAATATTGTCACATATTTCTAGGGCTGGTGAGGGCTAAGGATTTCAGTTTCACATGTGATCCTTCATAAAATTTGACAACACACGGAATTGCAAAAACAAACAGCTCAGTTAAGTAAAGGGAAATTCAGAATGGTATCCCTTCAGGCTTTATTTATATAATTGATTTAATGAAGGTAATGAACAGGTGGGAAAGAACTAAACCCAAAGGGGAATATCAGGATCAGGCTAGGTCCTGTATTAAGGAATAATACATTTGTGCTGTATTCAAGTTAGATAAGAAATAAAAAGTCCATTTTCAAAGAACCTGTCAGCTGTTGGCTTCTAGTTTAGACATGAATAAAAACTAACTTTAAGGGCAGTGCAATCAGTACTGTGGACATGAGAGAAAGCTCAGAGCAGCAGGATTTAAAATGACGTAACGCTCATTTGATCATTTTCAACACTGCAATTTCCCCCTGACTGCAATTTCATAAGTCAGCCTTTCTGAAGGAAGATCAATGGCAAAGTCCTGGCACGTTTGTGTACGGGAGAGGTCTTCACCGGGGAAGAACTGATTAGATGCTGTTTGTAATGAACTTTCTGTTCTTGGAAATGGAAAGCTATAAACTACTGATTTAAATCTGAGAGACAAAGCTCAAAAGCATACACTGATTCCTACTTTATTTAAAATCAGAAGGACATTGAAGGGTTTAAGCATAAAATACCCAAAAGTTGATTTACCTCAG
The DNA here is from genome assembly GCA_022577455.1 of Arizona elegans. NCBI lineage: Eukaryota > Metazoa > Chordata > Lepidosauria > Squamata > Colubridae > Arizona > Arizona elegans. The sequence continues at coordinate 118,755,769 of JAKOOJ010000003.1, forward strand.
CAAAGTTGATATAAGCTTCCTTTAAAAATGAAACAAACAGCCTGTATTAAATGCAAATGTTGCACACTATTACCATATTCCTTAGCAAAAATGAGACTGTTCATTTACACAGAATTTATAAACAGGTTTGAAGGCTCATATGTAATTGGAGTAGGACTCTGCTACATTTGCAGGTTAATTCAATATCAAGAGAAGCAGCTGTTCCCTACGTTTTCTCAGGCTGGCTGATCCTACTGGGACAGGCTATAATCAGTAGTGGGATTCAAATAATTTAACAACCGGTTCTCTACCTTAATGACCAGCTGGGTAGGCGTGGCTCAGTGGTCATGTGACTATTTGGGTATGGCCAACTCAATGTCACTCACATCGATGGGCGCGTCACCTTAGCTGTTACAATGTAATAAGGGTTAACCAGAAAGGCAGTTTCTGTAAGCAGGGTAATAAAGATTAGGCTAGAAACAACACCAGAATGTTTCCTTCCTTCCTTTCTTACAGGATTAGCCCTGTAAAGTGGAAAAAAACAAAAGGAGATTTCTTCCAACAACCAGTTCTCTGAACTGCTTAGAAAGTTAACAACTGGTTCTCCCGAATAGATGCGAACTGTCTGAATCCTACCACTGGCTATAATGATATTCAAGTATTCTACTTACCAATATTTTGTAAATTGTCCTCAAGTTAATTTCTCTATAGAGTGTGAGATACCAAACCATCTATCACTTCCATTAGTGCATTGGGTGGATCTAAATTTTAATGGATCTCTTTCTAATGATGTCTTTGTTCCTAAAAGTCTCATGAGGCAATTCTATAAAATCCACAAAGTTCATAATTGCTCTGCAACACCTGAATATAAATTGAATAAATAAGTAGTTAGTTAACTACATTATTATTATTATTATTATTATTATTATTATTTATTATGTAATAAGTAGTTAACTTCATTTTTAGATGTTTTTACAGTTAATCGTTTTAACTGCTTTATGATTTTAGAATTGTAAGCCTCTCAGAATGACTTGGCTAAAATGGCCAGCTATACAAATTGAATAAATAAATAAAACAAACTTGGAGATACAAGTTTTTACTTTGTGAGCCTATACTTTTGGCAAAGAATTCATAAACCTCAAACTTTCAATATTCTTATCTTCTCTAACAGAAACCAATCAGATTTATGTACCGTTTGCATTTGTACAAATACAAATTCTATTTCATGTCCACATTGGATTAACATTTTCAGAATTTCCATGAACAATTTTAAATGAAAGTACAACTAATTATCTAAAATGTAATTAATTACATTACGTGGCTTATTTACTCATGAAATTCCACATCTAAAAGAGAGCCTCAATCTTTATGAATGATAGGGTACTTCCCCCCACCCCCTTGTCTTTCTTGATATTGTCAAGAATGTCTCAAAAAGATGAATTTATGGGAGGCAAACCCAGTTCTCTAGATTTTAAAACTCCAACCATAACGAAGTTTTGCAGACAGATCTTAGACAGTCTCCGTGCAATGAGCTTTGCAGCCATCATGGTACTTGACTCTGAACAGCTTGGTTAAACTAGGTTAAATGTTGGAGCACAGAGGTGTAATCGGTACTAAAAGTGAGTAAGTTGTAGTGATGGATGGGAAACTAATGTGATTTTACTAATGAGTTGCTTATTAACACTTTTTATTTAAATCTTCTTTTCCCCCTCCCCTATTTAAAAAAAATGTTTTGCAAATGGGGAACTTTTGCACATACATAAACCATGGAGCTCCTGGATGGAAGCAAAGACAGGTTTCCATGGAAACAAGATCTATGCTCTAAAGAGGAGATGCCCTTTGTTATGTATCTTTGTGATATTTCTCTCCAGACATGTCACTGGCAATTACCCACAGAAGTAAAGCTCAAATTGTAGCAAAGCCCAGCAGATCCGCCTTACATTATTTTCTGTAATTAATGGGATTATTGAATTTCCATGCTAATAAACCATGGCAAGGAGTCTGAAAAAAGAAGTCTTCCTTTTTCTCTTCCTTCCCTTCTGCCCCCACCTGGTCCTATGAAGTCATTCCTTCCCATCACCTCCTTGCCACCTTCTTGCTTCCAAATCACTCTGCAGCATTAGATGCTGTCAAAAGACATTCCAAAAAGCTCTTCTACGTTTTTACACGTCAGCTTGGGGTAAGAGTATTGACAGTTTTACATTGCCAAGAGGTGAAGCTGCACGCAAATGTTCATAAAAGCACTTCCAAAGCTATTCATCTTTCATAACATGGTTTCTTTATGAAGGCTGAGGCTTCACTTAGAGCCTGATGGATCATTTTTTGACAGGCCTCCATCTATTCTTGTCCCCTCCCCCCAATACAGACTCCCAGCACATAGAAATGCACCTGCTTGAGACCATCCAACTACAAAGCAATTTTTCAAAACCGCGTCCTTCTTTATATGCAATCTTCAGCTTTCCTGGAATACAAGCAGATTGAATTCTACTTAGCAAGATGACATAGTAATGACAAGAGCTCCCAGCCCATAAATGAATGTAAGTCATGGTTTCCCCATCATCAGGATATCATCTCTGTGCTGGAAAGCATGACTTGCATATATCTTCTTAGGTTGCTGATTGGGTGTTTAGGAAGCACCAGAGGGTGCTTCAATTTTTTACTTGTTTTATTCTATGACAGTGATGAGGATCAGTGAGTCTCTAGAAAAGAAAAATATATTTCTCTCAGCATTGAATCAAGAATGAGCCATGGTGGTGCAGTGGTTAGAGTGCACTACTGCAGGCTACTTCTGCTCACTGCCGGTTGCCTACAAATTGGCAGTTCAAATTTCACCAGGCTCAAGGTTGATTCAGCCTTCCATCCTTCTGAGGTGGGTGAAATGAGGACTCAAAATTGTTGGGGGCAATATGCTGACTCTGTAAACTGCTTAGAGAGGGCTGTGAAGCACTGTGAAGTGGTATATAAATCTAAGTGCTAATTGCTACGAACAAGGATAGGTAACCTGAAAGCCAAAGGCAGCATATGGTTCTCAACTGCTTTTGCTTGTTGGTTCCTCTTCCAACCACAGTTACTGAAAAGCCTGCTATTTTGGTAGAAAGAGTAGTGTATGACTTAAAATAAATGTTAAATAGTTTTAAAAAGAAAGAAAATCAAAATTCCCCACTCCATCCCAAATACAGAGAAAACTGAAAATTCTGCCCTTCCTCTAGGCAAGACATATTTTTGCACAATTTACATTATTATCTTTCCCACTGCAGATCTCAGTCTTCTCATAAATATTCAGTGCATCTTCTTGTTCATCAAAGATTTTCCTGTCTCAGTTCTAAAACAACTAGGAAGAACTATCACAAGAAAAAATTAATATTTGTTAAGCAGATATCAAGAGATAAGAATACTTTATTTAGGAAGTTGAGAAGAACAGGGGTGTCAAACTCGATTTCATTGAGGGCCACATCAGGGTTGTGTTTGACCTTGGGGGACTGGTGTGGCCATGGCCATGGTGGGCATGGCCAGCTTGACATCACTCGTGTCGGGGGTGCCTGTGGTGGCCTGAGTTCTCTGCCAGAGAAACAGGCTCCTGAGCTCTGTTTTCGGCTGTGATGACCTCCTGCACTCTCTGCCAGTGAAAATCGAACTCAGGAGGGCCTGCCCTCCCAAGCTCCATTTTCACTGGCAGACGAACCACAGGCCGGTCCTTCGCTGTTTCCAGGGTGGCCCTATGGGCCTGATCTAGGCATCCTGAAGGCCAGCGTTGGCTCCTGGGCCTTGAATTTGACACCTTGCTCTAGAAGCTGCTTTCTCCACACCTTCCTTCAGATCAAGATATTTTGATAGATTCCAATATTTCTTCTAGCTAATCCCTTGACCAGCCATTTTCTGCCATTCTGAATTGTATGTGGTGGTATTATCTGGCAGTTTACTATAAAGACAAGTAAAAGAGAACAAAAAGAGAATTGGCTTTGACTCATCTTGATTTCACAATTGGAAGGCAGCTACTGATGACTCCTTTCTAAACATCCTTCTATTCTTTGTGAGGCAAGGGTTAACTGAGCACATTGCCCCCAAATGACTACAAACCTATGTTACCCCAACTGCAAAAGCTGCAGGAATGTTACACTGAACTCAAGCCATTTCTAAATGCAAATAGAATAAGCAGAGAGTCCTATACAGAGAGCTATCTGATATAGGTTGCAAAAATCCTGTCACAAAAGATGGCAGAAAAGGAAATTGCTTAGCTGCCATCTAGGTGTTATTTGGATTTGGCCAGTCTTGGGCTGAATCTCAACCCTAATCTGAATATAAACAACATTGAACCCCCATTCCTTTTAGGCTTGAAAAATGAAGTGCTTTAGTGGGCCTTCTTTTCTCCCTCCCTCCCTCCCATCCTTTCTACTATTAATAAAGCACAACTCTACAAATTAAATATTTCTGGCATATACCAATTTCCTTGTGTATCTTCTGCACTTTTTATTCTCATTACTTTTGCTTCTATCTTTCTTTCCTTCTAATATATACTTTCAGGGCCCTTCCTAACTTGAACATAATTATAGAAAAAGCATGCCCTGGCAAAATATTATTTTTCTGTTGTATCCTCATGACATTTCTTTCATCATATCCCCAGCCCATTGAGTATCTCAGGTTTAAGTTTCCCATAGATATTTGGGGGATAAAGCACTGGTTTCCCCAGATTGTCAACATAAGAGCCTTGGTGGCGCAGCGGACTAAAGTGCTGTTAAGTAGCACTTTAGCTGCCAGCTGCCTGCAATTACTGCAAGTTCAAATCTCACCAGGCTCAAGGTTGACTCAGCCTTCCATCCTTCCAAGGTAGGTAAAATGAGGACCCGGATTGTGGGGGAAATAAGCTGACTTTGTATAAAAAGAACACCGCTTTGGGGTGAACCCTTTTTTGGGAACCCTACTAAGCAGGTATATGCAAAAAAGTATGAAGGCTATTGCTTAACGCATTGTAAGCTGCCCTGAGTCTCTGGAGAAGGGCGGCATATAAATAAATAAATAAATAAATAAATAAATAAATAAATAAATAAATAAATGATCCAAAGGTAGTTTCTGGTATATGATATCAGTTATGACTGGTCATTTATTTTAGGATAAGGCAAGTGACTAGCAGTAATTGGGAAGAGGCAAAGGGATAGGATAGGGATCAGCCATGGAGACAGAAAATTTCATACTAGTATAGGGTTTTTTGTTTGTTTTTGTGGTTCGAAGATAGGGAGATAGAACATCAGCTCAACTGTGGAGAAAGATCATCTGAACAAATTTCCTATAAGCATTTTCTCTGAAAACACAGGTTCTGCTGGCTGATTAGAATAGCCGGGATATCCAGGGCCATTGCTGATATCTTGGCAGGTGAGCAGAATGTAATTCCTTTTTCAGTCATTTGCAAATGAAGACAAAAGCTCATTTTCTAGTTTAGTCAATTACTCTAGAATACAGAATAAGGGCTCCAAACTCATCTTAAACAGACTTTTACAAAAAAGACCATAGTGATGATGTATTGCAAGTCTATGGTATCACATTTTCCAGGCGTTTTGAGGATAATGACACCATTATTCATTCTGAATATGATGCCCTCATTGGTTGAAAGCTCTGGGCCTGTTCAAAGTACAGTCTGGATTGTTTGTATGTGATGGATTATAGTTGATACGGCTTGAGAATTTGGACAAAATGCTTCCACAGTTTATACTCACCACCTGTGTTCTTTAATTCTGTCCATAAACATACTCTTGGGCGGGACTTGATGGTATGGTCTACCAGTTAATGTCTGTTTATAAGTGGAAGGAGAGTTAGCTACCTGCTGCCGAGAAGGATATTCTACTATACTTTTTGCTCTTCTGTTCTACTAATCCCACTATTCATTGAGTCATTTCTTCATGTTTTGAATCTAAACTCATGCACTAGCCTACATATTACACAAATACATGGATGAGAAAGGTTATCCACATAAACCTATTCATTGCACGTGCCTTGTAATTTCTAAAAATATCCATACTTACTTAGGTATCTGCTAAGAGGGGCTTTCTCCACATAGGGGAGACTTCAGAAAGAAAGCCAAGCTGTGTATCTTTTTATGATATCTGATTCAGACTTAATATCAGAAAATGCTGTTTGCAGCTCCAATTTTACCTCATCTACTCTCCAGTCCTCACACTGCAAATTGTCACATCTAGTGTTGAGGTGCAAAGCCGTATTCAAAACTTTTTTGCCTGGAACATGTCCTTCCGTAACCAATAAGGACAAAAGTATGTCTAGGATAAAGTATTATCCTACTGAATGAATACCCAAGGGCACAGATAGTAATGTCATCACTGAGGATATTTAAAACAAGCAAAATACTGGAAAATAGTTCCACAACAAGAAATTCTATGATTGCCAATAAGATAGAATAGATTCTCTAATGGGCCTCTTTTATCTTTGAAGCCTATAATGATAGTGCAAGCTAGACTCAGCTGTCAAATGAAACTCCTCTGTCTTGCCACATGAATTTATCTGAGAGTAATTACTGTGTAAGTAATGGAAATAAACATTCTGCCATGAAATCTGTATCCTCAACTCTCTTGGAAATGAAGGATGATTTTATGCACAAACATGAGAGCAAACTCCTTAGTGTATTATGCAGTTCCTCTGCTTTGCTCTGCTTTAACACCCTTACATGCTAATTATCTCCTTTTCTGACAAATCCATCATGAAATATTAACCAAAGTTAGCTGATGCAGCTGGCTCAATCGTTATACTCTTGAAAATCGGAGGAAGCAATTGGATTTTCTTGTTTAATAGATGCACATATATTATTGGGTATTGAGTAGCTTCCTATTACTGGACATATTTTGCTTTCACAGGTCCATAGCTTACTTGTGTAAATACTTGGTCATTTAGTAATGTAAAATAATCAGTAAAGTTGCATGTTCTTTCTTATGGGCAAGGGATGGGAAATATGCAGCCTTCCTTAATTATGATGGTAGTAGATCCACTATCAAAATAATCCTCTGATTGCGTTTTATAATTTTTGGCATAGGCAGGATGGGATAATGGATCTTACTTGACCTCTCATCAGTTTTTGATACCATCGACCATGGTATCCTTCTGGATCATCTCAGAGGAATAGGAGGCATATTCACATTGCCTCCTTCCTTCAGGGTCAATTCCAGTTGGTGATGATTGGGATTATATCCCTCTATTAATGCAGCCCAGGCTTTGGCTTTTTTGGCTGCTGCCACGCACTCTTTGATCATACTTAAGTGATAGTCCACGAGGACTCCAAGCTAGTCCTTCCATTTGTATATAAACCTACACATTTACTTCCTTGCATTATTCATCAACCAAAAAATCTGGTTACTTTCATTCAGATCTTTTACATCCTCCCTTTTTCTTTTAATTTCATACATACTTAAATCATATTTTCTTTTTCCATTTTGTTTATTGAGTCACATTATTTACCTTATCCTTCTCTCACATAATGAGCATCATTACAGTAGCTAGCCCCATAGTTACTGACCTTTGCCACCTTCAAGGCTTTTCTCAATTGCCATTTTCACACAATGCCTTTTAGTAAAATAAAGAAGTGTAAATTAAGCTATCGACCTTAACTACACTCATGCCACGTGCAACTTTCCCTACTGATGGTTAGAGTACTGTTTTTCAATTGCCACATTGTTTAGGCAGTATAAGGTTATATTTATGGCTACAAGAATGGATCAATCAGGACTGTTTTGATTGTAGTGAGTTTAAAAATGGGATTAGGTGTGTATGCCACTTTTTCTGTATTTTATTTTATTTTTAGTGCTGTAATTCTATGAGCTTTCCCCTGCTCAATGTTCAGTACTTCTATTTTTATTATTTGCTTTAAGATTCACAGCCCAAAGGCCATCAGAGCATAATGAAAGTCATGCTGCCACATTCATTATCTTGTATAGATATTCTATTTGTATTTCATATATATATATATATATATTTAAAAAGTTTATTTCAAAATTAGAATGTATCTGCATTAATACAGTATTTCCTAGCAGCTGCAAATTTGTAAATCACAATATTGCCTTGAAAAACTATGCATTATATACAGAGTTTTTTAGAACATCAAACATTAATCCTGTTTAATTCTTTTCTTTTTACTCCTATTTTACTGTCCAGGTAGTAAAACATGACTATAATGCTTATTTCAAACCTCAAAGTCATAGCTTACAGGACCAAGATTTTTGTTACAGGATGAACAAACTAGGATGTTTTACCTAAACCATTCTGGAAACATTGATGAGTATAATAAACATTTAAGAATTCCTTAAAAAATGAAACTATTTGTTAATAATTGACAAGTCTACAGCATAGATGTCCTTACATCTGTTACCATTGATTTAAATAAGATTTTAACACAAACTTCAAATGCTATTCATTAGGCTGTTATTCATTAGAACTAGAAGGAACTTCGCTGGTGGCTGAAGGTGTCCCTTCAAAATGTTTCAATAATGCTCTCTCTCTTTCTCTCGCACACGTATGCACACACATATTCCATCCATCCATCCAATTTTATTATTCGCTTCATTCAGGAAAATTCTGCCCTTTTCTACATACAGTAAGTGGTCAAGACATATCAACTCTATCTGTATTCTTTTAAATAAGGTGCAGAAGTAGAGCACACTATTCTAACCACTTCATAAAGGCTTACTAATCATAATATATGACAAATCATATTTTCATATGAGAACTTTTTACTGTATGTTCTGAACATTGGGAGGAGAAGAGAAAGAGAGAGGGAGAAGTCTTTCAGAGGTGATCTCAAAATCAACAGTGGGATGGGTGAGAAATTCTAAGGGACAATCTGAATGTCGGAGAAACTTTAAGTACAAAGGAATGAATTTGAGGGATAGGGTTGCTCCATCTTTTCCTTATACCTGGGTCTTTGTGTATCATTTAACTTTTAATCTCTGCATTTCTATGAAATGGGCTTTGCTAAAAGAGAATGTTCTAGGTTAAGAGGATCTTGTTTATAGTACTTCTTCCAATTAGCTAAAAGGTACACTTCCAGCTACAATTTACAAGGATCTCCAATCTGGTAGACTTATTCAGAAAAATTGGTGGCTAATTGCTTTTTTATATTAGATAAATCATTTTTCTTTTAGCCCTGAGTGTATTTTTGTGAAATGGGTGCTTTCTGATTGTTACATCCACCATGGCAGTAATCCTGTGGATAAGCATCTCTGTGTGTGATAGCAGCCATTTTACATGCTGTGAATAAACCTACAAGATTGGAGAACCTTATAAGTTGTAGCTGGAGTGTAGCCTTTGAGTTAATTAGTTTCTATATCTTAACCCTCATAAAATGTGTGTGTGTGTGTGTGTGTGTGTGTGTGTATGTATAGAACATAAATGTATCAGCAATTTGATGATTCATGTCTTTGTAATGCAATTACATTCTAGTGTTCTCCTGTTTATTCCAGCAGTGCATGTCTACGGTAGCATAATTAAATTGTGAAACTACTCCATTGTATTCCCAAACAATATAAAATTCAGACTGCATTCTTGCTTCTGTATATCGCCAGCTAAAAGGATATGCTAGTGAACTGCTCCTTATGCCATCAATTTCAGTTGCACCAAATATCCATTCTAAAGCTCTTACTCTGACTTAAGATTTTAAGATGAGAACCTAATTATCTTCCTAAGCTACTATTTTTGTGTGCATCTGAGGGCTTGTGTAGTGCAGTTGTGAGGCTGTGAATTATGAACTCACTCAATAGCTGCAGTCAAGCCCACATAACCTAGCTGTAGATCCACACATGTGTACTGACATAATAATAGCAGCCTGCCTTATGGGGCTGTTCCGTGGAGCACTGAACAAAAATGCTATCATTGACATCATCCTTATCATCACTGATTTCCAACCTTCGTTTTCCCTAGCCGGCCTTCAATACAGTTGTATAGAAACCATGGGGACCAGCTTGTCTCATCCAACTCTTAGCCTATTTATTATGCAATGAGTTTCTATGTATTGAATCATGACTCTTTCTGCTTTATGTCCCCATGTGGAGTCTTTGTTATGCAACACCTGCTTTTTGTTTGCAATGTTTCTGAATTGGTAATAAAGATGTTGTGTTGTTTTAGAAGCTAATCTCCCTCAGAGAAACTTGGGAAGTTGCAATGCCACCAAGCATTGGCTCACTTCCAATAAAAGCCCCATGCACCAATTGATTTTTTTCTTTCTTTCTTTTTGTTCCAGCTGTGCTCTCTGTTGCTATTTGGACTGGACCCCCTCTGAAGTTTCTCCTATCAACATAGTCTCATTGATCATTTCAGCAAATGTGCACGGCTCTTTCTTGGGCATTAAACAACAAAGATGAGGCAATGATGAGATTGAATGATTATTAGAGATCAGGCACTAATATTATTCCCACACCCACACCCACACCCACACCCCGGTCTTGGGCCTCAATGCAGATTTGGCCGCCTGGGGAAACACAAAATATTGTTAGTTACCAAGATGAAAGGAGGATAGTTAGCTCTATAACTCTTTCATAAGGAGCTTTAAGTATATATTTTAAATTGCAGTGTTCATTTACTCTTTGGAACATGTACAGTGGGCGTGCCAAGTGGTTTTTAAATTTTGCTTTGAACTTTCCTCAAAAATTTACAAATGCAACAGATGCTAAAGTTTGAGGAAGGAAGTAGGCGATTCAGTGACCCCTCATTCAGATATGACTGCAACTCGTTTGTAATTAAGCTTTATGTTCCTGAAGATTTGGGGCTTGAGTAATTTCACCAGAAATGCTGACAGAATCGCAATGATGAAATGGCTCCAATTTGCAGAAGAACAAGAGCTCTACTCGTATGAAACATATAATAAGGCTCCTGTAGAAGACACTGTGGCAAATTGCATGACTAGTAGGAATGTCTTTATTCCAAGCATACTTTGCTTTCAGAAGGTGCCTCCGCATTTTTATTTGTGATTACACTGGTCATGTAACTGGCCACTCCAAAAGCTATTATTTGCCAAATTAGGCCAATTCAAAGCAAATGCTTCATTCTCTACATTGAATTTAATGTGCTAGGGAAAAAGAGAAAATGCACACTATTAGCTTCCTATATTAAGTTTCATAGGATTATGGAAATCTTTCCCACTTTAAAGCTCCACTTGAACCATGGCCTCCCACCTTATAATCACAAAATGTTCTGAGAAAAGCTGATGAAGATGAGATCATCCTCCCCAGGATTTTCTTCCGTGCTTCCCTACATAAGCAGCATGATTGTAACTCCCTGCTTCCAATCCACATCATAGATTCCCAGTAATGTCTCTATTTTACAGTTCAGTGTTTCCCAAATTATGAGATCTACCCTTCCTTGGGGACATGCAGATAGAGTCCATGGGAGGGTGGAGTTGTATAATGCTACAATAAATTCACCTTTTCCAAAATAGTAATTTTCAAGCGAGTATCATGGTGGTGGTGGAGGCACAAATGTTGCTCTTTTATTATTTTTTTGTCTTTATTAAACAAAATTTTGTTCTATTGTGTTCATTGTTTCATTTTTAATTTTCATTTTATTAAATTTGTATACCGCCCTACTCCCGAAGGACTCAGGGCGGTGAACAGCCATAAAATAAAACATATAAATACAAAATTTAAAATGGAGATAAAACAAATTAAATAAATTTGGCTGAACCGTTTTAAAACCGCAATATAAAACCAAATTTAAAATTCCCATTTAAAAAGAGGAAAAGTTTAGGTCAGGCTGGCTTGATGGAACAGGAACGTCTTAAGTGCGCGACGGAAGGTACGCAGATCCGGAATCCTCCGTATCTCGTGGGGGAGCTCGTTCCAGATAGTAGGTGCCCCCACAGAGAAGGCTCTCCCCCTGGGGGCCACCAGTCGACATTGTTTGGTCGACGGCACCCGGAGGAGCCCCTCTCTATGGGAGCGTACTGGTCAGTGGGAGGCTATTGGTGGTAGCAGGCGGTCCCGCAAATAGCCAGGTGCTAAGCCATGGAGCGCTCTGAAGGTGATAACCAAAACCTTGACGCGCACTCGGAAGACCACCAGGAGCCAGTGCAGCTCGCGCAGGAGAGGCGTTACATGGGAGCGCCACGTCGCTCCCATCACCACCCGTGCGGCCGCACTCTGCGCCAGTTGGAGCCTCCGAGTGCTCCTCAAGGGGAGCCCCATGTAGAGAGCGTTACAATAGTCCAGACGGGAGGTGACGAGGGCATGAGTGACCGTGCGTAATGAGTCCCGATCCAGAAAGGGACGCAATTGGCGGATCAGGTGAACCTGATGAAAAATCCTCCCGGTCACGGCCGTCAAGTGCTCTTCTAAAGACAGCCGTGAATCCAGGAGGATACCCAAGTTGCGAGCCCTTTCCGTGGGGGCCAATGCTTCGCCCCCAATAGTCAGCGATGGCACCAGCTGACTATATCGGGACGTTGGAAACCACAGCCAGTCGGTCTTGAGCCTGAGCCTGTTTCTCCCCATCCAGATCCGTACGGCCTCCAAATTGTTCATTTGTGTTCATTTTGATGTTTAGATTTAGGAGAGGTATGCACATTAAGATAACACTAAACGGAGGTGAGATGAGGGGGAAGATTAGGAAATACTAGTATAAACCAATAAGTGCCCAAGAATTCTCTCTACGTTTGGGGAGATACAACTGTATCTTCATGGCACCCTCATGCAAAAATAGTTCTTCCTCACTTTATATCACTTCAAGTCACTTCAGATTCTCAACCTGTACAGCCATTATACTTGCATAAAGGAGGGTTAAACACATTTTTGGAATCAGGAGGCACATGCAAGCCCAGTGCCTAACATTTCCATGCTGAATGCTTCTCTAGATGATCACTTTATCAAGCACAAAGATCTGTAGTAGATCTGTGAGCAAATGGCCAATCTTTAAGCTCAATATAAAGAGGTCCACAACAGAGATCTGTGCAGTGCTCATCTACACTACAAGATACTTTCAATGTGTAAGTGTGCAAGCTTAATGGCTGAAGTAGGTTTCTGTTGAGCCAGTATTGTCTACAATATAAGGGAACATGTGACACAGAGGCTTAATGATGCTGGAACTGCCAGCCAGAAATGGTCTCCACTTCAGCAGTTTGAGCCCAGCTCCCTGAGATGGGGTGAGCTCCTGCCACTTGCTCCTTGGCTCCTGCCCACCCAGCCCTTCAAAAGCATGCAATATTGCAATTAGGTAAACGGGCACCATTTTGGTGGGAAAAACCTAGCTGTTTTCATGTGTGCAGAGAGAGGAAACTGACACTGGACCTGGCTGGATACAAAGCAATGCAACACGAGGCAAGGTGAGACCAATGGAGGAGCCCAGAAGAGCCAGCAATCTGAGTGCCACTAGTTAGTTGGTGTAAGCTGGTTTGCCCCCTGGATAGGTATGCAAGTCCTGAATAGAATGAACCAGCAATTTAGGCTGTCAGGGCTGCATTATGTCTAGCATTTTTAGATTTCCATGCCATTGTATGCCATACTCTAAATAAATAAATAATGTCTACAACATGGTGGACACCTTCTAAAAGCAAAGCTAAGAGACTGCCTTGCTTTGCTTTGCCATGGGATTTCCAATGACAATTTCAATAGATAGACAAGACTTCTGACTAATTGCAAGGTAGCACAAAAACTTTTTACAACTGCTAGGACTACCAGCTGGCCCTTGGTTTTTGGTGCAACCAAGCCATCTTCTGGCTTCTTTTGATAGCTGGCAGGGTTTGCTCAGAGATTTTGCAATGTTTCTGCTTTAAGGAATTTTTACAGGCAACTATTTTGCCTGGACTTATGAATCTTGAGTCCAAGCAAAACCAGATAAATGGTGGTCAGATCTGTAGGATATTTACTAAAATAAATAAATAAATATGATTTGTCACTTTCATGGAATAGTTTACCATAGATATTGATGTCCTTCTTGTTATTTAAGCTAGTAGCTCTTTGAAGCTGTAATGGCTGTGCTTCTATCCTCTGATGGCCCATAACCAAGAACATTATTTTTGTTGGTTGTAATATAATATGATCCGATACTGTTGCTAAGGTGAATAGCAACCCTCCAGCATGTTATTCATGGCTATCTATTGCCCTGGTTCTTAGTAGATAAAAGCTCAGTGTTTTTTGTCCTTTTAGTACAGATTCAAACTATGCTTTTGGTTATACTTCAGATAGCAGAGGACAGCAATTCCCAAACATGTTATCAAACTAAACACCAATTATTATGACCTACAGGATCATTTTGATTCTCTCATCCATGGCAAAATAATTGAGCCAGATATGAAGCCGGGCATAGGAGTTAATATGAATTGGGAATGGAATAGTGAGTTAAAGTGTCAATAAGCGGGAACCAAGGCAAAATCTTGTGCTCTGTTACTTGCACAAAACAAATGTTTGCATTTCTGCTTCCCCTCTTGTTTCCTGACATTAAGCAAATATGACAGATACTTTCCCCCAAAGGAAGCTTTGGGCCATCGCTCTCACTGGGGAAGAAATATAAGATCTTGCTGGGAAAAGATGATTTGTGTGATTAGGTATAGCATAGCTCTATCTATGTATAGCTTTTTCCCTCCACAATCTCATAAACATTTTTCTTCAAAAGGGTTTCCATGGAGATAGCAAAGTTACAGTGAAAATTACTTCTATTCATTTTCCTTAAAAGTAGGTCACTTTAGAGGACAAAGAGATGAAGTGAGGTTAAAAAGTTCTGATAGGTGCTGCTTCATTCGCCGCTCGGAAGTGCAGTTCACCATGGGAACCAGATTTGCTCCCGAAGATTGTCCTGCCAAAGCATTCTTTCCAACAACATCTGTCACCCTCAAATTCAGTGTTCGTGTAGGCCCGTAATGGTCTATCGCTATGTATTGTTTCCTTTCTCTTTTCTGTTTTCCTAGTTGTTTAGCTTTCTTTCTCCTTTTCGGGTCACCACAAGGTATTTGCAAACAATCTTAGGCTATATTTTCAACTGAAACCAGTGATGCAAATCGTTGAGGGGATCTTTTAATTTTATAACTTGACAAAAGATGCAGCTGCTAAATTTTCTTGGATTGGGGTCATAGACACATTGTATGATCAGTCTGGACAATCCTACTCCCGATGTGCAAAAGTCTCTTAGGGGCTCCACATAGATGTGCCTCAGCAGTTTCCCTTGGCACTGATGGAAATACATCTTTCTTCCAAAGATAAAAGCATGTAGTATTGGGATTTTTTTTTTCAAATTGGGGGGGAGAGGGTATTTGGGGCAGCTCAAAAACATTTGCCTCTTTTCTCCATCAACTGTGCAGCAGAGATTAAAATGGCTATTTTATACCATTAATACTTTTTGCTTAGCAGGGGTGGGCAACTGTGGCCCTTTTACAACCTGTGGACTTTAACTCCCAGAATTCCTGAGACAGCTTGGCTCTTCAATTCTGGGAGTTGAAGTCCACAGGCTGTAAAAGGGCCACAGTTGCCCAGCCCTGGCTTACTTGAGTACTGTGCTTATGTAGTACCTCAGGTAGTACCTCAGGTACCTGAGGTACCTCTTGTACCTCAGCTAGATTGAGACAGCTGATCTAGAGTGTTGTCTAAAGGAAGAAGATTGTTTTTTCCTCTGTTCTACACAAGGGTCTCTGCAGTGGGGGCCACTGCTTTCAAATGGGAAGTGCAACGCCTTGTTCCTTTTAATGTATTAGAATGGACTGGAATGGAATGGAATGGAATGGGAAGGCATGGCATGGCATGGCATGGCATGGCATAGCATAGCATAGCATAGCATAGAACAGCACAGCACAGCACAGCACAGCACAGCACAGAACAGAACAGAACAGAACAGAACAGAACAGAACAGAACAGAACAGAATAGAATAGAATAGAATAGAATAGAATAGAATAACAGAGTTGGAAGGGACCTTGGGGGTCTTCTAGTTCAACCCCCTGCTTAGGCAGGAAACCCTACACCACTTCAGACAAATGGCATTGCATGCAACTGCAAAATGTAACCAGCCGAAGAAATAACTATGAGGAACAGGAGGAAGAGGTAGTCCAGTTTGCTGCCCTTCATTTAAAAGCTTCATCAGATTGACAGTTTATAAATTTATCTTTTATTTTAGAAATCTATTTCAAAGTGGGGGTGTATATTGTTACTAATGGATTTCTTTTTAGGGATACATGGTTCAGCCAAATCATGATTCAAAGGTAAAGCGATTTGATTCAAATTTGAATCAAATTTGTGATACGATTTGATTTCAAATTTGTGATTCACAATTAAAAAGCAGTAAGATTATAATCAAACTGAATATTTGAGATTTGCTTCAATGATAGATTTAATCTTGTCTACTTACCACCAGCTGTGTGTGTTGTTGTTTTTCAGGGAAAATATCAAGGGTAACTGACCCTTTAGGGAACATTAAACCTACAAAGTTTTGGCAATATGACTTCAAAGAAGTCCCCATAATAACATTTTAAAATATCCCATCTACTTCTCTTTTAAGAGAAAAACAAAGATGAGGAAAAGTTTAGCAAAGAACTTTCAGAGAAACTGGGCTGAGTGAGTATAGTAAATGTCTTACCCGATGCTAAAAATAAGTTTTCCAAAATTGTTTAAAGAGCAAGTCCCTACTAAAGTTCAAAGAGACATGCCATCCTCTGACCACCTGCTTTTCTTGGTGACAGGCTTGTTGGCAGGGTGTGTTGCTTGTTGGCAAAGTTAGCCTCTCCTAGGAATGACATGTTATGTTGATTCCACAGCATATAAAAAGAAAAACTTGAAAGTGTGGCATCATCATTCATTTCAATGTCATAGATTGTGTTAAAAAATGTCTATGGAAATTCTCAGTCTTCCAGGTCATGATTGTCCCAATGATGCTTTTTCAAAAGGCAGCCGGACTTTGTTTTTCCTTGAAGACATTTCACTTCTCATCCAAGAAGCTTCTTGAGTCAGAACTGAAGAAGCTTCTTGGACGAGAAGCGAAACGTCTTCAAGGAAAAACAAAGTCCAGTTCAGGGATGGTATTCACTTACCTTCGCTACCGGTTTGCAAATGTGAGCATATGCAGGCCTTCCGCGGGCCTTGCGCGCATGCACAAATGTCAAAAATGGGACGTGATTACATCCGGATGGGTGGGCAGAGCCTCTCACAGCCGCCAGTACCGGTTCGCCTGATCCGAATAGAATCAGCTAAATACCACCACTGGTCCAGTTGCCTTTTGAAAAAGCACTTTGGGGTTTGTGTTACAAAGAAATAGTCTGATTTACACAAATAACATGTAATGCAATAGCAAATACAATTCCTTTGACCTACTCATACAATTAAAACATATCTAAATCTCTTTTTGTCTCTCTCCATTCAAGCAAACATACCTAAATAAATTGTAACTGACAAAGTGGCTGAGAAAAATACTCAAGCAGCAACTCCCCAAAGTACTCCAATGGGCTGATTTTGCAGCGCTGATAACATTCATCAACTGACTGATCCTGGCAATACCAGACAGCCCATTCCACACAGCAATGTCCCTCCGCTTGGTCCTTATATGAAGGGGAAATTGCAATCCCGTTTGGAAAACTGGAAAAGCAAAATGTTTCCTGAATTTTTGAATGGCCTTTGAATGTCTCCAAAGCTATTCAAAGGTACCAAAGTTGATTTGATACATCAAATCAATTTAAATATGTAATTTGATGGACTTTGTTTGGAAATGAATAATCTATTTCAGTACATGGCAAACAATGAAACAAGACTGTATCCCCAACCATGAAATAGGAATTAACTAATTAAAGGAGGGGGGGGGAGGAATTGTCACCAATGCTGCATCACATTAATGCTATTTTATATTAATGCTATTTTACATTTATTGCACATCAAATAAAAATTAAAGCCTCTGCAAGGAAGATTTTTTTTAAATGTCATGAGGAATTTTCTAATGGATTTGCTTCAGATAAAGCTGATAGCCAAAATCAACTTATTTTTTGCAGACTTAATAAAAGCTCACATTAAGCACACCTGTAGTCCCATTTCTGGTCTTCCTGGACTGTCCAATAATTTTTCCATTATCACCTCCATCTTGAAATTCACTCTTTTTCCTTTTGTAGGCCTTCAATGATTCATGTTAAGGATTGATCAGACAAGAGAAGCAAACAAGGACCTTCTTAGGAATCATATCTGCAGGGTTAGGTGGGCCTTTATTTACAATATATCAAGATTTTTTTAAAAAAAAAATTAAGTTCTCTACAAAATCGACTTTGTAGCCAAGTAATTATGCAAGCCACATGCTACTAATATGTACAAACTGTGCTTCTGGATCTTTTGAAAGATCTGCCTTCAAAGGAGAAAGGAATGTAGTGAATTGTATTGGGGATTAATTCATTCCAAGGTTAACTATCTCTTTGCCTACAATAATATGGCCTAATATGCTAATATGATGGTGTGCCAATCTTAAACTGCAGCTAGATATGTAGTTTTGACCAAATTCCCCAAACAATTATACAAGATCTTCAGATAAAACCCATCCAGCCACTTCTCATTACCTGGTCGATCTTGATCTTCTTTTGAGTGAATTTGTATCTTCTTGGCAACTCTACTGCATAGAAGGATGCACATCACAATATTCTCCCTTCTGCAAGATATATTCTATGCTGATTCTTCCCCGGTGATATTGAATTACCTTTTGCTTCTCTTTAGCAACCCAAGGCTACCTAATTCTATCTTTGCTTGCTAGCCACTTTACTATTTCTCCTGCCCTGAGCTCAACTTCAGTACTGCTAACATTTTGCCACAGCTTCCCTTTCCAGTTTCTTCTCCATGAGAAATTCTTTTTATATAAAAACCTTTTCTCTCAGTACTTTCCCAGCTTCAGGTTATCATTAAAAGTACCATTTACCATATTTTTCGGAGTATAAGACACACCTTTTCCCCCCAAAAAAGAGGAATAAAATCTGGGTGTGTCTTATACTCTGAATGTAGCCCCGCCCAGACTCTCAAATGGAGGTTTCAGAGGCTGAAAAAGGCCTCAGAAAAAAAACTTCAGAAAAAAAGTCTCCAAACAGAGCTTTTTGAAGTTTCAGGGGCTTTTTTTCTGAAGCTCTGTTTCAGAGGCTTTTAGAGGCAGAATTTTTTTTTTTTTTTCTGAAACAGAGTTTCAGAAGTTTCAGAGGCGGAATAAAAAAAAGCAAGGCACAGAGCTCACAATCAATAAACCTGTTGCTAAAATTCACCTCTGGGAACAGCTGATTGGGGGTATTCCGGGAGGCTGATCCACCCCCTAATCAACTTTTTACTTACTTTCCTCCCCAAAAACTAAGATGTGTCTTATACTCCGAAAAATATGGTATATGTCTAGGTGGCCACATGACAGACTAACAGTGGGTGATAACCTTCTTCATTCTGTCATAGCACTGGTGGATGACATCGCATGCCTTCCCTAAACTGACTCCAGAAGCCATGCTAATTTGCTTAATGCAATCCCAACTACATTCCCTAAAGGTCTTTCCTACTGCTGGGTTGAAAACACTCCTTAAGTCTGTAGAATATTATACCAGCTTGAAATTTGCTGTCCTCTTGCCAATCTCTTTCTTGCCTCTATTAGCTCTCTTGCCAACTTCTGCCTAGTCATTTGACTTCCCTCCCAGATAGCGGGTAAAGAGCCTAAAGGATTTTACAAACCTTAAGACTGCCCTTGGATGAAGTTGAAAAAGAAAAGGAAATATTTCTTTAATCTTGGTACAGCCAAGGGTGACTTAAGCTTATCTTGCTTCCAGACCGGGGATAAGATGGATGTGAAATATGGCAAAAAAAAGATGTTTCCAGGACATGTTTATGCCATGGTAGGAAGCCTATGTCTAAAACAAGCCAAGTTAGCAAAGATTGAACTAATGCCATATGGAATCACAACTGCCGTGATTGTGATAATGTGATGCCTTAATAATGCTAAACCGTACTAGCACAGAAGTGATTCCAGTGTGGTGACAAATCTCCACAGATGTTATTATTACTGAAAAAAAAATATTAGGAATAAATAATAAGAATGCAAATGACCAGCTATCTGCAAGGAGTATAAATCCTTCCATTCCCCAACATCCAGTCAGAGTTTTTTGTTTTTGTTTTTAATTTGATTTATATGCCGCCCTTCTCCGGAGACTCAGGGTGGCTTACAATGCGTTAAGCAATAGCCTTCATTCTTTTGTAGATTTTATACAAAGTCAGCTTATTGCCCCCACAAACTGGGTCCTCATTTCACCTACCTTAGAAAGGATGGAAGGCTGAGTCAACCTTGAGCCTTGGAGAGATTCGAACCAGCAGAAATTGCAGGCAGCTGTGTTAATAACAGGGTGCATTAAACCACTGTACCATCAAGGCTCTTATAGAAAGCCCAGTTGAAGAAGCTTCTTGGATGAGAAGTGAAACGTCTTCAAAGAACAACCAGAAAGCCCAGTTGCTTCTTGCAAAAAGCACCTTTGGGACAGCCATGACCTGGATGACTGATAATCTTCATAGACTATTAGGAATAAAGTTCCCAGTACAGGTAGTCCTCAATTTACGACTACACTTGAGCCCAAAAAAATTCTGAAATTCATTCAGTGAGTTTTGCTCCATTTTACAATTTTTCTCATCACGTTTATTAAATGAATCACTGCAGTTGTTAAATTAATAACATGGTTGTTAAGTGGATCTGGTTTCCCCATTGACTTTGCTTGTCAGAAGGTTGTAAAAGGTAATCATATATCCCTGGGACATTGCAATTGTCATAAATGTCAGTCAGTTGTCAAGCATCCAAATGTAAATCCCATGATCATGGGGATGTTTCAATGGTCATAAGTGTGAAAAATGATCATAAGTCACATTTTTCAGTGCCGCTATAACTTTGAGTGGTTGTTAAGTGAACTGTTGTAAGCCGAGGACTACCTGTACCTCAATCCTCATTGCAAGTGCTGTAACTAAAATGGAGCTTTTAAGGCAGTGTTTCTCAACCTTGGAAGCTTGAAGATGGGTGGACTTCAACTCCCAGCTGCTGGCTGGGGGATTCTGGGAGTTGAAGTCCACCCATCTTCAAGCTACCAAGGTTGAGAAACACTGTTTTAAGGGGAGACTTTTATTCCCATGAGGAAAAAGAGCTGTGAGGGAGAGAGGAAGGATGAATCCCTGAATCATGACTGGAAGGCACTGATCCCCTTCATATGCCTGTTTGCCCTGAGAGCCAAAAAACGTGGTGTTATGATGCTCTAATGCACAGTGCACAGATGCTGTTTAGCATCTTTCTTTATCCTACTTTGGGCAGGTGTGATCAACAGACTTGCTTCCATCATAGGCAATAGGCCTGTTCAGTACCAAGAACAGCAGCAGACAGACTGAGGCAAGACCAGAAAGTTAACTTTAACAGTTTATTTCGCTAACAGAGTTCGCTAACCATGGCTGCTCGGCTCACAACAACAGCAGCGCTTCAGTCCATCTGACAGCTCTTTTATACTGGGCTGTCAGAGAAGGTAGCCAATCAGAAGACTTCTCTGTTCCTGCTAGGGCAGTGTTTCTCAACCTTGGAAGCTTGAAGATGGGTAGACTTCAACTCCCAAAATCCTCCAGCCAGCAGCGCTGGCTGGGGGATTCTGGGAGTTGAAGTCCACCCATCTTCAAGCTACCAAGGTTGAGAAACACTGCGCTAGGGGAACGGGCCAAAGCGAGAACAGGACACAGCAGAGCCTGCGCCAAGGAATAGTTGAAGAATGATGCCAGAACACTAGAGGAATGTGGCGATATGAATGTTTGATAAGTGAAGGCTACAAGGCTTCAAAAGCAGAGGTCATACAATGCCATTTTTTGTGTGCTGGTGAAAAAAAAAAGGAAGAGATGTAAATATCCGCAACCTTCACTGGTGATGCATGTTGTGTGCATTTTCATAGTGAGTATAAATCATATGGTTTTAGCCATTGGTAAGAAATGACTTCATCCTGTTTTCCTGTCACCGTGCTTATGATTTTGCCTGGTTTGAGGAGCTACTCTAGTAACGCCATGCTTCTGTACGTATGACCAAGCTTATTTAGGCAGGAGTAGTGATCTTCAGTGGGAGGGTGATGTTTTTATTAAATGGTTATGATTGCAATGCTAAATGAGGTGGATCTATCTTAACTGAAAGTAAAATTCAAATGGGTAGCTCCCGCCACACGTTTAATTTGTCAAAAGTCTGAATCTCCATTATTTATTTCCTTAATAGGAGCGATTCTAGGTATGGTAACACGGCAGTCTTATTTATTTATTCCATTTGTATGGAGGCCCATCTCTGCAAGTAACTGTTCCCCGTTTAATGTCTCCTGCTTGCACAGGATTTTAGCAGCTTTCATTTGCAAGTCAGCATGACCTTGCATGTCCTGACTGGGGAATATATGAGAGCAAGAAATACCATGTAAATGGTGCTAAATTATTTACAACCGTGGGGTATTCTGATAAGGAAATGAATGTCACTGGGCTGCTCCACAGTGGCATTTCAAAGGTAAAAATGTGTGTGTGAGAGAGAGAGAGAGAGACAGAGAGAGAACGAGACAGACAGAAAGACAGAGACAGAGACAGATAGAGAGACAGAGACAAAGAGACAGAGACAGAGAGACAGAGAGAGGAGGGATACATAGTTTTACCTGACAAATAGCAGCTTTTCTTGCTTGCTTGCTTTACTGAACCTCTAGTGAGCCCACAGAAAACACAGTGTGCAGTATATAGACAGATGAAGATAATCAAGCAAGCATATCAAGATCACAGGCAAGCTTAACCAATCACCTGCAATTCATTAATGCACTGCCATGAAACTGACCTTATTGTATTTAGAAACCTAGATCCTGTAGATTTTAATATGTAAATGTTAAATGTCTATCATCACAAACAGGGATTTTGATACATCTGATGACAATGCTGTCAAGACAAATATCTGCAATGTGAATTCTTTCTTTGATATTTCTAATTGTCCGCTCACATTCCCCCATGTAGATTCTTGTTAGTACTGCTACCCATTGGAGAAGCACATTTCAACATGATAGCTCAGTTGATTTCAGCTATTCATCCTGAACGCTTCTTCTCAAATTAGGTTTGTATTTCTCTGATTATTCTTTATCTTCTAGAAGTAAATGAAACAGTGTCTCTAGATTAAATCTATTTTGTGTTTTGTCCTTCAAGGAGAAAGTCCAAAGCTGCATTCAAGCAGCTTCAATCATTTTTGGTGTAATGATGATAGGCATTAGATAGTGATGATAAGGGTTGGAAATAAACTCCCTTTTATACAGTCTCTGGTTAAAACTAATCAAGCTCAGTGTTTCCCTATCAATTTACGCACATTTTTTTTTCTTTGCAGCTATGTAATCAAAACTTATCAAGTGTTCACCTCCATCTTTCACAATATATGACATAATAGCATAATGTGAGGCATTTCAAGCTAACTTCACTGGTAACTAGGGATTGTCACATGGGAGCACCAGGTCTGATGTCACTATTTTCTTTGTTACTGTGAAAGATTTTTTCCCCATTGTTTTGTCCACTGCTACGCCCTCTTGAATTGTACTGTAGAGTCCAACAGGTGGAACATGATGGCTGCATTTGGCAAGTATGTGTTTTAATAATTAACAAGCTCTAAAAAGACCTACATTTCTGATACACCTTGGGGCATTTGCAACTGCTTCAATTTTCTCTGCACAATTGTATATGATTCATGTATCAAAGTTTGACTGCAATATCAGGTGTATAAAGACCCACAATTGCTGCATTATGCTTTGAGGCCATGCATATCAGTGACAATGATGTTATTTAAATAGAATTTGGTGCCTGGACAGTTTTGAACCACCTGAACCATGGCTGTATGCCAACTTATTGCTACTGATGCCATGCAAAAAACAAACTAGACATAATGTTATAACCATGCATTTGTTTTTATGATGAGAAACACCTTGGAATTCTCCTCTATTTTGATCCATAAATGAACTTCAACTAAGTCCATTTTGCTCAAACGTTGGCCCCCAATAAGATTAGACAAATGCCTTAGTTCCTGTCCCTGTAATAAAAGACAAGACAGCTTTTAAATCCCTATAGATTTGGATAGTTCCACACTTTTTAGCTAGAGAAAACACTGGTGCAGTCCATGGGCTCAAACAACTTTTGACAGCATTCCTTCAATTTTAATTCAGCTTCTACTATTTTGCATGGAGCCTATGAAACTGGAGGTGCTTTGGGTGCAACATTGTCTTCTAACACATTTGTAATTTTTGCTATACTTGGATGAGATGATGCCCCCTTTGAACATAGACACAGTGCCATTCAATATCCATTGATGGAAGTCCAATTCTTTTGTAACTTCCTCAGCCAGGTATGATCCCAAAATGCTGGTACACCTCCTTTCCCAAAATACTAGTCCAATGTACTCTGTGGCTTGTTGTCTTTTATAGTTACAAGTATCACTCCATTTGGGAACTATCTTTTCTCCAGCAGCATTTCCACCTCTGAAAGGTCAAAAGGTAACATCCAGCAATAATCTAATAATTTTGTTTTCTACCAGTTTAACTGTCACTGTTTATTTTGTTTCCCTCCTGAAGAAACTTGGGAATTATACTTTTATGATGTTGCTATGATCTATTAATGAATCAAGAGACTGTACTGAGCAAGAACCACTAAAAGAGTCAATGCTTACCAAGAAGGAAAAGAGAAAAAGTCAGTGGTTACCAAAATAAAATACATCCAGTTGTTGGGATGCTTCATGGAGAGAATGGAAGAGGATGAGAAGTAGCTCTGGGCTGGGATTATTTTCCTCAGAATGGAAAACTTAATAATGGTAGAGAAGGGACACTGTTGGAGATTAGGTAATATTTTGGGCTAGGTTAATATAGTTTGTATTAAATGTAAATCTACATTTGTATTGAATTAAGTTATCATTTGGAGATCATTAGAAATATAAATTTGTTTCTACAAGTGTGAATTTGCCATCTTGGTCCCAAACCAAGATAGAGTCCCATATTTATTTTAGATTCGTTCATTTATTTAGAAGAGAAGAGAAGAGAAGAGAAGAGAAGAGAAGAGAAGAGAAGAGAAGACAAGAGAAGACAAGACAAGAGAAGACAAGACAAGAGAAGACAAGAGAAGAGAAGAGTTGGAAGGGACCTTGGAGGTCTTCTAGTCCAACCCTCTGCTTAGGCAGAAAACCCTACACATTACACTTGGTAATATTTATTTATTTATTTATTTATTTATTTTTTTATTTATTTATTATTTATTTATAAAATTTATTGGCCTCCCATTTTACCACAGGTTAACTCTGGGCAACTTAAAATCATAAAATATAAACATTTGTATAAATATTAAAAATAAATAAATAAATACCAAGGAACATTGAGACTTTTGCCTAGGAAGAAGGAGTCTATAACTAACATGACGCACATAGTCTAGCAGTGATAAGTAACAATTAGTGCACCAGAAAGACATTTTTTTAACAGTTGAGCTGAGGGACAAGGTGGAAATATGAACTGGACAACTTACAAATTCTATCATAGAATTGTAATGCTCAAATTTACCTAGAAAGAATAATGGGCTGTGATTTTTTCCCCCCAGTTTTCAACAGAGATATACAATATATTATTCATCTACAAGTTTTAAAGTGCCTGGAAATCAAGGCTTTCTGCTGAAGTCTAGTTTCCAAATTTAAGCCCCAGAAGCAGTTTCAGGACTGTGTATACCCAGACACCCCTAATATTAACATCAATGTAACCTAGTCTGTTTCCCTGAAGACTTCTGGCTGTCACCCAGAGCAGTTGACAGTGGGATTAACACTCTATTCTGCAACACTCAGGCAATATTACTGTAGCTTTTTCTGTTGCTTAGCAACAAGGGCACCCAGAAGCTTGACAAAGAATTTCTCCACAAGCTGTGTTTGTCCAGAATAGGCACTCATCACTGCTCTGCAAACAGTAAGCAACCCCCCTCCACCCCCTTATTTACTAAGGCAAAGCAAAATGAAACTCCATATCCCACAAGGGACTTTTAAAGTAAATTTGTTAGATAATCAAATATTTGCAGGTGCCTGCGAGGAGATATTGATTAAAGAGAGATCTAAACTGTCTGGTTAATTTGAAGAGCTTGTTTGTCTATATACCCACAGAGTCTTTCTAATGGATTATTTTTTCTGACCAGGTCAGTACTCTGGAGAGTTCCCAGGATCAGCTTTTCAAGTAACAACCCAGCACAAAAGACTCGTCCCAGATATTCCTGGCATTCTGATTTTACCGCAGACACGTTAATGCTGCATCTTCAGCTTAGTTTAATTTGCTGGAACACGTTCAGTGTTTCTCTTTTGTTGCATAATTGTAAACCTAGGATTTTATCCCCAAACCAATAATTAATTAACAGAGAGAATAAACATAGTAACCAGGTTTAAGGCTGAAGCAGGGAGCAAAAATTCTACCCTATTATAAAATCTTCAATGATAAAATTATATTTTCCCATGGAAATATAGACAATAGACAATCAGAATAGAGGTGGAAGGGACCACGCCCCTGCTCAAGCAGGAGACCCTATACAATTTGAGACAAGTGGTTGTCCAGTCTCTTCTTAAAAACCTACAGTGATGAAGCACCCACAACTTCTGAAGACAAGCTGTTTCACTGGTTAATTGTTCACACTGCTAGGAGGTTTCTCCTTAATTCCAGGTTGTTTCTCTCCTTGATTAGTTTCCATCCATTGTTTCTTGTCTTGCCTTCTGGTGCATTGGAAAATAAATTGACTCCACTCCTGTTCTTTGTAGAAGCCCCTCAAATACTGGAATATAGCTATCATGTCACCCCTAGTCCTTCTTTTCTCTAGACTAGCCATACCAGTTCCTGCAAGTGTTCTTCATATATTTTAGTCTCCAGGCCTTTAATCATCCTAGTTGCTCTTCTCTGTACTTTTTCAAAGGTCTCAACATCTTTTGGTAAAAATGTTTTTTGACCAAAATTGGATGGTGTATTCCAGGTGTGGTCTTACTAAGTAATAATACTATGCTCAGATTCCATCAAAATTTTATTCTCAGAGAAGGCTTAATATTTGGGAAAATGTTTGCAGGGATGATAAACTTTTTTTAAAAAAAAACCCAGTTTCATTGCATGGGTATTGCAATTTATTGAGAGACATTTCTTTTTATCTTTCTTTTCCTAAATGATATTTTTACTACGTATTTTCATGTCCTTACAAAAGGATCAGTTCTTAAGCCTGACCCCTAAACAACTATTCTTTTTACTCTTCAGAAACATGGGAAATCAGGTGATACAGTAAGAGATGGGATATTAAATAATATTCCGTAAAATAATGTTGAATGCGAAACTGGGAAATATATTTAAGGAGTAGGTGAAGAATGTAACCATCTGGAAGGCTAGAAAGGAAACAAACCCATGAGAAAATTATAGAAAACTGTTTGGGATCTTTAAATGTAGCAGGAAAAAAATGTAGTACAATCAACAGAAGATCTTTACAGAAGGATATATTTTTTTAAATTAAAAGAAAGCCTGTAAGGGCCAGTGTAAGCTGTCCAGAGTTATCTCATGGTGAGATGGTCGGTGAACAAGTTTAATAAATGAATGAATGAATGAATGAATGAATGAATAAATAAATAAATAAATAAATGCCGCTCAGAGTCCCTTGGGAGTTGGGCGGCATAGAAATATGATTAATAAATAAAATAAAATAAAATAAAATAAAATAAAATAAAATAAAATAAAATAAAATAAAATAAAATAAAATAAAATAAAATAAAATAATAAAATAAATAATTCCTATGTATGAGTGGCAAATGGGTGAAAATTAGCTGAGGCAAATAAATATATATTACATAACCAAGCAGGCAAATCTTTTTGTTTTGAGAAGTATCACTGCTGCCATTATCAACCTTCCTAATATTAATGCAATACCAAGGGTTTTCAATTCAATTGTATAGAATGTGAAGGATGTGTGTTTGTGTTTTATAATTATAATGTACACTGAAGATGTCATTTAATTTCGTTATACGATGGTGCAATGACAATAAAGTAAACTAAAACTAAGTAAATACTGTTTATGGAATGTTAGATAAATAAACATGGGAGAAGGTTGATGGATTAAAGAGACTGAAATCTTTTTTTAAAAAAAAATCTTTGCAATTTTTAATCTGAACTGTTGAAGAACAAAAAGCTTTTATAACATTTGCCTTTTCTTTGAAATAAGTATTACAAGTGCCTGAAGCTGACACCCTGGCCCAGACGTGTAAACATTCACAGGAATCTATAATTGCAGAAATGTCTACATCTTTGAAGCAGGAATGCGCAACATTAATCCTTTAGATGTTGCTGGATTACAAGCACCATCACTTCTTACAATTGACCCAGGCTACTAGTTAGGACTGATGGGAACTGAAGTTTAATGATAAATGAAGAACCCACATGTTGCTCATCCTTGCTCAACAGTATTATTCCAAAAGGACAATTTCCATACGTGCTTGTCATTAGCTGTATGAAATACTCATTACAGATTCATTATAGATTGCTTGAAAAGCAGAAAGAGAGGGAGAAACAAAGAATAAAATGTATGTTTTGGCTGAGATGGAAGCCAAAATAATAATGTAAGCTTGCATGAAGGCCTACTTGGTGCAACCTCATATACAAAAGCTTATTCAGTGCAGACATGTTCATTTATTAAACTTCTTAGCCTTCTTTGAAGAAACAGGTCTTATCCTTACTGTTTATGAGATGAGATTCAGCCCTTTTGCAATGCCTAAACACAGCTAGAGATGCCATTGAAAATTAGATATCTTGGAGAAATGCTCAGCTAAATACACACATGAGATCTTCCAGTCCAGATGACTTCTTATCCTAATGGCTGAGGATTGACTGGTACATAAAATCTAGAAATACCTACTGTGTTTCCCCAAAAATAAGACCCTGTCTTATATTTTTTTGAATCCTGAAATAAGCACTTGGCCTTATTGCCATGTGCTCAAAAGCCTGATTGGGCTTATTATCAGGGGATGCCTTATTTTGGGGAAAACAGGGTATATAAAAGCACTGTTGCTAGAAATTGTGCATCCCTAAATCTTGACTATTGTTTTATTTGCTAGCTATTGAAAACAAAACACTTTTCCACTGTCCTCTCCTCTGAGGAAATGCCAGCATTTATCTTATTTAATATAAAATGAATGAATAATGAACCATTAATATAGCGCGTTGGTCATTAATATGGATAGAGTCATCCATAGTAAGTGCCCAGGGAAGCAAAGCCAAAGGAAGAAAAACGAATATCTTTAGTGAAAATTCAGCAATTTGTGCCTTGGTTTTATGTCATGTTGACCTAACAGATATAAAAAGGCCTATTTTTATTTGTAACCAGAGTCATCAGCAGAAGTCTTGCTTTGCATCCTATCACCAAGCAGGGCATATTTGACAGTGATGTGAACAGTTTTCAGATGGCCCTAGAACTTCTTCCCAAGAGAAAATTAAGTGGTACCATTTTGGGTGTTTTCAGAAAGGCAGGCATGATTGAGGGGTGGGGAGTGGGAAGGCTTCAAAAAGACTTTTTTAATCCTCCTGCTCTGATGTGCTTTCTAAGCCATTTTAAAAAAAATTAGCTGTATTCAATGCTTTTGGGTTTTTTAGTATATTAAAATGTGTGCTTGGGGTTATATCTTTCTAGGGATCTTTTTCATCAATATTTTTATTCCATTTTGGTTTATGTCAGTGCAATGAACACAGGCCAAAGAATAAATGGCTAATTAAGGAAGGAAAGGGAAACATGGATAGCTGTCAATAGTTCTAGGTTTGTTTCATTATCAAGCTTCAGGAAGTATGGTAAACAAAGTACTTTATCTACTGTTAAAGCATTGAGTCCTGGAGAGCTATTTTACAGATTTAAATCTGGTATACAGACATTGTTACAAATGAATTAGTAAGAAAGGCCATATTTTTTCATATTTTCATTGTAGATCCACCTTTGTCAGCTACAGACAAAAGCAATGGTAGCTCAAGGTTGTTGTTGTGGCCCGCCAGTGGCCTGCGCGGATCGTGGCTGATCCCGACGAAGAGGAGGTGGTGTGGTGTTGCGCCAGCAGCTTGTGCAGCCGGTGCTCGCGTCGGACAGCAAGGAGGCTGAAGAGGATGTGGTGCCAGAGGCAGAAACTCAGCCTGGGCTTTCAGAACCTCCAGAGGTTCCTTCAAGTGGAGAGAGCGAAGTGGAGGAGTCTCTTCTCAATGCTCAAGCAGGCAGAGCTGCCAAAAGGCAGGAGTGGCTACTCAGGAGGAGGAGGTCTACTCGAGAGTAGGGCTTGAGGATAATTGGCCACTCCCTTAGCCTATTTAAGTCGCATGCTTTCTTGCTGGAAACAACTCGTATTTATTATCAGAGTATTTTGGTTTATTGTATCTTGTTTTCTGGGCTGGTTGCCAACCTTTGCTGGTCTTGTTTATTCTTGCTACTTAATAAATTTGATAAGGACCATTGGTGTGTGTCAATACCTTCGGAAATCCAGAGCTGGGGCAGAACAGTTGTAGTAATTGTGCTTATAGCACACATACACAGTATGTGTGTGCACCAACGTCATTCCATGAGTGAAATTGGGTTTCTGCCTGTTGGGCTAACTTTGACTCGCTTTCTGACACAACCTGTACATGGTACAGATTTAAATATGATATCTTTTTGCCAATTCGAATGTACACCTACCATTTATGAACCCTTTCTTACAGACTCAAAAAAGTGAATATGTGAAGTGCAGATATATGGGTACCCTCCCATTTATTTTTCCTATTAATAAATCTTTAAACACTCCTAAATAGCAACGTTAACTGTAAAAAACAGATTAAGAAACAAGTGACATGGGAGGTTTTGAAGTTAAGACAGGATCTGGAAGAACAAGAAAAATCTCTGCCAGAACTGCCCCCAAATTGGTCAAATGTACAAAACAGAACCTGAAGGCTACAACAGGTGGCCAACTGCAAATTTTAGCTACCTCTGGAGTGGTTAGCTACAGGTTAACAGTACAACAATTTCTCTGCACAACAATGATCTACATGGGAGAGTTGCCAGATAGAAACCGCTTCTCTGTTAAAATAAAAGTTATCATCTGAAGTATGCAAAAGCAAATGTCCATGAATCTGATTTTTATTTTTATTTTTTGGCAACACTGTTTTGAACTGAAGAAACTAAAAGTGAATTTTCAGCCATTGGTGCAGAAAATATGCTTGGTAAAAAAAAAATGATGCAACAATCTTTGGAAAAAAATCAGTACCCTGCCAACTGTTAAGTACATTGGTACACTGTTATGCTTTGGGGTTCCCTAGCTATAATGGCACAAGAAATATTCCACTGGTGCAGGGTAGAATGAATTCAGCTAAATAACAATATATCCCAGAAGCTAATATCCCACCATTGGTGAAAAGTAGGTATGCACTGAAATTTGCAGAAGGATGTCTTGTCTAATGTTATGCTATGGGAGTATTGGTCAACTTCTATTCACCTGAGGATTCCTTGAAACATAAACTTTGACCAGAGGTTGCTAAACTTTTGCATGTGACTGTAGCAGCTGAAATTCAGCTATGTTGGTATAACTAGGTTGTGCTGTGAGTGAGCAAATGAGTATTATTACTCTTTGCATTCTAGGGCTATTTTTCAGTTTTCTTACATTTCCAATTACACCTCAAAGTTGCCATCGATCTGTTTGCCGTTAGCATGGAACTGGGAGATGCTCTGATCTATTTAATGTAAAGTCTCTACCTTCATTAACCCTCCTTTTTGTTTTAAGACAGACCATTTAAATTGATCGCTATTAAATAAAAATCACAACTGCTATCAATCCCTCTGCTTCAGAGAGCTAAAATAAGCAACGATTAGACTGGGAAGCAATTGCTGTTGGTAATCCTTTTGCTTAAACTACTGCATTAGTTCTAACATGTAGATTTAAAGCTGCTTCCTGCATACATTGATATCGCTTAGGAAAAACAACAAAAGAAAATGGACCATTGAATTGAATTGAACAATGTTGAATCTAACTTTTATATGTCATCTCTGCTGGTGGATTAATGTTATTTACATACTATCATGACCCACGCTGATCCCAGATTCCTGTTTCCTTTCAAAGGTTTTTTTTGGTATGTTCTTTTTCCAATCTGGCCAAGACCTGTAGAATTTATTTATTTATTTAGCGTATGGCTGGTCACACACAGCATTAAAACACTTCATTTTTACAGGTTAAAAACAATTAAAACAGTAAAAAAGCAGTAAGAAAACCTAAAAGGAAAACAGAAATAACATTTCAAAGTTTAATGTCAAGTTTGGAGATCCAGTCAGTAGCTGCCGTAGTTATGCAGAGGCAGTCCTTAGAATCTCCGGGATACCTTCCGTTAGGGCATTCCCTCACTATGTGCTGGATAGTCTGTCGAGGGGCCCTGCAATCATATTGTGCTGAAGGTGTCTTTCCCCATTTATACAGGGAGTCAGCACACACCCTATGAGTTGTTCTAATTCTATTATATGTCACCCACATGTGTCAGGGTAGGCTAAATCCTGGAGGTATACTACTAGGACTGATATGCTTGGAGACATCTTGGGGGGGAAAGCTATTCCACACCTCCATCCACTTTTGTGTGGTGTTCTGATGATCCGCCATCAACTTACGTGCTGTCAAGATTGGTAACTTGGGAGGCAAAGTTACTCACGTCCGTGGCAATCCTTAAGTCACACGTGCCTCCTGGGTGGTGCTAAATGAGTAACAGACGGACTGGTAGCCAGACATCCGCGAGGATCTCCTGGCTT
The DNA here is from genome assembly GCA_022577455.1 of Arizona elegans. Lineage (NCBI taxonomy): Eukaryota > Metazoa > Chordata > Lepidosauria > Squamata > Colubridae > Arizona > Arizona elegans. The sequence goes on from JAKOOJ010000003.1 coordinate 118,788,472, forward strand.
CACACACAACTCCACGGTCCTTTTAAGGACCTTTTAAGTTCCAAAAAACCTGTAGAATTATATATAATGGATAGGTGCAGTTGAGCATCCACATACTGATTAATCTAGTAAATTCTGCCTATATGTAGAAGCTTTGTGTCATGACTAAAGTATAGGGCAGGGGGAAGGAAGATTAATTGAGTATAAAACCCCATGCTTTCAAAGTAGACACATTTGTATTCTACACATGCATTTTTGGGAGATTACCTAAATTAAAAACATGGGACCACATCAGGAGTGGGTTCTACTTACCTTTAGCACCAGTTCAGTGGGGCCGCGTACACGCTCTTCTGTGCATGCGCAGAAGCATTTTGGTGACATCGGGGTCAATGGGTGGAGCTTCCTGCTGGTTTTACTTTCGGTTCTATAGAACCGGTGTGAACTGGGGGCTCTTGCCGGTTTTACTACCGGTTCTATAGAACCGGTGCGAACCAGGGGCAACCCACCACTGGACCACATAAATGACTTCATCTTCTCTGAAGCTGGCCTACTGTACTAGATTGTTGTAGGGAAGAGTTTGGAGAAGGAGGTGCACACCATCTTGACATACTACAGAAAAGACAGGAAAAGACAAGATAAAACTAAATTTGTATGGAGCAAGAATGCCAAATATACACTAAAACTGCCCGTCTGAAGAAACATGCATTTCAAATAATGCGAAAACATACAAGCATTTTCATGCGGACTTCTGGTTGCAAAGAAACAGCACAATGTTCCTAAAAAGAGTAGAATGAAGGTAATGCTGAACACATTAGCAACAAAGTAAAAGTGAACTTGGCAGATTTGTCTCTCCCTAGGCCTTTCCTGATCAAAAATAGCCTCACCACAAAAAGCTAGATGAGTTAATATCCAGTTCAGAGAGCTCAGGTGCATTTGACATACGAATCTCTTTGAAATACAATCAGCACAATTGCCAGACAACTGACTTGAACCACTTAACATATTGTGCTGTACTGGCACTCGGTCTGGTGCCTCTGCTTCTGGTCTGTTTCCAGGCACAAATTGGAATGGTGGTGTTTCCCTTCAAAGCTCTACATAGCTTGCCTATTCTGACATTAACCTGCCTCAGCACTGTGATTAGATGAAAAGCCCTATCTAGATGCTTCCTCCATGTCAAGGTACGGGTATTCCAGGGGTGAAATGCTCCCAGTTCGGACCGGATAACCTGATCCGGTAGCGATGGCGGCGGGTGGTTCGGAGAACCGGTAGCAAAAATTCCTGCGCCCCCCCCCCCCCCCGCCCCATGCCCAGCTGAGCTGAGCGATCATCAGAGGTTCTTTTTTTTTACTTTGAAAAGCATTTTTTCTACAACCTCTTCGGTCGAAAAAATGCTTTTAAAAGTAAAAAAAAAAAAGCCTCTGATGATAGCACGGCTCAGCTGAAAGCGTCAGAGGCCTTTAAAAACATTTTTTTCTGCAACCTCTTCAGCCAAAGAGGTTGTAGAAAAAAAATGCTTTTAAAAGCCTCTGACAATCCCAGCTGAGTTGCCTGATCGTCGGAGGCTTTTAAAAGCATTTTTTACAACCTCTTCAGAAGAGGTTGTAGAAAAAAATGCTTTTAAAAGTAAAAAAAAAAGTTGGCCACACCCACCCACCATTACCCCCACCACCACCAAGCCATGCCCACAGAACCGGTAGTAACAAAGTTTACATTTCACCACTGGGGTATTCCTCAAGTTACAACCACAACTGAGCCCAACATTTCTGTTGCTAAGTAAGGGTACTTGTTAAATGAGTTTTGCCCCATTTTACAATCTTTCTTGCCACACTTGTTAAGTGAATCGCTGCAAGTTAGTAACATGGTTGTTAAATGAATCTGGTTTTCCCCATTGACTTTCTTGTCAGAAGGTCACAAAAGGTGACCTTCAGGGATATTGCAACCGTCATAACTATGAACCAAAATCTGAATTTTGATCAAGTGGCCCTAGGGATGCTGCAATAGTCATAAGTGTGAAAAACAGTTGTAAGTCATTTTTTTCAATGCTGTCATAACATAACATCTGTATGTGATCAATGAGAAGTGCACAGGGCCTTTTTAGTTGTGATGACTTATTTGAAAAACACTCTAGGGAACGTGAAAGCCACGGACACAAGTCATTTCTTTAGTCTGTTAAGCACTTGATGTCATTGTTGTCATACTGCCTTTAACCACATTTTTGCCATTTGCAACTCTTTTACAATGTTGTAGCATTTATTTTATAGTGTGAGGAAAAAATAAATGATAATAGGTAAGCAAGAAGGGGGCATTTCTCCTATGAGTTTTTTTCCACCATGAAAAATGCCATTTTTTAAAAAAAAATTCCTTTAGCCTTTAGTTTTGCAACTGCAAATATTTCTATTCCGCTCTCTGTTGTATATAAAACTATCAGGTTTTCTGAAAAATTAAGACTGAGAGTATGAAAAAAAAAATCATTGAATGCCATTTGCTCCCTTGGAAAAAAAAAACACCTCTACATACACTACCGAATTTGCCCTACCTACATCTTCGCTCCAAATTTCTAAAAGTGCATCTGTGTGTTTTGAAACTGCATATGAAAAGAGACAACCCACAGGGTGACAAATCTAGCTGTGCTCAGCAGGAACAACAACACCCACTGATTCATTATTTCTCTACTAGAGGTTTATCTTAAGTCCCACCTTTATACAGTTTGTGTTTCTTTTTTCCTGTAGGCAATTAAAAGTGTATATCTCCATAGATAGCTTTGTTCCCCCAATAAAAGAAACTTCTTAGTTATGTGCTACAGTCCTGCTTAGAGCTTCAGCTGCAGAATCTATATACCCTGGAGTTTCAATGTGTATGGCTTAATGAGTTTAAATGCATGTGACTTCCATTTTCATACATGCTTTTGAAGTGGATCAAGCCAATTGATTGGACAAATGTTTGTACTGTAGCTCCAGTTAAAACTAATATTCTCCTGTGTGTTTCCTGAGTAAAAAAATTATTTCACTTTCACAATTGTTTAAATCTGCTAATGTAACTACACTATAGGCAGAATGCTGTTGCGTACAGCCTGATTATTAGTCTAATGCTCTCCTATGAATCAGAGGCTTTCTGAAGAATAGTTTAAAGGAATTACTTTTACAGTTTAAGAATGTGGAAAATAGCTTGTATTGTTCATTCCTCTAACTCGATATTATCTACTCTAATTTGCATCTCTAGGATTTAGGGGGTGGTCTTTCTCCAACCCCACGTAGAGATGATCAAAAGACTGATCATCATATTGTCAGTAAAGTGGGTACTCTACCAGTAAGCTTCAGACTGCCACCAATTATCCCTTTTTTGTAGTAATTGTATTACAATTAGAAAAAAAATAATGCAAACTCCAAAAAAGTATAAAAATAAATTAAAAAAAGGTGTAGAAATGAAAAAAAAAAGAAAAAAGAAAGTATAGGAAAAAAAATTTCCCTTTATCACTATAAGTATAAACAATTTTAACAACTTATCACCATCTCTTAAAATACAGCAAATTCTTTGTTAATCCCATATCTCATCTCTCAACAATAAACAAAATGCAGAAACCTCATCACTCATTCCTTATCAGCAAAAGTCCATTAAGGGTTACCAGAAATAACATCATATCTTTTTTAATCTTGATCAAGCAAGCCAACTATATATTCTTTCTCTGTACTTTTAACAATCTTACTTTTTAATCCCTTCAAATAATGTCTAAGAACTTGATTTCTTTTCATTATTTTTGTCTTCTCAGAAAATTCTCCAAAACTGCACATCCAGTAAGAAAAGGTTATCCAAATCACTCTTCTGGTTTATTACTTGCATGTCATGTAAGTATTAAGATATCAATTGGTTTTATATGTATGTCCAGTATATTATATTTTTTCATATCATTCTTGTAGCTTGTCATATATAAATCCACGTTCAAATCAGTATAGCTTGTTCTTCTTTTGTGACATTATTAATACAGATACTATCAATGGACAGACATTCTTAAAATTAATTGAGTTCATTGTTCAAAAATAACCTTTAAAACATCCACTGTTAAAGTATTATTTTCCATTCTATGTTAACAAGTCAAATGTAAGCATTCTTCTCATTTAATTGAAGTATTTACTTTATTCTAGTTTCCCCTCGTGTCCAACCTTCAGAGTCCCATCCTATCATGTTTGTTTTTCTTCAAACAACCCAAACAACGAGTTTCCCACAGGAAGGATTTTTATAATTAATTTCAAATAATTAAATAAAAATGGACCCTTAAGCAATTTTAACTTTCTAAAAGCAACATTCTAAACTCCCTTTTGGTGTTTGTTCCCTCAAAATAGTATTTTTTCAAAATACCTTAAAATCATATTTAAAACTTCTTTCTCTAAGGAGAAAAGAATCACACAATAAAAACTTGCCATTCCTAAGGGTCTTAAGCATTAAAGCAATAAATAATTCCAAAGGTGATTAAGAAGTGGACTTGACCAAACATTTTGTCCATAAAAGGCTGTGTTATGACTGTGAGTGTCAACTCTGAAGCGAACCTGGCTGAAGTCATCTTTTGCTGCCTCATAGTTGCCACAAACTCTGAAGGGAGGAAGAGAGGGGGAAGTAGATAGACTCATTAACAGTCAAAACAAAAACAAAAAGTATTCTTGTGGGAACCAAGGTCATCCCAACAAGTGGCAGTTGATGGAGGAGAGGAGTGAACAAGCAGCCTGCCAGCTACTTTCATTAGACAATGTGACTGGTGACATCTAGGGAGGGAAACATTTGCTCTTTTAATTAGGCTAAAAACCAGAACTTTTACAGCTGGTTTCCACTAGCTGTGCTGATATGATGTATTCAATAAACATGTTCTTTGAGGAATCTACCTGCCTCAGAGTTCTGCTTTTGGTGGATGTTACTCAGTCATCCCACTTTGGCAGGGATGTTTAGTTTGCCATGGTGCTCACCAGAAATCTTTCCTGACTGCCATCAATTCTCAAAGATATATTGCATCATAATAGGAACTGGATAAGCTCACAAAGGAGATACAAGAAAAAGATGAAACAGATTATTACTTAGTTTGGGAGAAAAGGTATAAATGGTTGGAGGAGAAAAGGGGGAAAAGATATGGAAACAAATGAGAAGATATAAATTGTGGAAAGGAAACTAGGTACCTGTTTATGTTAAATGTAAATAAAATATTTAGATTAAGAGAATACGTACATATGATGTACTAGGAATATATGTATAAGAGATAGATTAAAATAAGAAAGAGAAAATGTATAAATATAAATATAGATTACTGAAGCAAAAATGTTGAAAAGAAGATGTAAAGATGGATTTTTGTTTGTTTGTTTTGTTGGTGTTTGTTTGTATTAAAAAATGTTTAATAAAAATTAAAAAGAAAAAAAATATTATGGAAGGAAATGGATTTTTTGCAGCAGATCAGAATGAAAAATAAACATGTGGGCTACCATTAAAGAAGATTGGGGCCAACCACATCATCCTTTTCAAGTGGCCATTCTAGTTAGCTCAAGACCAATAATAGATTATATCAGAAGCAATAATATTGATCATCATGATAAAAAAGACTCTAGAAAGAGTGCAGAGAAGAGCAACAAAGAGGATTAGGGGACTAGAGGCTAAAACATAATGAAGAATGATTGCTGGAATTGACTATGTCTAGTTTAATGAAAAGAAGGACTAGGGGAGACATGATAGCAGTGTTCCAATATCTCAGGGGTTGCCACAAAGAAGAAAGAATCAAGCTATTCTCTAAAGCACCTGAAGACAGGACAAGAAGCAATGGAAGAGAACCAGCCTAGATCTAAGGAGAAATTTCCTGACAGAACAATTAATCAATGGAACAACTTGCCTCCAGAAATTATGGGTGCTGCAAGCCTGGAACTTTTTAAGAAGGGATTGGACAGCCATTTGTCTGAAATGGTATAGGGTCTCCTGCTTGGACTGGAAGGCCTCCAAGGTCCCTTCCAACTCTGTTATATTGTTCTCTCTTTTTTTCTGGAAGATCTCTGATATTTTGAAACTACTATTTTAACAAACCATGATTTAATAGCTCTACTTTTCATAAGCTTGGGGAAAAACATGATAAAAACTTTCTTTCCCTCCTTTTTTTTCCATAAAGCTCATAAAGTTACTTGGAAGAATCAAATGAAGACTCAAATGAGCCCAAGAGGCAGAAAATACCCATGGGATATTTTTAACCTGTGCTATAGCTGTTGTGGAAGAATTCAGCAATGCTGGATCAAAACCAAGCTGTGAATTAAGCCTCATCTTTTGTGATGCTGGTTGAAAAAAAATTGCCCTAATTATAGTTGGTCCATTTTATTCTTTCTTGCCAAAGATGCAGAGGAGGTTTATGCACAGATGTGCCAGGAATGAATGCCAGCTAAGAGAAGTGTGGCAAAAAGCATCTATTGTTTCATCCAAGGGAAAGGTGGCCTGTTTTATGTATCACCTGGAAGATTTACTTTCAGCTAATATTGCAAACTATAACTTTAGAGAAGGTTCATATTGCAGCAGGAATTTACATTTTATTCCTAATGCTATGGTAGAACACAGAACTAACCCTGATCCAGCATCAGTGATATGATAATGTAATCTCCTATAAAAGGAATATATAACAAGGTTATTTCCCAACTGGACTGAGCATTCAATGAAAGCAATTCAAGTGAGGAAGTTCTGCAAACTTTATGGCCCCCAGATGAAATAATTACAATACTGAGACTCCCTGAAGAGATTACGGATACCTGTAACAAAGACCCTGTACATGAATTCTTCCATTTTCTCCTGCAATTGCCCTTATTGACCGTCTAAATTTAGACTGCAAGAAAGGAACGATCTTTCGTTTATAACAGCGAAAGCAACATGTTAGTTCCCTCCTCTAAATGTTTACAATGCCGTTTTGAAAAAGAGATGCTACTTTTAGACTCTTCTCACTAACAAAGCTTGCCTTCCCAAAGCTGAAGCAGCATTGGTGAGGAGAAAAATGGCTTCATTAAAAACAAAGGAAAGAATATTAGAAGAAATTCAATGTTTTCTTATTTAGCCCCATCAGTCTGAATTCTTTTGTTAAAGCCAGAGACTAGCCTAACTCTCACTGGGGTCAAATTCGGCAAACCAGTTTCAGGATGTGAAAGATAAGAGAGCTAAACTTCTAGCTCCTTCTTATTCTGCAAATGTGAATCTCCATCTCTTTTGGGGCAACTTAAATCAAAACTGTAAAATGGTTTTTGATATCAGTTTAGTCTTATGAACAGTCTGTCTCTGTTCTTTGCTTATTTTCCAAAAGAAAGCAGCTTTACTGAGAGATAGCAGGAGGTGATAGAAGGTGAGTTCAGCTGTATTCATACAGCACAGCCCTTTTAAAAAAATCACTGTGCTATGAAGGAGACATTTCCATATTTCACAGCTATTTTTGGCTGGTGCCTAAAGTTGATGATACAGCAGGAAAAAAAAAAAGAAGGGCGGGCGCAAGCTCTGTATGAAAGGTGGGATGGGATAATGACAATTCCTTTACTGTTCCTTTCTTCTTGACAAGGTGCATTATTCCAAGCCTCTTGCTTATCAAACCTAGCAAAGGAAGAGGGTTATGCCTGTAAATTCACAGTGCTTACAAATTACAAAGGACCTCTCTCGTTAGCCCTGCAATAATGGGAACCAGTTTTTGACAGCATTTCTTTAATCCCAATTTTCCTTTCTTCTTTTACTTTCCCAAGAAAACACTTTATCACTCCTGTCTATTACCTATCTATCTATCTATCTATCTATCTATCTATCTATCTATCTATCATCTATCTATCTATCTAATCATCATATCTATCTATCTATCTATCTATCTATCTATCTATCTATCTATCTATCTATCATCTATCTAATCATCATATCTATCTGTCCGTCTATCTATCTATCTAAACATCTATCTATCATCTATCTATCATCTATCTATCTAATCGTATCTATCTATCTATCTCTATCTCTATCTCTCTATCTATCTATCTATCTATCTATCTATCTATCTATCTATCTACCTATCTATCTATCTATCTATCTATTTATCTATCTATCCACCTACCTACAGTATGTATTTACTTTTAAGGTCTAAAATGACTATATCTTACAAGTGAACTTTGTCTATAGATATCACACATATGCTTTTGCTATTCAGGCTTCCTCCAAAATCATACAAAGTAATGTTGTTGCCGGTATTATTCCATCATCAGTATGCCTGGTTCTAGGAAAAAATAAGCTCTTGCCTGGAAAACCTTATAATCAACTATTTGATTGTTCAGTGACAACAAAGGAGGAAGAAATAAATAAAGAAGTTATTAAATATAAAGCATCTTTTCATTTATAGACCTAGTTCTATTAGACAGGACGACACAGTTCAAGGGCAGCACCAGGTTTAGCATGGAAAATCGTGGGACAAATACCCAAAGAAGACATTTTTGAGGAAGGTTTTCAGGAAGGTTAAGGGGCGAAATGGGTGGTTTAAGATCCTAAAAATACATAGAATTACCCAATTTTTTAGTCACCCACTCAGAACATCCACAAAGAAGCTGCAGACTGTGCTTTTTATATTCCTGCAGCGTGGCATCAGGTTTAGTTTGTTAGGTCAACTATCTCATGAAAAAAGAAATGTTTTAAGAAAGTTTTAACACAAATTAAACAGAAGGCACTTCCTGCTGTGTGCTGACATCTTGTTCAGCTCCTGTAGAGGCTTTAAATGTCTAAACCCAACCTATATATAGGTTGAGACATTGATGAGAAAAAAATAATGGCCTATTGTTTTCTTTTATTTTACTTTTCTAGGTATTTGTGGCTCTGAGATTACAGATTAGCCATCAATATGCTAGTGTCTAGCCAGTTACATGCATCCCTATATTCTATAAATGGGAAAGTAGGTATTCTATGGGTCCTTTCTTCAAGTCAAATACAGCAGCTGAATGCACATCTGATATGTATGCAATCAACTTCTTATGTCATTAAAATTTCTGTTTGCCTAGATTTTCTGAATATTTTTAATTAGTCTTACATTTGTGCCATTTTTTGCATTATATTGACTTGTGATAATTTTCATTTGAAAAGAGAGTGACTGATGGCAGAAACTAAGAAATTGCCTTAGACTAAGGTATGCGGTTGGATCCATTTAATTCTATGCAGCTTTCTATAAAAGTAACCCTCAGGCTCTTCCATAATTTGCCTGTTACACCTTTCTGTTGCTAAAGTCAGAGCTATTCAGAAATTACCAACCTCTTTTAAAGGCCTTCAGAAATAATAGCTCTGGAAATTATGAAAATCCAGACATTATGTTCTGGATTTAATTAATCCCATGCCAACTGGTCTAGGGAAAATGAGGGTCCTCTGGTGGAAACCAGATCTGAATCTCAACCATTTCAAAGTTTTGTTGATTTGTAAAAATTGTTGATGTGTAGAAAGTGATACATGTCACTGAGTACCCTATATAAGGAATTATCAGAATAGAAAGAAAGAGGAAAGGATGAGCGAGTCCCTATTTTTAATTGACATTAGGCAACCCATTTTGGGTCATTCTTATTTCCACATATGTGGACTGAATAATATAATATTCCCCCCCCCACCGAGTGGTGGGGGGGAATATTATATTATTATAATATAATTATATTATAATTATAATATAATTATGACCCTTAGGAGAGCCCTGGTGAATAATCCTCCTCCCCCTCCTCCTCCTCCTCCGACCCACGGAATTGCCTGCCATTTTGCTGGGAGTAGGGAGAAACAAGGATAATGAGGAAAACTGCACCCCTCCTTCCCATTCTGGTGTATCACCAAGGGTCCTCTCCATCTTCCAGTGAGGAAGGGGGCTCACGTTTCCATCACCAGCAGCACCAGTCAGCCCTATTTATCAATCTGGCATCCGAGTAGCCCCTTCATCCTTCCACATGAAGTATAGGCTTATACTTCCCCTTCCCCCTTGATCTTCAGGAGAGCCCCGATAAAGCTTCATCCTCCTATTACCACCAACACCCAATCTGTGGAAATGCTTGTGACTTAGTTGTGGGTAAGAGGAAGCCATGGTCAATGAGAAAAACTGCATCCTCACCCCCAATTCTGGCATGTCCCTAAGGGTCTCCTTACTCCAGCAAGGAAGAGAGCTCATGTTCTATTTGAAGAACTAGGCATGGAGACAAAGGCTAGGCAACACAACGCTTTATTAAAGAACAAGAAGGCACAACTGGAGCCTCAGAACGAGAGCAAAAGATTTTTTGACAGCACCTTAAATAACAAGCTGTCTAGAGAACAGCCAATCACGCAGCTCCGCTTTTCCCGCTTGCTAACCCAGGGCGCTTTAACCAATCATGGCAGGGCAGTAACAAGGCAGACTCTGCCTGCGTCGTAGCGGTGAGGACTTAACACTCCTTCCCACCTGGATGGCGCATGCGTAGTCCTCCAAGTACGTCGGCCTACGTCGGCTCCGCCCAGACCTTCTTAGTTCAGGGCCGGTCTCCGAAGGAGGCAGAGACGACCTGCTGTCCTCCAACGGGCTGGTAGGCCGAGGCTGCGACGTGGGCGGAACAACTGTCGTCGCGGGAGAACTCGAACGAACAGGTGAGTTGGCCGACGAGAACGCTTCGGGTTGAGTAGTAGTGATAGGTGGAGTGTGTGTTGATGGGTTGGATACTTCGTGCGGTTGAATGTTCTCGCTGGTTGGTATTGCCTGTTCACATGGGAAACTGGTCCCTGGGAGGACCCTCCTCCGGAGTTGGTTCACATGCCGCCGCCATACTCGTCCATCGGTGAGCTGGACCCTATAAGAGTAGGGTCCGGTTAGTTGGCTGATTTGGCCCAGCACCCACTTAATGCTAGTTCCAAAGTTTTGAGCGTAGACTGGGTCCCCTACCGCGAAAGACCAACAGTGGGAGGAAGAACCCTTTGGGACATCCGGTGCGTATGCAGGGTGCAGTCGGTCCAACACTGTCCTGAGTCGCCGTCCCATGAGCAGTTCCGCTGGGCTGGCCTTGGTGACCGGGCAGGGAGTGGAATGTTGAGCCAGGAGATATTGATTGATTTTTTGGTGCCAATTGATAGGATCCAGGCGGCTCAAGGCCTCCTTGGCAGATCTCACGGCCCGTTCCGCCTGTCCATTGGCGGCCAGGTGGAACGGGGCCGTGGTGGTGTGGCGGATGCCCAGCTTGGCCACAAACCGCTTGAAAGGTGCCGATGTGAATTGGGGCCCGTTATTGGTGACTATGGTATCGGGCAGGCCGTGCGTTGCGAACAAGCCCTCTAAAACCCTGATGACCGCCTCAGTTGTTGTTGTTGTCATGCTGGCCAGCTCCACCCACTTAGAGTGGGCATCCACGACCACTAGGAATGTGTGTCCCTGGAATGGGCCGGCAAAATCCATGTGGATGCGTGCCCAAGGGGCCCGGGGAGCTTCCCATTCCCGAACTGGGGCTGCCGAAGGAGCCGGCCTGGATAGTTGGCATTGGGGGCAAGTGGCTACCCACTGTTCGATCTCGCCGTCCAGGCCGGGCCACCACACATAGCTGCGGCCCAGGCCCTTCATTCGGACAATGCCCGGATGTGAGTTATGGAGATGGGCTAGGACGGGGCGGCGTAATTCCGGAGGAATAATGACCCTGTTGCCCCACAGGAGACAACCCTTAAGGGTGGAGAGCTCGTGCTGTCTGCGAAGGTAGGGAATAAGTTCGGCCGGTACGGGTCCCTTAGGCCACCCCCGGCGGACCCAATCTAACACTAGGGAAATGGTAGGGTCCTTAGCTGACCTTGTACTAATGTCTGAAGCAGTGATCGGGAAGTCGAAGTCCTCAATGAGGAGGACCGACATTGTGGGAGCTGGGTCAGCGTTGGAGGCTGGTGTTGGGCAATGGCTGAGGCCGTCGGCATGTCCGATGGCCGAGCCAGGCCGGTGTACAAGATGGTAATTGTAAGCAGCCAGGAACTCAGCCCAGCGCGACATGCGGGGCGAGAGGATGATAGGCGTTTGTCTGTCCCCAGAGAGAAGACCTAACAGGGGTTTATGGTCGGTGACCAGGGTGAAAGGGCGGCCATAGAGATAGTTGTGAAACCGCTTGACCCCGGCGACCATCGCCAGGGCCTCACGGTCCAATTGACTATAGTTTCTCTCTGGGGCAGACAAGGTTCTAGAATAGAAGGCGACCGGGGCTTCGACACCCGAGGGGAGAATATGGCTTAAAACCGCGCCTAAACCATATGGCGAGGCGTCGCAAGTCAAGGACAAGGGAAGGCTGGCATCGTATTGGATGAGCACAGCCCGTGACGTCAGAGCGTCTTTGACAGCCTGAAATGACGCGGCAGCGGAGCGACTCCATACCCAGGGCATTTTTGAATCGAGGAGGCGGTGCAAGGGCTCGGCCAATGTAGCCTTATGTGGGAGGAATACAGAATAAAAATTTAGGAGGCCTAAGAAAGCCTGCAACTCCGCCTTGCATGTGGGTGTGGGGGCGTGTTTAATGGCCGCTATCTTTGACGGAGTGGGGTGGATTCCTTGGGCGTCAATGAGGAATCCCAGGAACTCCACCTGAGGCACCCCAATGACGCATTTCTGTCTTTTGAGGTGGAGGCCGGCGCCGCGCAAACGGGTCAATACGGCCCGTAGCTTGGCAAGGAGATCAGACTGGTCTCCAGCGGAAACCAGTACGTCATCGAAATAAGGTACTACCCCGGGAATTCCTTGAAGCAATCGTTCCATGATGCTTTGGAAAATTCCCGGGGCCACGCTCACACCGAACTGAAGCCGGGTGCATTTAAATGCACCTCGGTGGGTGACTATAGTTTGGGCCATGGCCGTAGGCTCATCAACAGGGAGTTGTTGATAAGCTTGGGCCAGGTCCAGCTTAGCGAACACCCAGCCTTGACCCAGCGAATGCAGCAGGTGCTGCACCACTGGCACCGGGTAGGAGTTGGCCTGTAACGCCTTATTTATGGAGCACTTATAGTCGGCGCAGATCCTTATGGATCCGTCCTGCTTCAAAGGAATGACGATTGGGGTCTCCCAACTAGAATGGTCGATGGGAACCAGAATACCTTGGGCTATGAGCTTATCCAGCTCCCTATCCACCCGTGGCCTCAATGCTAGCGGCACCCTTCTTGGTTTGAGGCGAACTGGCATCACCTGAGGGTCTAACGTGAAAGATATGGGCCGGCCCGTGTATTTGCCCAGTTGGCCAGAGAAAACATCAGCAAACTCGCGGGCCAGAATGGATGAGATATCAAGGGATAAGGAATGCACGCCGGAAATGGTTAAGTTTAAAGCGGCAAACCAATCTAGTCCGAGCAATGTTGGTAAATTGTCCTTCACCACAATTAATAGCAACATGCCGGAGAAGGACTGGTAGGACACCTGAAAGGTGCCATACCCCAAAGTGGAGATGATCTTCCCTTGATAGTCCTTTAAAAGGACTGGGCATGGCCTGAGCCGGTGACGGGACACCCCTGGCAGTAGTTTGGTGAGAGTGGACCAAGCTATGAGGGACTTGGAGGAGCCGGTGTCGACCTCCATGCGACAAGCCGCTCCTTCCAAAACTACCGTGAGGAAAAGCTTGTTGGCTAAGGAAACAGAAGTGGCGTGGCTCACAGCAACATCCAGTGGCTCCTCGTATCAGGTCACGGCAAAACACTCATCGCGGCGAACAGCAGCCTTCCGGCCCTGGCGCCAATCAATCAGCGGAGCGGTCGCGGTGTCAGGCATAGGGGTAGGCGCTCTGCAGACCCGCGATAGATGACCCCTTTTTCCGCAGCGGCGGCAAACGACTGTCTTGAATCTGCAGTCAGTTCTGCGATGGTTGCCGCCGCAACCCAAACAATTGCCCTGAGCAAGCTGTTTGGGCTTGTTGGACGATCCCAGCTTCCGGCGGGTTGTTCTGAGGCGGCTCACTCCCCCCTCTTCATCGGAGGAGTCAGCTAGGTCCTCTTCATAATGGACTGTCAGGGGTTTCGAGGCGGCAGCAGAGGAAACCTGGAATCATTGGATTTCGGCGGCCGAACGGCCTGACATTTCAGCAGCCCTAGCTTCATCCAGGGCTACCTGCAGAGTCAGCTCGGACCTGGCCAGGAGACGCCGTTGTAGCTTTAGGTCTTTGATTCCGCAGACCAACTGATCCAGCAGCATTTTGTCCAGGTCTCTAAAATCGCAGTGGATTGCTGCTGCCCACAGGGACGCCACATAGTTGTTCACGGACTCTCCCTCAGTCTGTGCACGCTGCCAAAAGGCATGTCGGCGCGCGATACGGGACGGAGCGGGTGAGAAATGGTTCTTCAGCCTGTCCAACAACGTCTCCCAGGGAACATCGAAGACTTGCTGCGGGGCTGCTAGAGCCCTGGCCGTGCCGAATATCTCACTCCCACAGGAACTGAGGAAATAGCCTCGTTTGCGAGCGCTAGAAAGATCGGTCAGCGCGTTCGCCTGTAGGAAACACTCAAAACGTTCCATGTATGTGTCCCACGTTTCCGTTGCTGGTACGAACGGGGAAAACACTGGCAAGAACGTCGACATGGTCAGTGGTCGAAGGTGGCTGAATACCGCACTGTCCAGCCGTCGCCTTAATATCCCACCTTCGTCGCCAATGTTCTATTTGAAGAACTAGGCGTGGAGACAAAGGCTAGGCAACACAACTCTTTATTAAAGAACAAGAAGGCACAACTGGAGCCTCAGAACGAGAGCAAAAGATTTTTTGACAGCACCTTAAATAACAAGCTGTCTAGAGAACAGCCAATCACGCAGCTCCGCTTTTCCCGCTTGCTAACCCAGCGCACTTTAACCAATCACGGCAGGGCAGTAACAAGGCAGACTCTGCCTGCGTCGTAGCGGTGAGGACTTAACAGCTCACCTACAAGCTGCTGGGCCCCAGTAGCCGTCCTACCCTTCCAGAAGTCATCTGAGTCGCTCCTTTCTTCTTCCATCAGAGGCCACCACCACCATTAAAAGATTTCAAATTTCAACCTTGATTCCAAAGCATCCAATGGCTGTTTGTCAAGTCAGCCGACTGGGTAGCAGGAGCCAGAGGGAGTTGGGAAAGAAGGTGAGGATATGCTCCTCCAAACTTACCTTTTGCCATGCAACCTGTGAATTTCTGGGTAGTCAGAAGGTGTGGTGTCTCTGATGTAGTCACAACTTTGCCAAAATTCAGTCCCATGGGAGTGATGGGAGCTGGATTTTGGATGCATTCTGTATGTTAGCCCATTTGAGGTATGCTGATTCAAAAACGTTGCTCTGTGATGTACCATTCCACCCGATTGAACATTACAAAATATCAAACAGACACGAGAATTTTAATAATATATCGATTCTAATTTCTACTAACCCTAAATGATTTAGTAATGTGAGTCAGATGGCAGGGAGGATGGATGCATTGGAAATTAATATTATAATCAGTGCATACCTCTGCTGAAGATCCTTGAAGATTCTCCCAGAGCTGAGATTTCAATGAGGGATTCCAGGTCTTAATATGACTGTAGCACTTTCACCTGCTGCTTCAAAGAGCTAGACCCCATTATCACATCTGTCCGACTCTGTTTTATTTTCTATCTCCTCCACTTAACAATGGGCACCGTACAAAATGAGATAATTCTGTTCAACACAACTGGGACACTGCCTCATTTTGCTTGAATAAAAATCTAAAACTGTAATCAGGCCACCCTGCAGACTTCAAAAGAGGCCCTCCCATGATATTAGAGAAAGGTTTCTCCATCCACCTGAATGTTTGCCACGTAAGATTTAATCAGGTTAGCAGAGTTTTCTCTCTTCATTTCACAGCTTCCATTCACTGCACCCGATTACAAACTTTCAACACGTAATTGACACTGACTCAAGAAGCCAATTTTATTACGGCAAACTTTAAAATAGGGAATAGCAAGGACCAAAGTTTTCTTTCAATGAATGCAATTTCGATGTGCAGAAATCAATTCAATTGACATCGGTTGAGTTTTAATGCTGAATTAAAGAGCTGCCAGGTTTCCCCCATGGGGTTTTTATAGTCTGGGCTTTATGAATTCATTAAAATGCACACACAAACTTTTAGGGAAGTAGTATTACACTGTAATAAGAGCTACAAATCGACAATATTCCTCTGAGAGATGACTCTAATTTGAGTTGCCTAGTTGGCAAAATTGTTTTCCATTGCTTTGCATCTATTAGCACAGGGTGTCATATTTTCCCTTGTTCTTGTTTCACTTCCTCACTGTTGGCTCAGCAGGGAGAGCATTTAAGAGCTCCAGCGGAAAGCAGACTCTTTTAGGGAGCTGTCACCTTTGCAGGCACAAGACCAGAAGGAGAGATGTGCAATGCATTTACAAGCTTTGTTCACAGAGAGAGAAAGAAAGAAAAAAAGAATGCTCTTTTTCAAGAAATAGTCAATTGATTTTTGTCTCTGCTACATTTCAATAGGAAACACAGTAAAAAGCCCATTTTCTGGTAAAAGCACCAAGGCTCAGTGGAGACTGTGGTTGGGCCATTTCTCCATTGGCAGGAATTTTCATCACCTCCCAGCTAAAGGCTTTCCTTCTTACTTAGAGTGTCTAACTTCACGTGAACATTTCTTTGCCCATTTAATAAATGGAGCCAAGAAATTGTTTTGAAATATCTTGGCAGCTTTGCAGCTGCTTCCCGATTTTGAACACTCAGATTCAATCCTTTTTCCCCCCCAACTTTTCCAATGAATAAACTAATTCCAGAATCCTTTTCTGGAGCCTTGGTGGCGCAGTGGTTAGAGTGCATACTGCAGGCTACCATGGCTCCTATTGCCTACTTGTAAACTGAAACAGCTGTTTGCCATGTGCAGGATTATATTGAACACATATTTTATCTGTTCCCCTGGGTGCCCATACCTAGCATTTATCTTCTCCTAGCATTGTGAAAGCCAAAATCAGACTTTGCCATAGAACAAAAGTAATACAACTTAATTGTCACTATTCTGTTGCAAATAATTCATGAATGTGTTTTGAGGTGTGCATGTGTTTGCACGTATGTGTGAGAGAGAGGGGGAAAGGGGGCAGAAAGAGGGGGAGAGGGAGGGAAGAGGGGGAGAGGGAGAGAGGGAGAAAGAGAGAGGGAGAAAGAGAGAGGGAGGGAGGGGAGGGGGAGAGGGGTGATGCAAGGGGGAGAAGGGGAATGGGAGGGGAGAAGGAGGGAGGAAGAGGTAGGGAGGAGTGGGGGAGAGGGAGGGAGAGTTAGGAGAAAGCGAGGGGGGAAAAGAGAGAGTGGGAGGGAGAGAGGGGAGAGAGAGGAGGGAGGAGTGGGAGAGAGGGAGAAAGAGAGAGGGAGTGAGAGGGGGAGAAAGAGAGAGGGGGAGAAAGAGGGAGAGAGGGAGAGAGAGGGAGAGGAGAGAGGAGGGAGGAGTAGGAGAGAGGGAGAAAGAGAGAGGGAGGGAGGGAGAGGGGGAGGGAAAATGGGAGGGGGAGAAGGGGAATGGAATAGGAGAGGGAGAGGGAGAGGGGGAGAGAGAGGAGAGAGAGAGAGAGAGAGAGAGAGAGAGAGAGAGAGAGAGAGAGAGAGAGAGAGAGAGAGAGAGAGAGAGAATTGTAGTGATATCCAGAGGCAAAAGGATCAGAAAGTGATAAGGAAACAGAGACAATGACTTAGCTATTGATTAACATTTTGTAACTTTAAAGCTGATAGCTATGGTAGTTCAGGACATGAAATTGCAAAGGTTTGAAATTGCAAACTCAAAAAAAACCCCTGAAAGCTGCATTTAACAAATGGTTCTCTTCCTCATAAATATTGAACAAAGGGATGACAAGACAGAAAGAGAGAGGAAGTGCACCAGTTTTTGCACCTGAGAGTTCCCGTCACGTGGAACCCGCTCTTGTGAAAGTTCCCATTGTTTCTTCGGTTGTGAAGCTAATAGAACTATGTGAAGTAGTGCTGATTTGAATCAAAGCATTGCCTTGACCCAGACCGTTGTAGCATTTCAATTTGAGAAGTTGTATTGACTTAGAAAATTGAATTTATCTACCTCAGCACCTTGATTCTAAGGTCTGAAGCAAGCTTACTCTCTTTGTCTATCTACTTGACTTTAGGCATGTGTTCTGCATATGAAGAAAAGACTTCTGAAGCAGTCAAACCTAGGCAATACAGCTATTTTGATCCAATCTGGGGACGATTCTGATTGTGCAATCCACTGTGATTCAACTAAGCTTTGCCAGGGCAAATTACCTCATCGAAAAATATATACATAGCCTTGCAAGCTAATAGAGGCCATATACATTCTGTGATTTGCACAGAAGTAAAACACATCTTGGACTCTTTGGCAATTGCTGTGAGGATCTTATGCACAGGGTACAGAATGAGCTGAAGAAGTCCAAGGCACAAATGGATCATGAGAATCAGGGGTGGGTTCTACTTACCTTTACTACCGGTTCAGAGCGGGAGCACGCACACACTTCTGCGCATGCGCAGATCGCCCATGATGATGTTGTGGCAGGTGGGTGGAGCCTCCTGCCAGTTTTACTACCGGTTCTATAGAATTGGACAGAACTGGGAGCAACCCACCACTGATGAGAATCTCTATTCATTATTTGCCTTTTTATTACCCATGGTAATAAATGGATTGGTACAATTAAGTAGCTTCAGTTACTCTAGAACAGGGGTGTCAAACTCGCGGCCTGTGGGCCGAATGCTGGCCCCGCCCCTGCCTGGTTTAGTGAAGGGAGGGGGGAAATTCCCAATACACCATGAGATGATTCCGGGACAATGTGAGTTTGACACCCCTGCTCTAGAAAGATATGTCCCAGAAAATGATACCATGAGTTTAAAAATGCTGCAAATTACATGATTTTATTTGCTGCTATAGGCCACAATGGTGGCCATCCTATACACATGCACACAATGCTCCAGAATAACTCCACTATTAAAAAAATGTTGAGGCTCTAGAAAGAGTGCAGAGAAGAGCAATAAAGATTATTAGGGGACTAGAGGCTAAAATATATGAAGAATGGTTGCAGGAACTGGGTATGTCTAGTTTAATGAAAAGAAGGACCAGGGGTGACATGATAGCAGTGTTCCAATATTTGAGGGACTGCCATAGAGAAGAGGGGTTCAATCTATTTTCCAAAGTACCTGAAGGCCAGATAAAGAATAATGGATGGAAACTAAACAAGGAGAGATTCAACCTAAAAATAAGGAGAAATTTTCTGACAGTGAGAACAATCAACCAATGGAATAGCTTGCCTTCAGAAGTTGTGGGAGCTTCATCACTGGAAGCTTTCAAGAAGAGACTGGACAGCCATCTCTCAGAAATGGTATAGGGTCCCATGCTTGGGTGGGGGGTTGGACTAGATGACCTACAAGGTCCCTTCCGACTCTGTTAATCTGTAAAAAAAAAAAAAATAATAATGGAACAATAATGAAATTTCCAGGGCCACTGACACAAATTCAATGTATTCTACAAAAAACACTTGGTACTAGATCATCAGGAGGAACAAACTTAAAATAGGTGTTTTAAATGGGAAATCAGAACCATTGTCCCTGAGAATAGCCAGTGAGGGAAGAGGTTACTTTTGCTATTACAACTTTTAGGCTTCTCTCTAAGTCAGGCACTGAAGAAATCTAAACTTTGGCCAAACTAAAGCCAAGGATTTAATCTCAGTCTGTCTAGGCTTTAGAATAAAGCTTGTGGGCTGAAAGGCAGAAAGCCATTGTTCAGTGGAAAATATAGGATGCGATCAGCCTTTCCTAATCTGCAACCTATTCTGCAAAATATATTCGGTCCGGACTCCAGTTACTTTCAGCCGTGCTCATGCTGCCTCAGAGTTATTGGAATTCTGGTACATTTAAAGGGCACAAGTTAGGAAGCCTCTATAAGATGATGTAACATTATTTGTGTCTAACAAGCCTTATTTTAGGGAGTTATTTTAGGAAGTAGCCTGGGAAAAGATGAGCTACTAAACAAGAAATGAGAGGTGCACCCTATTCCTTTGCCTCTTCTAGTCAAAATGAAAAAGAACGTCATTTTTCCATTCAACAATGCTATTTTTTTATTGCTCTATGGAGTTGAGCTATTTTAGAAGCCCTCCTGAGATTTCCATGAATTGCTTCCTATACAGCAGGGCTGTCAAACTTGCGACCAGCAGGCAGTGGCCACGCCCATGCCCAGTTTAGCGAAAGGAAAAAAAAGTTGTGATACATCACATGACAACACGAGTTTGACACCCCTGCTATGGAAACTCATAGGGAATGGCCCCTGATTTAAGTAGGCAGACTTGTTGAAGAGACCATCACTTTTCAATGCTCCCCCCCCCCCCCCCGTTTGCCATCTTTGCCAAAGGATACCATACTATTCTTTCAATAACCTTAGAAACCGGGCAAAACTATTTACTGTGTTGAACAGGCTGCAGAGGCACCTCTGAGTAAGAATGCAGCCAATTGCCAACTTATCTTAGATACAGAAGTAACACTACCCCCAGGACAAAATTTTCAGTTAAGGTTAAGTGAAGGGAATCACAGGCTGTCATGAAAAAGGTGGCTCAGTGGCTAAGATGCTGAGCTTGTCGATTGCAAGGTCGGCAGTTCAGCGGTTCAAATCCCTAGTGCCGCGTAACGGGGTGAGCTACCATTACTTGCCCCAGTTTCTCCCAACCTAGCAGTTCGAAAGGATGTAAAAAATGCAAGTAGAAAAAATAGGGACCACCTTTGGTGGGAAGGTAACAGTGTTCCATGCACCTTTGGCATTTAGTCATGCCTGCCACATGACCACGGAGACATCTTTGGACAGCGCTGGCTCTTCGGCTTTGAAACGGAGATGAGCACCACCCCCTAGAGGAGTCAGGAATGACAAGAACTTATGTGTGAGAGGAACAGGGGTGGGAACCTACCGTTTTAACAACCAGTTTGCTAAGCGCGTGCGGAGTTTAGAAAAAACTCACCTTCCTCATTGCTGCCAGCAAGGAAAACAGCTGAGGCATGGCAATCCACTCTGCTGCGCCGATCAGCTGGGCTTCGGAAACAGACATATAGGTGAGTATAACACAGGGGTGGGTGGGTGGGCCCACTTCAAAATTGGAGCAAACCAATTCACTCATGGCTAAAAGTCAGAGCTAACAGTACGCCTGAACCAGTCCGAACTGGTAGAATCCCACCACTGGAGGGGAACCTTTACCTTTACCTTTACATGGAGACCAGACACTCCTTGGTCACCCACCGTCTTATATTACACCAAATGCAGTGACTGACTTGACATTATTATTATTATTATTATTATTATTATTATTATTATTATTATTATTAATTTAATTTGTATACCGCCCTTCTCCCAGAAGGGACTCAGGGCGGTGAACAGCCAAAATTAAAAAACATACAAATACAAAAGTTAAGATAATTAAAAAAATTAAATAATTGGCTACCCAATTTAAAACTCCAAATCCATAAAATTTAAAATCCCAGTTAAAAACCATTTAGGCTAGGCCGGCTTGATGAAATAAAATTTTAGGAAGACTTTAGGTGTCAGACACTGAAGAAGCCAAGAGGTTGAATTCCTTTAAAAAGCATGCAAAATATTTCCTTTGTTCCAAATCAGAAAACATAGGATAAGCCATGAGGCCTGCCTGACAACACAAGTCTCCTCCTTAGTCTGTCTCTTTTCAAGCTTGGGCCCAGCCTCTTCTTTTGTCATGCTTAACACCTGCTGTGGTGTAGCTGGCTCTTTTTCTTTGTGCCAAGAAGCTCGTTCTGTACTATAGCACTGTTTCAAGCACACCCCTCTATTACAGTGATTTTTGACATTTTGCATCTAGACTGGCCATTTATGTCTGGCTCTCTCGCTCTTGGTTGCATTTCCGAACATAAACTGGCCCAGCCTCTTTTACCGATAAGTACTCACAAACAAAGCTTCTTGGGAAGAAGTTAGAAGCACAGTAGAACAATTAGTAGAAATAATTACACCAGTGTATTCTGTTGGAAAATTATTATTAAATAATCAGCTTTTTCCATTGTTTTTCAAAAATGTATATTTTATCCATTGAAAGTTTATGCTTCATAAGAGGAACTGGGCCATTGATGGGGAAGAGGAAGCAGCAAGATTCTTGATGAGTTAGCCAAGCTTTTTCATATCTCTCTCTCTCTCTCTCTCTCTCTCTCTCTCTCTCTCTCTCTCTCTCTCTCTCTCTCTCTCTCTCTCTCTCTCTCTCTTTCTTTTTTTTTAAAAAGATCACATTGAAGTTTTCTACTTGAAAAGTGATAAGCTGTCTTCTCTTTATACTTAGTGAACACCCAGGAGCAAACTGGGAAGAATGCATTTAAACACAATGTTGATACAATGAACGTTGATGGAATGCAAACTGGAAAGTAATTTTGGCATTTCCCTATCCCCTTACTATTCCACCACATTCCCTAATACTGGTAGCATCTTGTCAGAAAATTCTGAGAACAAACCACAGCCACCTTGAGGCACAGTTTTTTTGTTTAAGAACATTTAGACTAATAGGGTTGGAAGGGACTTTGGAGATCTTCTAGACCAATCCCCTGCTCAAGCAGAAGATCCTTTACCATTCTGGACAAAAGGCTGTCCAGACTTTTCTTTAAAAACTTTGCTTTCTGAAAAACGTTGTTGTCTAAATAAATAAACGGTCTACACAAAACTGCATGTTCTGATTTTGAAAATCTTGGATTTATCTGTGCTGAGTTTCTTATGTGTAAAGTAAGGCTTAAGTCCTTTCTCAGGTTTCCTGGGAATAAGATGCACATAAATTCAACAAAGCTTATTGCTGAGTAAGCAAGTATAGAACTGACCTTTGGGATTGCCCTGTATGGCTGCAACCCTATCATTAAGTGAGGGGGGAAATGATTCAGCACAAGCTTACTGAGAAGTACAGTCCAATTCATTCAGTGAGAATTAACTTTCAAGGATTATTACAAATATAATCCTCTCTTGAGGATTATATTTATAATAATAGACAACTCTACACAAAAGAAATAAAACAAGTCTGAGTTTGGGTGCAAGTCCTATTAAAAGCAATCATGGACATTTACAAATATGAATTTATTTCTTTTTGTGAGGATGTTTATAAACCTCTCTTTGACTTTTGGACTCCATTGACTCTGATTGGTTAGGAAAAGTTTCTATGTCAGGTAAAGATTTTTCATGAGTAGCAACACTACTCAATCAGTGTTATCTGGCTTGTAATTCCCAACTCTCTACTGTTCTTATATGCTGGGTTGTGTAGATATGAGATTGGCCATAAACAGACTAGCACAGGTCTTGGCACAGAGCTCTGCATTTTTCAATCTCTAACCCCAGAATCACTGGGAAGACAAATCGTCCATCTTATTTTCTGCAACTCTGAGAGGATCTTTTAAAATCTCAGAGTTTACTTGCCCTAAATAGAAATACGACTTGGCTTTTCTTTCACGAGTTACTAGTTATACAACCATTTAAGCATTTGCAGGTTATGTGCTAACACGTTCCACTGCAAGGATGCTATGAAAATATCTGCAAAAGCAAATAGAAAATGGAATTGCATATGTAGTTAAGATTACTCTAGGCAATTTTTCCTCACATTTCACAACAATCAAAACAGAATTGTAAGCATTAAGTATATTGCAGAAATAAACTGGGTATATCTACCATTAATGCAGAGTAAGGAATCTGCATTTATAAACTTGTAATAGAGATGAAAGAAATAGAAGACAATATTTAAGCTTTGCAAAATGGGTCTCTGTTTAAATCAAGTTTTTGAAGAAATTACAATACCTGTAATAATCTAATTCTCAACAAAGGAACTTTTGAAATTAATCTCAGTAGGTAAGTTGAAATTTCTAGTGGATAATCATGATTAATGTTAACATCAAATTTCTCTCTGTGTGTGACATACACTACCACACAGGATTTACAGTATATGTAATCAGATGTGGTGATTTATTTTAGAACTCTTAACAATATTTGTTAGTAATAAAAAAAATGGACACCCTCATACAATTATCCATTTAATATTATTTATATGTGAAAAAAGATGGTGTTGCATTAAAGGATCTAATCCACTGGAGATGCAAACTACTTCCCTTGCCAAAGTCGGTTTTAAAAATGGGCTGGGCCTGGAGGTGGTTATATAGTGGAACATTGGTGACACCTAGTGGATGCTACTTTATGACACTTTTCTACCGAACTACTACAAAAGTTTTGCACGTTTACAAGAAAGATTAGGTTCTAAACTGCTGTAGCAAATGACATCAGAAGGTCCAAGAGTATATTCCAGGCTTTGAAATGTGAATTACTTTCCTCATTAATCAGCCAGCATATCCTTCCCCCTTTTTTTTTTTTACATTTTTTGGGTTTTTGAAGATTGAACAAAATATCTTGCCGAGTAGCTTGCTTTGTGCTATTATTTCTGTTGCAATTTTAGCTATTTCTTTCCTACATCATCTAATGGTGCATCTTGATATTTGCAATTCAAACCTTGTAGCCTCACTATTGGAGAATTTAACAGGCACTTTGACTCATTCCCACAAGGACCTCTGGACAATCAGGTGATCTGTTAGTTCTCAACAAATCTCTTTTCCATCCATCCTGGTTTATCCAGTTTTTTAATTATCATTTGGGGTTACTAAAGATTATGTTATATCAAAAAGCCATAGGCAGAAATGATGCCCCTTTTTCATGTAAACTGTTCCCAAGCCACACTACTTGTGTGAATTACTTTTCATTGCAAACCCCACAGGTAATGTCAAAAGAGTAAATCCTTTTGTGACTAGCGGGCGGGGATACACCATTTTAAGTAGAATAAGACAACAATAATCCTAGATAAATCAAATTGAACACAAATAATCTTGAATATTCTAAAGTTAGATCGACCTGGAAATGACCAGGTTACAGGGTTTGGATGATGTAATAAGTGGTCCAAACAAACTGAGTCATTTTTATTTTAATGTTGAGACCCTAGAAAGAGTGTAGAGAAGAACAACAAAGATGATAAGTGGTCTGGAGGCTAAACTATACAATGAACAATTGAGGGAACTAGGCATGTCTAATCTAATGAAGAGAAGGACTAAGGCTCATATGATAAGAGTTTTCCAGTACTTCAGGGGTTGTCCTATAGAAAATAGGATGGATCTATTCTCCAAAGCACCTGAAAAAACAGGCTTTAAAAATGTCCAAGATAGATCTAAGAAGAACTTTCCTAACAATGAGAACAATTAATCAATGGAATAGCTTACCTCCAGAAGTTTTGGGCATTCCATCACTGGAGAATTTCAAGAAGTTTTCAATTGGACAGTCGATGTTCTATGTTCTAAATAACTGTAACATACTGAGTGAAAAAAAGCCTATTCAAAAGTAACAACAGAACCTAATATGTTGTATGCATAGAATTACTAACTTAAACATTGTGGGTGACCTCAGCCAGCTGTATGAAAAAAAGCTGTAACTTAAATGATACAGTGAAATAAGGGAATGCTCACTCTTTGAACAATTATAAGCCTGAAAGGACTAATAGAAGCTTTTGTCACTTCAATTCCTCTTTCTAGACATTTATTCTTAGTTACATACATTATGTTGTAGAGAAAAAACAGGTCAGAACATGATCCCCCTTCCACAGATTATCTGAGATTGCTTAAAGATAGAATCCAACCGAGGTTACAGCCAGACAGCTTCCAGGAAGCAAAGCCAATAAGGGAAGGCAGATTCACTTAACAATCATGTGATTAACACATTGATTTACATAACAAGCCAAAAAAAGTCATAAAATCAGGTGCAAATCATTTAATAAGCACCTTGCTTAGCAGTATTTGAGAGACTGCCACAAAGAGGAGGAGGTCAATTTATTTTCCAAAGCATCAGAAGGCAGGACAAGAAACAATGGATGGAAACTAATCAAGGAGAAAAGCAACCTGGAATTAAGGAGAAATTTCCTAACAGTGATAACAATTCACCAATGGAACAGCTTGCCTTCAGATGTTGTGGGTGCTTCATCACTGGAGATTTTTAAGAAAAGACTGGACAGTCACTTGTCTGAAATGATATAGGATCTCCTGCTTGAGCGGGGCGCTAGACTAGAAGATTTCCAAGATCCCTTCCAGCTCTGTTCTGGTTCTGATTCAACAAATTTCTGGTCCCAATTGTGGTTGCAGAGAACCAATTGTTAAATTACTTGAATCCCACCACTGTTTGAACATCACCTTTTTCTGCATTGCTGTACTTGGAAACAAGAAATCTGATTAATTTTGTTGCTAGGAAAAAAAATCCATCACAGTGCTCTAAATTCAGAGCTACTGATTCTCATGTTTCTGATTTGTGCCAATGTCTAATTTGACCTCGGTGCGTCTAAAAGGCAGCTCTCCTTGGTAACTATTATTTGTTTTTAATTTTAATTATCTCTGTGGCCGGAGGGTAGTATTTTACTTAAAGAGACTGTACACTTTCCTACTTTCTTCCCATTAAAAAGTCTGCAACTGTCTTTAGCAGGTCAAACTGTGGGCCAGTTATCCTTGACCAACAATCTTTTAGCATAATGATTTCATATCCTTTGTACATTAACAGAGAGTTATTGAAGGGACTGGAAGTACTGCACACTCAGCCACTCTAATATTGCTTCGGTCCAAGTATGCCAAGTATGGAATATTTTGATTTGTTATCTAAGTAGCAGAAGAAGAATACCTGGGAGGGCTGGACTGGGAGTGAGAATGGGAAAAAGTGTGGTGCTTTCTCTGCAGTCATATGGCAGCAACACTGTTGTCTGGATCAAGCATCGCATTGTATAAAATGTCAATTTCTGGGTGCTTCTATGTTAATAATCCAGAGAGGAATTAGTCTGAAAATCATCCTTCTGTCACTAAATTTCCAGATGAGTGGGAGAGGCAGGAAATTCAACTAGTTCTACTGTAGGACTGCCAATTCCTATGATTTCAGCAGCCAACGATCAGCTCTAATATTAATTGGTTGTCCGGAGTCCAATTAAATATGTGGAAGGTTGTTTGCCTTTTATTTCCCCCCCACACCTTTTTTTTAAAAAATAACATTTACTGTATGTGCTTCCCACATGGCCCATTGCTTCCTGAATAGCTGAAATGGTGCAACAACTGAGGGAGGCATGAGGCAATGCTCTGTAAGCGGCAGTCACAATTATGGCCATATTGATTGCTCCTGGAAGTTCATTCTGACAGCTGTGAATGGCTGGATCCACACCACCCAATGCTTTGAATGCAGTAGAATGCCAGGCCTAGTTGATTTGAATCCAGGAATAATGGCCTCCCATTTAAAGCTGATGAGTCATTGTTGCATTCAAATGAGCTACCAGAAGCCGTTTCTAACATAATCTCCAAACCTTCTTTTCCCATCGGTAGCTGGTTCTGAGGCACAAGCCGTCCTTTGTTTCAAAATGTTTATTTATTACAATCACTTACATGCCGTCTTTTAGCATAACAGTCTTTCCAAGCTGCCTTAAAGTTGTAAAAACAATCGTAAATAAAATGCAGTTTTATTGTCTTACTGAAAACCAAAGAACAAAGGCATTGCCAATGAGTTTTTCACAAAGTAACTGGTAATAATGGAGGGGACTTCCTTATAGTTTCTCATTTTAGTAGGTAACTTTGATGAAAAGAATCTTATAACCTACTTTATTTGTGTATGTATTTATTTATACTTTCTCTCTGTCTCTTTCTTCCACTTTTCCTCCAGAACTGACATATCTGCCTTTTTTTTTCCTTCCCAAGAGGTCTGTAAGATGAGCTGGCTAAGAAAACTGATATGTCTGAAGCCATCGAATGAATTTCAGACACCCAGTGACAATATAAGCAAAAGTGGATTTGGGTCTCACTGGTCCTAGTCCAAGAATTTAACCACTTCTACATGGGGACGTGGTGGCTCAGTGGCTAAGATGCTAAGCTTGTCGATCAGAAGGTCAGTAGTTCAGCAGTTCAACTCAGGAGTGGGTTCTACTTACATTTACTACCAGTTTGCAATGGGAGCTTGCTTCGCTCATGTGCGCGCATACTTCTGGGCATGTGCATATCATACCTTATGACATCCGGGTGGGTGGGCGGAGCCTCCAGCCACTTTTACTACCAGTTCTCAAGAACCAGACAGAACCAGGAGCAACCCACCACTGTTTCGAATCCCTAGTGCCATGTAAGAGTGATCGTCCATTACTTGTCCCAGCTTCTGCCAACCTAGCAGTTGGAAAGCATGTAAAAAATGCAAGTAGAAAAATAGGGACCACTTTGGTGAGAAGGTAAAAGAGTTCTGTGCACCTTCGGCACTTAGTCATGCTGGCCACATCACCACAGAGATGTCTTTGGACAGTGCTGGCTCCTCGGCTTTGAAACAGAGATGAGCACCACCCCTAAAGCCGGAAATGACTAGCACGCATGTGCAGGGAACCTTTATCTTTACCTTACTTCTACACAGTGACATGTCTTCTTTTTTTGAGGACATTTAAGGACATGGTAGTTATCTCACTTTTCCTTACATCTAATAAGATACATCAGGGGTGAAATGCTCCTGGTTTGGACTGGATCACCCGATCCGGTAGCGATGGCGGCGGGTAGTTCGGAGAACCGGTAGCAAAAATCCCTTTCCCCACCATCACCACCATGCCCAACTGAGCCACACGATCATCAGAGGCTTTTTTTTTTTTTACTTTTAAAAGCATTTTTTCTACAACCTCTTCTGATGAAAAAATGCTTTTAAAAGTTAAAAAAAAAATCCTCTGATGATTGTGCGGCTCAGCTGGGATCATCAGAGGCTTTCCAAAGCATTTTTTTCTGCAACCTCTTGGCCGAAGAGGTGGTAAAAAAAATGCTTTGAAAAGTCTCTGATGTTCCCAGCTAAGTTCCCTGATTGGCAGAGAGGCATTTTTAAAAGAGCCTCTCTGACGATCCCAGCTGAGTTCCTGATCAGCAGAGAGGCTTTTCAAAGCATTAGAAAAAATGCTTTGAAAAGTTTAAAAAAAAAAAAAAAAGTTGGCCGCGCCCACCCAGTCACATTATCCCCCCCACCAAGCCACGCCCACAAAACCGGTAGTAACAGATTTTACATTTCACCCCTGAGATACATTATTATTTCAGCATTTCAAGCAAGATAAGCACAGCCCTTGCATCATCTTTGTGACTACCCTTTACACACTTGAAGGGCAACTATCATGTAGCTTTTTGGGATCCTTCTGTACAAGGTAATTATTGTGCATTCATTCTGCCTCATTCACTAGATGTTGTTGAAATGATTCCCATTTGTAACCTTCTATATTTCCCATTGTTTCTTTCCCCTTTTTAAAATAAGGGATACAAAGAATATATTTTATTTCTAGAGAAAGTTCTTCCCCTAACTCTGGACTGACCAGTCCTTCTCTGAGTTCAGCAACATCTAGAGATCCCAGCAATTCCCCATTTGTTTTTGGTAATATTACAAGTCATAGAGTTGGAAATATTCATATCTGTCCTTTTTCAAAAATGAAACATAACCTTCCATCTTCCCTCATAGGACTCACCTCCAGATGCCCCTAAATCTTCGTTGCCTTCCTTGGGACACGTTCCAGATTGCTTATATCCTTTTTAAATTGCTAGTGCCCAGAATTTAAACGGATTGAGAGAAAATGTCATGGCTAAAATGGAAATGTGTGCTTTGGCAACAACAGCAATAACAGCAAGAGAACCAAGTTTGGCTCCAATGTTTCCAGCAGGCCACGAAACTAAGACTGCATTACTGTCCCATTTACCAGTCTGTATAATCTACTGATTTTGAGGGGATTTACTTCTGAGGGGTGTTTTTACTTCTGAGGAAGCCATTTGAGTGTCTCAAAAAGAGGTAGGCAAAGGGCCAGAGAGATTAAGCTGTAGGGAAGGTTAAGAAAATAATCTGACAGGAGCTGTTGTTTTAGAAGGGAGGTTTTCCCCTGAAGACAGAATCAGAGACAGAAAAAGGAAACACCGTACTTATTCCAAGAGTTGACAAAGGAGATTTTAAGAGAAGATGGATTGTATCTTCCATTCAACTGGCCAGAATAAACTCTTGGCCTGCCCAGTGAAGGGAAAGTGATGTTTTCAAATCTGTTCTAACACACACAAACACAGATTAGGCAGCACAGAAGTTGCTTTGGAATGCATGGTGACACAAACAGCACCTATCTGCAACTCTTTAAAACTGCTAACAATTTTCCTGGAAATGAGCAAATGTTTTTTTCTTTTTTTAAATGACCCTGTAATCCCTTACATTGGGTGGAGTCAGGGCATCTGAATGGAGCTTAAATGGCCGGATGCCCTTCTTGGCACTATGTTGGAGCTCACAGCAGATATTTTGTCTTTGCGCCCAGAGAGAGAAATATCTGCCGCTACCTAGGATCGAACTCACAGCCTCCTGATTGTGAAGTGAGAGCGCTACCTCTAGGCCACCACGAAGATGAGGATGAGGATGAGGATGAGAATGAGCAATTGCTTATTTGGTTTAAATGTCTGGCTTTGAGTATTCCAAAACACTTTTTGCTTCCACAAAATAACCCTTTTATAGTTCTGAACTCCCAGATGTGGACCTGTCAAAAATGATCTAGTTTCCTAGTTTCTAAATTAATTTGGGAAATCCTGGGGCTCTTCAGAACATCAGTAAATTGTTGGTGCATTCTTAAAATACACAGCTGAAAGATAATTTGGAGGGTTCAGGATTGTGTCACATATTACACTAAGCCATGTTGTTTGGTTTTGGCTAACTGCTTATGTGAACCAGGATATTATTGTTTATTCAGAAAATCAGCATAATGCATGAAGCCAGCAGTGGTGTTCCTTTGAGCACAAATGGACAGCATGTAGAGTGGAAGCTAAACATAGATTCCATTTGGAAGGTTTTTCGTTACTATATTGAGTTACTCCAAAGATATGGCTCACCATACAAATAATAATACCTAGCAATTCCTGATATACATGAAATCATTGTAAGGTATGGTCAGAATTCAGGCTTACAAGTTTGGTGTTTTGGGGTTTTTTAAAAAAAAATCCTATGTCCCACAGTCAGGGCCAGAGATCAAATCTGGAGTTGGATTAAAACAGTAGTTCAGGAAGTACAGCCAATTATCCATTTCAGCATATGAGTTCTACACTGGATAATAGCCGAGGTGGCATAGTGGTTAGAGTGCAGTACTGCAGGCTACTTCAGCTGACTGCTAACTGCAGTTCAGCAGTTCAAATCTCACTGGCTCAAGGTTGACTCAGCCTTCCATCCTTCCGAGATCGGTACAATGAGGACCCAGACTCTTGGGGGCAATATGCTGACTTTGTAAAACCGCTTAGAGAGGGCTGTAAAAGCACTATGAAGTGGTATATAAGTCTAAGTGCTATTGCTATTACTATATATCAGTTCAAATTTAGATGGGAATCATTATAAATCAAGGTTTTGAAATGTTTAATTGGATGGGGGGAAGCTTAGGAAGAGAAACATTTTATTGCTAGTACTGATAAATGATCTGTAAGGGTCCTAATTGTCAGTCTACTGAAAACCATCAAGCAATGTGTCAAAGGAACCTCCTCTACCTTCACTTTACTCCTTTATTGCAGAATATTCATTATTCTGACCAAATTTGTACTTCTTTGGGGAGAAAACATGATAATTAATAAGGTATGAAATCCAAAAGGCTTGTCATGTAGATGAGGGCTCAATTCCTCCAGGGATAAATAGCTCCCTACATTCCAATTGTGATGAAGTCTATCAGTGAAAAATGACCTACAGCCCATTTCATGTTTCTAGAGAGAGTAAAACATTATTTTTGGGGGGCGGGAGAAAGATGATGCTTTTTACCACTGTAATAGATGTGAGTTCTTTATACAAAACATTCATTCCTGGTTGGAACATACAACCATCTGAAAACTGATTATTGTAGTTGTTGTTAGTTGCAAAGTCATGTCCAACCCATCGCGACCCCAGGAAGGTTCCTCCAGGCCTTCCTATCTTCTACCATCCTCTGGAGTCCATTTAAGCTCATGCCTACCGCTTCAGTGACTCCATCCAGCCACCTCATTCTCTGTCGTCCTCTTCTTCTTTTGCCCTCAATTTTTCCCAGCATTAGGCTCTTCTCCAGTGAGTCCTGGACAGTTCCAAAAGTACCAAAAACCCCATGGACAGCACCAAAAGAAAACTGATTAGTTCCTACCAAACGTGCCTGCAATGCTGAACTTCATAGACCCAAACTCTGCCTTAATATAAGACAACTTTCTTTAATCCTCACATTTGCTCCAAGGTACTTGAAGTACAAATTATCTCAAATATATATAAAATACTTGAGATACAAATACAAATAATCAACTTATTTTCCAAAGCACCAGAAGGCAAAACAAGAAACAATGGATGGAAACTAACCAAGGAGAGAAACAACCTAGAACTAAGGAGAAATTTCCTGACCAGGAGAACAATAACCATTGGAACCACTTCCCTTCAGGAGTTGTGGATGCTCCATCACTCAAGATTTTTAAGAAGAAACTGGAGATCCATTTGTCTGAAATGGTATAGGGCAGTGATGGCTAACCTTTTTGCTGTCGTGTGCCACAGGCGTGGGTTGCGTGGGGGGGTTGTGCACCCATAATTCAATGTGCCTTGCCCCCACTGTGCATGAGTGCATGAAAAAACCCCCGCACTCCCCCCACTTTTGGTACATGATGGCACAGTGGGCCTGGTACGCCTGTTTTTCGCTCTCCCCAGGCTCCAGAGGCTTTCTTGGAGCCTGGGGAGGGCGAAAATGGCCTCCCCCCGCTCCCAGAGGCTCTCTGGAGGCCAGAAACAGCTTTTTTCCCAACTTCCGGTGGGCTCAGAAGGCCCAAAAATCAGGTGGCTGGTGCACACATGCGTGCTGGAGCTGAACTAGGGCAATGCTCGTGTGTCCACAGATATGGCTCCACGTGCCACAGGTGGCACATGTCCACAGATATGGCACGTGTGCCATCATGGGTATAGGGTCTCCTGCTTGAGCAGCAGGTTGGAATAGAAGACCTCTAGGATCCCTTCCAACTCTGATGATGATGATGAAATTTGGATGTGCTTCAGATATCTATCCAGTTTTATTCCTGCAGATACTTTCCAATTTGAAGAAAATATGCCATGTACTGCAACACAAGGAAAGCTTTCTGAAAGTCCACTTATAACTTAAGAACATGGTTTACATTTCTTTGTCAATCATTCCTGAGCTGAATTTTATATGTCAGTGTTTGCTGTCTCCAAATAAAGTCAATCTGCATTTGGTCACAGCATCTGTAGTTAGATATCCCTGCCTCTTGTGCTACGAGTAACTTGTGCAAGTCCTAAAATGAAATCCTTCAAGCATGAATAATAAACTAAAACACACTCTGGAAGATAGATTAAAGCACCCCAGCACTTTAAGATAACATTTGCAACGCAGATAAAACGCTTGTGCTTTAATTTTCAGCCACCGACAGCAAAATAAGCAAGTGTGCAGGAATAGTATTTTTCTTTTAGAACCAGGTCCCCAAATTATTCATATTGAAAGAAAACAACCCAAAATGATTTTCAGCAAACAGTACATTTTGAAAGATTATACATGATTATCAGCAATGCAGCAGTAACTTGTCCATTTGAAGCAGAGCGTAAAGAAACACAAAGGTGTTTCTTAATGGACTGAGTATACTTTAAGTCTAATTAAGCAATGGATAAATGTGGTTGGCTAAATACTTTGAGATTGCTGGAAATCAAATTCAGTGAGCAAAAGCAAACTCTGTATGCTGTGCATGTAAGAAATGTCTATGAGAGAGAGGGAAAGCAAAGTGAGGTATCAAATAGCATTAAACCGTTTGCTCAGAATCTCAGAAAGGTAGGATTAAACATTTTAATTCAAAAAATAACTAAGCAGATCTATTAAAATATAAAGCCAAGTTTGCAAAACATACATGTTTACTTGCACTGAGTGAAAAGACTGCTAGCAGGAAGTATAGAAAATCAGAAGTTGCCTGTAAAAGATAAAGAATAGATCCATATAAATGAAACAGGAATGGCAAAATAATTAAGATATAATATATTGTGGATTTTTTTTATAAAAAAAAGCAAACAATTTTAGATTCTGTACACAGAGGTTTCTGGATTGATATTTCACAATACATTATAGTGAATCACAAACAGAAAAATAAAATGAAATATTTTCTCTTGCAAGCAAGAAGATACTTATTGTTATATGCGGCTTTTATAAAATTCAGTACAGGTAATCCTCATCTTATGACCACAATCAAACCCAAAATTTCTGTTACTAAGCAAGGCAGTTGTTAAGTGAGACGAGCTCCATTTTACAACCTTTGTTGCCATGGCTTTTCAGCAAACCACTACAGTTGTTAAGTGAAGCATGCAGTTGTTAAGCAAATCTGGCTTCCCACTTTCATATTGCTTGTCAGAAGCTCCTAGGAAAGTTGCAAATGACAAGCCAGGACCCCAGGATGCTGCAACCATCGTAAATATATACCGGTTGCCAAGCACCCAGTATGATCACATCACTGTGAAGAATGTTGCAATGGTCCTATATGTGAGAACTGGTCATAAGTCACTTTTTTGAATGGTCATTAAATGAATGGTGGTAACACTAGAACTACCGATATACAAATAAGGTACTATATTGTACTTGTATGAATTTGCCCATACAGTCACAGATTTTTTTAAAATATCCTTTCTATGAAAAGGAAAAAAAGGTAGTAATATTGTAACTATAAGATGTTTGGGTTTGTTTTATATAGCCTGAAGTATTAAGTTATAAAAAAAAACCTATATGTAAGATAAAACTAATTTTGGAGATTATGCTTACTGTAACGTGTTATACTTTCAGTTCTGCATGATTGCCTCTGATAATTATGCTGGATAAAATATAATAAATGCAAATAAAATGCAGCTGTTTGCTGGATAAAGAGAGCAGAAACATAAAAACACACTAAATAAAAGACATCAAAACAATTGATATTCCTAAATTACTAAGATATACTCCCCTAAAATAAGATTTCCAGTTAAAATTATCAAGGCAAAAGTAACCAGCTATTAATTGCAGGTGAATTCTGCAAGCTACAGTATTACCGAAAATGTGGCTGTATTAAACTTTGTTTTTGAGTTCAAGTCACACAAAAGGTAATGGATGTAGAATTAATCTGCTTGGTTGGAAAGGTTTAATAGGGAATGCTATTAACCTCATTGTAGAATCTCTGTAAAAATTACAACATAGTAGAAAATGAGCTAGCAACTCAACTGTTCAAGGACAGATTCCGTTTCCATACAAAAGTTTAATAAAACTGCCTTGTAAGACTGTTGAGGGTAAGGTAGGAAAGTGTAATAGCAGGGAAGTTTTCTGATATTAAGGTTAGTTTTTGAAAGTAGTTAATTGATTTAAGGGTCTTCAACAGGTTGCATTGATTGATTATGATTATGTGTCATCAAATTATTTTCAGCTCCTAGCAGCCTCATAACTCAACTTTATTGAAATTCTCCTGCCGTCTACTGGAGTTTTCATAATCGTAATCCTCCATCTGTGGTCTGCTGCAGACTGTTAGCAGCCCAAGACAAATCACATTTTAGAGGAATTTTTATGTCATAGCAGCTTGTCCTCCACTTCTGCATTCACAAAAATCAACATTTGTGAAGTGAAACCTGTGGGCAAAATGTTTGTTTTAAACGGCAGAAAGAGTTGATGTTTCATTATTTTATTTCAACTTTGGTCAAGTCCGGTTCAGTGCATTTGGTCATAACATTCCTCCTAGGACAGCTTTCTCCAAATGTTAGATTGGATCATGTCAAATAAAGCAAATCTAAAGCATGGGTTTAACCGACTCCTAGAGTGGCCATTAAATAATAACAATATATTTTTCCTATGTTTTTTATCTCATTCCTATTTATGTATACAACCTATTTTGTCCACAGTACCTTTGAAGAAGGGTTGATTCAATTCAAAATGTATTAGAGAGTATGTCAAAATTGAACACCAAGTCAGTATTTTTCTTCCTTCTTTGTTTTTTTTCCTAGCCTAACATTTCCCCTTATACTACACTCATTCCCTTTAAGTTAAAAAACAGGCATAAGTTCATTTAGTCTTCATTTAGTGCGCTGCTCAGCTGGTCTTGGAGGGGGGGCAGGGATGTTTGTTACCGGTTCTCTGAACCACCCGCCACCATCACTACCGGATTGGGTGATCCAGTCCAAACCGGGAGCATTTCTTCCCTGCTGGTAGGTCATCTGGTCCAACCCCCTGTTGAAGCAGGAGACCCTGTATCATTTCTGACAAGTAACTTGTCCAGTCTCTTCTTGAAAGCTTCCAGTGATGAAGCACCCACAAAGTCTGAAGGCAAGATGTTCCATTGGTTGATTGTCAGAAAATTTCTCCTTATATCTAGGTTGAATCTCTTCTTACATATAAATATAAATAATATTTAAATGATTATTAAATATTAAATTATTATATAAAGGCAAGATGTAAATCATCTGTAGAAAAATCACAGACTAAAAATGTTCCCACCAGTGCAGAATATCCTTGATTTGTAAGAACGGATGGAATGCTTGCAGTATTTCCTACAATTGGTTTATAAATAAAAATTAGTCGTAATAATATTGAGTTCTTCGTGGAATTAACGTCACTGTTTTTGCAAGTTGTACCGAGTAACAAAAAACTGGACTTACTGGTAAAACTGCCAAGCATTTTGCAGCAAAACTCGTTTCTTCCCCAGCCAATTAGTTGCCATGACATTGCCTTTGAAATATCCCCTGAATGAATAGGGAAAGATGAAAGCAAAAGCAGCATTTTCAGACACATCTTGAATAAAACTCCAAAGGTTACTCATGAGAATCACGGTGTTCCAAATGTAGCAGAGCAATCCTTTAGAATACATTTGTTGTTTTAAGCAAATATTCCCAAAGAAGTCCCCACACACATACACACACCCCAAGCATAGACTCTTTAACTATTGGCTTGGTAATAACTGCTGTGACTGTGAAGAGGTGCTATAAGGGCAACAACAGTACTTATCGCTTTCGTTCTTCAGGAAAGCCACCTCACTGTGTCTTTGGCTGGCTGACAAGATTTATTAACAGCACAGCTGTCCCTAGAATAACGGTGCAATACTTCGCAGGGGTTATGGTCTCCTCACAATTCTGCAAAAGCTGCCTTGGCCAGTATATAACAACCAGGAATACAGGACAGAACCCATAGCCATATTGTCTTGCAGGCTGGTTACACACAGTTGTTTAACACAAGACAAGAAAGAGCCAAAATATGGTTAATGGAAAACCAAATGAGAGATCATAACTCAGGGATTGGATGACTGCTTTACATATGGAAAACCTAAATTCAATACTTGGAACTTCCACATAAAGGGATCAAGATGCCTAGCTGATGCTGTAAATTTACTCTAAGTAGTTTGACTATTATTGGTGTTATTGTTGGATGTATCCCACCTTTATTTTTGTACAAGGCAGCAAACATTATACTGCCACTGCCCATATCAAGCCTGGGTTATAAGAGAATGAATGACCCAATGTCAGCCAACCAGCTTTCATGCCTAAGGAAGGACTGGGACTCATAATCTCCTTGTTTTTAGCCTGATATCTTTAACTACTAAATCAAAGTAGCTCTTGATTTGGGATTTAAGCAAAAGAGTACAAAAATATAAAGAATGTTTGCTGGAATTGGGTATGTCTAGTTTAATGAAAAGAAGGACTAAGGGTGACATGATAGCAGAGTTCCAATATCTCAGGGGACTGCCTCAAAGAAGAGGGGGTCAAGCTATTCTCCAAAGCACCTGAGGGCAGGACAAGAAGCAATGGATGGAAATTAATTAAGGAGAGAAGCAACCTAGAACTAAGGAGAAATTTCCTGACAGTTAGAACAATTAATCAGTGGAACAACTTGCCTCCAGAAGTTGTAGCTGCTTCAACACTAGAAGTTTTAAAGAATAGATTATACAACATTTGTCTGAAATGGTATATGGCAGGGCTGTCAAACCTGCGGCCCACAGGCCAGATGCGTCACGTGCTGGCCACGCCCACCCCATTTTAGCAAAGGGGGGAAGTCATGATACATCATGTGACGACAACGTGACAACGAGAGTTTGACACCCCTGGTATAGGGCTTCCTGCTTGAACAGGGGGTTGGACTAGAAGACGTCCAAGATCCCTTCCAACTCGGTTATTCTATTCCACGCTACGCTATGCTAAACTACGCTATGCTGGGCTGTGCTATGCTGGGCTGTGCTGTGCTGGGTTGTGCTGTGCTATATTGGCTGACATAATATACAACTGGTGGCTGGATTATTTTTCAGCCAGATTGAAGCAAGTTGCGAGGAAAAAGAAAAAAAAGTATATATTTATCTAAAGAATTAAAAACAGATAATAATTTAGCCCTCAGTAATAATCCATTAATAAATGATTTCCCACTTGGCCTATTTACAGTATAATAAGATTCATTTTAAACCTGAGTAAGTATGTAATCTGTTCACAAATAGTATACTACTTACAAATCAAAGGAACACAATAACCAATAACATTCATTTTAATAGTCTGGCTTGGGAGGAAGCAAATTCCAAAGTTTCTGAGGCACTCCAGGCTCACTGTTTCTTCGTGGCTATAAAGAAAGGGGAGACAAAAATAATGTTGAAATGATATTAATTAGCTATGAAATATATTCCGTCCAAAACACTATTCATAAATAAAAGAAAAGGCTGAACCTACCCATAAACTCATCAGATGAGAAAAAATGGAAATTAGTAAAGTTGTGAAATTTCATCAATTATCTAATATATATTCACAATTTGAAAGTGGCCAGATTAAATTGTATGAGTTTTGAAGGTGTCAAGATTTGATCCAATTCAAGATTTCATTCAATTATAAGGTTAGCTGGGGAAAGAGCAAAATGCTTGCAGCTGTTTTTGTTTCCTTGTTGTTTTTAGAATGGGATGAAAATAAACAGGATATTACACACTCCGATGCATTGAGCCAATTTTTTTTTTAATTTGATTTATATGCCGCCCTTCTCCGGAGA
Organism: Arizona elegans; assembly: GCA_022577455.1. Classification (NCBI taxonomy): domain Eukaryota; kingdom Metazoa; phylum Chordata; class Lepidosauria; order Squamata; family Colubridae; genus Arizona; species Arizona elegans. The sequence continues at coordinate 118,827,388 of JAKOOJ010000003.1, forward strand.
CTCAGGGCGGCTTACAATGTGTTAAGCAATAGCCTTCATACTTTTGTATATTTTATACAAAGTCAGCTTATTGCCCCCACAAACTGGGTCCTCATTTCACCTACCTTAGAAAGGATTGAAGCAAGCTGTAACATTCTTATTCTTCTTTGTATTTTTATTATTTTATTTCTAATGTGTTTTATTTGGACAATAATACATTCTATTTCAACAGAATAGTAGATTCTTTAGCCAATATTAATCTTGCAAAATTTCATCCCCCAAATTTCCCATTTTTTAAAAAAAAAAATCTCCCTTTTTTTTAAAGGGAAAAATTGTTGAAAAAATAGTCCAGTTTATTCACCAAATAGTCTGTAGAAAAATTGTGCTGAATTAATGCAGAACATGTTCTATTCCAAGTTACTAAGGGAAAAAATAAGTGTTTTTATTTTTAAAGATTGAAGAGTCTATCACAATTTGACTATCTGCTTTCCTGGTTGGTTGACTTATTTCATGCCTCATTGGCAATGTTAGCCTCTTCTGTATATCGTGTTATCAATATTGCATATATAATCCTGATTATTTCTTTATGTCACAATGTATTAAGCATGATAATCGAACAGTAGCCACACTATGTCAGAGTCACTTATGCAATGGAAAGCATTCACTTAGTGTAGACAAGGTAAAGATAGGCAAAAGAAAAACAGAGCAGACTAAATAGAGAAAAACAAGACTGACAGAACTGAAGAATTGCAGATAGATTGGACACAGGGGCTAAAGTACAGGTCACACAAATAGAATTATGAAAGGATTTAAAGGGCGTATTTACTTGAACAAATGGAAAGTATAACATAGGAAAGACTAAAGTAGATAAGAAAAACCAGCAGAATACATTTAAGTCTCTCTCCCTCCGCATGAATCTACCAAAATAAATTTCAGCAGAAGAGCATGGGAGACAAGCAATAGAATAGCATACCCTCAAGCACTCTGATAGGCAGGCTTTGCAGAGCAGAATGGGACAACTCCTCACAGGCAACTCATCACAATCAATTTTGCCATGGCTAACTCGCCACATCCAATTCACTACGGCCAACTCACCACAACCAATCCACCACAACATCCCTTTAGTTTGGTTGACCACATTTTCATCAACATTATTTTATCTCTTGTATCAAAGGAAATCATTCTTAGGACTACCAGCTTTTGTAAAGCTTTGATGAATAATAAAAACAACCAATCCTATGTTGAATTGTCCCACAGTGAGTTGTCCTATGGTGAATTGGCTGTGGAGTGTTGTCCCATGGTGAATAGGCCATGGTGAGTTGGCCATGGTGAGTTGGCCACACTAAGTTGGCTATGGCGAGTTGTCCTAGATCCTTTGCAGGGGTGATAATATCAATATCAAAAAATCCTAACACTGTTCACTCTCCAATTTTGTCCTTCCTGTGGCGCCGCGAACGCTGATGGCAGCTCCTTTTGGAGCTCCAGCCCTGAGATTTCGTTAGCTCCAGCCCTGAGATTTTGTTAGAACAGCGAAAAACAGCTGTCTAGCGGCTCAAAACTCTCCCCCGGGGGAAAAGGGGGAGAGAAGAGCAGAAGGGTTTGGGTAGAGCTCCTCTAGATAACCAGGCTTTCTTTTTTTTAAGCCTGGGGATTGCAGGGTGAGAGCTCCCTGGAAGCCCTTCAGTGCTCCGGATCCGGGACATATCTGCCTCAGGCAGAATGGGGCGTCGCGACCACACCAGTAGCAAAAGATTAAAGATTTAAAGATGTTGCACTGAAAGCCCAGAAACTAGTGAATTGTGATTTTACTGAACTAGGGCTGCATAATATCTTGGTTTACATAGGTAGAACCTGGCTAAACAGAAATACACATAAAACCTACGAAAAACAAAGAAAAACAAATATTGTACCTTTACAGGGAGGATACATGAGATGAGAGTGTGGCTAACTGATGAGGCCTTATAAGGCCGAAATAGATCTATCTTAGTCTCCCAATGGGCAGCAAAGGGTCTGCTGGCTGCCAGAAGAAAAAAAGCCCAGAAACTAGTGAATTGTGATTTCACTGAACTAGGGCTCCATAATATCTTGGTTTACATAGGTAGAACCTGGCTAAAGAGAAATACACATAAAACCTATGAAAACGATATATATATATAATTAATTTATATTTGCTGATAAAGAAATAAAGGGAAACTAATATAGATCTATTTCAAGCTATGTAGCTCTCATCAGTTAGCCATACCCTTACTCAGATCCGAAAATAGTTTGTCGTGAAAGCGACTGCCTGATGGCTCCTGAATTGGAGCTGAAAGGAGAAAGGGAAGCAGTATGCTCCCTCCCATATAGGGGTAGACCAGGTGCTTCGACAGAAAAAACCATATATATATATAGTGTTTATTCCTTTATTAGCAAAATATAAATTTATATTTTGCTGATAAAGACATAAAGGGAGAGTAGTATAGATCTATTTCAAGCTTTTTAGCTTTCATCAGTTAGCCATACCCTTACTCAGATTCAAACTTGGGCTTCCTGCATGTTAGGCAGTTGAATTAACCTTCTGAGCCACAAGTTCTCCTCCCTTCATCAGCTTGAGCCAGGGGAAAGAGTAAGAGTTTTTCAATCGAGACACTTGGTCTACCTCAACATGTGGGAGGGGCCTTCTGCTCCCTTTTGCCTTTCAGCTCCAATCCAGGAGCCCTCAAGCAGTCGCATTCACGACAAACCATTTTATACCAAATTTATATTTTGCTGATAAAGAAACAAAGACTAGTATAGCTCTATTTCAAGCTTTTTAACTTTCATCAGCTAGCCATACCCTTACTCAGATTCGAACTTGGGCTTCCTGCATGTTAGGCAGTTGAATTAACCTTCTGAGCCACAAGTTCTCCTCCCTTCATCAACTTGAGTCAGGGAAAAGATTAAGATTTGGTATAAAATGGTTGGTTGTGAATGCGACTGCTTGAGGGCTCCTGGATTGGAGCTGAAAGGCGAAAGGGAGCAGAATGCCCCCTCCCACATGTTGGGGTAGACCAGGTGTCTCAATAGAAAAACACTTCGTGTGTGTGTGTGTGTGTGTGTCAACATTAATTTAATAGCATTAAAAGAAGAAAAAGAAAAGAGAAACAAGTCAATAATGAAGTTTCTATAATTTTGCAATAATGAATATTTGTACTGAAACAATGATAAATTACCAAAAACAAATAAAACAAAAACAAGCAAACAGCTTCTCCTAAAATGGTTTTCCTTGATCGGAATCAAGAGTAACAATGCCACAAAAGTTTATGACTAAGTGGTTCTGAATATGTTGTTATTGTTGTTGTTGTTGTTGTTAGTTGCGAAGTCGTGTCTGACCCATCGCAATCCCTTGGACAACTTTCCTCCAGGCCTTCCTGTCCTCTACCATCCCCCGGAGTCCACTTAGGCTCACACTGACTGCTTCAGTGACTCCATCCAGCCACTTCATTCTGCATATACATTCCTCTTATTCTTCTCAGATGTACAATGGAACAAACATTATTTAGTTCACCATTAACTCCCTCACAACATTCTCCACTTGAATATAAAATCAAAACTGTGTGTTTATCTGCAAAAGTATGGTCAGCAATGAAAACTTTTATCAAACAGCTAAGCAAATAATAACAATTAAGAGTTTCTTCGCTTTTTACTTGAGTCGATTTTCTATCCAGTTCATAGACATTAATCACAGCTCTGATAGAGCTATAAAAACATTGCCAGAGGGTAATTTTTAAGATTCCAGGAACTCCGTGAAAGTCAAAGCTTATGATTAATATCCATGACTTGAACAAAATGGTTGAAATTATGAGGAACAATAATAATAAAAAAGATAAGCAGTGTGATAAAAACACAGCCAAATGCACATTTCAGTTTCATTCTCTATACCACAATCACCAATCTCCTTTAGTATTCCCCAGTGACAGGAAGGAGCCTTGGTACATGTATGTTTCTATAGTTCAGATATTTAGTAAGGATTTCAGAGATTGAAAATCTATCTATCATCTATCTATCAATCAATCTATCTCTCTCTCTCTCTCTCTCTCTATCTATCTATCTATCTATCTATCTATCATCTATCTATTTATCTATCTATCTCTATCTATTTATGTACCCTGTTTCCCCCAAAATAAGACATCCCCTGATAATAAGCCCAATTGGGCTTTTGAGCACATGGCAATAAGGCCAAGCACTTATTTCAGCGTTCAAACAAATATAAGACAGGGTCTTATTTTCAGGGAAACACGGTATCCATATCTATTTATTTATCTCTATCTATCTATCATCTATCTATCTATCTATCTATCTATCTATCTATCTATCTATCTATCTATCTATATCTATCTATCTATCTATCTATCCATATCTATCTATCTATCTATCTGTCTGTCTATCTATCTATCTATCTATCTATCTATCTATATCTATTTATTTATTTATCGATCGATCGATATCTATCTATCTATCATCTATCTATCATCTATCTATTATCTATCTATCTATCTATATCTATCTATCTATCTATCTATCTATCTATCTATCTATCTCTATTTATCTATCTATCTATCTATCGAACCTATCTGTCCCAGAATGACTTTGATACTACATTGATCATGTTTTTAGCAGCCCAAATACTTGTATTTTTGTAACTTCTAGGTCCTAAGGTGCGTGAAATCCATGCCAAATATTCAAGCAATCTGAATCCTTTGAAACTAGCCTGGTCAGCATAGTGAAAAATGCTGGTAGTTCAACAAAGTTGGGAGGACCAAAAAAATAAATAAATAAATCTTCATCTCTGCTTTCAGTGAATAGCAACAATTAAATCAATACTGAAATATTTGTTCCAATTATGCATTATTTGTATTTGTTCAATACATGGATATTTAAGTTGTATACTACCTTTCTGATTGCATAAATATTTAATTCTGTAGGGTCTCTCAGTGAATTAGAGCTTTTGTTGTTGTTGTTACTTTTCCCTTGAGGACTGAAGTGGCTCTCACTTTCTCTGCATGTCAAAATAACTTAAGGAATATGTCAGAAGGACAGGTGAAGAACATAAAATGGTTTGCTACAGCCTTGGAGTGTTTTATTAACTTCCAATTTATGTACCATTTACATGGAACAGTGTCTAAATCATTTCTAACCTATGCTAAAGATTTCCTTGTTGTAATTTTTTTTTCTGAACTGGAAAAAAAACATGCTATTCCATAGGGCAGATGTAGTGATACAAAAGGCACAACTGCTGGATCCCATCAGATGATACCGCTTAAGTGACAGGACCTGGAGCGTACCAACTGCAGTTTTCCATGGGCAGGGGAAATCAGAGACAGACAGTCCCACAAATAGGCAGGATTTGTGCCATGCGGGGTTTTAAAGGTGTTAGTCAGCACCCCTTGAATTGCAAGTCAAAGTTCTCTGTCAACTAGTGCAAATCACAAAGTAATAAAATAAGAGGGGCTACATATTCTGCTGCATTGTGGACTAGGTGTAACCTCTGAGTTGTCTTAGGACTAGGTATACTGTATTTTAGTAAGCAAGGTAAGAGGTAACGGTGGTGGCACAGTGGTTAGAGGGCAGTACTGCAGGCTACTTCTGCTGACTGCCGGCTGCCTGTAATTTGGCAATTCAAATCTCACCAGGCTCGAGGTTGACTCAGCCTTCCATCCTTCCGAGGTGGGTAAAATAAGGACACAGATTGTTGGGGGCAATATGCAGACTCTGTAAACTGCCTAGAGGGCTGTAAAGCAGTATATAAGTGCTATTGCTATTGCTATTGCTATTGCTATTGCTATTGCTATTGCTATTGCTATTGCTAACCAAAATACGAGTGATCATGAGTCAAGCTTCTCAATCCAGGAATGAGTGCAGCTGATACAAAAGATGGATACAAAAGATAGAAAACCAATGGAACAGCTTGCCTTCCAAAGTGGTGGGTTCTTGAGGGATCTAGCTCTCCTGGATCTAGGTCTCCTGCTTGAACAGGGGTTTGGACTAGAAGTACCACCAAGGTCCCTCCCAAATCTGTTGTTCTATATTATATGGATTTGTGCAGAAGTTCCTCTCAGCCATGGTTGCTATCTGCTCTTCAAGCAAGAGTTGTGTGTCTAGGAAGATTTCCAAACTGTGCACCAAGTCTGTCTAATGCAATGTGATCCTATCCAGAATCAACGATGGGAAATTTCCAGATCCAGATCCAACAATTGTGATGGTGGGATGCTGATGCTGCAGGAGGACAGCAGATCAATGGTGGTGACGCACAGCTGCTAATGCTACAGGGATGACGGGTGGCTGGCCAATGGCAGTGATGCATGGCTGCTGGTACTGTGGGCTGAGGGGCAGCAGGCCAACAGGAGTGACACACTGCTGTTGGTGCTGTGGGGGGGAATGGTGGTGACATGCAGCTGCTGGTGTTCAAGGAGGGGATGCGGTAGCAAAAAAACCTGCAAAAAGGCTGGCAGGATCAGGGATGTGGTAGCTGAAAAGTTTGGCATCAGGCCAGAGTCCAGGCAAAGAGGCAACAGCAGTGTATGTGTGTGTGTCAAAATGGGAAGTGCTGTCACTGCCCACTCTGCAAGTTTTTTTTTAAAGCTGTCAGAGGTTGTTGTTGGTGGGTTGGCTCGGATGGGGCAGGCAATGGGCAGGGAGCAGTGTGCGGGGGCTTCCCCTTTTGACCCCTGCCATTGCCTTTGCCCCTGACAAATGGGCTCTTTGGCTGCCGCAGCCCCTTTCCACAATGCCAGCAGCCACGCACCACTACCATTTTCCCCCCACAGCACCAGCAACTGTGCATCACCACCATTGGCCTGCCCCCCCTGCAGCTGTGCACCACTGCAGAACTTGCTTTCCCCCAGTCTGCCATCGGTCCTGTGGCATGCTGCCCCTGCCACAGCACTCTGGGTTGCCCCCCCCCATGACATTACTGCCACCCACCACCTGATTGGCTGGCGGCTTCTTGTCCCATGAAGCAAAATGCCCAGGACAAACAAAGCCTGGGGAAAGGGGACAGGCCAAAGGGCTGGCGGCTGTTGGCTAGGGGGCTATTGGCCATGGAAAATCGCGGGGGGAGGGCCAGCTGGCGGTGTAATCAGTCAGCTATTGAGGAGGAAAGCTAGCTGTGAATGGGCTGAGGTGGCTGGCTGGGGTGAACTGGTCGCAACCAATGGTGGGTGACTAAAGGTCTTAGATCTCTCTCCACACTCTTTCCACAGCCATTCCTTCAGTGGGCTGCTTTTGCATTTGCAGTAGAGAAGTAGATTCTAGGAGGAGACTGGAAGGAAAGTCCTAGGTTTAATCTGGGAAAAGCCTTTTGCAGGCACACTCTTTTGTTGCTCATTTCTCAAGACATTATTTCAGAAGGTTAGCAGCTTAAACACATATTCTCACCATCCTTAGATAAGACAAGTGAAGCTGTGGAATAACGTGGATTGGTTATTCAGGGACAAATCAAAATCTAGGTACAGAAAAGTATGTAGATGGCCTTGAAGAAAGGGTTCAACAGTTACTACATAAACACCAATTTAACCTCAGAAGGGAGGGGGAAGGGAGGAAGAAATTCAGGGTTTACCACTACTACCATCTTGATTCTCTTGGGAATAGAGAGAAAGCTCTCAGCTTTCAACATTGTGTTATTTCACTCAACAGCAAAGCTGTTGATGACTGTACAAAATCATCATTTCCAAAGCACAAGCTTGTTAAACTGCTAGAACAAAAGCTAGATTGATATTTGTGCAGAAAGGACTGCAGAAACATTTGTCCCAGGCTCCTAAGAAGGTGCATATTTCTAGGCACTTTTTCCTGCACTTTTGATAGAAAATGTTCTGTTTTCAAATATATACCTATATAGTAATAATACCTACACTATCTTGCTACCTGGGTTCCTGCTGAGATCCAACATGCAAATAAAATTGCCAATGCATAACACTTGTAAATTATGCCATAGAAAGAATTCAAATGCATATGTAAGGCAGCTGATGTGCAAAATCCAGAGCTACAGCTGACTGCTTAATAGCTAAAATACTTTCATATACAGGTTGCCCTTGACGTCTGATCATTCGTTCAGCGATGATTTGAAATTACAGTGGTGCTGAACAAAGGAACACACATCTACCTGTGAAGTTCTGGCTGTTGCGGTGCCCCTGCAATTATCTGACAAAAATATTGGGTTCTTGGCAGAGTACCAGCCCTTACGACTATGGGAATGATGCAAGTGCCCACCACCATGGGCCAGGAGGCCTAAATCAGTTCGGTCCACTGGCATATAGGCCTTCTTCCTGCCCCACCACTCTCTTGGAAAACTTTGACCTTTCCCCCTCCACACCACTCCCCAAAGACTTTGGCTTTCCTCCTTCCCCCACCCTTCTCTCAAAGACTTGTTCCTTCTCCCTGTCTCCGCAACAGTGGGGCTGGGATTGTGGTCATTGAATGAAGTGATCGTGCGAGTGCCTTGCTTAACAACCACATCAACTTATAACCCAAATAGTTATGGTCATAGGTCAGGTCAATGATTACCTCCACCAAAAGCATGTCAGACAGAAGAAGATGAAGATCTCTCCTCTGTCATCCCAGAAATACACACATGGAATAATATTCTTATTTTATAGGAAGGCAGGTTTCTGATGAATGATAGAAAATACTTTCTAACAGTAAGAGCAGATTGACAATGGAACCAATTACCCAGCCAGATGATGGGCTCCTCTTCACTGAATGTATTTTTGCACTAAACAGTGGATTAGACTTGATAGCCTAGATGGCATCTTCCAACTCTAGGATTCACTTAATGTTGGATGGACAAGTTGGCCAGAGCCACCTGGGCTTACTGCTAAGGTAATGGGAATAGGTCCATATGTCTTATTTTTGGAAAACTGGGTAACGTGGATTAGAATAGATTTTACAAGGATCAAATAACAGTAGTTCTGATCCCTCAGAACTTCCCAAGGTTGACTCAGCCTTTCATCCTTCCAAGGTGGGTAAAATGAGGACCCAGATTGTTGGGGGCAATATGCTGACTCTGTAAACCACTTAGAGAGGGCTGTAAAAGCACTATGAAGCAGTATATAAGTCTAAATGCTAGTGCTATTGCTCTGCCATTAGGAAATAAAGAGCTGACCTTAGTCTAATCTTCAGGAATATGAGGAGTTCCCTCCTTGCTCAAGAGCAAGGTTGCCTCCATTATGTAACTAGCATAATTACTACTACTCAAGGGAAGTACAGTTTGCTACACACGGATACTTTAACAAGGGTGATGACATGACAATTATTCGTTGGTTGCAGCATTAGTTGAAGAAGACAGAGAATGTAAGTGTAAAAAATAAGTATTTAGGTATTTAGGTTTTCCGAAGTTCTAACCACCCCAATTTTAACACCAGTACTCAAATGTTACATCAATTTTAATGCCAGTCCTCAAATGTTACATCAATTGTCTTTAATGAATGTCAGGAGGACTTGGAGTGACCTATTTTAGGACTCATTCTCTCTTTAAAAAAAGGAAAAAGTGGAGGGAAGGAGGTTGAAAATCAGAAAGAAATCCAACACAAATAAGCAATGATCTTCATGGTTTCAAATACATTTAAAGTTTGCACTGAAAGCTGAAAGAAAATAATATGCCAACCTCTCCAGAAAAGAACCATGATTTAAACATCCTTGCTGAAACCATATGATTTTTCTTTCACAGCCAGCTTTTTGTGTATATGTGAGTAATATGAACAATGCAGTTAATTTACTGAAGCATATCAGTGGTGGGTTTCAAAATTTTTTACTTCCAGTTCTGTGGGTGTGGCTTGGTGGGAGTGGCATGGTTTGGTGGGCATGCCTTGGTGGGTGTGGCAGGGGAAGGATACTGCAAAATCTCCATTTACTCCCAATCATCTGGGATTTGGGAGGCAGAGAATAGATAGAGGTGGGGCCAGTCAGATTTTTTTCTACCTGTTCTCCGAACTACTCAAAATTTCTACCACCGGTTCTCCAGAACTGATCAGAACCTGCTGAAACCCACCTCTGAAGCATATGTGCTTGAATGGCACACATATCCATTATTGTACTTTGCAATTGATGCAGTGTGCTGGGGGTTTTTTATGTATTGCTCACCAAATTATCAATCTGCCAGGATCTTTCACTAGTGTAAGTATAAATATTTCCAAATTATTGTCTCCATTATTTGTATGAAAGCTGAAGGCACTAAAGTAGACTTATAAACAACTGTGACAGAGGCTTCATACACCACCTTCAGAAACATTAAACTGAACTGTCTTTTACAAGGCAGATTGTTTCCTAAAATCCCCACCCACTCTAAATCAAGGGAGAAATTCTTCTCGTCTGGGTTTATGATATAAAAGCAATCGTTGAGTGTAAAATTACTGACTATCGTAAACCTTTCCACATTTCAATAGTCCCAGTTCAGAATACTGTCAAGTTATACCCCCAAAGGGTCAAGCCTGTGTAGAAAAACTAATTGCGTTTTGCATAGATGTGCAACTTATGTTTTGCTGCGAGGATGGAAATCCCTGAACCTGCACTTACATGAGATCCTCAAGCAAGTCTCTATCTGTTTTCCCAAAGCCTTGCGCCCTCGCCACTGCTGGTCATTCCTAATTCATTTTTGTATTGCCCTGCTCTTCCAGAAAGAAAAGGTGGGCTGCAAACTTAATCAGCAAAAGCTGAGGCTGCTGGCACTTCTCCAGGAATGAGGATAGAATCCACTCTATTCCAACCACACATTTCCATTTTAAGGGGAGAAAGAGAGGACACAGGTATAAAATTTGTTTATCCTACACTTACCCTATGGAAGTGTTTCTATTAGTTCATCTAGCATTTTCCCCCATGGATCAGTGGTGGGTTGCCCCCAGTTCAGACCGGTTCTATAGAACTGATAGTAAAACCGGCAGGAGGCTCCACCCACTGACCCTGACGTCATCAGAAGCTATCTGCACATGCGCAGAAGCAAGGTGCGTGTGTGAGCAAAGCTAGCACGAAAGCGCGATCCCGTTGCGAACCAGTAGTAAAGGTAAATAGAACCCACCCCTGCCATGGATATATACCAGATCAATTTCTACCAATCAGAAGAGCAATCTTCTTTTTCCCCCAGAGAGACCCAGAACTGAAAGATGCCCCTCACGATCTCCTCTTCAGAGACAAGGATGATATCCATCCAAATATGAGTTTCCTTCCATTGTGTCAGAGAGAAGAGATTGGGCTAAATCTTATACCAGATTCCAATCCCCATTCTTTCTTCACTGTAATTGTCATTCTTTATGGTCTCTTGTCTTCTCATTAGCTATACTCAATAAGTCAAAGTCAAAAGGTACAAAAGGCAGAGAATAGAGAATGAAGATATATTCAGAAGAAGAATGTGGAAGTATTTAGTCTCATTAAAAATAGGCTCTAGGGGACAGTGCTCATCTCCATTCAAAGCCGAAGAGCCAGCACTGTCCGAAGACATCTCTGTGGTCATGTGGCCGGCATGACTCAATGCCAAAGGCACATGGAACACTGTTACCTTCCCACCAAAGGTGGTCCCTATTTTTCTACTTGCATTTTTTACATGTTTTCGAACTGCTAGGTTGGCAGAAGCTGGGACAAGTAACGGGAGCTCACCCTTAAGCGGCACTAGGGATTTGAACCGCTAAACTGCCAATGTTTTGATCAACAAACTCAGCATCTTACCCACTAAGCCACTGTGTCCCTTAATCTCATTACAGCTTGCAAATTAATGAGCCAATTGGTTACCACTACAGCCTGATCTTGTGACATCTACACGATTTGAGCTACCTTCATACCGAGTACTAAATGAGTGAATTGCTAAGCTTCGCCACACATCTTATGCTGAAATTACAGCAGCATTGTCTCTATTATGTCCTAGGATTTATAATAACAGCTTGAATTAGATTTGGGTTTGGTTTGGATTCATCTTTCTGAATAGAAGCCTTTCAATTCTACTTCTGCCTATTTTTGGCTGGAGACACTATGGTGCAATACTCCCAATTTGCTACAGTTTAAGGCTGCAACAACATACATTTCAGTGCTCCCACATCTCTATATTAGTGGATTGTGCACTGCACACTTTGTGCATATTTATTATTTATTTAGCATATGGGATATCATACATAGATTATCAATATATATTAACATGTCATCTAGATTAATAAAACACAATACAATATAAATGTTAAAAAGATCTGTGTTCAAATGCCAATGTCTAGACCAGGGGTGTCAAACTTATGTGCTGGCCACGGCCACGGCCGGTTTAGCGAAGGGGGAAAAAGTTGCAATACATCATGTGATGACAACATGTCATTGTGAGTTTGACACCCCTGGTCTAGACCATCTCACAATTGAAGTGCAGTATCATTTATATTTTTAAAAAAAATCAGATACTGGATTGGTATATGCTCTTAGTTTACAGACAGTCACGATATGATCTACAATTTGACATGGGACTTCGCAGTCATAAACATTGTGCCTAAACATAAGCATACTGGGATTTTTTAAAATTAGATATAGTTAGTGTGTGTGTGTGTGTGTGTGTGTATGTGTGTATGCATATTCTTTCTAGCCAGGTTTTACCTACGTAAACTAAGTTGTTCTGCAGCCCTGGTTCTGTGAAATCTCATTCACAAGCTTCTGGGCCTCTTTTTCTGTTGACAAACTGCAACTCTGTGTTGCTCTCTGGGAGACTCACAGAGTTGCAGTTTGTCAACAGAAAAAAAGGCCCAGAAGCTTGTGAATGAGATTTCACAGAACCAGGGCTGCAGAACAACTTAGTTTACGTAGGTAAAACCTGGCTAGAAAGAATATGCACATAAAAGCCTACGAAAAAGAAAAAGACATATATATATACACATACATACACAGACAGACAGATAGATAGATAGATAGATAGATAGATAGATAGATAGAGGGGTAAAATGCTCCCGGTTCGGACGGGATCACCCGATCCGGGAGCAATGGCGGCAGGTGGTTCGGAGAACCGGTAGCAAAAATCCCTCCCCACCCCCATGCCCAGCTGAGCCACACAATCATCAGAGGCTTTTTGTTTTATTTTTAAAAGCATTTTTTCTACAACCTCTTCAGCCGAAAAAAATCTTTTAAAAGTAAAAAACAAAGCCTCTGCCAATCAGGCAAGTCAGCTGGGATCGTCAGAGGCTTTTAAAGCATTTTTTTACAATTTTTTTTAAACTTTTAAAAATGATTTTAAAAGTTTAAAAAAAAGTGGGCCATGCCCACTCAGTCATATTACTCCACCACCAAGCCACGCCCACAGAACCAGTAGTAACAAATTTTACATTTCACCACTGGATGGATGGATGGATGGATGGATGGATAGATAGATAGATTGATTGATATATATTGATATATATTGATATATATTGATATATAAAAACATCATTAACAGAGGCAGGTTTAAAAATGAAACCACACAGCAAGGATTCCTAAAAATAGAAGAAGTACCTGGCAACTCTTTAAGAACACTTATTTTATTTATTATTACAATTGCATTGCCCATTAAGGAATCCAAATAAGTTTACTTATGGGTGCTCTAAGCCATTCTTTTCAAAGAGTTAAATAACATTCACAATAAACCCATGAGTAGAGCAGCAACCAGCATATGGAATGAAGCATGTTATATTTAGACAACTGAACTTGTCTTGTGTTTAAATTTTAGAGTAATTAATAAGGCCATGGTTTGATAAATGTTATCTTGTCAGAGCAAACAATATGTGATATGTCTAGTACCCCCATGTATCATTCCTTGTTGTCCAAGATGAACATTAATATGATTCTGTTGTCAAAGCCATTTACAAAAAATGTCACAAGCATTCTAGAATGGTACATTGGAAAAATCTGCTCTGACTCATTATTGGGTTGCAAATATGCCATCATATTTTGATAAGGTCTATAATGTAAAGAGAATGCCATCTTCTGATTAATTAATCTAGGTTTATAAATAGAAACATAAAAGGGTCTCACCAGGGTTCATGCTGGCAGTAAATATGGGGTTTTGCTTCCAGGGATCCATAACCAGATGAATATTACTGGCATGAAGATAAGCTAATGATCATTACTCCTTAGGAAAAAAATACAGTTAACTTTGGAAAATATATGAGGTGATCTGTGCTTTCTCTTTTTGCCATACAAAGTCTTCATACACAACAGTGCAATGCTAACACGTTGGTTGAGTCTTCTTTGTAGCTTTTCCTGAAATAACTATAGTGTATGATTATAGATCATTTTGTGGTAATGTGGTAATTCTAGCAAGCGCTGTAGAAGAAAAGCAGTAAAATCCATGCTGTTATGAGTCAGTGGGTTCTTTTGGTTGAGAAAAGAAAGAAAGAAAGAAATGCTGTTGTGAACATGTTGGGCATTTTCATCGCACAAAGGGGGGAAAAAACGCTAAGATTGACAACCACTTTGTATTTTTTTCCAAGAATAAATTCCCATTTATTCCCCTGTCCTAAAATGAACCAGCATAATTTTGTGTCTAAATAGTTTATTTAAAATCTAAGTTTAAATATGCCAGGATAAAACCTGTTCTGTAAAGTAAAGGTTTAAAAATAGGAGGAGATTTTTCTATGCTTTGTACGGCTCAGATTTTAATGGAAAGCCTAGCAACCCTTCTATTATATATGTAAATCCAGCTACAGCTTTAAGACAAGTTTTGCCAGGACACATTATCTTCTTCATCTATAGCAAGGTCAGACACTAAATACTTTTTGAATATGAACCACTGAATTTTTGTATAGACACTTTGATTATATTCAATTGAGATGCTTATTATATCACATTTTACAAAACACTCAATAATTTCTAAAGTTTAAGCCACCTGTTCCCTAAATTATAATGGTAATACAAGAAGGAAGATTTTCTCCAATTTCGTTTCCTTCTAAGAATCATAAATCTGCATTAGAAAGCAGTTCTTTGTTTAAAATGTAACTAATCTAAAATCAAACATTTTTGGTTCATCAGAAATTGCAGAAGGCACAATGCACCAACCCAAATTCACATTCTTCTGTGCTCTTAAACTCTTCTGTTTTCAGTAAATTTGTCCTTTCAATCTCAGAAAACTGTACAGAAGTGTAATGACTCTGAACTAATGATGCCACTAATAAACACATATGTACAATGGATGTGAAACCTAGCTACAGTTGCTAATTCAGCATTTTGAATTTTATTGAGAAATAGACCCAGGAATTTCAAAAATAAATCAGAGGAGCTACTGTAACAACAATCATGTATTCTCTATAACTAGCTCTGATGAATAAACTGGCCAGAGAGTTCAGAATACATTTCGTAATCAGCGCAGCTAGTATATTAACTTTGGTTCTGCAGCTGTTCTCCTTGAAACTATTCAACTTCAAGGCTAAATTTAGGAGTATAGCTACACTGTGAGCCAATCCACAAGACTACAGTAATACCATCTGATATATTTTTTAAAATCCTTGTATTTTTTAGATTTTGTTTTAGTTTATTCACCTTCATCTTGTCCACTGGCTTCACATAAATCCAGAATTTGATCATCAAGCACCAGTTTCCATGAGAACAAATGGTAATCTGTGGTATTTTACTGGTACCAAACTCTCAAATTCCTGACATACTGTCCCTGTGGTGTCTTGTCTCACCTGCCTCCTTGGAATGTGCTCTCTTCCTTCCTAGGAAACTATCTCTCTTCACTGTAGTCCATCACACGATCTTCCCCTTTGTAGACATAATCCATCACAGACCTCTACATAATGAACACCTCAATTTATACATCATGATGAACTATTGCATATGAGTTCAGGAAGAACATCAGACAATATAATTGCCTCTTCCAAATGACAGCCTGGGTTGCCAAAGAAGCCCTTCCAATGAGGAACAGAGGAAAACCTTCTCTGAGTATATTCAAGGGCAAATCCATCATTACATCTAATATTTAATGCTAGACCCCAACCAGCAAGCCAAAGCTATTCAAATTTACTTCTTGGATCCTTAAGACAGCAAATAATTGAGAAAGGGTATTCTGCACAATAATGGAACATGTAGTTATTGAATTATTGGAAAGGGAAGGAAAGAGGGAGGGAGGGACTGATTTCTGATGATCCTTGCCAATATCTTACAAAGAAGCTCAATGTGAAAGCTGGCAGAAACTCACAAATCACTCTAGCTCACATTGCTTTTTTGCCCTTTGATCATTCTGTTTTGCTATTTAGGTAAGGAAATATCTCTGAAACAATGACCCAAAACGGCACAGGTTGCCTAGTAAATGAATAAAAAGAAAATGGTATAACCCAAGAGAAACCACAGGCTAATGAACATGAATAAGAGTCCAATTTTACTTCCAGCTGCAGTCATTCTTCAAAAAACAAATGTAGCCAGTCTAGAACAGTGTCTTTAAAACCTATTCTGGTTAGATTGAAATGGAACATAGCAGGAAGACTGACTAGGTGACTTGTATGCCTTAATTCAGATGTTAACTGTTCATGGGAAATGTCTATGATTCTTTGCATTTGGACTAGACAGCCTTTCAAATAGAAGTCACCTTCAACAGAACATTATTCTCCATAAATTTAACACATGTGGCCATGCCACCTATAGATAAATAGCAATGGGGTTTGGGGGTTCTGTTTTATAAAAGTTTCCTTCAGAGCAGCTCAGAAGAGAAAATGCGAAGTCAGACTATAATTAGTAAAGCCATCTGGCAAAAAAAAACCAGACATGGCCAAAGCTGTATGGAATTTGTTGGATTAGCCAGCTAATCCTTTGTAAACCTTTGTAAACCATGGTTTTGTAAACCATGGTTTATGCCTATCTGTGGGAATGACTTTGGGAGACAGGAGGAAAAGCCACAGCCTAGACAACCATTGTGCAAAAAGTAACTTTTTGCCACAGAAGGAAAAGTGGTATTAGAAACATCTCAGAATTAGCTTTCCAACTTTCTCAAAAATAAAAGGAGGGAAGAAGTCCTTTCAGACCTACAAAGATTCAGTTACTGTAACCTTAAAATAAAGATGGTGTTAATGATTCGTGCTTCTTATCTCAAAGGGCTGACAGTGCCTTTTCATTAGTATTAGGCCATCCAATAATGGTTTATATAATAAATCATGATTAAATAATAGCTTGGAACAATATATGGATCCAATTAATGACAAATTTCCCAGATAAGGATCAAAAGCAAGTGCCAAAGGTGATGTCAGCTCCCTCAGATAAACCAGAGAGGAAACACAGCTAGATAAGCTAACTCTACTTTATTGTAAGGCTACATTAAAAAGAGTCTTGCAAATCTAAAGATACAAACCTCCCACCATCACTTTTAACTTATCTGAACTGTTAGGATGGGTCCATCCTAAGTTTCTTTCTCTGAACTCCTGCCTCTCTTGTCTGATTGTTCCTTAGGCAGCATCACATTCCCCAAGATCCTCCACACGTTCCAATAGAGGTGACTACTCTTATGTCAACTTCTTCAAGTCCTTAAACCAGGGGTGTCAAACTCTATTTCATTGAGGGTCACATCAGAATTGTGTTTGACCTCTGGGGGGGTGGCTGAATTGGGCTTGGCCAGGGTGGGCGTGGCCAGCTCAACTTCACTGTCAGGGATGCCTGTGGTGGCTTGAGTGCTCTGCCAGCGAAAACAGAGCTTGGGAGGGCTGCACGCGGCCCTCTCGAGCTCCATTTTCACTGGCAGAGGGTTGCAGGAGGCCATCGCGGCCAAAAACAGAACTCGAGAGGGCTGCATTTCTGCAAAATGGAGCTTGGGCAGAACTCGACCTCCATCTTTGCTGGCAGAGGCACTGTGGGCTGGTTCTTCGCTGTCCCCCCCCCAAAAAAAACCACACAGGCCAGATCAAAGCACCCTGTGGGCCAAATCTGGCCTGTGAGCCTTGAGTTTGACACCTCTTAGACTTTTCCTCAAAGCTGAGTTGAGATGCTATCCAGCAGTCCTTTTGCTGGCAGAAAACCATTTGCTATTCCAACAGTAAAACTGCTACAGCTCATTGCCTGCTTAAAAGAAAAACATTACCATTACACTAGAACGGCTAAGGATGACTTTAAATTGCCTCAGGTATGGATTGGGGAAAAGATTAAGCAATGTCATGAGGATACAGAAGACAAAATGAGGTTGTTGGGGCACATTCATGCCATGGTTAGATGCAACTTAGATAAGTCCCTTTATTGGCTCTTTTATTCTGTAGTTGCTGGCTCCTTCCTAGCAATTCAGGTCTTCAGTGTGAGGATTCCAGTAGGAGATATGGCCAGATGTTGCCATTTACTGAAAAATGTGAAAATCACCCCTCAAAGTCAGAGAACAACATCCTTTGCCTGAGCATATGGAGACTGTAGGATCTAAAATAGAAGTCTTAATTTAAATCAGGATAGTTTAAAAACAATAAGCAGGAATATGGAAACAATTAAAATCTTAAAAGTTACACAAGGAGACAGACCATATAGCATATATCTCTAGTCTACACCATCAGTACAATTAAACTTAAATAATTTCTCTAGAGGGGTTTGTGGGTGAAGCATAACTATGAGACCAATCTCAGTTTCAGTACAGTTTTTGATCTACCTTTCTCAAAATGTTTTATTTATGATATGTACACTAATTGTATTTTTATTCAGTCTTATATTATATCCTGAATAATGTCTATCTTATTTTGTACTTATTAGAATGTTTTTGTATTTCTTGATATACAGTACTTACATTCTGTAAATTTTACCTTATCAATAAAAAAGCTACAGTAAGCAAATACTTCCGTTTTCCTTGAGCTAGACAGAATAGTAACTACATCTTGAGAGAGCTTTTCTAAGCTTTTTAAAAATGTGTTCATTTAGTATCTTATTTATATTTACATACACACAAACACTGTTTAACATAACTTGATCGCATGATTAAGAACATCTGGACTACTTTTGTCTCCTTAAAATAAACATGATTTTGCTACCAGTATCTGTTAACAGAAAAATAAAATAATTAACTAGAATTGATAAAGAGAAGCTGGCATTTATAAGTTAGAAAGAAGAGTAAATAAATGTAAAATGGCTTGTTGAGTTGAACAGTAGCATCCTGAAAAGCAGATTTGGACAATGTCATCATTCTCCATCAATACAAACTACATGTTTCCAGTTTTTTTATATGACTCTACTTGCAAAATCAAATGTTAAATTGACTGATATGATTATTTTAAAAAAATGGGTCCAAGGATTTCTTTGACTGGGCACAGATTCAAAAGAAGAATCAAAATGTCAATTTCTTTTAATGGGAAAAAGGATCTATAGAGATATTCTAGGCCTCTTAGAAGAAGAGAAAAGAAGTCAGAACCTGGGATCTGCCCTTTTTTCCAGGGTTGTAGCTCAGAGATTGCTAATGGTCCCTTCAGGGGTGCTGAAGGCTCTGCAACTGCCCAAGGATGCTACTTTATGCTAACTTGGAATCCTAAAAATAAAGTTGAGATGAGGTTATTTTCCCATCAGCTTTTTGGTCCATAATATAAACACGTTAAACATTGTCCATTCCACTATAGAAGGAAACCTGAAGCTACATTTTCTTTTATATTCCTTGATAAAGGGATAAAACTGAAAGAACACATCTGATATTGTTTTTGTATTATTACCATTCACAATCATAATAATTTGCTTAACTTCCCAAATTAATAATTTAGTTTGATTCTGAACAAGATAAAAACCTGAGTTGATGAAATATAGTACCTCTTTCTTTCTTTCTTTCTTTCTTTCTTTCTTTCTTTCTTTCCTTCCTTCCTTCCTTCCTTCCTTCCTTCCTTCCCTTTTTCCTTTCTTTCCTTCTTTCTTTCTTTTTCTTTCTCTCTCCCTCTCTCTATATATATATCACACATACACGCCAATTGTTGTTTTAACTTAGGAGCCTGAGTGGCTCAGCAGACTAATGCTACTGTTAAAAGTAGTATTTAGCTTCCAGCTGCCTGCAATTACTGCAAGTTCAATTCTCACCAAGCTCAAGGTTGACTCAGCCTTTCATCCTTTCTAAGGTAGGTAAAATGAGGACCCGGTTAGTGGGGGCAATAAACTGACTTTGTATAAAATATACAAAAGTATGAAGGCTATTGCTTAACACCTTGTAAGCCGCCCTGAGTCTCCGGAGAAGGGCGGCATATAAATCAATTTTTTTAAAAAAAAAACTTAACTAAGAAAGTTTCACAAAATAAGGCAGTTATTTATGTTCTACAACTCAAGTCTCTTTGCATGTGTCCTTTCACATCTGCTTCTCCACTGATGTCTGTTTCTTGGCCTCAGGCATAACTAGGAACACTGTCTTCCTTTTTTCCAGCGTCACCAGGTCTTCCATGAAGAGAGAATTTTGACAGAGTGAAAAGGAATCCACCCCTATATATTTCCTTAGTAGTTACATGGAATCATTATAAACTTTGCCTTTGCTTCAGATGTTGCTTTTAAAGAAAAACACTAAAGAATGTTTTAAAGAAAGCCAGATTGCTTGAACAGTTTTCTTTCAATCAGTGACCTTGAGAAGTTTGTTCCATGCCCTGAATCCTGGGGTAGCAAGGCCTAAATCATTCTTACAAATATTCACCATGGAACATTGAGCTGCTGTGTTAATCCAAGAATTCAAGACTACATAAAAAGGTATATTCAATCAGTCACTAAGGTGATTGCCTGGGGTATACATGAAATTTGATGAGCTTCCAAAGTTCTGGGAGGGTGTCTGGGAAGGTTGGTATGATAATGTCTTATGTACCTCTAAAGAATGTTTCCCCTATTTTGCAGGAGCACCAAGACTATGAGATAAAAGCCATGTAGACAATTGCAAGGTGGCTCCAGTGTTCTTTAACTGCACCTACCCCTATGCATCCAGAAACAGACCTGTCAAATTCTCACCTGTAGCATCATTATGCAAGTTGCCTTCTAATCTTAACCCATCCCACCTTGCTGACTAAGGCTGCTTACCAACTCAGGTTTTTAGTACCGGCAAATAAACAGTGACCTCACTTTTAGAGAGGTTACATTTATTTATTATGAATGAGAATCCAGAGGATGGGTTATTTAATTTGTTAGATTCTGATCATTATTAAACTTCTCACTTTTTCATACCATGCTAACTGGCTCCAATGAGCTGTTTCCAACCCACTGCTGTTACAAAGTGATGCATCATGCTGAGGAAATGCCATTGAATGCAGACATATACATATATACATCAGTAGTGGATTCCATTTACCTTCGCTACCAGTTCAGAACCGGGAGCACACGTGTGCATGGCACTTCTGCGTATGCACAGAACCTGCCTACATCATGGGCAGGAACATACAAATGTAGAAATTACCATATACATAACATTTCCAAACTATCAAAATCTTATTACATGCAACAACGACTTTATGAATTTATAGCATAAGACACTGAAGCTATTGGAAAAATTATAAATTATAAAGAGAATTCCTTCATTCCTTTGGAATATCATTCTCCTTATAGTCTGGCAGGCCCCTACCATCCTAGTCTTCCAAAAAGCTTTTGATGACCATGCTTTCCCCACAAGCATTGGGGCAGTGTGTAGCTGGAGACTCTGAAAGTAGTTTGTTTGATATGAGAAATATATCATTTTTAGAGGTGCCTGGACTTTCTATTTTTGTTTTCACATTTTTATTGTTTTTATGGTTTGTAAGATGCCCAGGGGAATGATACATAAAATGGGAAGCTATATAAATCTTTCAAATACATATATAAAATTCATCAAGCAGCAATCAGTAATTTGCTCACCAGGCAGGGAAAGAAAAATCCACAGCCAACATGAATATGTATCTCTAAGGTTTACACCAGAGAACTTTCTAAAGAAAATACAAACAAGATTTGAATTCCAAATTCAGAGCCCTTAGGGGCAATACACAAGTTAATATTATTATAGCAGCGACATAGGTATTTAAAATTAAACCTGTATCTGGGACAGAGAAAGAACCAAAAAGAACCTGGAGTAGCTTTCTTATGCTAAGGTTAAAAGATACAAAATTCGTAGCAAAGGAGCTGTAGGCTTTACATCTGCATATTAAAGAATTTCATATTCAAGTAGAAAAGATTATCCATATCAAAGGTACATAAAAAAATTATTTTATACCAAGTCTGAAGTTTATTTATTCATTCACCTTACATAATGCTGAATCCTGTGGGACTGCTGGTTGCTAACAATTTAGTTCAATAAAACATGCATAATCAATGCATGGTAAAACAGGTAAAAAAAATTTTAAAAATGAAGCATCCTTCATCAATTCAAATTAAACGATTGTCAAACTCCAACAAAAATCTATCATCAACATATATGGCATCCATAAATACTCTGCAGTAGAGCTTGAACCCTATCCAGCATCTTTTTGAATAAAATCAAGGCTGAGCAAGTTTGAGAGGGCAAATCATTGTGTCTCAGCCATCTCACATCATGAAGTGAAAAACAGCCAGCATGTTTCTCTGGCACAACAGTGTAGAGTGTGATCCAAGGATGTGGTCCTGCAGGTATCCATGTGTCAAGCCACATAGGGGCTTTACAGGTCAAAAATCCTCATTTTAAACTGCACATGGAAGTCAATGCAGAATCTGAAGCACCATTGTAATGTTTTGTTATTGCAAACAGCTAGTTAACAAAGTGGCTGTTGAGTTTTTCACAATTGGAACTTCTGCATAATCATCAGAGGCAACTCTTTGTAAATCCCAAAGGTGCTTTTTTCAAGAGGCAACTGGAGTTTCTGGTTTTTCTTTGAATTAGTGCACCGAATGAAGCTGTCTCAGTGGTGAGTTTCAATTTTTTTTACTACCGGTTCTGTGGGCGTGGCTCAGTGGGCATGGCAGGGGAAGGATACTGTAAAATCTCCATTCCCACCCCACTCCAGGAGAAGGATACTGCAAAATCCCCATTTCCTCCCCATCAGCTGGGACTTGGGAGGCAGAGAATAGATGGGGGCAGGGCCAGTCAGAATTTTTACTACTGGTTCTCCAAACTACTTAAAATCTCCACCATCGATTCTCCAAAACTAGTCAGAACCTGCTGAAACCCACCTCTGCTCTGTCTACTCAAACACCATCTACTCCAGGAAGACCCTTAATATAGTACTCCCCATCAAGCATCAGTACTGAAGCTGACAGAGTTAATGCACAAACAGCTACTCCATATTACTTAGCTTGATTGCTTCATCCCATCTAGACCCCAATAGTTGCCAGGCAGGACAATATTTTCAAAAAATAGCATTGTCAAGTATCATACCAAGGACATTGTATCCCAGACTGGTAAATTCCCTCCCCTAGTTAACATAATATCAGAGTTGGAAGAGACCTTGGAGGTCTTTTTGTCTAACCAGCTGCCCAAACAGGAAACTTTATAGCATTTCAGACAAATGGTTGTCCAATCTCTTCTTAAAAACCTCTAGGATTGGAGCACTCACAACTTCTGGAGGCAACTTGTTCCACTGAGTTCCATATTTATTTAAATGAAAAATGTTTAGATTGGTCTTCATGAATGAAATTCATGTCTTATTCTGTATGCTTTCCAAATAGAAGTTTTGCTGTTCTCACTTTAGGGAAAATGCATGACTACCTTTTTTTAATGCCCCAACAAGAAATGCAAAGAAGATTTTAGCAAGCTGCATCCTCTGTCACTGATTCTATGA
Organism: Arizona elegans; assembly: GCA_022577455.1. Classification (NCBI taxonomy): domain Eukaryota; kingdom Metazoa; phylum Chordata; class Lepidosauria; order Squamata; family Colubridae; genus Arizona; species Arizona elegans. The sequence goes on from JAKOOJ010000003.1 coordinate 118,850,985, forward strand.
GCCTGACTCATCAAGAAGTCCAAATAGAAGATGATGCATTGACATTCTCCTGTCAAATTTAGGTTAAATAGCCTCAGGGTATGTCTATGAATCTGGAATGGGAAGGATTTTTGTCCTCGTAGAGCAAGTTTCCCCATGCTGAATAATCCATTCTCTACACATTAAAATTCCCTCTGCTTTAACATCAATAATGCATACTTACACCTCTGAACCTTTTTTTATAATCTGCTCTCTTGGCAGCATATACAGTTTTGCAGAATTTATCATATTTTAGCCAGAAGAATTTAGGAGATTAGGAATAGAGGAGTTAGAAAATTAGAAGCAGAGTTGTTTAACCTTGGCTTATGAGGAAGAGAAAATCTCTTTTAGTTTATAAACCTTTGGCAGCAAATATACAAGCCAGGTTTCTTTTGTTTTGAAATAAATAAGACTAGAAACAGATTTAAAATTCGTAGCAAGGATAAAATGATAAAGAGGTTAAATTTTAAACAAGGTATGTATGAAAAAGGGGGCTGATGAGTTGAATATATTTAAAGAGAATATGGGAAGGTGATTTAGTAGAACCTATTTAGGAAATATCAATTTTGATTAGTAAAATCTATTTAGGAAATATCAATTTTGAAAGCTAAGTATAAAAAAAATTAAGCAGGCTTCAGTATCTAAGTGCAAAATGTGATCAAACTCCAACTGACATTAAGAAATGTCAGTTCTTCATCATGGCAAGGTCAGATGTGAGGAGCAGGTCTCCGTGCTCCCATGCTGAGTTCTCCCCATTGGAGGACTCTAAAAGGAACTAAAGCCATCCTGTAGGGATGGTGAAGAAAAGAGGGGCGCTTGCCAGTCACAGACAGTAGCAATTCTCCTGCTTGACCCAGGGCTTCTTCCCTCTCATCCACAACAAGGAGAAGAGGCAGCCATCATGGCTGCCATGAAGCTGGGACAGCGAGGCAACAAAGAAACATGCAGGAGTGGTGTAGATGAGCAGTGACTGGAGCTGGGTGAAAAGATTCTTTTTTTATTTAAACCCTAACTTTAAAAGAAAAAAAATAGAAGAAAATCCAGGAAAAGAGACTCTTAGAACTATATTTTAAAGTGGTGAACAACCATAGAGAGAAAAATCTTAGACCCGAAAGAAAGGAACTAAGGGGAGAAAACTTAAAGACCTTAAGAACATAGAAAAACGGATTTTTAAACTGGGTAGGCGTTGTTTTGTAAAGGCATTAAAAATTCTGGAACTACTTACTTGAATAGCCAACTTTGTTTCCATAAATTGAACTAAAATTGGATTAATCAATTTATCAGACTTGAAACAACACTGAAACCTAAGCTGAGGGGGCCATCTACTAGTGAATGGAAAATATACCATACCCTACAAGCCTGGGAAAATTTCTGATAAGAGAAATAAACAAAATTCATCTGGAGGACTGTGGTGATACTTACTGTTCTATAACTATCTACTTTATGATTACTGGAGACTCTATTGTGAGAATAAGGAAGACTCTTAAGTAAAGTAAAGTGACTTTGGACTTGTGGAAGCTGCCTGGACTACTTAAATGGAACTGATTAATAATCTTGAGATGTAAAGAACTATGATTATTGAACTTTCTGAGGAGCAACATTGGACTTGAATATATTGTTTTTGGACTATTGAGTAAGAGCGGGACTTACTAAAATAAGAAAAGATGCTCCATCGGGGGAAATGAATGAGATTTCAAAAGAAATGGTGTTGATGTTTCAAAGCATTAGGGATAATATGACAAAGAATCACAGAGAGATAAAGAACCTATTACAAGGCATAAATGGGAAAATAGAAAATATCCTACAACTGATAATGAATGAAGAGCAAAAGAGAGGAGACAGCAGAAAGAATTGAGGAAAGATAGAACAGACAAACCAGAAAACAAAGCAAGAAGATGAGAAGGAGAAGACAATAAAGATAATAATGACTAATGAAATAAACCAAGGGAAAAGTATTTTAAGAGATTTAAAAATGGAATTGGATAACCTGGAAGATACTTACGAAAGGGAGATAGGAGTTTGGGTGGATACTCTGGAGACCTAGAAGCTTAGGAGGATAGAGATGGGAGAAATACTCAGACTGAATGGTGAAGACACAGATGCTGACAGAGACAAAGATCCAAGAAAGGAGTATGGGCAGTAAGCTAAAAAACGAATAAGAATTAAAGTATTAAAACGGGCAAGAGATGATGGATAAAAAGGATTTTTTTTTCTTTCAAAGAAATGTCAGTTCTTAAAACACATTAGCGAGCCAGTTTGATCCAGTGGTAAAGGCACCAGGATACCTCCAGGGAATTGTGAGTTCAGGTCCTGCTTAGGGCATGAAAGCTGGCTGAATGAGTTTGAGCCCGTTGTTAGATCCACCATCTTTGGCTTGGTGCCTCACTGGTGTTCTGCCATCAACCAGGAAAGGGGGTGGGGAACAAATGTGCAATAAAGCTGTATACCTTTTGTGAAGGGAAATTGGGAGGGTGGATTGACAATTGAGGAAGAACATCGCATTTTGGAATCCAGTCCATGCCAGCATTTTCAAGGCTGCGTACCCTGAGAGTGGAATTTCACCAACTTAAACACCTCAGTGCTTCCCAAAACATCTCAGTGGTGCCAGAGTGGTGCCACATTGATGGATTATGGAGGGAGGACTGAGTAACCAAGGGGTTAGTTTTGAATCAATGGGCGGGAACTTCAGATTTTGCTTGACTCTACTGCAATTAGCATCTCTTAGTAAAAGTGCCTTTTCACTTCAATCAAATGGAGTTGAGAGTTTTACTTTCCTAGGAGAGCAGACTGGGGCAGGACTGACAGAGTCATTCTCTCTGCACCTAATTCACTACTCAAGTTTGTTGCTGTGGGGGAAATGGGTGGAGGAAGGAGTATTAAGTATGTTTCAAACCTTGAGTTATTTATAAAATAATAAAGGCAGAATAAAAAAAATCTAAAATATTTTTTTAAAAAATATGGATTACATTTTGGAGTTAAAAAATTTAATCCACTTGCTCCAGCAAGTTCAGCCTTATGAATTCTGTTTTAAAGATAGTACAGATACATATATCTGTAGGGGACTAAAAACCGAGACTTATGTAGGAAGCCTGGTACAAAATTCCATACTGGAGTTGTGACCTAAAGAACAATTATCTTCCAATGGTGATTCTGACAAAAGTGGCTGAAAGCAGAAAAATATGGTTAACCTGCTGGTGTTCCAGTTCCTTTTCATTTCCATCTCCAGATGGGACAGAACTAAAGGTTGAATGGGAATGGGAGAGATGTGCTGCAATAAAGAACTAAAAGAGTAAGTCCGTAGTTGTCCCTCTGACAACAGAGGAGCTTTTCATTAGCAGAAGAACCTGTAATATCTCACCACCATGATTAAAAGGGCAGGGTGACAATTTTCCTTATTTGTCCTTTCCCTGCAGCTCTCAGTTATATGTCATCACATGTTAAATCCTCCAGATCAGATTTCCCAGCACACTGGGGAGAGCTGAGAAGCACCAAAAATTATCTCTTCCTCTTTTTCCTGTGGAAATCTCCACTTCACAATGTTCCCCTATCCCTGACTATAAAATACAGTTCAACAGTAGATGGAAAGAAACACTTGAATTGTAGTTATGTGCTTGGGTCATTCCTAAGCAACCTCCATTTCATCATTTTAATCATTGGGAGACATCCTTTGAAATTAATATACAGGTTGCTGTTTTCAGCATATTTATTCACTGGCAGCTTTGAGATCATCATCAATAATAAGAAAAGTCGCTTTTTGAACAAGCTTTCAGCTCTGCTGCATTGCTTGGCACTGGGTATTCAGCTGTTGGACTCAGTGCTGCAATATAAAAGCATCAGCTGCTTCCTTAGTTTTGTTTATCTATTGAATATTGCATCCTTGTATAGCAAAAAAAATAACATTTAAGAATAGATGCAAAAGCCTCTGCTGTTTCATGCCAGATATATAGAAATCATATTCAAGGACAAGCAGTGAGTAATTATTTTAAATATGTATGCACTGCCTTAGCTGAACAAACACTGGATAGCTTTTTATCACTCTGTAATCCCTTAATTTGGGGTAGAGTCAGGGCGACTGCACAGAGCTGAGCTGGTCAGATGCCCGTTCTCATACCATGAGGAATTCACAGCAGATATTTTTTCTTTGTGCCCTAGAAGAGGAACATCTGCCTCTGCCTAGGGTTGAACTCTCAATCTTCCAAGAAAAAAAGCAAGTGTGTTTTAACCACTAGGCCACTATGCTTCTCAAGCACTGGAAAGTTAATGGGTTAAAAAATTACAAATGGTGGGCATTAGTCTACAATTTCTGAAACAAGGAATGTTGCATCCTACTGAGTATATAGTCTCACTATGGACTTCTTCATCTTTAGGTGGACAGGAAGATCCAGGCGCCAAGGGATTCCAAGATTCACAATGAAAAAATGAGTCAAAAATAGAGACATATCTGTGGGTTGAAGAATGCCTTGCAGCCAATAGAAACAAAGTCCCTAGCATCTGATATGTCTTCAGGATACCAACCAACCAACCAATGAAAATGTATGACATTCCTACTTATTCAGGTCAGTAGGAAGACATGCTTATAAAGCTGACTTGGGCAGAGAGAGAAAAGAACACACTGTATCTGCTGGCATGGTTTAGGAAGGGTTTAGGAAGTGGTCATTTTTCTGCCACCAAATCTCCCTCCACCATCACTCCCATAGGATGGTTCCATTAACAATCTGAAAAACACGTGCACAGCAATATCTGCCACAGAGCAGACACAAAACAATTCATTTTGTGATTTTGTTACATTAATTTATTTGATTTTTTTAAAAAAATGAGTTTTACTGTTTTTTAAATGTGTTTTATTTTATATTCTGTAAGCCGCCTTGAGTTGCCATGGGTGAATAGGTGGCAATGTAAATCTAATAAATAAATAAATAGATAGATAGATAGATAGATAGATAGATAGATAGATAGATAGATAGATAGATAGATAGATACATACATACATAAATAAATAAATAAATGAAAGCAGGGAGGAAGGGAAACCGTGCAGCCATCAAAAATCATTTCATCACAGCAATTAAGCCAGAGAGGGGGAAAACTACTCACAGCTTTTAAAGACAAGGATTTTGACCAGTGGGTAAGAAAAAGGGAAGGGAAAAGAACCTTCCATTCCTGGTGCAGATGTGCACTGTTGAACACTCAGACATCTGTGGCATAGGACACAGTTGTCAAAATACCATGCTGTTCTGTATAAGGACTGAGCCAGAGTTTCGCAATTATATGGGGAACTCACCACAACAACAACAAACCGGAACAACAAAATGAATAAAGTCCAAAAAACTCAAATTTGTTTTATTTAAATTTAATTTTAAATTTAATATTATTACTCACTATGTATTCAGTATGATACAGATATCTCCTCTACTAACTAATCTTAAAATGGGAGAGTTATTTCATGGCTTATGTAGACAATCCAGTTGCCAGAATGAGAAGGCAATTTTTTTCCAACAGGTCAGAATGTTGCCCTTTATTAATCCTCCATTGATCATCAAAGCAATTTAACAATGCAATTTTCTGCTCTACGTCTAAAAGACACTTCCTACCTTATGTCGTCTTGAGTGCTTCTCTCCCTTTAGGACAGTTGACTTCAGTTTGTTGCAGGCTAACTTCAACAGTTCATTGAAACTAGACTGTCCCCGATCAGTGTTTATTTTGCTCTCTATTACCTTTTACAGCTGCATTTTCACTACTAATGTATTATTGGCTATAATTTTTGCCTAGTTACTGCTTGAACCTTGGCAGTAATTTCCATTTGTATAGTTTAAACTTGTTATTGTGAGCCACCCAGAGTTGCTTGAGATGGGCCATATAAATCTTTTAAATGAATAAAGTACTTCTGTTCTGTATTCATACCATGTAAACTCTAGACTAGTTTAAGAAAGTCCCGTCTGGCTAAATTCACTATAGCAAAGGTGTCAAACTCATGTCATTTATGGCGGTGTCACATGATGTATCAGGACCTTTTTCCCTTTCGCTAAACCAGGCGTGGGCGTGGCCAGCACATGATGGATCTGGCCAGTGGTGAAATCTAAAACTTGTTACTACCGGTTCTGAGGGTGTGGCTTGGTGGGGGGGGGGGTAATGTGACTGGGTGGGCGTGGCCAATTTTTTTTTACTTTTAAAACCATTTTTTACATGTAAAACCATGTTAAAAAATGCTTTCAAAAGGCTCTGACAATCCCAGCTGAGTTGCCTGATCGTCAGAGGGTTTTTAAAAAAACCCTCTGCTGATCAGGCAACTCAGCTGGGATCGTCAGAGTTTGGATCGTCAGAGCTTGGATCGTCAGAGGCATTTAAAAGAAAAAAGCCTATGATGATTGCGCGGTTCAGCTGGGCATGGGGGGCGGGGGCAGGGATTTTTGCTACTGGTTCTCCAAACTGCCTGCCGCCATCATTACCTACTCACCTGAGCCAATCCGAACCGGGAGCATTTCACCCCTGGATCTGGCCCACGGGCCAGGAGTTTGACAGCCCTGCACTATAGTAATCAGTTACAAGTTTGCAGAGAACCCTTGTCTTCCTATAGGACGATTTTCCTGCTCTATTCTATCACACCTTTTGGCTGCAGGAAAGAAAAGGCTAATTATTTTCCTTCCAGGGAATGGAACTTCCTGGATGTACCCTGTTTCCCCGAAAATAAGACCCAACCGGAAAATAAGTCCTAACATGATTTTTCAGGATGTTCATAATATAAGCCCTACAACCCCCCCCAAATAAGCCCCAGTTAAGATTGTCAGCCAGATGGATGCATTTAGTACCATATTTCCCCCAAAATAAGACCTAACCAGAAAATAAGCCCTGATGCATCTTTTGAAGCAAAAAATAATATAAGACCCGGTCTTATTTTCAGGGAAACACGGTACCTATAGCTATCTTTGGGAAGTTCCTGTAGGGCTAGAAATGGGAAATTTATTTCCTTCTCTGAATGACAGTTTTAACAAAACAGGTTTATCTGAAGCTACTCTTTGCATTGGGAAGATTGAGGAAGGAGAAGGTGATCCTGTAACTATGCTCTTATAAATATTCATTATCAGAGACTTAAGAAAAAGGAATCAATATGTCTACTAAGATCAATATATAATGTGGAAGGCATCCCCTTTCCTCTGTTGATACATTAGCTGCTCATCAACAATTCCTGCAGAATGGATCCACCTAGGAAAGAGATACTGTGGGGAAGAGCTAGGAATTTCTGAAGACCTGTGGAAGAAAATTGCCCTGATTTGATTATGGGAATGTGCTAAGATTAGAAAATTAATTTACGCAACATGCTTAACAACATTTTAGTCTAGTACCATGTCAACCCAGCCAGTGGAATGAGTTTACGGTTTAATATGCCATACGAACCCAGAAAATTGGGCTAATCGACTACACCCTGGTTTACTTAACCATGGGTAAAGATGCATCCCCAATGGTTTTATCAGTAAATTCAAAATGAACTGTTTTTTAATTAATCTAAGAAACAGGTAAGTGGCAATATTACATGGATTAACATAATATTAGAAGAGTTGCTAATATTATACATGTTTGAATTATACATAAAAGAGTATAAAATGCATTCCAAAGGTGACGACAGACGTACATCTGCAATGGATACATTTAGACAGTGATTTCAAGGACTGTGCACCTGGTTTGTTTTTCCAACTGTTTGCAATGTCCTATTAGTGCTAAATAAAATTCTATTGTTTTCCCTTTTTAAACTGATGGGGCTCTTGCTGTGCACAATAGCAGCTAAATGACTAAAACTGGTGAGTCATTACTTTCACTTATTTGCTTTATTAAGCATAAATATTAACTTTTACATTTATTGAATTTTGAGATATTATTATTTTCTCATTATCAAAATTGTCATTACTGTTTTTTGGCCAATTTAAAAGGAAGCACAATAGAACTGTAAGAAGGGAATTTCACTATCCAGATTGAACCTTATCCATTGTTCCTGGAAATGTAGGAGAGAATTGAATTATAATATCCTTAACTGTCTTGAAGTGTAAAGGGGGAGAGGGCACAAAAAAGAAATACAGCACCTGGCCATCTTCTGATTATCTTATTGTATTCATGCAGAATTCATTGCAGAATTCATGATAAAGACTGATAGGAATCTACCAGTGGTGGGTTGCCCCTGGTTTGGACCGGTTCTATAGAACCGGTAGTAAAACCGGCAGGAGGCTCCACCCACCGACCCCGATGTCATCAGAAGTTTCTGCACATGTGCACACAGCCCCATTGTGAACTGGTAGTAAAGGTAAGTAAAACCCATCCCTGGAATCTACCCATTTGTTGAAATGTCTGTAAACAGAGTGCACACAGAGAAAATGTAAAGGAGAATAAGTATATCTACTACCTCTGAGCAGGTGGTAGCACCTAGCTTGACTGATCTTGAAAAACTAAGCAGGGTGAAACTTGGTTAGTACTTAGATGGGAAAATTTGTAAACTAGATTTATTTTTATTTACAATATTTACTAGGCTAAACAAACAGTACTTATTATCTGCTGGCAAAATTGGAAATGCAATAAACATTCTGTGAGAAGATGGCAATGTCAAAACAGTTCGGTATAGACAGAAAACAAGTTGGACATGGCCATGTCCGTCAGCAGGAATCAGGTACAATATGACAGATACTTTTCTGGGACTGATATAAGATACAAAGAAGAAGAAAGGAAGAAGTCTGTGATTATGAGAAAATCATAGGTGAGCTCCACACCAACACTTAGTTCGGGGATGGGCCACCTGTGGCCCTAGGACCTCATGTGACTCTTAGTTGATTTTCATGTGACTTCCAGTCTTATGGGATCCAGCAAGGAGTTTGAAAGATTTGATTGGAAAAGGCAGTGCAAAACGGCATTCCAAGTCTTCTCTCCCCTTTCTTGTATTCAAAGTACAAATAAAATACAAACAAAAAACCAATGATAAAGGTGATAAAAACAATTTCATTTCTTTAGCCTCCAGCTGTGCAAGTGCAATTTATAGTGATCTAATTGTTCTGCATTCCCTGCTTCAGATAAGACAGTGCTTCAAAAGTATCAATGAGATCATTTTTTTTTCACTGAACTCCAGCTTTTAGCTCTCAGATTTAAGCATGCAATGTATGAAGATTATGATATGAGCTCAACATTTGTGTTTACTATTCTACTTCTATCTCTACCCACTCTTCTGAATCCTAGAATTAAAAACAAAGTATTTCAGGAACTTCTGGCAAGATTTCCTCTTTCTTTGGTTCAATCAAACAAACTGTCAGCTGGCTTTGATGTAATTTTTGTTCCTTTTACAGAGAAAACCTTTGATCTTTCTTTTTCTTTTTTTTCTTCTTTTTGCATCTTCTTCAGTCCCACCAAGGATCCTCTGGTGAGCAGATTAAGCCCTGCATTGATCATCATTAGAATTTTTCCCCCAGATTGTGCCCTTGAATGCTTTGTGCATTTATGAACTAATGGGACATCAGCAGTGCAAACATGGCCTAATCCATTTTTTAGGATCACTGGCCATCCCTTCTGTGGACTAAAACCAACAGTTCATCAACCCCTATTGCTGTCTATTTCATTCATTTTAGCTGCCAGCCATCACTTTCCTTTCCAATCTCTTTTTTTCAGAGTTCTCCTCTGATTAAGACTTCCTCTTTGGCAAAACATCTGCAAACTGCAAAGTTTTCCTATCAGAATCTAAACTAAATTCTAACCTCAACTCCTCAGCTGAAAACTGTTTTGTCTGAGTATCTGCATCAGAGGTGGTTTTCAACAGGTTCTGACCAGTTCTGGAGAACCAGTAGTGAAAATTTTGAATAGTTTGGTGAACCGGTAATAAAAATTCCCGAGTCCCAGCTGATAGGGAGGAAATGGGGATTTTGCAGTAACCTTCTCCTGGAGTGGGAAGGGAATGGAGATTTTACAGTATCCTTCCCCTGCCACGCCCACAAAGACATGCCACACCCATCAAGACATGCCCACAAAACCGGTAGTAAAAAAATTTGAATCCCACCACTGGTCAACACTTGCTACAACTGAACATCCACTCTGCTCATCAAGAGAGGCTTTAGACTCCCCTTCCTACTAAGGTTCATGTGACATGGATCAGGCAATAGGACTTCTCCTTTGCTCTTCCTTTTTGAACCCTCCCCCAAGGAGTTCAAGGTATGGAGAACTTCAATGCATGCTGGCATTTCATAAGCAGACCAAAGCCATCTAATTACAGTGTTTGGTTCCATTCATTTGACAAACTGTCATGGTCTTACTGTCGATATTTAATTTGGAAAAGTATTTTTTTTTCATGCTACTTGCTTTGAACTTGTTGTATACCCCCAGCATCCATTAGGAATGAAGTCAGCTACAAATCAGGGGTGGGTTCTACTTACCTTTACTACCAGTTCGCAACGGGGCCATACGCACGCCCTTGCTTCGCTCACACGCACGCGCTCTTTTGCACAAGCGCAGAAGCGTTTTCATGACGTCAGGGTCAGTGGGCGGGGCCTCCCGCCAGTTTTACTACTGGTTCTATAGAACTGGTGCGAACCGGGGGCAACCCACCACTGCTACAAATGGTGTAAAATGATAAAGCTCACTCCAAGCAATACATTCAACCTGAGAAGAACAATCTGATTCTTTACTAGCAAAGACAAGAAAATGGATCAGAGTGAAAAAAGAAAAAGTTGTGATAGATATGTGAGAGGGTTTTTTTTGGGAGGGGGGAATTATACACACCATCAACAAAGAGTCTGTTGTTAACTTCCCTAAATTTCTAGGAAGATTTTTATTATACAAAAAGCTGAACAAACTTGCTTATTTCCTAACCTCTAACATTAAACCTCTACTGGGTTACACTATGAGAGCCACTTTGGTGTTGTGGTTAAGGTATCATGGTAGAAACGGGAGTTTGTGAGTCCTGATTCCACTTTAGATCCAGTACATATACTAATGTCTATGTCTATGTGTTTATATAATTCCTAAACTGTCCTATGAACATTTCTGTTCTGGTTTGTTTTCTGAGCTTATAACAAAGTCTTTAAAAGTTTTCAAAAGTCAGTTGGCTTCTGTTGCTCTCAGCCATTGTTCTGAACTGCAAACTTGGCTTTGCATGGTCTCAGTCTGTGCTGAGAAAGGGAGAGAAGAGGGTGCTTGACCAGATGCTGGTTTGCTGTAGACTCTCAGAATCTCTGCTGGGCTGGTGAGGCTGCAGGGCTCTGCTGTCCTTTCAGTCTGTCTGCTACTGGTATCCTGGAGTCCACACCTAGTCGCCTGCTAAACTGTTCTTTATCCTGATAGATGCTCCACTCCCTTAGCTACAAATTTTCTCTCTCTGCTCTCCCACACCACACAATTATCCTCCAACACATCCTTACACTTAGATGCTATCAGCATTTTCCTTTTATAATTGGAAACTAGATGTGGTCCAGTGCTATTTTCCCCAAGCCCTTAAAAGCAGTGTGCTCTGGGTCATGTGATCACAAGGATCTTAAGAATTGAGTAATTAGCATTTACCATAGGGATGCGCTAGGGAATTGTATTTTCTGTGCAGCTCCAGCCAAATCCTGCTCATTTTTTTAGCTCCATCATTCTTTTGCTAGCTTCTTCTGCATATCAGATTTGGTTCCATCCTGTTCAGTTTTCAGAGAATTATCCTGCTAGCAGACAGAGTCCTGAGTTTCTTTGTAATTTCTTTCCAATAATCAATTGAGCTGGGAAAGAAATCACAAGAAGGCATATCCACCATTGACTTTTGGATCTCAATTAATGTCTTCAAAATACAGGGGCGTTGACCACAAAGACATTATTCATTCCCTATTCCTTTCCTAGACATTCAGGTGTATATAATTTATTCATATCCAATCATAACCTTCCCAACTTGGTGTCTTCAATATATGTTGGTTTTCAACTCCCCACATTCCGTGCCAGCATGTTTAACAGATTCAGTAAGCTTGAGGCTTGGGAAATCTGCATGAATTTAATCCTTTACTGCAAACAGTGTTGCCTCAGAGTGAGATTTTATGAGTTACCAGATAAGATTCTTCTTGATGCCCCAAAGCATCCTATCCTGTCCCCAAGAAACTCAGCCGCAAGAGTCAGGCAGCCAAGATCAAAAGCTTGTAAGTTAGTCCCATAAAGCCATGAGTTCCAGAGAATTATTCAGTTCTAATTGGCAAATATAAAGCCCAGAAACTCAATCCCGTGTCTAGAGGGAACTGAGCTAAAAACTGATCAAAGAACAGGTGAGGTTCAAGGAATTCAGGTAAGAGGTTAACAGCTATAGTATCAGATTCTAACAGCCCACTTAGCCTATTGGATTCCGTGTAGCAATCAGCCCCTCCCAAACTAAGCTGCTTTCATATTCACGTGTTCTACTTCATATAAAACATGATTCAAGTCCAATGTCCAAGGGACATCAGTGGTGGTGCATGACACTCAAGTCAAGATGGCAGAACTGATTGTAAAATTGAAGTCCCGTCCCAAAAAGGGGCCAGGAATTTGATCAGGCAGTTGCTGTCTTGACTTTTGTGGCCCTACACCCCTGTATTGTCCATTTTCAATTTTCGCTGGCAAGACGTGAGGCACTGAAAGAGAAGAGTTGTCTGTAGAAACAGCTTCTAAACCACCAGAGTGTTTGTGAAAGTGGCAGCATCTTTTTGCAAGTTCTGCCTCAAAAACCGTATAAAACAATGCTAAACCTCCAGGCTAGTATGGGATTATACAGTTGTGAAATAATTTATCCAGCCTTAAAAGCTGTCTTTGATTTCTGCCTTGGGCAGTTTTTCAAAACAGGCCTTTGCTCCCACCTGCATAGCACCAAAAGCTGAGCTGAGACATGTGGAGAAGACAAGCAGAGGCCCCAAATACAATCCAACTCTGAGAATGAGGTGGGTAGGGAATTGGCAAGAAAATCTCCTTCTCTGTCTAATTGTTCTTTCTTAATGCAGGCTGCCACTAGCAAACATTTACTGCTTTGTGATTAGAGAAGTAATCCAATCCAGAGCATTTGCGGTGATGTACCTATCATACTGAAAGCCTTCAGATTCTTTTATTAATTGCCAGAGGAGAGGAGAGTGTTATTCCTTCAATAAAGTGATATGGCTGGGGGAAAAAGTGAATAGTATAGCTATGATGTGGAGTAATGTAGCATTTCCCAAATAGCTCAATTTTCTCTATTAACCCTGATGAAATGGAGATGATAGAATCTAAATATATTTGGAGGGTGTCAGGTTAAGGAAGTGAGCTTTAACACAATCTTCCCCATCTCCAGTGACTGTTACGATAAGGATCAAGGCTCACACCCACGTATGAATTCTTCTCTGATATCTGGTGAGTGTCATCCCTCTGTATGTGATAAAACATCTTTGCTGTCATAGATCTAGCTTCTAAATTATAACCTATTTAACCTTCCTTAATTTGCATTTTCACCAGATCTCTGGTGGCTGGATTCAACACCCAGAATTGACGGCATTAAGCAAGCTGCATGGTTTGACTACTAGATTTGAAGTAGTATGGGTCACGGCTAGATAACAGCTGCTAGTATAAAGTTGTTGAAAACTCTTTGCTGCCACTAAGAGGTTGTGCAAACTTTTGCAGCCCAGTTTTGGCAGCCCTGCTGAATGGGGAATTTGGAAGATTAAAGTGTGTATATTGGGAGGGCAACAAATACATTGGACGTCCAGACTTATTGCCACAGCCTATTATAGAATAAGTTGCCACAGGAGTTGGCAACTGTTCCCTCTTTATGACTGTTTATGAGTGGGCTCAGGTTTTTTTCAAGGCTTATGATGCTACTATTTTATCTGTTGGGTTTTATCTCTTATGTTTTAAACTGGTGTTAATTATGTTTTTACCATTCCTTGTCAGTTGCCCAGAGCAGTACATAACTTCATTTGACCTGAAATATTCCCAGTAATACATACAGACACAAATACATATGATAAAAATCTCCTTTATCAAGGCAGTTTGCTGATTACAACTAAAATTTAGATCATGTTCTAATGCCCTAAGCAAGATAATATTTTTTTCCCTCTCCTCACTGATAATTAGAGGCAGAAGACTCTAATACAGTGGCTCTCAACCTTCCTAATGCTACAACCCTTTAATACAGTTCCTCATGTTGTGGTAACCCCCAACAATAAAATTATTCCTAAAACCATTGAAAATATGTGCTTCCCGATGGTCTTAGGCGACCCCTGTGAAAGGGTCATTCGACCCCCCAAAGGGGTCCCGACCCACAGGTTGAGAACCACTGCTCTAATACATATATAGATGCACTTCCTTGGGAATTACTTCTCCAGTTAGGGTTTCCAGGTCAGAAGAGACAAACTTTGCTCAACATGTGAGTTTATATCCAGTTGATTAATATTATGGCTCAGTCTAGAAACCTCTGTGTGTGCAGGGGTGGGGGGGTGAGAGAGAGGGGGGAGGGAGGGGGAGGGAGGGGGGGATGTTACCCATTCAGTCATGTCCGACTATGGGCCAATTTTTTCCACATCTCCCACTCTTGCACTACTGTTTTGAGTTGTTCTATGTTCTGTACATAGTGTATGTACATGTAAACAAAATAACTACAAAATATCCAGAGAAGGAGCCTTTTAAAAGAATAGATATTAGCAAGGGGACTATAAAATATTCTCTACATTAAATGTTATAAGTCAGGTAGAACAATTAAATGTGGGACACAAGTATGCATGTACTGTAGAAAGTTGGTCTGGAAAAAAAAATTAGATGGGACAAAAATAAGGACCCTGAATATGTTGATTAGCAACCTAAATATTTAAAACCAAAAATGACATTGTAAACCAAAATGAGTAAATATAACATAGATCCCTTAGAAACCAGATCAACTGACTTGAGAGAGTAAGGATTACATCTCCAGATATACACTCTGTGATCATTCTATTTTCCCATTAGCCGAATCAATAGGACCAATAGGAGAAACTAAGTCTAAACATCTAGATTTTGATGAAGTATTTGATGAAGAGACAATCAATAAACCAAAAAAGGAACAAAAAAACCTAAAAACTTCATCACTAGCAATCAACACTCAGATGAGTAGATTAACTTTAGACTAATAATCAAGAAGTAAACAATACCCCAATCAAGGAACTGCCAAATAAGCTAACAATATTGTAAACAGCCCAACCAAAGAACCAAAAAGATTAGTTCCAGTAACACTGACAGAGCAAGCCACTGGAATATAAATTGAGAGCAAACGCTGCTCCCTACTAGCACTAATGTTACCGAGTTTGGTAATGAAACATCTGCACCAAGCTCAGAGAGCAACAAGGGCCTCACAGTTTAACCCTGAGCTACAGATATTCTCTTCTATTGATACTTGTCCATCCTTGAATGTGTGGTTTCTTGGCAAGAGCCCTAAATAGTGGCATTCTACACCAATGTGTTATTATAAATGAGACTTGCATAATACTATACTGAAAGCTAATTGAGCTCAACTTTGCTGTGTTTTCGCAATTTTTTTTAAAAAAGCTACAGGCAGAATGCTTTCCCTGCCATGCAATTTAATATGTGGTTTTCAAGGCATACAACTTTGCTTTTGATGTTAGGGGCCAAAGTGTTTCCCATATGCGATCTCACTAGTGCTTATAAATGGTAGGGTTAGAGTTAGTATTACTTGTATGGCAAAAAGGTCTGAGATACTTAAGCCTGGGTTCATATATTAAACCAAACCATGTTTGATACGGTTTGCTATTTAACCCATATTTTGCTGGTTTCACATACTATAATAAACTATAAGCTAAACTTTACAAGCCATACTGCCCATGATTGCATTTGTATTAAGCGGAAACAGATGTAATACATTTTGGCTTATGTGCAAACGGATTCAGAAAAAGACATTATACACAGCCTGACTTAAGAACGCAAGATCAAATTTAAGCCAGGGACTCCATGGCTCACAGAATACATGATAGTAGTATAATTAATAGTGTATGCAATAAATAGGGAGGAGAAGAAGGATGGGTTGATTTTAATAGTAGTTCAGAAGTTTGAACCATGTTGTTCCAAAAATTGTTACCTGCACACAATTTTTTTTTTTAAAAAAATTTGATTTATATGCCGCCCTTCTCCGGAGACTCAGGGTAGCTTACAATGCGCTAAGCAATAGCCTTCATCCTTTTGTATATTTATACAAAGTCAGCTTATTGCCCCCACAACTTGGGTCCTCAATTTACCTACCTTAGAAAGGATGGAAGGCTGAGTCAACAATGATACCCATGGTTATTGAAATTATAGTCCTACATATCTATGCCAATATTATATGTTTATTTGTACTCTATCACTATCATTAAGTGTTGTACCTTGTGATTCTTGATGAACTTATCTTTTCTTTTATGTACATTGGGAGCATATGCACCAAGACAAATTCCTTGTGTGTCCAATCACACTTGGCCAATAAAAATTCTATTCGATTCTATTCTATATTCTATCCTAGGATTTGACTAGCAGAACTAAGTAATTTGAGTCTAAATGTTTTTCCTATGTTTGTAAAACCTGGACAGATAGGCTGTCTCTATGTGACTGGGTAACTAGAAATATTAGGTATCTGAAATATTCTCCAAACAAGCCCTATATTATATATGTATTTATTCAAAGATTGCATTAAAAACCTTCAAACCTACCATAATTTCATCTAAATCCAGTATAAAAGAGAGTCTGTGAAGATAGTTCTTCACTGTTGTTGTTGTTTTTTGTTTTGTTTTTTTGAAAATAACTGTAGGAGAATGGATAAAGAGACTCAGAGTCAAGTAACTACTTGATCGCATAGCTCATTAGGCTGGTTACTCTTCATTGGAACAATCTATTTCATAATGTGTTGGTGTAAGGACAAAAATTAAAAGAGGTCCCCCATGTAAGAGAAGAGGAGAGAAGGATGAAGTGAATCAATCGATAAGTTCTTGATTGGATACAATTAAGAAAGAATAGCAGACAGTGTTCTAATTTAGAGAAAAATAGGTATATAAGAAGGCATTATTACTCCCTTTCTCTTAAAGTAGCAAATGAAAAATAGATACATGCTTCCCTTCCAGCAATTAGTGACATAAATACGCTACAAATTTCAAGAGGAATATAAAAGGTTCAATAGAGGGGTAAATTCAAAGAATATTAATTATTCAAAAGACTCTTGGGGGGCAAATTCATTAGCTTCTTGTCTCCAGCTCTAACTATTAATATTTTCTTACTACCATTATTAAAAGCCCAAATAAATTCCCTCCTAAATTGTATAACATTGGACATTGTTCCAGCCTGTAATGAGGTTCATCTGTATTGTCTTCTTGGGTCATAACCCTATACCTATTAGCTGAGAAATCAAAGTCACTTTAGCTTAGTTGGGATTACTTGGTTTAGGCATCCTTAAATTTGCAGTGTTTATTTGGAGAAAAAAACCAATTGAATTTAGATTTTTTTCCTTGCAGAGCTGGGAATAGGAAAGGGTTAAGAAAAGTGGGAATGTAACTTTGAAAACCTAGACTTGCTCACTGTGGAATCTGCACTTTTGCCTATAGATACCTTTAATTAGATTAATAATTTTGTGTTAACATAAGCAGCAGTAGCAGAGTGTCAGTCATTACAAAGTCAAGAGTCTGAATATCAAACCAGAGAGAGCTGGAGAAAGTGAAATCCATTAATTACTTTTCTGTAACTGGCACATGCCTTTTCTGCTTTTTTTTTTAATGACATTTTCTCTGCCACTTGGATAATGTGAGCATCTTCAGTGCTATCCACCATCCCCTGCAGCCGTCCCTCTCAAGAACAAAATTAAATTTAAGCTGCTAAAGCCAGACCTTCCCAAAGTAAAGAGAATCTTTAGAATGGATTTTTAAAAGGTCGTTTTGAACTTTATCTGAGCGCACAGAAATGGATTGGAAAACCAAACCATTCCGCTAAATAACATCTTCCAACGAGCTCTGTCATCATTACTAGGACAAATTCATCACTTCCTTGAAGTTGTCTTCTCTCTCTCCCTTCAGATATATATTTTCAATCGAAAACAAGAGGCAGATACCAGCGCAGGATTTAAACTGGACTACAATTTTGTTAATTGACAAGGTCTCGAACATATTGAGTCTATACTCACAATTTTCCAGAATTGAAAGAAGCCATCTAGACCAGGGGTCTCCAACCTTGACAACTTTAAGCCTAGAGGATTTCAATTCCCAGAATTCCCCAGCCAGCTTTGCTTTGTTGCTTTGCTGGCTGGGGAATTCTGGGAGTTGAAGTCCACCAGGCTTAAAGTTGTCAAGGTTGGAGACTCCTGATCTAGACCACAGGTGTCAAATTCATGGCGTCATGTTGCCGTCATGTGATGTTTTGATTCTGTGGGGCTTTCTGAGCTTGGTTATTTTCTTGCAGATGTTTCATTACTCAACTAGGTAACATCATCAGTGCTAGAAGGGAGTGGAATTTGTTATGATTCCATCTAGCTGAGACTAGTGAAGGTGGTTTTTTTGGATGAAAGAATTAAAAAACATCTCTTTCTGTGTCCTGAAGATTAGGATATCTTAAAGGTATACCCTCTGCAAATGGGGGAGAAGAAAAGAGGGCCATCCCAAATCAGCAACTTTGACTGACTTGGCCTCTAACTCGACGCAGATCCCGGTTGGCTCCTTGGTTCACGGAGGAGCTCCGGGAGATGAAGCGCCATAGGAGAGGCCTAGAGAGCAGTTGGAGAGCCAGTCATTCCGAATCTGACCGTTCCCAGTTGAGATCATTCACACGATCTTATCTGGTGGCGATGGAGGCGGCGAAGCGGGCATACTTCTCCGCCCTCACCGCATCCACAGATAATCACCCGGCCACCCTGTTCAGGGTGTCCCACTCCCTCCTGAATTGGAGGGCGGGGGAGGATCCTTTGCAGGGACATGCCAAGGAGTTTAGTCAGCATCTGCTGGATAAGATCACTCAGATTCAGGACGGTCTGGACTCTGACTGGGCAGGGTCTGACGGTGAGGAGGCAGTGGGATTTGGGATGAGTTCGATCCTGTCACCCCTGAGGAAGTGGACAGGATTATGGGAAGGCTGAGTGCCACCACATGTGTACTGGACCCATGTCCCTCCTGGCTTGCTTTTGCGGCCCGAGAGGTGACACGGGATTGGATCCAGGCAGTAATAATGGCATCCTTGGATGAGGGGATCTTCCCTGCGCCTTGAAGGAGGTGGTAGTGAGACCCCTCCTCAAGAAGCCTGCCTTGGATCCAACCATACTGGATAACTTTTGTCCGGTCTCCAACCTTCGCTTTGTCGTGAAGTTTGTTGAGAGTGTGGTGGCACGGCAGCTCCCATTGGCCCTGGAGGATACAGACTACCTGGATCCGTACCAATTGGGTTTCAGGCCAGGGTACAGCACGGAGACGGCATTGGTTGCACTGGTGGATTATCTTTGGAGGGCTCGGGACAGGGGATACTCCTCTGTTCTGGTCCTCTTGGATCTTTCGGCGGCTTTTGATACCATCAATCATGGTATCTTGCTGTGACAGCTTGAGGGGTTGGGAGTGGGAGGGACTGTTCTACAGTGGTTCTTCTTCTATCTCTCGTGCAGTATGCAAGCAGTGTTGGCAGGGGGGCAGAGGTCAGCTATGAGGCCCCTCACCTGTGGGGTGCCCCAGGGGTTGGTCCTCTTGCCTCTCCTGTTCAACATCTATATGAAGCCGCTTGGGAAGATCATCCGTGGTTTTGGGGTGCGGTATCATCAGTACGCTGATGATACCCAGCTTTTTATATCCACTCCAAACCAGCCCAGTGATGCCCTCGACATGATGTCCCACTGCCTGGAAGTGGTATGGACCTGGATGGGGAGGAACAGGCTCCGACTCAACCCCGCCAAGACCGAGTGGCTGTGGGTACCGGCATCTGGGTCCAATCTAGATATTCCATCATTGACCATCAGGGGTGAGGTGTTATCCCCTATGGATAGGGCTCGCAACTTGGGTGTCCTCCTGGATTCACGGTTGTCTCTGGAAGATCATGTAACAACTGTGACCAGGAGGGCATTTGCCTAGGTCCGCCTTGTGCACCAGTTGCGCCCTTACTTGGACCAAGATGCCCTATGCACCATTACTCATGCACTGGTCACCTCCCGTCTTGACTACTGCAACGCTCTCTACCTAGGACTGCCCTTGAAAACCACTTGAAGGCTTCAGCTGGTGCAGAATGCAGCCGTGCGGGTTGTGATGGGAGCGTCCCGACACTCCCATGTTACACCCCTCCTGCGTGACTTGAATTGGATACCGGTTGCCCTTCGGATGAGGTTCAAGGTGCTGGTTATTACCTACAAAGCCCTTCATGGCTTAGGCCCAGGATATTTGTCAGACCCCCTACAGCCAGCAACAATTTCCAATTTCCCAGTGCATTCCCACAGACAGGGCCTCCTCAGGGTGCCGTAGGCCAGACAGTGTCGGCTGACGACCCCCAGGGGGAGACCTTTCTCTGTGGGCATATCCACCCTCTGGAACCAACTTCCTTTGGAGCTCCGGATGGCCCCTGACCATCGCTCATTCTGCCGCGATTTGAAGACCTGGTTGTTCCGCAGCCTGGACTGATGGGGGGTTTCTTAATGAATTTTAAATTGTTTTAAATTGGAATTTTAATTTTATATTGTCTTTTAATGAGGAACTGTGCATCTTTACCATTGTGAGCCACCCTGAGTCCTTGGAGATAGGGCAGCATATAAATTGCATTATAAATAAATAAATAAACTTGATGTCAGAAGTCAGCAACTGCAACCACTCAACTAGTAGAACAATAGGGCTGGGCAATTGCCTTGAAGCCACAGGCAACACATTGCCTGCTCTTAATGGAATTTGGTCAGATGCATATATCCCAAAATTGGTACTTCAGAAAACCAGGAAATATGCCCACTCTCATAGAATCATGGGGTTGGAAGGGGCCTGGGAGGCCCAAGGCAAAAGTCCTTGTAGAATAGAATAGAATAGAATAGAATAGAATAGAATAGAATAGAATAGAATAGAATAGAATAGAATAGAATAGAATTTTTTATTGGCCAAGTGTGATTGGACACACAAGGAATTTGTCTTGGTGCATACGCTCTCAGTGTACATAAAAGAAAAGATAAATTCATCAAGAATCACAAGGTACAACACTTAATGATAGTCATAGGGAACAAATGAGCAATCAAATCATGGTAGGAAACAATCAATATAAATTGTAAGGATACAAGCAACGAAGTTATAGTCATACAATCATAAGTGGAAAGAGATAAGTGGTGGGAATACTGAAGATTAATAGTAATGCAGACTTAGTAAGTAGTTTGACAGTGTTGAGGGAATTATTTGTTTAACAGAGTGATGGCATTTGGGAAAAAACTGTTCTTGTGTCTAGTTGATCTGATGTGTAGTGCTCTATAGCATTGTTTTGACGGTAGGAGTTGAAACAGTTTATGTCCAGGATGTGAGGGGTCTAAATATTTTCACAGTCCTCTTTTTGACTCGTGCAGTATACAGGTCCTCAATGGAAGGCAGGTTGGTAGCAACTGTTTTTTTCTGCAGTTCTAATTATCCTCTGAAGTCTGTGTCTGTCTTGTTGGGTTGCAGAACCAAACCAGACAGTTATGGAGGTGCAGATGACAGACTCAATAATTCCTCTGTAGAACTGGATCAGCAGCTCCTTGGGCAGTTTGAGCTTTCTGGGTTGGCGCAGAAAGAACATTCTTTGTTGTGCTTTTTTGATGATGTTTTTGATGTGAGCTGTCTACTTTAGATCTTGTAATATGGAACCTAGAAATTTGAAGGTCTCTACTGTTGATACTGTGTTGTCCAGTATTGTGAGAGGTGGAAGTATGGAAGGGTTTCTCTTGAAGTTTACCATCATTTCTATGGTTTTGAGCGTGTTCAGTTCCAGATTGTTCCGGTTGCACCACGAGGCTAGTTGCTGAATTTCCCATCGTATGCGGATTCATCATTGTCTCGAATGAGACCGATCACTGCTGTGTCATCTGCGAACTTCAGTAGTTTAACAGATGGATCATTTGAGATGCAGTTATTGGTATATAGAGAGACGTGGAGAGAGCACACAGCCTTGTGGGGCCCCTGTGCTAATTGCACAGGTATCTGATGTGATTCTGCTTAGTTTCATTGTATTTTACCATCCTGGATAAATGGTTGTCCAATGTTTTCTTGAAAACCTCCAATAATGGAGCACCCAGAACACTGGGGAAACAAGCTGTTTCTGAAACCATCCAAGGTCAGCTAAATACTCCCATCTGAACTGGGCAACTCAAACTTGTGAAAACAAAAAGGTCCTGCGAATGAGAGTTATTTTAAAGTAGGCATGCTATAAATCAGGGGTGTCAAACTCAAGGCCTTCAGGCCAAATCCAGCCCATGGGGGGCTTAGATCTGGCCTGCAGAGCCACTCTGGAAACAGCGAAGGACTGACCCATGGTGCTTCTGTCAGTGAAAATGGAGCTGGGGAGGCCCAATTGTGGCTACACCCACCCGGTCCCCTGAGGTCAAACACAACCCTGATGTGGTCCTCAATGAAATTTGACACCCCTGCAATAGATATTTAAAAATATCAGAATGACTGAAAAACTCAGGTTAAGACCCACCTGGAAGGAAGGGTTTAGGAGAAATTCAAAGTTCCCAAAGGATCGATGCAAAGCTTGAGAGCCAGACAAAGGCAGGAGCTTCCTACTGATTGACTCACATTTTTGCAGTCTGTTTCCACACAAAAATTCTGTTACTGTGTCTGATAATATAATTAACCCACTGGGGTTGCCCCTACCCCTGCAGTGTTCACACTTCTTCAGTAGCAATTACATCCCAGTTGAAATGTAGCTAATGATGGAACACTCAGCACCAATTATATTTGCTCCTAAAGAAAACAACCTATCTTGCAGTGTAGAAGGCCGTGAGATGATCTTTCGTGCTTTCAACCTACAGCAGCTGTCTATGATCAGTGCCCTCTATCTAACAGACTACAAGTCACATTAATTCTGTCGTGAAAATTGCTATGGTGATTGGGCATAACAGACAATCATAAATCAGCCACAATGTCGCAGTGGTTAGAGTGCAGTACTGCAGCTACTTCTGCTGACTGCTGGCTGCCTGCAACTTGGCAGTTCAAATTTCACTAGGTTCAAGGTTGACTCAGCCTTCCATCCTTCCAAGGTGGGTAAAATGAGGATCCAGATTGTTGGGGGCAATATGCTGACTCGGCAAAACACTTAGAGGGGGCTGTAAAGCACTGTAAAACGGTATATAAGTTTAAGCGCTATTGCTATTGTAACACATCAACCAGCAGAGGAATTTCAATTGTTAACATACTGCTATCTGTCTTTTATTTCCAAGCCTATCTCCAGACAGGTCTAAATTTGTCTTCCTTTTTCTTAAGTAGGGCTATTTTAAAGGCAAATATATACACTCATCCCAGATGTTTTGGAGTATAGCTCCTACCTTCACCATTGTCTGTGTTATCTGAGGATAGTGGATTGTAATCCAACATATAGCAATGGCACTTAGACTGATATACCGCTTCACAGTGCTTTACAGCCTTTTCTAAGTGGTTTACAGAATCAGCACATTGCCCCCAACAATCTGGGTCCTCATTTTACCCACCTCGGAAGGATGGAAGGCTGAGTCAACCTTGAGCCAGTAAGATTTGAACTCCTGAAGTAGGCAGTGAGCAGTGTGTGGGGAAGGGTGTAAGAAAAGGAAAAATTATGCTATAGGATTTGGTAGCATTTTAGGCACTAAGTGCCATTATGTGGATCATATTGCACAATGATCCTAGGATCCCCTCTTTTTTTTAATACATATAAATACCATGAAAGTATAAAATCTCCCCTAACATTTCACCTAAAACATCTAGAATAGAATAGAATGAGCTGGAAGAGACCTTGGAGGTCTTCTAGTCCAGCCCCCTGCTCAGACAGGAGACCCTATATCATTTCAGATAAGTGACTGTCTAGACTCTTCTTAAAAAGATCCAGCAATGGAGCCCCCACGATTTCTGGAGGCAAACTGTGAGATCCAAATCTCACAAAATCTTGCACAAGAACGCTGAATTCTTTAAAGCATTCTCTTGAATGAGCATGCTACTACTTTGGCATTTCAAGCCTATCCCCACCCCAAAAGATTCCCAATAAAACAACAACAGTACTATTAAAAGTAATAGTACAGTAACATTTGTATTGAAAAAAAGGCCACCATGACACTCACATTAGCCAACCACAAAATGAAATACTGTATGTGCATTTTAACTTATTTATGAAAAGCCAGAATGTGAGCTGTATGTCTTTCCAGAGGGAGAGAGAGGTGGGATCTCTTATGGAAAAACAGGGGGAGATACTCTCAGCAGTCCCTCTCATAATAACCAAACCAGATGGTCAGCTTCTACCTAGAACATTACATTACACTACACACAACGTAACATTTGCTTCTTTAAAGGTAATAACCAGGACTTTGAATTAGGCTCGGAAGCCTGCTGGCAGCCAATGCAGTGACTTCAAGTCAGAGGTCACTATGCACAGGTAAGATTGGCCTGAAAGCCACTGTACTTTGTACCAGTTGTAGTATCCTAGCTGGTGCAGTGGTGGGTTGCCCCCGGTTCGGACCGGTTCTATAGAACCAGTAGTAAAACCGGCAGGAGGCTCCGCCCACTGACCCCAACATCATTAGAAGCAATCTGCACATGCGCAGAAGCTTCTGCGCATGTGCAGAAGCAAGGCATGTGCGCGAGCGCGATCCCATTGCAAACCAGTAGTAAAGGTAAGTAGAACCTACCCCTGAGTTGGTACCAAAAGCTTCCTCATTCAGATTACATTGCAGTAGTCCTGCTGAACAGTAATTAAGGTTACTGTCATCAAGTTATTTAGGTGTGAGTAAGGCCATGACTGGCATACCTGTCAAAGCTGGGAGAAGCCTCACCCCCTGTTGCCGCCATGCCTTTCACCACCTATTTCACCTATTTATGCAAGAGCCAGATGTCCAATCCAGGCACATTCAATGTAACTACGGGGATTGAACAGCATCTCTTGATGATCAGCAGTTCCACTTCTGATGGATGTAACCTAAGCTTGTTTTGCTCCATCTAGATCTTCGCGATCTACAAGCACCAGTCCAGGACTTCAATAGCATCTCCAGCTCAGCGCATAGTGGTGATGCACGATTAAGTATCTTCATCAGATTGGTGATACTTTACTCAAAGTTGATACATGGGATTTATGGATCTCGAGAGATTTTGGATATTTTTAAATTTAGATTTTTCATTTCATGTGGGAGATCCACAGATGCTGCCTAGAAATATCATTATTCTCTTGACTGGATTATTCATGAGAATTTTTTTTTTTTTTTTTTTTTTTTTTGAAAGTATAAACAGAGACACCACTTGAAGCTAGGATGTTTGGGCTTCCCAAGGAGACGATACAGTTCTCAAGAATTTTAAGAGTGACTGAAGTCTGGTCTCAGCATCTGTCTTTTCTCTCATCTTGCGAAAGATGCCTACTATCATGTAATCCCAGTTGCTTCCTTGCTGTCATACCCCAGAAAACACTTGTCACTGGGGCTGTTTGTTTAGGAAATGCTTCGGTTTGAAAATCCTACATTCACTCAATGATAAAATGTTACATTATGATGGGAAGCCAGCCTGCATGATTGCCATCTGTACTTCATGATTCCTTCTTTAATGGGGCTGCTGTTAGGAACCATACATAATGGGAAAAGATACTGATGCTAGCAGTTTCCTATTACTATAAAAATTAAAGCAGTCAAATCATTGCTGCATAAAAAGACCGCTCTAAAAAAAAAATCCTCTGAAACCCTCATGTTGGTTGGAAGTACTTTAATTTTCTGTTATTTAGTTCTTCAGGCATTAACATGGCCCAGCTTCGATTCCCTGGCTGCAAGATAATTCTTTGCATGTTTCACTAAACTTGATGATATGCTGCCCTCTGGTGCATCTTCCTTATATGTGAAAAATAACAAGAAAGCTCCATTTGTTTCCTTTGTACTTGTTTTTAAGTGGACGCAAGCAGTTAGATTGTTTGCATTTATAAATGGGTCACTAACCTTCAAGCTTCTGGCAGAAAAGGTTATCGATTACAGGATCCATTCCTGCATGAAAAACAGGAAAGCGTAGCCAGCGAGGATAGTAGGTTGAGGTTCACAGGTTTTTGGCTAAAATAGCTACGGCAATTAAAAGGGAGAAAGACGGACAAGATTTTCTGTCTTGTTGTTTTTTTTTTCCTTTTCACGCCCTGTTATCAAACTTCCGAAGACACACAACTGGTACTAAATAAAGCAGCAGAAACCCTTGGAGCTTTTGCTTTTTCTCTGTTTTTTGAAAATAAAAATCTGTTAAAATGGAAGAATTAGTCTTTTTGAGCAATAACTCCAGAAAATGGTCTATGGAGATTCTCAATCACCCTAATCCACCCCCATCGAAAAAAAACCCCAGGTTTTGGTTTTTACACAATCCCAAGAAACTGAGAAACATTCAAAAATTGCATAAAACTGAAACGATCACATAGGTTGTGGCCGATTGCACAACATGCTTATCCTTAATTTATTCAACGCACCAACTTTTTCACATACTGAGAAGCTAAACACATGAACCCAGTTTGTATAATACACTGTTCTTATGTGGTTGAGTTGTTTGTGCTTCATTGTGTGGCATGACCCAGCCAGATAGTAGGAGTGTGGAGAAAGGCCTTGGGGCAATTAAGCGCTTATTCATGTAATTAATCAACAGAGGCAGCAGTTGACTTCTAGCGACAGGGAAAGAGTTACAGCCTATCATTCATGAACTAGAGCAGGGAGGAGTTCTTATAGTGCAGCCTGTAGAAAGTTAGCATCCACCCCTCCTAGAAGAATGATTATTAGAAATATTACAAAGGCAGAATAATATATTTCCCCTAAAAGAGAAATAGAAATCTTAAGGGAAACAGAAACTCACTGCCCCCAGCAGATATTTGGTGCCCATTGAGAAAGACTGGGCCAACCTATCTACAAAACAAAAGACCTTCAGCTCCAGGGTGATGGGATTAAGACATGACCCTCCAGGACATAATAGGATTATCTAGCAGCAGGGCTCGCTGCATTACAAAATCACCTAGGGACATTGCATCAACCTCCAGGCTTTGACCAAACTTGATTCAGACAAACATGGACCCATGGGAGTCTGTCTACAGCCAATAGAATACATTTCTTGCACAGGAACAGGAAGCTCAAGTGCAAAACCCAAGGGAGGGTATAAATAACCTTCACTCTCCACTCCATGTGGTCAGCTGCACCAGGACTATGTGCTTGGTGGTGCTGTTCACCATTAAACCCTCTTTCCAAACAGCCTCCATGTTTCCAGTGTCTTTCTTCCCACTTGGAACTGAACCAGGTGGATATTTCTTCCAACAAGGCTTTGTTACACTGATATCTCTCAGGTATCTGCAATTCTTGGAGGTTTTAAATAGATTTTGGTAAAAGTCATAAGACTGGAATAAAACTCTTATTAAGAGTCTTATTGTCATAAGACTCTTATGGTAGATGTCATAAGGCCTATTCTGACCACTGGCAAGGGTTGTTTTTTTTAAAAAAATGTATTTAAATCAATCCATAATTCTCTTAGCTTTTATTTGGGCAGTTGACCTTTGTCATACAGCACTTACATTCCTTTCACTAGATTATAGTTAAGTGCATTAACATAAAATAGAGATGCTATAAATACTCTAATGCAATATTCTCCACCACCAGAAGTACTACTTTGTTGGACACAAAGTACAATAGTTGACCTGATTACTGTGTTCAAGAAGGCATTGCAACACTTTTAATTTGTGCTTATGTTTATGTATGGTTTTGAATTTTAGCATGTCGTTTTTTTCCCCTTGCACTTCAGTGTTCTGCAGTGGAATGCTGGAGAAAGAAAGGTTAAACCACCCTTTCCCAACTCCTGTCTTCCAGATGTGTTCAAAATGTCCATAGCAATAAAAGAGAATTGACATTTCAATCCTGAAATGACAAGTTTGTTTTTGAACCAATGCCATTAAACCCCATTGAGTTCAGTTGAAAAGATCTACACATCCATTAAGCAGTAATTCAGGAAGCCAACTTCCAAATATACAGTATGCAAATAATAGAAGGCTAAAGTTAATATCTCTGAATGCTGCCTTCAATATTTTTTTTCTATCTTGCAACTGATGACAGCAGTCATTAAGTTATATTTGGAATTTTCACCAAAAATATGAAGGTCAACTTAAAAAGTAAATTGTGTTGATGGGTTGTCTGCTCATTCCTCTCCGAAAAACAAAATTGTTTCTGAGCCAGTGCACTGAATGGGAGATCATTTACCTACCAAAGAGAAAATGTCCAGTAAATATAATTTAAGAGACCCACTGCGAATACATCTGTGACGAAAGGCAATGTAAAAATCTCTGCTTCTGAATTATTAGTTGACCTCCCTGCTGTGCATGCTTAAGCTACTAGAGGAGAAAAAATAAATTGGCTGTGCAAAACAAAGAAGCAGAAAATATTTGACTATTATTTTGTCCAAATAGCTTAACCTTTTATTGATATTGGCCTGGCTATCTAATCCAAGACCTTGATTTGGGCATGGAAAGTGTTTAGAACTAGAAACCGTTGGGAGAAATATCCATCTGGTTCAGTTCCAAGCGGGGAGAAAGACACTGGAAACATGGAGGCTGATTGGAAAGATGGTTTAATGAAGCAGAACTATCAAGCACATGGTCCTGGTGCAGTTGAACACATGGAGTTGAGAGAGGGAGACATTTATACCCTTCCTTGGGTTTTGCACTTGAACTTCCTGTTCCTTTGCAAGAAATGTATTCTATTGGCGGTAGTAAGACTCCCATGGAACCATGTGGAGTCATGTTTGTCTGAATCAAGTTTGGTTGAAGCCTGAGGGTGATGCAATGTCCCCAGGTGATTGTGCCATGTGGTGAGCTCTACTGATAGATAATCCTATTATGTCCTGGAGCTGAAGATCTTTTGTCTTGTAAATAGGCTGGCCCAGGCCTTTTTAATGGGCACCAAATATCTGCTGGGGGCAGGGAGCTGAAGCTCTGAGTTTCTGTCTCCCTTAAGATTTCTATTTCTCTTTTAGGAGAAATATAATATTCTGCCTTTTTAATATTTCATAAAATATTTCTAGGAGATGGGTGAGTGCTAACTTTCTACAAAACAAACCAACTCACCTAGAGGAATTCAGATTTGATTATGACAGGTGATTTGTTGAGTAATCATTATTATCATCACCCAATCATGTTTATGAACGAAGGACTTAAGCAACATATTTCAGTAACTCTGGAAGCAAGGGAATGTGCGTGTTTTGTTTTGCAAGTCACCATCAATCATAGGGTATTGAGAGCAAATCACCCCTTGCCCTTCCTAGTTAATGGAGGAACATGGAAATGTTTCAATCAAAAAGAACATCTATAAAAGGTAATATGTGGTTGGTGTTTCTGTCATAACAAGTGGCAGGACCACATGACCTGAGCTGACCTTGAAAAAAGTTAATCCAAGTTGCTTCTTGGATGGGAAGACATTAGACAATCACAGGACTCTAACCGAGACTATAAAACTGGAAGAAAAATATGCCAATAAGCCATGATCAGCCATTTCTATATTGTTGCCAAGAATATGCGCATATCCAAATAGCCACCAAGAATGAAGCTTAAATAAAGGAAATCTTTACCCTTGCCTATCTCTCCTCCCCTATTTTATTTAAAGCAGGGTTCAAAACTTGAAAATAAAATAAAATAAAAATGAACATAAAGAGCCTGAGTGGCACAGCAGACTAATGCTACTGTTAAAGGTAGTATTTAGCTTCCAGCTGCCTGCAATTACTGCAAGTTCAATTCTCACCAGGCTCAAGGTTGACTCAGCCTTCCATCTTTTCTAAGGTAGGTAAAATGAGGACCCGGTTTGTGGGGGCAATAAGCTGACTTTGTAT